>JAULJL010000019.1:10207531-11407531 GCA_030761205.1 Fremontodendron californicum | reverse complement strand
TGGCATTTATGGTATTTTCGAGAATAATTGACGCAATACCCTTCTATTGTTAGCTAGTAATATCCTGCCCTCATGATCTGTTTAGCCAACATGTGGCCATTGGAGTGAGTGCCGCATATCCCTTCGTGGACCTCTTTGAGGATTCTCTGAGCTTCAACAGAAACAACACATCTTAACAAAACCTGGTCTTTCCCTTTCTTGTGAAGGATTTCACCATCCAAGACAAAACCCATCGCCATTATTCTCAGGGTTCTTTTATAATTTTTCGTTGCTTAATCAGGGTACTTTTGACTCTTGATGTATTGCAAGATGTCGTAATACCAAGGATGACCATCTTCTTCTTCTTCAATACTAAAACAATGGGCCGAAGACTCATATATGCTCATTTTGATTGGCACAACTTCGGTCCCTTTATTCACATTAAACATTGATGATAACGTGGCTAATGCATCTGCCATTCGATTTTCTTCTCGAGGAAGGTAATTAAAAACCACTTCTTTGAACTCCTCAATCAAGCTCAATATAAGCTCTCGATATTGGATCAGCTTTGCATCTCGGGTTTCCCATTATCCCCAAAATTAGTATATCACCAGAGCTGAATCTCCAAAAATTTCTAACGTCTTTATCTTTCTTTTGATTGCGGCACGAAGACCCATGGTACATGCCTCATACTCAGTGGTGTTGTTTGTACAATCAAAATCTAATCGGGCAGTGAAAGGATAATAATCTTCCTCAAGTGATATGAGTACCGCACCAATCCCGTGCCCCATGGAATTAGAGGCGCCATCAAAATACATTTTCCATGTATTCCTTCCGGAGGAAGTCCCATCTTCTTGCGAGATACACATTAGATTTTTATCGGAGAAATCGAAGTTCAAAGGCTCATAATCCTATACTACTCGGCTTGCTAAGAATTCGGCTACTGCGCTGCCTTTTATGGCCTTTTGACTCACATACACGATGTCATATTCAGAAAGCAAAACCTGCCATCTTACCGTTCTTCCTGACAGGGAGGGCACTTCCAACATATATTTGACGGGATCCAGCTTCACGATCAACCATGTCATGTGATACAACATGTATTGTCTGAGTATTCGGGCAGTCCAAGCTAAGACGCAACAAAGCCTTTCTACCGATAAGTACTTCAGCTCATACTTTGTGAACTTTTTGCTGAGGTAATAAATTGCCTGTTATTTCTTTCCCGTTTCATCATGCTGTCCCAATGCACAACCCATTGATCTTTCAAATATTGATAAATACAGTATCATCGGTTTTCCTGGTACAGGTGGCATCAACACTGGTGGATTTGATAGATAATGCTTAACCTTATCAAAGGTTATTTGACATCCTTCATCCCATTCTCCCAGATCCCGCTTTCGGAGTAGCTTAAATTTTGGGTCGCACTTATAAGTTAATTGAGAAATGAAATGAGCAATGTAATTTAATCTTCCCAGAAAGCTTCTCACTTCCTTTTGAGTACAAGGCGGTGGCAAAATCTGAATGGCCTTAACTTTATCTGGATCAATCTTGATTCCCTTCTTACTAACAACAAAGCCTAATAACTTTCTCGAAGTGACACCGAAAGTGCATTTTGTCGGATTGAGTTTGAGTCAAAACTTTCTTAATCTTTCAAAAAGCTTATCAAGACTTGCAATATGCTCTTCTTCTCCTTGCGACTTCGCGATCATATCATCAACATAGACCTCGATCTCCTTATGCATCAGATCATGAAACAAAGTTACCATGGCTCTTTGATATGTTGCCCCGGCATTTTTCAATCCAAATGGCATCACTCTATAACAAAACATTCCCTACATTGTCACAAACGTGGTTTTCTCCGTATCCTCTTGTGCCATCTTAATTTGATTGTAGCTTGAGAATCCATCCATGAAGGAAAACAAAGAACTCTTTGCAGTATTTTCCACCAAGGTATCAATGTATGGTAACAGGAAATTATCTTTAGGTGTGGCCCTATTCAAATCTCGATAATCAACGCACATCCGTGTTTTACCATCATTCTTCGAAACTGGAACAATATTCGCTACCCATTCCGAATATTTTGCCACTTCCAAGAATCCGGCATCAAACTGCTTTTTCACCTCTTCTTTTATCTTTAATAGCATTTCAGGCCTCATCCTTCTCAATTTCTGCTGAATTGGCTTGCAATCTGGTTTTAGAGGGAGCTTGTGAACCACAATATCATATACCGACTCTGGCATGTCTTGGTACGGCCATGCAAATACATCAACATACTCCCGAAGTAAGGCCTCCAACTACATCTTGTTGATGATGAAACTGAGGTCCCAATATTGACCTCCTTTATATCCTCTCTACTCCCCAAATTTATCACTTCCAACAGTTCCTTATGAGGTATTACTTGCTTCTCCTCTTGTTCTAATATTCTCAACAGATCCGGAGGCAAACCATAATCCTCTGCATCTTCATTGACGTCAAAGTCACAAGTACAAATAGGTCTTTCAAAATAAATTTCAGAATTATTGATAGGATAGTCCTCATATTCCGCATCAGGACACCTGTAAATAAGTGGGAAAAAACAATATAGGAAAGCATATAGGCAATAATAAAGAAAGAATAAAAGTGAAATGATGAAAGAACATGAACATATCAATATGAAGAAAATGCATCGTGATTGTTGTTTATTAAATGAAAAAGTCTTAAACATAAGCCCGTACATAAGGATTCTTAATGCCCTTGGGTAGAGGCAATTAAGAGTGTTTCAGAGTATTACTCTGGAGTATACCTAAAAACTAGAGGCAGTTCAGTCACACTCCAGTTCGTCAATTTATACCCCGTAGGACATAGACGCACCATCCAGCTTGCATTTTTATTCCCTATTTCTTCTGTTTCAATCATGTCGATTACCATTTCTTGCAGCTGTTCATTCTCATTCACATAGAACCTCTCAAAGGCTCACATCATCAGAATTCTTCCTTCCATATTCGAATCCTCCAGAGCGAAAAGTGTGAAGCATCGGAGGAAAAGTCATGGGTTCCCAATCCATAACCATATCCTTACCTATAAAGTCGGGCCAACCTCCTCTTCCTGTTCTTCTCAACCTATGTTCCTTTCTCATGGACTTTAGGGAGATACCCAAGACCGAATCGGTCTTTCTTTTCGGTCACTTTTATTGCTCTAGCCATTCCTAGCAAATATTTTCCAAATCCTTTTCCCGCACGGAAGCCTTTTCCTACTGTTGATTTACCCCTAACCTGGTGTTCCTGGATAGCTTGGGCTCTGGGATTCTGTGTCTTTCGGTGATGAATACCGCATTGAAAAATTCCAAAGACCTGAACGAGCATTCTACAACATCCTCATTCACTTCTATATAAGGGGAATCAGTGGACGCAGATGCTATGATATCCTATTCTCCTGATACGCTGACTAAGTATCTATCCATCACAAATTTCAACTTTTGATGGAGAGATGATGGCACAGCTCCAGCAGAGTGAATCCACGGCCTCCCCAAAAAACAGTTCTAAGATAGGGTGATGTCCATTACTTGGAATTTGACTTCATAAGTACATAGACCTATCTGAAGTGGGATTTCAATGCTCCCCATTACTTCCCAACGGGTGCCATCAAAGGCTCAAACAATAGTATGGCTTGGCAGCATGTAAGACATGTCGATTGGCAATTTGGACAAAGTTTCCAAAGGCATCAGATTTAAGGAGGAACCGTTATCTAGGAGCACTCGTGGAAGAATATGCCCCTTGCAGGTAGTTGTGATATGAAGAGCCTTGGTGGATCCTATTCCATTTGGCAGTATCTTATCATAACTGAAAGAAATGAAATCATTAGCTGTAATATTTCCCACCAGTCGAACCAATTTTTCCACCGATATAATATTAGCCACATAAGCCTGGTTCAAAATTCTTAGCAGAGTGTTTCGGTGTGGCTCTGAGTTTAACAATAGTAAAAGGATTGAAATCCCGGTTGGCAGTGCAATTTTTCCACTACACTGTATTCGCTGTGTTTGATAAACTTTAAAAATTAACAAGCTTCCTTCTTATTCACAGGCCCTTTTACTTTATTAACTGGGGATGATCTCTTCTCTACTTTCTTTGACGGTTCTACCTCTACACGGACCAGTTCTGTTGTTCTTTTCCCTTTGTCAAGTCCTTCAGTCTTTCTCGTCTAACTATGCTCAACCGTTCTCGGGGCATAACATCTACCACTTTGAGTTAAATTCCCTACTCCAGTTATATCTACAGCGGCTGTCTGATGATTCGAGGATCCCGGCATTGCCATACTATATTCATAGTTCCATGGAATCATTTTATCCCCTTTGTAAGGAAAAGGTGATGGTAATTCTATGATCACTTTTGGAACAGGTCCCTCGTTTACTGGAATAGCCTTTACCTCTGGTTCATCATAATATATGATTAGAGGTCTATCCACCCCATAACCGACTTCATTCATACTAACTTCAAGATCTTCTATGTTTTTAGAAAACTGGGTTTCCCTCGTATCCATCATCTTTTGAATCTTTGCTAAAAGTTCTTCACAGTCCTGAATGGCATGCCCTTCACACCCGTGAAATGAACAAAAGTTCTCTGACTTGCTTGCGATCTCTTTCAAACTTGCTTCATCCTAAACCAACCCAGCCTTAACTATTTCAAACTAGACTTTTAGCATCGGTGTCTTTACCTCACTGATATCCCTCTTAACCTTACCACCTTCTTCTGACAAAACTGCATTGACCTTAATATTCGTATGATTGGGCAATAGGTTGCCTGCAATATTAGGTCCATTCCTAGGTCCGAATTTCAATACCCCAGCATCAATGAGATTCTGGACCTTATGCTTAAATGCAGTGCAGTTTTCAATGGAATGCCCCTGAATTCCTACGTGGTATGCACATTGGGCATTAATATCATACCATTTGGGATCGATTCTACTATTCCTTTCCCTTTGTCAAGTCCTTCAGTCTTCCTCGTCTGACTATGCTCAACCGTTCCCGAGGCATAACATCTACCACTTTGAGTTAAATTCCCTACTCCAGTTACATCTATAGGGACTGTCTGATGATTCGAGGATCCCGGCATTGCCATACTGTATTCATAGTTCCATGGAATCGTCTTGTCCTCTTTGTAAGGAAAAGGTGACGGTAATTCTATGATCACTTTTGGAACAAGTCCTTCATCTACTGGAATAGCCTTTACCTCTGGTTTATCATAATATATGATTAGAGGTCTGTCCACCCCATAACCGGCTTCATTCATACTAACTTCAGGATCTTTTATCTTTTCGAAAAACTGGGCTTCCCCCGTATCCGTCATCCTTTGAATCTTTGCCAAAAGTTCTTCACAGTCCTAAATGGCATGCCCTTCACACCAGTGAAACAGACAAAAGTTCTCTGACTTGCTTGCGATCTCTTTCAAACCTGCTTCATCCTGAACCAACCCAACCTTAACCATTTCAAACTAGACTTTTAGCATCGATGTCTTTACCTCACTAATATCCCTCTTAACCCCACCACCTTCTTCTGACAAAACAGCATTCACCTTAGCATCCGTATGATTAGGCAATGGGTTTTCTATATTAGGTCCATTCCCAGGTCCAAATTTCAATACCCCAGCATCAATGAGATTCTGGACTTTATTCTTAAGCGTAGTGCAGTTTTCAATGGAGTGCCCCTGAATTCCTGCGTGGTACGCGCAGTGGGCATTAATATCATACCGTTTGGGATAGGGTGGCTTCAAAGGTTGAAGGTGTACCGGTACAACAAGCTGACCCTATAGGAGTTTAGGATACAACTCCCCATAAGTTGTAGGGAATGTGTCAAATTGCCATATTTGGTTATTTCGAGGTAATCTTGAATCATTTCTTGGAGCAGCATTTGGGAAATTGGGGTAGTGTTTGAGGGTGTAGCTATTTGTGGTGAAATACCTGTTGGATAAGGTTGCTAGGGTATGGCTGTGTATGGGAAAGGATTTTGGTTGAGGTTGTTTATGGCTGGGTAATATGGATTATAGGTTGGATAAGGTGTATATGGGGTCAGGTTTGTAAACGATTGGTTGCCAAAACTTACCACATGTGTTTCGCCTTCTTTCTTCTTGGCGGGAATGTTTTCTTAGGGACAACATGTTCCCCACCCTTAATTTTTTCGCTCTTGATAGCGGTTTCAATCATCTCTAGGGATATGACCATATATGCGAAATTTTTAGTGGCATTATCCACCAACTTTTCATAATATGGCGCCTTCAGAGTGTTAATAAAAAGAACCATTATTTCTTTATCAGTCAAGGGTGGTTGCACCTGGGTAGCCGTGTCTCTCCACTTCTGTACATACTGTTTGAAACTCTCAGTAGCTTTCTTCTCCATATTCTGCAGGGATAGTCTGTCGGGTACCATGTCAGACACGTGTTTGTAGTGTTCCCGAAAGGCCCTGGCCAAGTCCATCCAAGAGCGAATCTCGCTTCGGGTAAGCTGATTATACCATCGGGTACCCAGTAAGGCTGTCTTGAAAACAGTGGATAATTAACTTCTCATTATCAGCGTACCCAGTCATTTTTCGACAATACATTGTCAAGTGTGCGGAAGGGTTGGTAGTCCCATCATACTTCTCAAAATCCGGTGTTTTAAATTTGGGTGGGATCACCAGACCGGGAACAAAACTCAGCTCCTTGGCATCAAGACTGTCAAACAATTCAGCCCCCTCTACAGCTCGCAGTCTGTCTTCTAACAACTAGTATTTCTTCTGCGATTCAGCCAGCTCGACCTTTTTCAACTCTGCCAATTTTATATTTTCTTGCTCAGCCAAATCATCCAAGTCAGGGACGTCAATGGGGTTTTCTAGGATTTTGGTAGTATTTGTGCCAATAACCACTTGATTTTGTACTCTCACATGGGGTTGGACATAACGACATGGCAGCTGTCGGGGGTGGATTCTTAGTATTCTGTGAAGATTGACCGTTTAATAGTACGATCTCTGATTGAACCCCTGCCCCTCTTCTAAAAGCTGGATTCTCTATAGGCCCCCTTTCTCGTAATACAGCAGACATCATATCCATCATCTTTTTCATTTGTTCCCTGGATTTCTCTTGGGACTTTGCTAATTGCTCCTGCGACCTAGCCAACTATTCCTGCAATTCTCTCTAAACCATTTCCATTCTTTCAATACGAGCTATATGTTCACTTTCCATGGCTCTGGTTCGTGATCTGGTATTGTATTGGCGCGAGAGTTCTGAGTCTCTCGTAGGATGCCCAATCTTTACACCTTAAGTTTAAAAACCATGGATTAAAATTTATTGATATATTCTTTATGTTTTTATTATGAATGGGTGAATGAATATATAATGGAATGAATAAATAAATGACTACGTACATGAATATGTATAATAAATAAATGTATGAATGAATGAATATATAATGGAATGAATAAATGAATGACTAAGTACATGAATATGTATAATAAATAAATGTAGGAATGCATTTGAAAGTATTGGCCCCGGGATAATTTCAACCAAACGGTCTTCCATTGATTTATGAAATACATCAAGGATAAAATAACAAGATTTGTCTAAGGCAATCCAATATTTATTAAATAGTTTGCCCATCTATTTCAAAGTGTCATTCCAATGTGATGGTCCTAAAGTGACCTCCCTGGATCTCGGACTTTCCTTTACAATCCCCTTTTGGATTGCCTTGCTTCTTCAACTTTCTATCTGGCCCATAATCTTTCATTTTCCAGCTAACATCTCAATAATTCAGTAGAAACAACAGTGTGTGAGCTTTCCTTAACTTACTTCTCTTGCTCAAGTCTGTCAGCTCAGGCTTCCTTCTATTTCACTCTCTCTTTCTAGTAGTCATTCTTTTTTTTTTGAGATAGTCGACTTCTTTCTGCCATACCCTGGAAGACTTGGCGGGCCCTTCAAATTTTAGTTCAAAACAGAACTTTTTATTTTCCAAGTGTAGTTCCTCGAGATCACCCTTGATAGTATCCCTTTCTCTCTTGACCTTTTCCACTTTTCTTTCCCGAATCGATTCCCTAGTTTTCAAGTCATCGATCTCTTCTTGAAGTTGGGCAACCTCTTTACTCATTCGGGCTTTTTCTTTTTCAAAATTTGACTTCGCAATTTCTAACTTCGACGGCACTTCTTCTGGCTGCAGATCCATCAATGAGACAATCCTCCCATCGGGTGCCAATAGTCTATCATTAATCCTCCTATCTCTCCATACCATGTAGTCGGGTGTGACGATGTCGGCATATTGAGCCACCTCTATCCTATAAGTTTTCTTCCATGCCACTACAATCTCGTGCACTTTTCTCGAGTAGCCTCCTATCCATAGGCAAATTCTAACTCATTAAGATCGTGGGTCGTAGGAGTGAACTAACAAGATTTCGATTGCCTTAGCACTAGCAGCGGCGCATAACTCACACCTCTCCATACTCCTAATAATGGAACACATGCCTTATCCCCACACTTGTACAACATTGACATAGGAGCTATCCATGGAGCCCTCCAAGTTATCATCTCGATCTTGACGTTTCAGAATATGTCGATCCACTGTTCTTTGGGCCAATCCCTCTTACGAAATTCACTAATTGGTGCAAAGGACTTCCAATACGGGTGAAGAGGGAATTTTTCTTGCTTCCAAAAGTGACTCTAAATCCATATGTAGAGAAGCTGTGCACAACCCACGAAATGCCCTTTTCCTCCCCGTCTATAGAAATTCAGTGATCGGATTGTTTCTGCTATGATTACTGGGGCCGGGTTTATCCTCTGCTCTAACCTCTCGAAAAGATCAACTACTGCCATATCCACGTATCCCAATGTCTTCGGGAAGATAACTAACCCATAGATAGCCAAGGCAAAAATGTTTCTAGCCGTCTCCTTACTAGAATGACTATGGATTAAAGCCCTAGAATATTCCATGAGATGCAATTGTTTGCTCCTTTTCGGACAACGTGGCTTTCGACCCAATTTCTTTCCACCCCCAGAATCGTGGACACCTTTTTTATGAAACCCGACGTCTTTGTATCTTTCAAGTAAATATGATCCGGAATGGCATTCTTAATATGCAAAAGAGTCGAATATTCTTCGATGGTCGGAGTCATATCCTCTCGGTTGAAAGTGAAGCATTGATAGGCGGGATTCCAAAATTGCACCATAGCTCGGATTAACTCACCACTGACTTTAACTAGGATTAAGAGTGCTATGTCCCCATAAATATGAGTGAAGGCTTCCCTTTCTACTATGTCCCATTGATTCCATATATTCATTAACCCACGGAGATCATTTTTCTGGATAGTGAGCTCAACTTCGGTTGGCAATACTGATACATATCCTACTTTCAAACAATCCCCATTATCCTGCTGACCCTCATCGGATTGTTTCCTCACCACTAAATGTTTTTCGACCACTGAGGCACACTGACCTTCCATGAAAGCCCTTTTGGATGAATATTACCCCGAGACCAATAACCTTCCATGTGCAAGAATGATGACAAGAATGCATGAAAAATAAAGTAAATTAATTAGTAAAGGAAATAGATTCAAATAATATCAAAAATAATATAAGATTCAAAGAAATAATTATCCCTGAGGATGGCAACAAAATTTCGGCATTATGACACCCCTGGGACAGAACATCAAAACTTACTATGGGTGGTGTGATGTGCGTTCATCATCGACTGATTTGCAAAGGTAAAACTTATTCAGAATATAGAATAGAGGGTAAAAGGGTTGGAAATATTCCTCCATGTGTTCCTAGCTTCAGGATATCTAATGGAAATTTGGCATGGCTTCGCCTAGGTTCACTATATAAAGGTGAATCAGTTTTAAAAGCCCTGAATTGTTCCTCACTGTTGCCGGTGAAGGCTAGTAAGGCACCCTGATAAAAATGGGTTCAATTTGTTAGTGTATATTTCCCTAGCCCATACGGATTGTTAATCACGAAGGCGTAGGTATTTTAGTACTCCGGAAGTGTTTTAGTAGCCTATGTAGATTATTAATCACGAAGGCTTAGTTACTTTAATTCCAGCTAAAAGGGACGGAAACTGGGTAGAGAGCTCATGTTATGCAAATGCACGTGTAGTGTGTGAGGAGGAACAACAAACCTTCCATCACCTATTCTACACCCTTATTCTAAATACCCCAACAATTTATTAAGGACAAGATTGAACAATGCAAAGCATTAATTAAGCAAAGAAAATAATAATCAACAAGATAACTAGAGAAGAATAATAATATGCATGAAAATGAACATATTAAAAACATTTTATTATTTTCAAAAATTCTCCTTATTATTAAAAAAATATGGAAATTATAATTAAATACTAATTAAAAATCGATAAAATCGAGACTTTCATAACACGTGACTAATTTTAGGCTTGATTCTCTAAGTGTCCCTAGTGGAGTCACCAAGCTATCGCAACCTAAAAAATAACAAGTATTATTGCGAGACATTACTCGTTAAGTGTGACATTGGGGAAACAGAGGAAAAGACGGCTTAATTCCTCTTGAAATAAAATGAGGGTTTGAAAACAATCTCGAAAAAGAAATGGAGTCGCCACCAATCTTTTTTGGCTAGGTGTGATCGGCCACCTATTAAAATCGGTTTTGTAAAATATTTTTAAAAACCAATTTCGAAGTCTGCGCTTTTAAACGAAAGAAATCAAAGAAACGGGTTTGGGAGTCGGTTACGTGCGGGGAAGGATTAGCACCTCCATAATGCCCATATAAAACGGTACCTTATTAATCGTGTGATATCTCGAGTCTCGGTAAAAGTAGGTTTTGAAATTAGCATTTTAAAATAATTCCCATATTAAAGAAAAATAATCCCATTTTAGTCGAAAATGATACGAAATTTATTAAATTAAAATTTTCCTATATTCCTCGGCAAACCCGACAAGACATAGAAATTTTTATTTATTTAGAAAATCTCCGAATCACTCTTATTTTTTGAAAGAAAGATATTCCGTTGTTAATAATAATTGATAATATCCTCCCCAGCAAACCCGGCAGAGAACTCATGAATTATTTTAACTCGGGAATATCTTTATTTTTAAAAAGCATGATCTTTATTATATTTGAAAACATTTTAAAAAAAGGTTATGAATATGCAAATCGTTACTAATGACATGACAAAAGAATGAATGATATAGCATATCGATTGATGACAAGACATGCTTGACATGGCAAAATCTAGATGACATGGCATAATCTAAATGTCATAGCAAAAGTATTAATGACATGGTAAGAAACATAAAATAACATTATCATAGAATATGCATGAAAATGAAAAAGGCAATGCATGAACATAACAAAACCTAGATGATATGGCAAAATAATTAATGACATGGTAAGAAGCATAAAATAACATAGAATATCCACAATCACATAATAACCATGATAAAACCATGAAATCTAAATCAAAGTAATGACACTACTATGGAATATTCATACAGATAATTTAAATGACTAAGATAGAAAAATTAAATATCATGGAATATGCATGAACATGGAAAATGCGATGCATGAAAGTGTATTTCTTCCTTTAAATAAAGACATACGTATACCTAAAAAGATATCCGACTGCCTTAGAAAGAAAATTAAATCAAATTGTCTAAATCAAAATACTTTGTGATTGGTTTAAAAACAATTTGAAAATTTTTGGATGAAAATGGCACCATGGTCGAAACCCCCTTTAAAAGGCTCTATTTTTCTAACTTTGAAACCTGGGTTGACCACCCTTGACCCAACTTTTATAAAATCAAATTTTATGATTGAAATAGAATGAAAATTAACCAAAGTCAGTATCCAAAGTCCTAAGTCAGCCCCCTCTAATTATTCTAACCAAAATAGAAAATTGTATTTTCTGTAGAAAACAAATCTGACTCTCACTGGCAGTTTTGAAAACTAATTTTTTTACCCTTCAAACAAAATTCAAACAATTCTAAAAAAATTAGAGAAAATCTAGGACATGTCGACCTTTATGAGAAAAAATCATCTTAATTTTTGGAGCAAGGATACTATGACCGAACTTTACCAAAATCAAAATAGTAAGTTAAAAGCTGCTTTGCCAAAATCTATTTTTTCAACCATGATAAGTAAATCTAAAAATCATGAAAAAAAATATCATGGTATTCCTTAAATGACTACTGGATGTAGTTAAAAGATTAATTTATTTTGACCAAGGATGAGTAGTGAAAAAAAAATCACAAAGTCAGAATACCCAATTTAAACTATTAATTTTCCACAAGCATGCTCGAGAGAGCTTGGCTTTGAGCCATTGATTGGCTTAAGTCAAAAATCAAGTGGAGAATGTATAAATGCATGAAATGGTCAGCAAGATGAATGTATGGCACATGCATGACCTAATACGTAAATGTCATGGAAAATGTCATGGGATAATAAGATGACCTAATGCCTAAATTACATGGAAAATGTCATGGAATAATAAGATGACCTAATACCTAAATGACATGGAAAATGTCATGGCATAATGAAATAACCTAATGCCTAAATGACATGGAAAATTTCATGGCAAAATGAAATGATCTAATGCCTAAATGACATGGAAAATGTCATGACATAATAAAATGACCTAATGCTTAAATGACATGGAAAATGTCATGGCATAATAAGATGACCTAAAGTCTAAATGACATGGAAAATGACATGGCATAATAAAATGGCCTAATGCTTAAATGACATGGTAAATGAGCATCGCATGATAAAATGACCTAATGTTTGAATGGCATGAAAAATGAGCATGGAAACACTATGAAAGTATGATGGCCGAATGAAACATGATGAAAATGCAAAAACATGGCAAGGCAAAAATACAAACACATGGCATGGCAATAATGCAAAGCATGAATGACTTGGTATGAACAATATAGTATGACAAGAATACACATGAAAATAAATAATAAAAACATAAGATTAAAGTAAGCAAATAAAGAAAATAGGCATGGAAATAAATAATAAAAATAGAAATTAAAGTAAGTAAATAAAGAAAATAGACATGAAAATAAATAATAAAAATAGAAAATTAAAGTAAGTAAATAAAGAAACTAGACATGAAAATAAATAATAAAAACAGAAAATTGAAGTAAGCAAATAAAGAAAATAGACATGATAATAAATTATAAAAATAGAAAATTAAAGCAAGTAAATAAAAAGGTAGACATGAAAATAAATAATAAAAACAAAAAATTAAAGTAAGCAAATGAAGAAAATAGACATGAAAATAAATAATAAAAACAGAAAATTAAAGTAAGTAAATAAAGAAAATAGATGTGAGCTTCATCGTTGGTATCCTGGACATAGTCCTCCCCTAACCATAATCTATTGATTTGAATCAAGGTCATGAAGCCTTTCCACCTCTTTATTTTTGTTATTTTTGAAAACTAAACCAGCCAAATACACTATCCTACCACAACCAATGTAAGAGTAAAATCAAATACAAGATGAGCACAAATAAAGGGTAGTAATCGGCCAAAGTGAAAGAAGTAGTAAAATGTTTTTGATATTTTTTGATGAAAATAAAAGATAAGAACCTTAAAAGAAAACTTTCACATGAAAAATAAAAATAAGCATGGAAAGGAAAGAAAAATGCAAGAGATTGGTGCCAAAGGCTACCTTCAAAGCTTTCTTTCAAGCTAGCTTTCTCTTCAAAAATTTTCTTTCTTTCCTCTAAGTTTAGCTACTGCCCATGCACTAAAGAATGATTAAAAACCTCCCAAAAATGGAGACCCCCTCCCCTTTAAATAGGCTGGCCGAAACCACTATTGGTGAAAGGATGTGCTCATCTTTTTTCCTCCTAAGACATGTGCCAATCATCACAAGGTAAGCTAACCAAAGAAAATAAAAATGTCATCTTACAACCTTACCTTAACCATTGGATGAAATGATCAACCCCTCCCCTCATGAGCTAGCTGAAACCCCCTAGATAAAGATGTTCTCATATTTTTTTCATCACCTTGGCCAATTGGCATGATCATAAGGAATTAACCAAAGATTAAAAATGTCTTCTTGCAACTTAATCTTGGCCATTAAATAAAACTGATCAAATCTTAGCCTTCATTCCTTCATGAGCTGGCTGAATGGCTTGGTATGTTCCAGCAACTTCCTCATTTTTAATTTGCAAAATGGTCCTTTTCGGTTTCTTCGGTAAAATAGCATTTTAGCCCCCAAACTTACTTTAATTGCAAACAGACCTCAAATCTGGATTTTCTCTCTCCAATCTCTCCAAATAAATATAAAATTCAATTCTGGAGATTTTCATAATTTTTGGAGCTAATTTTCCATTTTTCTCGGATTTTTCATTAAAATTGCGGATTAGGCCTCCCCGAACTTTGTCTATCTTCAAATCAGATCCAATTTGAGATTTTTATTTTCCAATACCTCCAAATCAATATAAAACTCAGTTCTGGAAGTTTTCATAATTTTCCAAACTCGTTTCCTATTTTTCCTAGAATTTTTTTTACAAGTTTCGGTTTAGTGCCTCCCAAATTTCACCAATCTCATTTGAGCTCCGATTCTGGATTTTTCTTCTCCAATACCTTCCAAATAATATAAAATTGAGATCTAGAAGTTTTTATATTTTTTTCGAGCTCGTTTCCTATTTTTTTTTTTTTAAAAATTTTCTCTTGGAATTTTGGATTGGTGCACCCAAACTTTGTCATTTTTCATTTGAGCTCTGATTTCGTATTTTTCTTCACCAATAGCTTTCAAATGACATAAAACTCAGATTTGAAGGTTTTCATAATTTTTCGAGCTTGAATTCTATTTTTCCCGGATTTTCCAAGATTGCCCTTTAACCCTCAAAATCTCGATTTTACTCAAAACGGGTCCGATTTTTGATTTTTTTTTCCACTGCCTTTGTTATATATTAAATTGGATTTGGTCCAAAAAATCTCAATTTTTACATCCAGGTTCCTCTTCAATTTGGTTTTTCCCCTTTTTTCAATATCGAGAATTTTCTCGTTTTTTCCTTTAAATGACTTTTCCTTAAGATCCATTTCAAACTGAGCCTTGGGCTATCTTTGTTTATTCATTCTTCATCAAATGGGGGCTTCAATTTTAGTGAATCGGGCCATCTCTGTAGTTTTCTCCAAATTTGCCGAATTAGGTCTTCCCCTACACTTAATTTTCTTAACCCATTTTCCGAACTCTATATCTTTTGTTGTAGTCCTCGGATTATCAAAATTCTTTCACCATTATTCAATTAAAACTTGAATCTTGATTTTGACCAAGAGTTGAGTTTTTTAGTAGTTGAATTTTTAGAGTTGACTTTTTTGGGATTGACTTTTTCCAAATTGACTTTTTTTGTTGACCTCTGAAACAAAGTCTTGGGACCCATCTAAAGAAAGGTGGTAGTCTTTTTGTAATCAGGGAAATTGAAAAGAAGAAATTGCCTGGTTTAGAGGGGATCGGGACAAAATTAGGTGTTTACAATGTGGAAGAAATACATTATGCGAGTCAATTAATTTAAAGAAAATGTACATAATTAATGTTATTTATCCAAATCATGAAATAGATTAAAATCTACGAAGTTAAATTTTATTTATCCTAATCATGAAATAAACAAACAAATTAAAAGAATCAATATATAATCTATAATTTATAATAAAATAATACGCACAAGGGAAAACAATTAATCTAAATAATAAATTTAATCTAAATAATTAACAAACATAAATAAATTAAGTAAAAATATATATTTTTATTAAGAATTAAATAAGAAAAAAGAAAGAATCATTAATAAGTAGTGAAATAAATAAAATAAGATTTAAAAAGAAAAAATGAAACTAACTACATGCGGGTTGGGTCGAAGCGTGGGCTCGGGCGAGTCGGCGCGATGATCCGCGCGACTCGTCCCTGTAGTATAAAAATTAACTTTTTTTAAAAACATTCCTTATCCAAACTTAAAAAAAAAAAAAAACTCTTCTTCTTCAAAATTCTCTCTATGTCTAGGAACCCAGCAACCCAACCGTTTGTTCTTTAGTTTCCTGATTTCGACGATTGACTGTCGCCATCCCCGTCGTACGCCACTAATATAGTCGTCGAGAAATTGCCAAAATTCGCTCAAATGCCCCTCTCAACCTCTTAAACCCCAAAATCACACTAGATCTTTCCAAATCAGCTCCAAAAACCCTAGATATAAGTTAGAAGCTCGCGACCTCTACTCCTAAATCCATTGTATGCCACTATCTCGATACCCCAAAACCACCACGAGAAATACCTCTATCCTACCTCTTTTACCCAAACCGATCTAAACTCAAAAAAATCCTAACGAAAATCTAAAACTTGAGACTCCCCAAAACTCACTGTTTATTTTTGTTGCTTCTGTGTGATTGTTCTGTTGTGATTTGCTGAGATTGTTGTGTTCTTTAAATAGGAATTCGAAATAGAGGTTAATTTTGTTTTAAACTTGGATTTCATATTCCAAATCAAATTCTAGTTTTTCAGAAATCTTTTTAATTTAGGACACAAACGTTTTTTTCATATTGATGAAGAGAAGTCCTTTTTGATTTGAACCTTTTTTTTCTTAATTTCAGAATTTTTGAAAAAGAAAAATAAAGCAAAATAAATAAATAAAATTTAAAAGGGAATGAAATTAAAAATGGATATTAGCAAGGCTCAAATCAAATACAACTAAAAAAAAATTTGGATCTAATCGAATACAACCCAAAGTCCAAAGGCAATTTATTGGGGCCAAAATTAAATTCAAAATCCAATAAATTAAGGCCCATTTAATCCAACGTTAAATATTTGAATTAAAATTAAATTCAAAATTCAATTCTAATCTCGATTTTGAAATAAACAATATTTGATCCAAAAAGAATATCAACTTGAAAATCAAATACAGTTTAATTTTAAATATGTTTTACAGACCCCGGACAACATTGAGTCTCTTTGCTTATTTTTTGAGAAACATGAAGTGTGCAAAGATGTAGAGACAATATAATCAGCTCGAGTCAAACAACATTTTGAAAATGACTCCTCGTAACGAGGCACAAACTTTAAACATTTCTATCAAGAAAAAGCTCATCTCAATTAGATACAAAATTTAAATATAAATGCTCCTCTCAACGAGGCATAAACTTTAAAATTTACCAAACGTGAAAATGCTCCTCTTAACGAGACATAAACTTTAAAATTTACCAAACATAAAAATACTCCTCCACCAAGGCGTCAACATTATAATTTACCAAACAAGAAAATACTCCTTGACTGAGGCATCAACTTTAAAATCATAAAAATACTCCTTTATTGAGGCTTCAACTTTAGAATTTACCAAACGTGAAAATACTCCTCCGCTGAGGCTTCAACTTCAAAATAAAAAAACTCTTCCACCGAGGCTTCAACTTTAAAATTTATGACAAATTAAATTTTGAAAATTTTCCTCAACCAAGGTTCAAAATTTTCATCTTGAAGAAAAAGTCTCAACCTAGATTCACAAAGTGTTCTTCAATTATTTTGAAGGAATTTACCTCAAACGAAGAATTTATCTGAAACGATTCCCTTAATCGAGGTCAAAAAATCTTATATTGGAAAAGATTCCTTCAATCAAAGTTTAAAAATCTCATCTAGAAAAGATTCCTTCAATCGAGGTTCAAAAATTTAATCTACAACTATTTGAAGAAATTTTCCTCAACAGGGATTCAAAATGTTCATTTTGAAGAAAATAGTTTCATCAACTTATTTTGAAGAAACTTTCCCAAACTCTTAAATTTCTAGACCAATTATCATCCTCTTATTGGGTTCGAAATTCAGAATCATAACTTCTATCTTTATTATGCTAAATGCATGTAGTAAATATCTAAAATGCAATGCATGTAGTAAATATCTAAAATGCAATGCATGAATGTCATGAATGCAATGTAGATGCATACCATGTAATGAATGTCATGAATGCAATGCAAATGCCAAATGAATTATGATAACAAAATCTCTCTAGTATATTTCTTCATCTTCATCAGATATGGATAACAAGTTTTATCAACTGGATTGACCGTTTGCCAATTTTATCTAATCTCATCATTTGTTCATTTTCGAGATCACTTTTGATTAAGGTCCTGGATATCCATGCATCTCCGGGCTTTTCCTTATCCTTATCTTATTCCTTTTTCTTCCTTAGAATGTCATATTCAAATACATTAAAAAATATTCGATGTCAATGTAGCAAGAGGTGTTTGCTCGGCCATTCACCGACTCAATAAATCCATTTTTTGAAAAACCATTCCTCTTGTCTAGGAAATGAAAACCTAAAAGCCTTCTCAGCATTCTTTTTGTCCCAAAAATTTCACTCGTCATGTTGGTCCAAACTCAGATATACATCATTCCAAATTTTAAGTGTTTTCATTTTTTTTTAATTTTTTGAACATAATGAATTTGTCTAAAAAACCTTTTTATTTTTCTATCATACCCTCATGGTAATGGAAAATTGCCCCACATCACAATTTTTCATGTCCAAAACAAAAATCATGTATCAATTTTCTTAACAAAAAGGTGACATTTAGATCTCTTGAAAATTGGTGATCACTTCCAAGAATGAATGAGGTGAATCAATTTGACTCTTTCAAGTGAATTAGATAGTTTTGTACATCAAGATTTTGATCATGAAGAAAGATTTTTTCATATAATAGGAAAGATCAATGTTTCTTCATATAAGCTCACAAATGAATAAAAGTTTTTGAAAAACAAGTTTTCTTAAAAAGATTCATTTCAAAGCATAATCCACTTTGGCACTCTCACTTAGTTTCTTGATATATGGCATTTCAAGAAATGTCAAGACTAGCTATGGTAGGCTTAGCATTTGGAAAAGAAGGGAAAATGATTTTCAATTCGGAACTAGTCATTCAAATGGTGTAGACTTTCTTAAATTTCTCAAGAGTATTCAGTGCTCACTGGTTGGTTCAAGATGTCGTTTCTCTGGTGCTTCTTGTTGGAGCCTTGGCACAATCATGCACAAAATTTCTAGAGTTGCTTTCATATTTCCAAATTTTGCTCTAAACTGTCCATTTTTGGGTTTTCACTCTAGAGCTTCATTCATTCATTCATTTTTTTTTTTGCTTGTTCTACCATGTATTTGAAATTCAAAATTCTTCCAAAAGCAAAAAATGATAATTCAAAGGGATAAGGTAAAACCCAAGGGAAAACTCTTCAAATTAAATATCCATACTTGATCAAAATGGACTTTTAAGGGATGTAATGTAGGCTATGGTTTAGGGTTCTGAAAGAATGGATAATCAGGCTCAAAATATGTGTTTAAAGGTAATCGAACCAAGTATCATTTCTTTTGTGAGGACTTTTGTCCTTCATACTTCTCAAAACATTTCATAATTTTGCCTTCATTTTTTTTTTAGTTTTTCATTTTTCTCCTTCATTTCATTTCTTCTTCTTCATTTTTCTTATTCTTTTTTTTTTAACCACAAAGAAAGTTTAGAACTCAATCTATTTTAACATTTAGTCCATAATATAAGCATTCCTTTCGGGGCTCATAAATAAGAGCCACTTACTCATGCTTTCCTTCATACTTCCCCCCTAGTGTGGAAGGTGATCCATGGTTAAGGTTAATTTGAAAAAGAATTTAATAGTTTCAAAAGGAGTAGCAAGGTATAATTCCTCATTTATGAAGGAATGTGAAAGACGATCATTTCTCATGTCAAGTATGGATACTTTCATTGAATAGCAATCCTCAAAGGAGATAATGAGAATTTCATTTTGCCTTTGGAATCATTTTGAATATCTCATATGCATGATATCACAATCATTTTTTTTCTTTCCTTTTCTTTTTTCAGAACTCATGTCCAAAATTTGTTAACTCAATATGCCATTCAAGTAAAGATCCCAACAAACAATTTTGTTTTTCAAGATCCACTCAAGTTGTTCGCACAATTATTATGAAAAACGATTATGCACAAGTCGAAATGGTGAGTATATGAAAAACATTGGGTAATTTGGCTTCTTCGTAATCTTGCCCCAAAATATGGGCGAAGAAGTTGGATATTGCTCAAGATATTCAAAAATGGTGGATAATATGGTCTTTTGGTAATTTTGCCCCAAATGCAGGCAAATGACAACTTTTGGAAAAGGAAAAGTTTAAGCACAATGAAAGAACTTAAGGGTGATGTGTTTGAAGCTCTAGATAGCCTTGACACTTATCAAATTACTCAAATCAAGATTCTTTTAAAAGAGTGCCTCATGTATTGATTTTCAAAACATGTTTTGCAAGCTAGTCAATCATTTCATTGCTTATTGCCTAGATGAAGATCATGGTCTTTTTTAGTTCACTTCATTGTCAAATTGAAAGAAAGATTCATGAAATTTCAAACTCTCTTTAGCCCTTGAGAGGTTTGATTTTGAACTGAATTGGGCATGGAAATGGGTTGCTAGGTTTATTCCTGATAGTAATCACCAATCTTCTTTAAGTTCGAAGACATGTTTCATCAAAACATAAAAAAACAAGTCATGTGACCTTATTAATGCAAAAGAAATGTCATGCCTAAAAAGCAAAATGAAAACTTCAAAAATTTGGAATTATCCTCTTTGAGTATATTAACATTCCACATCTTCAAACTTCATATTTCCATTTTTCCAATACATCCAAAGTTAAGGTGCTGCTATTGATGAGATCTTCAATTTTCTATTTCAGTTGCCTGCATTTTTTGTTGATTGTCCAATTGCCCCCATATAATAATCACATTTTTCGTTAGGATCGTAACTCATTGTTAGTGGATTTGGAGTTATTTTCAAGGGTATAGGGGTAAGGTACTAGTACTTTACTAGCAAAGGTAATAGATCAGAGATTTACATGTTCTCCTGAACATGTCTAGCGACAAGTACAGATACAGAGACAGGTTTATCTGGATGCAGACTTGAGCGATAATTTGGCTCTGGTACTGTTTGATAAGGATAAGAGTTTTCCCTAACATTTGGTTTTATCTTTTTGTCAAAACTTGATAAACCTGCTTTAACCAAACCTAGCATCTTCCGCTTCAAAAGGCTCCACAGTTTTCTATGGAGTGGCTCAAGATCCTAATATGATAACCACATGTAACATTGGCATCATGACTCTTAGGATATGGAGCCTTTAGAGGCTCCGAATAGATTGGTACAACTAGATGGGATTGAATAAGCAGAGGGAATAAATCCTGTAGGTCATTAGAATTGGATTAATAGGAGTTTTATCTCGATTGCTCTATGGTCCTCTTCGACTAATAGGTTTAAAATAAATAGGATGATAATATGGGTTCAAGTGTGGATTAGTCTGTGATAACGGGAAAGAATCAGGAGATCCTGTTTTAGACTTGGAGCTCCTAAGTTCAATCATAAGCCTATCCATTGCTTTTTAGACCTTGTCCAAACCTTGATCCTTATTTCGACCACCAAGTGCATTAATATGCCTTTGAAAAGCAAGAAAGATTTGTTGATCTTGACACAATGGTTGCTTGTCATATGATTGAGTCAAAAGTGATGGAGATTCTCGATGATGAACCACTTTGGTTTGATCAAGACTTTCAACCATCTTTATCAACTTGGAAAGCTGCCCTTTAATCTTTCGAACATCATGTTTGAATTCTTCAACATTTTCCTCCAAAGCATTAATTCGTGTTTCCAGTTGATCTCCCATGTCTCTTCTTAAAAGCCAATGTCCTTTTAATAATTAGAAGAAATTAATTATATTCTCTTTTAATGTATTGAATGCAAAATATTAAATGCAGTAGGCCGATATGATGAAAATGAATATGAACAATATACTTATGGAAAGCAACACTAGATGAATATGCATGTATGCATGAATGACTTATATGAATGCATAGAGGAATAGGCCACATAACAATTGTTAGAGAAATCTTAATTGGAAAATCCATCACTAATATCCACGAAAAACCATGAAAGCCATGAAAATCCTAAAACAAACCATGAGAATCCTAAAGCTATAAAAATCCTAAAAAAGACATGAAATCCTAAAAGCCCTAAAAATCCTAAAATAAACTAATGCCTCTAAAGGAACTTCATAATCTATTGGTAATGAGCTTGTGCTTCTTCCAAGAGCTTGAACAATCTTTGGCTATTTGGTTGAAAAGGATGCACCCCTGCCTTTAACTCTTTAATCCTGTCATTCATCTCATCGGCTTTGCGAGCTGCCATACTAAATTGGTCGAACATGTGCCTCAAAAGCTTTTTTCTTCTTAAATTCGCATTCTGAAGTTGTCCGCATTCCAACTTCTTTACTTTTTCAACCATTTCTTGGCACTCTTCTTCCATTTCATCAGTTTTAGTTGCATCTTGTCATTTTCTTCTCTCATTCTTTCAAGTTTAGAAGTCTTGGATGAAGAAGTCTCATCCAGATCCTTAGAGGCTGCCTTCCAACTATCGTAGTCTTGATTGAGTTTTTGAATCCTTTTGTCTCATTCAGTTAGGCCGCTTTCTAGCTTTCGAATCTTCACTCAAAGTTTCTTGACCCTTCCACCCTATTTTGTTAAATCATCTTCTAGCTTACCTATCTTCGCTTGAAGTTTCTAGTTCTCTTGCTCTAATTCATCTTTCTCTTCTTGCAACTTCCTCTTAGCTAATTCTATATTCAGCGTAGGATCTGGCGATGTAGTCTAGGCTAAGCCATTAGAGTTATCTTTTCTAGGGAACACAATATCTTTGGCTCACATGCCATATCGAGTATTCAGGTGTAGTGTCATATGTAAGTCTCCCTTGGCCTACTCTAATTGTTTGCTTTGATGCCTTGGTGATATCTTTTTTCTTCTTCAAAGCTCCATCATCGATATAGGAGGACTTTAATTAATTGAGCCTTTGCATCATTGGAACAAACTGTTCATATCCAACTTGTCTTCGGACCAAAATATGAGCATAACTGATAGCTCCCAATAAGCCTGGAAGAGGTACCCACGGTTGATCCCTATAGCCGTATAACATCGAATCATGGCTGTCAATACGTGATCCCGTTGCGGGGACCCGTTCGAGTGAGGGGGAAACAGAAGCAGAGGAAAACACGACTTAATTCCTCTAGATTGAAATAAAAGGTCGAGGGTATGAAAACAACCTCGAAAAAAGACATGGAGTCTCTACCAATCTTTTTTTGCTAGGTGTGATCGGCCACCTATTAAAACCGGTTTTATAAAACATTTTAAAATTAATTAAAACATTTTTAAAACCAATTTCAAGTCTGCGTTATTAACCAGAGAAAATCGAAGAATCGGGTTCGGGACTCTGTTACGTGAGGGGAAGGATTAGCACCCCCAAAATGCCCGTATAAAACGGACCTTATTAATCATGTGTTATCTCAAGTCTCGGTAAAAAGTTGGTTTTTAATTTAGTATTTCAAGTTAATTCCCAATTTAAAGAAAAACAATTCCATTTATAATTGAAAATGATCCGGATTTTATTAATTCAAAATTTTCCTATATTCCCCGACAAAATCGGCAAAATATAGAAATTTTTATTTATTTAGAAAACTTTCCGAATCATTCTCGTTTTTTTGAAAGAAAGATATTCCTTTATTAATGATAATTGATGAAATTCCCTCCAGCAAACCCGGTAGAGAACTCATGAATTATTTTAACTCGGGAATATCTTTATTTTTTATTGAAAATCATTATCCCTTTTTTTAAAAAAAAGATTTAAAAAATGAATATGAACATGTATGACATAAATAAAATGACATAGCAAAGTCTAGATAATATAATGCAACCTAAATGATATGACATAATTTAAATGGCATAGTATATTCTAGATGAAATGAAAAATCCTAAGTGTCATGGTATATTCTAAATGAAATAACATGATTTAAATGACATGGCAATTTTAAATGATATGGCATATTTTAAATGACATGGCATATTCTAAATGACATGGCATATTCTAAATAATATAACATAAATGACATGGAACATGATCTAAGTGACAAGAAATGACATGAAATATAAAATAATGCTATCATAAAATGTGCATGAAAATAAAATAAAAATGCATGAACATAATATATACTAAATAATGTGACAAAAATAAATGACTAAATAAAAATATAAGATAGCATGAAATATTCAAAATCATATGGCAAACAATATAACATCATAAAATGTAAATAAAAGTAATAATAATACCATGAAAAATATCATAGCAAAAATCACATATTAAATACAATGCATGAACATGGAAAATGCAATGCATGAAAATATATTTTTTTCCCTCTAAATAAAGAAATCCGTATATCAAAAAAGATATCGGGCTACCTTAGGAAAATATGTCAAATTAGATTTTCTAAAATCAAAACTTTGTGATTGTTTGAAAACAATTTAGAAGAAAAACTGGAATGAAGATTAAAACCCCTACTAAACCCTTTTAAAATGGCTCTAATTTCCTAAGTTTAAAATCCCGAACTTGACCACCCTTAACCCGAGATTTATAAAATCAATTTTAAAGTTTAAAAAGGATTAGAAACTATCCTAAGAAAGTAGCTAAAGCTTCTAACCAACCCCTTTTAAATGCCTTAGCCAATTTCAACCATTGTTTTTCTTTTGAATTCAAATTTGCCTCTACTGTCTCACTTTGACACATGATTTTTTAGCCTATGTTTAAAAATTAAAAAAAATCTAAAAACAATACTGGAGACTTAGAACATGTAAAAATACACGAGAAAAAATTGGATTAATTTTCTGATTAAATATGATTGTCCAGAAAAATAGGAGAAGTTCGAGTGTTGGGTGAAAAAACTGTTTTGTCAAAACACATTTTTTGCCATTGATAAAGTCATTTAAAAATAAAAGTAAAAATTGTTGGAGATCAAACTAAAGACCTAAAAACAGTATCTAAAACATTTAAAAACCTTGGACAAAAATTGGCTAAGTAAAAAAAAATCACAAAGGTAGAAAAATCAATTTGACAACTCTTCAATTTTCCACAAGTATGCTCAAATGAGCATGACTTTGAGCCATTAATTGGCCTAACTCACAAATCAAGTGGCAATGACATGGAATGCATGAACATACAGCAAATGAAATGTATGGTCTAAAGCATAAATGGTAAAGGAAATGCATGACAATCAAAATAACCTAAATGCCTAGCATGAGTTTGCATGGCAAGAAATGCTATCCTAACTTAATATGCATGCAATGCTTGATAATGCAAATATGACTTGGACCTAATATGTTATGAATATGCATGAAAATGCTAATGTAACCGAAAACCTAAGTAGCATAGCAATGCATGGCAATACCAATATGGCCTAGACCTAAAATGTAATAAAAATGCATAGCAATACTATGAGCATATAATGACCAATGAACCTAATACTAATGTTTGGACAAACATCAACTAATACACAATTTCAAGATATGATAATGCAAAGCATGTTACCTAAACAAAATGCAAATGCATGGCAAGGCAAGGAATGCATGAAGAGGCCGAATGGTCACATGGTACTCTAATGCAATCCTATCTAGTAAATGACACAAGCACATGAAAAATCATATAAAGACACATAATGTCATGACATTTTCACAAGCATATGACATACTAAAATCAAAATACACAAGCTCATGGCATGGGAATGCAAACAAGCCAAAAAGAAAGATGAAAATGCACATGCAAGGCATACTAAATATCAAGATATGCTAACTCATGGCATGGAGATGCAAACAAGTCAAGAAGCAAGATGAAAATGCACATGCAAGTCATAGCAAAATGGAGTAGTCGATTGGTCATATGACCAAATATAAAAGGCAAACATGTTTATAATATAAGACATGATATATGAAAAAAAATGCACAATATGATTCCAATGAACACAAAGGCCGAATCTACAAGGAAAAAATATTAAGCATGGAAAAGAAATATAGAAAAAAATATAGCAAAGAAAATAATGTAAAGAACATATAAAACAAATTAAGCATAGACATGCAAAGCAAATAACAAGCAAAACTAGTAAATAAAACAAGGAAAGCTAAGCTCCATGGTTGGTATAAAATGGGCATAGCCTCTCACCTAACCATAATCACTTGGTCTTGCCAAGATCATGAAGTCTTTCCATTTCAAAAATCAGAAAATAAACCATGCTAAACAGCAAAATTAAGGTGAGCTTCATGGTAGGTAAAAATGGGCATAGCCTCTCCCCTAACCATGGTCACTTGGTGTTGCCAAGATCATGTAGCCATTTCAACCTCTTTTGCTTCATTTTTTGTAAAAAATCAGAACCTTAAATACTTAAATAAACCTTCGGAAAATCAATTTTCCATAACAACATGCAAAGAAGAAAAAAAGAATCAAGGTAAGCATTCCTTTATATTCGGCCAATCACACACTTTGTAAAAAAATTATTTTCAACCATTTTGATGAAGAAGAAGAGATGAAAACTTCAGTAATCATTTTAAAAACTTTATTTCTATGAGAAAGGTAGTAGGAAAACAAAGTGGAAAATCAAGAAATCAACATAGAAAACAAGAAGAAAACCATGTTAGAGCTAGGTAGAGATGACTACCTTCAAGCTCTTCTATGGAAAACCTCTTTTTTTTTTTTTCTTTCAAAACCTTTTTATTTTCTAAATTAGCTACTGTTTCCAGCCTCAAAACTTCTGAAAAAATGAAATCAGCCCCCCTCTAATGGCTTGGCCGAATGGCTCCCCAACACTTGGACGGAATTTGCACTTTTTCTCCTCCAATCTTGGCCCTTAGATTAAGATATTTTGATAACAACATAAAAATATCATCTTGCCAATTAATAGCAGCCCTTAAGATGTGTACTCAGCCTTTGTAATAACCTCAACCCTTAGATGAAAAAGAGGACCAATCCCATGCACTCCTTTGCTTGCCCCTTTGAGTGCCTACCCTTGGATGAGTTGTGCTCTTCCATTCTTGGTCATTGGATGAGGACAACATAAAAATGACATCTTGTAGATTAAATCTATCCCTTAACATGTGTACTCAGCCCTTGTAGATGGCCTAAGCCATTGATGAAAAGAGATAATCCCATGCACTCCCTTGCTTGGCCGAATGGATGCCCACCTTTGGATGAATTATGCTCATCTTTTTTATTCCATTCTTGGCCATTAGATGAGGTTTCTTTCATGACAAATAAAAATTTCATCTTGGCATTTAAACTTGGCCATTGGATGGCATATTCAACTTTTCTACAAGGCACCTAAGCCATTGGATGAATGGGGGACCATTTGCAAGGTGTTAGTGGTAGCATGTGAGCTTGATAGTGACTAAGGAATTAAATTGATCAAGCTTCCTTCTTATCCTCTATGCTGGCTGATCAAAGGAGGTAAAATCTCAGCAATTCCTTCTTCTTTCATATTTTTCTTAATTACAAACTTGCCCTTTTTTGTTTCTTCGGTAAAATGACATTTTTGACCCCTGAACCTAAATAAATAGCAAACGGACTCCGAATTCAAATTTTATTTTTTCAATACTTTTGAAATAATAAAAAATTGAATTCTGGAAGTTTTCAAAGTTCATTTGCTATTTATTTTGGATTTATTTTCGAAATTGCCCCTTTTATGCTCCCAAACTTTACCATTTTTTAAACGAGCTCGTAATCCAGATTTTCTTCACCAATCTCTTCCAAATAATTTAAAAATGTGATCTAGAAGTTTTCATAATTTTTGGAACTCATTTGCTATTTTTTCGGGATTTATCTGCTTGAATTACTGCATAGTAGACCCGAGATTTGGCCATTTTGCAAAAGAACTCCGAATCCAGATTTTGTTTCTCCAATCTCTTCCAAATAATTTAAGAATGAGATCTGCAAATTTTCAAATTTTTTGGAGCTCATTTACTATTTTTTCGGGATTTATCTGCTTCAATTACTACATAAGGGACCCGAGATTTGGCCATTTTGCAAACGAAGTCCGAATCAAGATTTTATTTTGGCAATCTCTTCCAAATAATTTAAGAATGAGATCTGCAAATTCTTAGAATTGTTGGAGCTCATTTACTATTTTTTCGAGATTTATCTGCTTGAATTACTACATAGGGGACCCGAGATTTGGCCATTTTGCAAACGAACTCTGAATCAAGATTTTCTTTTGCCAATCTCTTCAAAATGATTTAAGAATGAGATTTGAAAATTTTCAGAATTTTTGGAGTTCATTTGATATTTTTCCCAAATTTTCCAATTTTGCCTTTTTGCCTCCAAAACCCGATTTTGCTCAAAACAAGTCCGATTTTCAGATTTTCTTCAAACTGAGCCTTGGGCTATCCTTGTTTAATCATTCCTCGTCAAATAGGGGCTTTAGTCTTACCGAATAAGGCCATTTCCGTAATTCTTCCAAATTTTACTAAAATCCACCAAAACCCTAATTCTCGATTTTCTTCCAAATTGACTTTTCTAATAAGTTTTTCTTCCAAGTATCTTCTCCATTACCCGTAGTCAGTACTTATCTTTCATTTGGTACCTTCAATTTCGACCAATTTGATCGTTTAAGCATTTTTCCCCAAATTTCCCGAACTAGAGTTTTCTTTCTACTAAATTTTCGTAACCCAACTTTCAAACTCCATATCTTTCAATGTAGACCTCGGATTATCAAAATTCTTTCACCATTTTAAATTGAACCTCAAATCTTGATTTTGAAATTGGGTTGACTTTTTCAATAATTGACTTTTTTGAGGTTGACTTTTTTAGGGTTGACTTTTTCAAGTTTGACTTTTTCTGTTTGCTTTCTTAGACTAAGTCTCGGAGTACCACCTGCAAGATGAGAAAAGCCTTTTCGCATTCCGAAACATCAATTTAGGAAGAAAACGTACCTAATTTAAGGGTCCGGACAAAATTAGGTGTCTACAGCTGTCCCTCTTTGGCTATTGCTGAGAATCAGGAATCAGGCAAAGATAAACAAGCATTAATTTTGTCCGGTTATTGAAATCACATGTGAAGAGAAGGGAAAGAGAGTTTTCTTTTTTCCATTTTTTCTTTTTCATCAATTTTCATTCTTTTTTTTTTTTTTTGAAAAAGCTATAAATAGAAGATTTTGTCCTTAAATTGAATTCCCTGACTAATCAAGGCTCGACCTGTCTTAAGGAAAAAGGTTCGATTTTCAAAGTGAAAATTATGCTCGAAGGTCATAAAAATAGTGCCCGGAGGTCTTAAAAATGATGCTCGAAATCCTTATCCGTGATTTGGAAAAATGCACTGTATGCGACTTTAAAAATGATGCCCGAAGGTCTTAAGAATGGTGCCCGGAGGCCTTACCTGTGATTTTGAAAAATGTGCTATATGTGACTTTAAAAATGATACGCGGAGGTCTTAAGAATGGTGGCCGAAGGCCTTACCCGTGATTTGAAAAAATGCACTGTATGCGACTTTAAAAATGATGCCCGAAGGTGTTAAAAATGGTGCCCAGAGGCGTTACCCTTGATTTGAAAAAATGCGCTGTATGTGACTTTAAAAATGATGCCCGGAGGTCTTAAGAATGGTGCCCGGAGGCCTTACCCGTGATTTGGAAAAACTATGCTCGGGGGTCTTAAAAATGGTACCCGAGGGCCTTATCCGTGATTTGGAAAAATGCGCTGTATGCGACTTTAAAAATGATGCCCAGAGGTCTTAAGAATGGTGCTCAGAGGCCTTATCCGTGATTTGGAAAAATGTGCTGTATGCGACTTTAAAAATGATGCCCGAAGGTCTTATGAATGGTGCCCGGAGGCCTTACCCGTGAGTTGGAAAAACTGCGCTGTATGCGACTTTAAAAATGATGCCCGAAGGTCTTATGAATGGTGCCCAGAGGCCTTACCCGTGATTTGGAAAAACATATGCTCGGGGTCTTAAAAATGGTGCCCGGAGGCCTTATCCATGATTTGGAAAAATACGCTGTATGCGACTTTAAAAATTATGCCCGAAGGTCTTAAGAATGGTGCCCGGAGGTCTTATCCATGATTTAAAGAGGAAAAACTATGCCCGGAGGTCTTAAAATGGTCTTAACAATGATCTTTGAAGAATTGTTGAAAATTAACCTGAAGATTTTGAGAAGATGCGAATGCTTTTTGATGCTGGTGCAAATGATTAACAAGATGCACATACCTCATATTGCATATGTAAATGTTTTGAATTGATGCAAATGTTTCTTGATGCTGATATTGGATAAGATGCAAATGCTTCTAAATGCAACTGTAAATGCTCTCATATTGATGCAACTACTTCATAGAGTGATGCAAATGCAAAATTTAATATTATACAAATGCTTCTAAATGATGCAAATGCAAGGATCAATAATGATGCAAATGCTTGATGAAAATATGCAAATGCCCCCGATCATTTTCTAAACTTTGGCTTAGCCTTTCCAATTCATTTTTCCTTTTCAAATCAAAGTATATTTTCAACTCATTGTTCAACCTTTGGCTATTCTCTTTGCCCCAACAGTTTTCAAACTCTTATTGACAGAAATCTGCTTGCCGGGTTCTATTTCTTCTTCTCATATTGGGAAATCAAGATTAACCCTAGTAGTTCCACACCTTTGGGTTAGAAAAACCTCTATCTCGTGTCAACATCAAAAATGGGTATTTCAAAAAATATCTTTATTTGTTTTCTCATTTTGAAAACTTCTGAACAAAAAATATTAACCCCACAGTGTGTGATGTAAAAATCTTTAGAAGACTGATGATCACTGTTAAAAATTTCTCTAAGTGTTAATCTGGGTTTTTCAATTTGACTTGGCAATGCTTGGTATAACAAGATTTTGGTTGATCAAAGAAAACTTCACAACAAAATGTATGTCCCTTCTAGGCTCACGAATGGAATTGATTTTATAAATCATGAATTCATTGAGAATCAAACAAATTCAACATTTTTTTAGTTTCCATATCAAGGCATTTTGACAAGTGTCAAGATTAGCCGGGATGTTTAAATTGGAAAGTTTAATCTTGAAAGCAAAATCTCAGTTTTTGAAGTTAGTCCTCCAAATGAGGGCTAACAATTTGGGCGGTTCAGGAATTCCTAGGTGTTCCTCGATTACCACTTTTCCAAGATGACCTTCTCTTTTGTGGTATCGGTACTAACATAAATGGCATCAGAAATTCCCATTTTACTTTAGACCGCCCATTTTTGGGTTTTCGCCCTAGAGTCCCATTTTTTCCATTTTTCTTCTCTTTTTTTCATTTTTTTCATTGTTTTACCATGCACTTGAGAATTCTAAATTCTTCCTTAGTGAAATGATAATTCGATGAGATGGGATAAAATCTGAGGAAAAAACCCTTCAAATTACATATTCATGCTTGATCAAAATGGACTTTTAAAGCACGTAATGTAGGCCACAATTCAGGGTTCAGAAAGAAAGGATAAATAGGCCCAAAATATGTGTTTGAGGGTAATCAGATCAAGGATCATTTCTTGAGGAGGATTTTCTTTAAAGCATTTGTCTCTTTTGGACTTTTCATTCCTTTTGACTTTGCTCTTTTCCTTCTTTGCTTTTGGCTTTTATTTGCCATACTTTTTCACACTTTTTTCTTTTTCTTTTGTTTTTGTTTTTCTCTTGCATCTTTATTTTTGACAAAGTGGACCCATATTTATTCGGGCCTCAATTTGCTTTGTATCTGTCTTTGAGTTAGGACTCATTTCTCAGTGATCTTTCCTCGTATTTGCCCCCCAGTGTAGAGGGTGATCCTTGACCAAGGTTCAAAGAAGAAAGAATTCTTTTGGCTCAAAAGGGGTGACTGGATAATTTTCTCTTTGTAAGAGGGATATGAAAGATGGCCATTTATCATATCAAGAACGAATATTCTCATTGAAAAGCGATCCCTAGGGGGAATAGATAATCAAAATTTCATTTTGCACTTTGGAATCATTCGAATTCTCATATGCATGATATCACAAATTTTTTTTTTTGTCGCATGCCTCACTGATTCATGCGTTAGTCCCATCATTTTTCACCATATATCCATCATTTCCACATATGATGCCCCAATTTGATTAACCATGAGAATTTGTATCAACGAGGAACATAGCAAGTCTAGGTCTATTTTGAAAAGGTTGAGTTTCAATTATGAGTTCTTTGAAGAGGCAAGGAAAATATGGCCCAAAAATGGGTTTTCTCTAGGACATGGGATAATCTAGATTAATCATTGTGCCCCAGGGTGTCAATCATGAAGTGATGTTTGGGAATTAGTGTTTTGTGGTTTAGGGTTCGAAAAAATTTCAAGGAGTTCGAAAAAATTTCAAAAAGTTCATTCCTTTGTTCATAGCCTAGACTAAGATTTACATCTTTGCTTATTCTATGATGACAATGGTTTTATGAAGTTCAATCATTCTTATTCCTTGAAGCATTAGGTTTTCCATGTGGTCTCGGTTCAAGGGATTTAGGCCTAGGAAAGCCTAAATGAGAGGGGAGAAGGTATTGGGTCATTTGTAACAATGATCATCAATATTCTCGAGATTATCCATTATTAAAACTTCCTTAATGCTTGTTTTTGCAAATTCAAATTATTGTTGAAACACAACAAACAGAAAGCATTTAAAATTCAAAATTCATTTAATTCATATGAATATCGACATGAGACAAGTGTTTTCATCCTGAGGTCTACAACTACATGCATCAAAATGCTCCTATTGACATCCTTCGAAAGTAGTAATTCTCCTCCTAAAACCCTGAAGAAAACTGATTTACGGCAAAGCAGCCTTCCACTGATTGATAAGCTCTGGTGTCAAAATACCATTGCGGATAATACTTTCAATCATTTCTTCAATTGTTTGCATTTTTCATTTGAATGCCCAACTACCCCTAGGTGATAATCACACTTGCTGTCAGGGTCATAACTCTTTGCTGATGGATTTGGAGCTATTTTCAATGGTACCGGGGTAAGGTACTGATTCTTTATTAGTAATGGCAGTAGGTCAGGGGTTGGGATTGGAATTCTTTCTTGGTTATCCTGCGGTCGTTTTCTGGAAGTAGGCCTTGTTGCAAGAACTGGTATAGGATTAGGTGCTTAGGTTGGTGGCTAAGGATAAAGGCTTGGAGATACCTTAGTAGGATAACATGCTTGGCATGAGGGAAATTGGGAATATGGGACGAAATCTCCCATAGCTTGGACATCTTCCTCTTTTTTTCTAGGTACCCTATTTCTCTCGGCATTGGATGTTGCTTCTCCTTCAAGTTTCTCGTTCTTGATAGCATTCTCAATCATCTCCCCTGAGATTACCATATCAGCAAAATTCTTTGAGTCATTGCTGACGAGTCTATCATGGTATGGGGTTCGTAGTGTACTCACAAAAAGGATGGTGATTTCCTTTTGTGTCAAAGATGGTTGTACTTGGGTGGACATGTTCCTCCACCTCTGAGCATACTCTTTGAAGCTCTAGTAGCTCTTTTCTCCATATTTTGCAAAGTGAGACGGTCAGGTGTCATGTCGGTCATATGCTTGTACTGGTTTAGAAAAGCCATGGCTAGATTATTCCAAGAGCGAATCGATCCTTGCTCAACTGACCATACTACCTAATTGCGGACCCACTGAGGCTATCCTGAAAGTAGTGGATCAGAAGCTTATCATTATTTATATGACTTGTCATATTTCAGTAGAACATAGTGATGTGGGTTGACGGATCAGTCGTCCCGTCATATTTCACAAAGTCAGGGACCTTGAATTTAGGAGGACTGACTAAATCGAATACCAAGCATCGTTCTTTCGCATCCACACTCCCGAATACGTCTGTATTTTCTATTGCCCGGAGCCTTTCGTCGAGCAACTGATATTTCCCTTGGGAATCTGCCAACTCTACCTCTTTTACTGCAACTATTTTCAACTTTGCCTTTTCAGTTGGATTATCTGAATTTAAGACATTGATGGGGTTAACTGTGTTCTGGGCATCCATTATAACGACCTCATTCTAACCCTTTTGTGCCTCTAACCTTTCTCTGGAGGCCAAGTTTTCAGTGCATCCTTTTCCCTTGATTACGGAGGACATCAGCTCCATCAATTTAGTCATCTGATCTTTAGATTCCACTTCAGATTTTGCCAACTTTTCTAGCAATTCTTTATGTGCCCTTTCCATTCTTTCCATTCGGGCAGCTTGTTCATTCTCCATAGCCCTAGCCTGTATTAGAAAGGTATTCAGTACTTCTTATACCTCTGATTTGAAATGGAAATTCTTTCAAAGACTCTTAAAGCCAAACCAACTTCCATTTTATTTCTCCAAATGTATGTCATGATGAAAGAGTCATGAATGCAATTTGATGCACGTGAAGCCTAAACAATATGATGTATGGACATGTACAGTGGAAACATGCTGACTATATATGTAATAAATGCAATCACGATGCCAACATGCTGCAAGCAAAGAATAAACAAATCAATGCATGGATATATGCAATGAATGACCATGTATATTTCTGCGTATTTCCCAATGAATGATTGTATACATTATGAATGCAACACGATGTCAATTATGATGCATGTAAATAATGAATGATTGACACAGAGTATATACAAAGAAACTCATGCTGACCATATGTGTTATGAATGCGACCTAATGCTAACATGATGTATGTAATAAGAAAATTAGTGCATGAACATATAGAAAAATCATACTATGTTTGTGATGAATACCACCTGATGCTACCAAGATGCATGTATGAATGTATGGTATGACAAATAATTGATCGGATGCAAAATGCAAAGGGAAAGATATCACGGAGGAAATAAGAATCGTAGGAACTTAATCATCAACATCTCATAAATTTGAAGCACAACCAATTCATTCCCAAATCAACGTTCACAATGGTATAAACCATGTTTACAAAATCTGAGCAGTGGTTAAAACTGTCTTTACAAGCACTTTATTCTTCCTAGCATCCTAAGGCTATAAGAGCCGGCTATTGAAAAAGTGAAATCCTACTACATCATATCAGACCAAAGTCTTTCTACATCATTTCCGTAAATCTCCTAATCCTAATGACGCTTTCCCAGCCCTATATCAATCAGTGTCGTTGGATCGATCCACTTGATCTCTATAAGAGATTGCACTTTCTTTTGAATGCTATACAGTCTTCAATGCTATTGCTAGCAATTCCACAGTGATAATCACATCTTGCATTTGGATTATACCACTTTGGATATGGTGGTAACAGGGGTTTCAGTGGGATACAGGCAACCATGTGATTTTGGATCAGTATAGGGAGAAGCTCTCGATAGCTGATTGGAATGGGATCATACTGCTCTTGAGTCTTGTTTTTGGGTTGTTTCTTAATCACACATAGCCTAGGAGTTAGGGCACTTGGTGGTGGCACTAAGGTCCGAACTGGAGTGTTTACATAAGGAGATGGCGGAATAACAAGGCAAGGGTATGGATTTGGACACGGGACCCTTGGAGGTTGTACATAATTTGAGGTTCCTATCCTGGATGCTTGATAAGGTGATTGATGAGGGAAATAGTATGAACTGCCAATTGGTGGTGATGGAGTGGGATTCAAGGGTACAGTAGTGATCCTACCAGTGGACAATTGGGCCATAGTAAGGTGAGGATACTAGTTTGGACCTAGGACCAATTGTAAGGACTATTTGGGATTTGAGGTTTCTATCTTTGGTATCAGGCTCTCTGGTTTAATCATTTTCACGATCTTGTCCATAATTTCATCAGGATTGCAACCTTTGTGGCATTGACAAGTGCAGGATCCAGCAAGGATTGTATGCTCTAGACTTAATGGTTTTGGTTGATCCGAAGGCGATGCAGAGCCCTGAGAAAGTTCCCCCTTAATCTTACCCATATCCTCGAACATTGTTAGCAATTTGGCCAGTTGTTCTTTCACTTCCCGGATTTCATGTCTAAACTCCTCTTGATTGCGTTTCAAAGCACCCAATCGTTCCTCCGATTCTTTACTCATATCTCGAACCCTTTCATGCAAATGAAAATGTTATGAGATTAAGAATACAATTATGAATGTACATGCTCCATTTCTATATGCATATATACTGATGATTAATGCATGAGCATATACAGAGAAATTATGATAACTATGTATGTCATGGATGCAATCTAATGATGCATTTAAAGAATTAATAAATTGATGCACAGGTATATACAAATAATGACCACGCATGTCATAAACGTATTCTACAATGAGTGACTATACATGCTATGACTGTAACATGATGTCAAAATGATACATGTGATAACTCGTATAATTATATAGTTTTTAGTTATGTTTTATTATTGTTTTGTGTCAAATACGAGTTATTATTGCTTAGTCTACTTATGTTTATGATCTTTTATATTTTTATGTAATTTGGTGTTTTTCATGAGTTTCTTTGAGTGATTTCAGATTACTAGGTTAAATCAAGAATTAAGGGCAAATCCAATTCAGTTCCAGTTAAATCACCTTTTGCCATATCAGCTATATCTGGAGTTTCACCAAAGCATTAAGGCTGAAATTTTGACAGTGCAAAGTTAAGAGGCATATCTATCTTTTTCATGTTTTACAGTTCTTGAAACGGAGTCGTTTTCCCTACCGAAATCAACCATCAAGTTGGCTGATGTGCAATGACGTCTGTTCTGCACCGTTTTGGTATTTTGACCATATCTTTCGATCCACATGAGCAAATGATCTGATTCCAACAGCTATGGATCAGTAACGGATAGGGGAATATTTTTCTAGAAGACCATTTGATCAGATCGAGCCTCCAACATTGACAAAATCGACCATCAAGCTGGCTGATCAGAATTGTCATACAACATGACGAAAATTGTTAGAAAAATGCACCCACCTATTATACCTACCTTTGAAATTTATAAAGCTTGTCTCTTGTCATTTAGCTCTCCAAAATGTGTATAAATAGAGGGCCTTGGATGAGTATTAGGATACATTATACATTGGTAGGATATTAGCCATTGTAATAAAATTCTCTAAGTTTTCTTCTTTTTTTCCTTTCTCTAGTTTTCTTTTTCTTTATTTACTTATGCTTCTTACATTTCTTTTCATTTTTAGTATGTGTTGCTAATCGTATTGTTGAGGTGATGAGGTGAAGCTCTTGGTAAATGCTAAGGTTAGTCTCTTAAACATGAGCTAAAATGAATCATCATTTATAAACACTAGTATAGATAATATTTTCTTTTGGTTTAAAATCATACTTGCAAAGTAGAGATCTTGATTCATTATTGACAATGAAAATGGCACAGTAAATGCTTGGTTTCATAACCTTGATTTGTTGTAGACATATACCTTGGCATAAGGAATGCTTGGACTCTTTTTATGAGTTTTGAGGACACCAAATGAACATAATATCATATGCTATGGACGTTGGACAATTTGGACTGAATTGCTAAACCTTCCGATTGGAACCTCCCTTATGTGTGGATTTCAATTGTGTAATAAAACAAGATTAATCTTAGCATAACACCAAGAGTGGATTCTCTAACCTCAACATCCTTTCTTATTGTTTTTTATATCTTGTTTAATTGCTTTTATGTTATTTTGTTTATTTTGTTCTCTAATATCTTGTTTACTTTCTTTGTTATTGATTCCCTAATATCTTGTTTATTTTCTTTTTCATATATATTTATAAACTTATACTTACTAGTACGCTTCCCTGTGGTTCGACCTCGGACACCCGAGAATTTATTACTTGAACATAACCCGCACTTGGGTTTACGACTCTTAATTGAGTCTCCATCAAGTTTTTGGCGCCGTTGCCGGGGAGGCAATACTAAGTATATAAGTTTATAAGTATATTTATTTTTATTGGCTGGTTATACCGCCTAATTTGTATATATTAATATTTATATTGTATATTAACTTTGTTTTATTTTTATTGGTTGGTTATACCGCTTAATTTGTATATTAACTTTGTTTTATGCTTGTTTGGCGACGTGATTTTAGATCTCGTCGTTTAGTTAGATTTTATTGTGAAACTTTTTCAGGTAATCTTTCTAATACAACTCCTACCATGGCTGACAATGAAAGTGTTCATGCTGAAGATGAGAACAGACAAGTACGCACCATGCGTGACTACTTGCAACCAACTCGAAGCTCATCACCCTCTTGTTTTATTTTTCCTCTCAATGCAAACAACTTTCGTTTTAAACCAGGTATGATAGCTTTGCTTCCAAATTTCTATGGGTTGGAATCGGAAAGTGCTTACTCATTTCTAAAAGACTTCGAAGATGTATGTGTCACCTTTAATGACCAACAATGTACAAATGAAATTGTCAAGCTAAAATTATTTCCTTTTTCTTTAAAAAATAAAGCAAAAATTTGGCTTCATAATTTAAAACCAAGGTCAATTGGCACATGGCAAGAATTACAAACTGAGTTTCTAAAGAAATTTTTCCCAGCACATAAAACTACTGCTTTGAAAAGACAGATTCAAAATTTCAATCAAAATCAAAATGAAGCATTTTTTCAGTGCTGGGAGCGTTTTAAAGATTTGTTAAGTTCTTGTCCACATCATGGTTTTGAAAAATGGCGTCTTATTAGTTTCTTTTATGAAAGTTTAACTCCCGAAACTAAACAATTTGTTGAAACAATGTGTAACGGTGAGTTTCTAGAAAAAGAACCTGAAGAAGCCTTTGACTACTTAGACCATTTGGCAGATAACTCTCAAGCCTGGCACACAGATAATTCCTCTGAAAGTTCCAATAGATCTAATGTTGTTTCTAACAGAGGAAAATATCATTTTAGTCAAGAAGATGAGATAAAAGCTAAAGTAGCTAATTTGGCTAGAAAGATTGAAGCCATGGAACTTAGAGAAGTAAAAGAAGTCAAAACGGTTAAAAATGAAGAAAGTTGTGGAATTTGTGAAATCATGGGACACCCCACTTCTGAATGTCCAAACATTCCCATTCTTAAAGAAGCGTTGCATGATCAAGTAAATTCCATAAACACATTTAAAAAGCCTTTTCCTTCTCCTTACTCTGAAACGTATAACCCTGAATGGAGAAATCATCCCAACTTCAGTTGGCGGAATAATAATCATGTTCAGGTACCACAATCTCAAAAGCCGGGCAACACTTTTTCCTATCAACCTTCACGTGTACAAACCTTGGAAGAGACATTGCAAGCATTCATGCAAACACAAGCAAATGTGAATAACCGGACTTCACAGGACATCAATGAGATCAAAAACACCTTGTCCACATTGACAGCTTCATTACGCACTCAAGAAAAAGGTAAGTTTCCTGCTCAACCTCAGCCTAACCCTTCTACTCAATGTCTTGTTTCTTGCTCCAATGAAACTCAACAGGAAAATGCCAGTTCTATCACAACTCTTCGAAGTGGAAAGGCAATTGACAAAAACATTCCATCAAAAGACCAAGATCCTCCTTCCCTTCCGAAAAGTAATGGTAAGGATGATGGTAAGTCTGAACTTCTTGAAAATTTGGACAAAGAAAAAGGTATGCATCCTGCTCCTTTTCCTCAAAGGTTGCAAACAATAAAGAATTTGAATCAAAATGCAGAAATTTATGAACTTTTCAAACAAGTTAAGATTAACATTCCTTTATTGGATGCAATCAAACAAGTTCCATCTTATGCTAAATTTTTGAAGGACATGTGCACAGTTAAAAGGAAACATAATGTACAAAAGAAAGCATTTCTGACGGAAAGTGTGAGCTCAATCATTCAGCACCTTACTCCACCAAAATTCAAAGATCCTGGATGTCCAACAATCTCATGCATCATTGGAAACACTAGAATAGAACGTGCATTGCTTGATCTTGGTGCTAGTGTTAATCTTTTGCCTTTTTCTGTTTATCAACAGTTAGGTTTAGGTGAACTCAAGGAAACACCTGTTACACTTCAACTAGCTGATCGTTCTGTAAAAATTCCTCGAGGGATAGTTGAAGATGTTTTGGTTCATATTGATAATTTTTACTTCCCTGTTGATTTTATTGTTTTAGACACACAACCTGTTTCAAATCCAAATGTTCAAATTCCTGTTATATTAGGCCGTCCATTTCTTGCAACTTCTAATGCTCTGATAAATTGCAGGAATGGTATGTTGAACATTTCTTTTGGAAATATGACTTTAGAATTAAATGTGTTCAACACTTGCAAGCAACCTGGTGATGATTCAGAAGTACATGAAGTGGATTTCATTGAAGAACTTGTTCATGAACATCTCACCACTACCACATTCCATGATCCTTTAGAAGCTTATTTAATTGAATGTGAGTCTGATAATGCTTCAGAAATTTCACACACTGATTCTTTGTTAAATTCTTTTCAGGTTAAGCATTGTTGGAAACAAAAGTTTGAGGAACTTCCATCACTCACAAATGTCACTGTACCATCAACTATTGAACCACCCAAGATGGATTTAAAACCATTGCCATCCGAGCTAAAATATTCCTTTTTGGGTGAGAATGAAACTTTTCCAGTCATAAATGAACTTGAGGAACTCAGAAATGATGCATATGAGAATTCTAAAATTCATAAAGAAAGAACTAAAGCCTTTCATGACAAGTTAATTTCAAGAAAAACATTTAATGTTGGGCAAAAAGTTCTACTTTATAATTCTAGACTTCACATATTTCCTGGTAAATTGAGATCAAGATGGACTGGCCCATTTGTGGTTAAGCATGTGTATCATTATGGAGCAGTTGACATTGAGAATCCTCAAAATGGTAACGTATTCAAAGTAAATGGACAAAGACTCAAACTCTTTTTGGAAAATCATGTTACTCAAGAAGAGGTTGTTTTTCTTTCTGATCCTTGTTTTGAAAATAACTAGATGTAAATATAATTTTTACTAATCTTCAAAAAAAAAAATACATTTTTTTTAACCCCGGTTAAATGGCGGATAACGGTACTCCGTGATTATTTAAGTCGGTTCCATCAGCTACCCAAAAAACTGATATTGTATATAAATTTCTCTTTCAATTTCTTTTCATTTTTTTCAAGATGGATGATATTCTCACAAGATTGCAGAAACGATTTCCTCCTTTTCCTCGAAATATTTTACTGAAGCTTTACCAAGTTCGATTTGAAAGATTAAGAATGCTTATGCACAAAGGGATTCCTGAAGACATACGTTGGATAATTGAAGCCAAGGTACGTGAAGATGAATATCTTCCTGTTTTGCATTTACCAGGTACAGGTAGAAGCACTTTTGCAAAGAAGCGACGAGCAAAGCGCATGAGTTCAAATTGCCACAAATGTGCACGATGGACGTGTAACGGTAAATGTCATTCTATTGGGATTCCGTCCTCTAATCGAGATGATAAAATTGAATTCATTAAGGATGGACTGAGTAAGGAGAATTTGGGTAATATCCAACTTTCTCTTGAGACGCATCCTAGTGGAGACGTACAAAGAGAAATTCTTGATTTATGGCCGCAATTCCAAAGGGAATGGCAACATCTTGGGAATCTGATGTTAAAAGACCCTGTTTGCCAGCTTGTAAGAAAACTGGATGGGAAGCATATCCTCGACTCATAGAAGGCGTTTAAGCCGTTTCTGGACGTAAAACCAGAGGAAGATGTGAGCCACAATCACAACTACAATAAATGACTTCTCAGCTTTTGGTTTGATTTGCAATAACTTCATTTCGGTTTAATTTACGTGTTGTTCGATTTGTGTAATTATTCTCGTTTTTTTTTGCATTAGTTTTTTACGGTTGATTTTTCTTCTATTTTTGATTTTCTTCCTGAAATCACGCAAAAATCTTTTGTTAGGTTAACATTTTCTTCTGACAGGTCAAATACACTTTCGGCGACATTATTACTCTTGTCTGATTCACTACTCAGTCCTCTATATATTACCCCATGTACTCATTCTCTTTCAGGCACTCGAAAAAAAATAAAATGGAAAGTACTTCGTCCCAGCGCATTGAAAAAATTTGTGTCTTTGGAGGTGCTTATCCAGGGAAAAATAAAATATTCGCTGATGAAGCCATAAGAGTTGGAGTAATACTTGCCCAACAAAAGATCTAGTTGATTTATGGAGGCGGTAGTACGGGTTTAATGGGAGCAGTCGCTACAGCAGCACACGCCGGAGGAAGTCCAGTTCTAGGAATCGTGCCAAAACTATTCACAGATTTTTGTGGACCTACCGTGGGTAAGGAAATACAAGTCTGGAGTATCCCTGAACGGATGACAATCATGTACCATTCTGCCGATGCATTCATTGCTTTACCAGGAGGTCTGGGTACATTGGAAGAAATAGCTTGCGTGGCTTCTTGGTCATCTTTGGTCACAAATAAGAAACCCATTGGTTTGCTTAATATTAATGTTATTTTAGTAATTTGCTTTCATATTTAGATAATGCTGTGGATTATGGATTCATGTTTTCAGAGGCAAGGAGAACCATAATTTCTGCTACAACCATTGAAGATTTACTCAAAAAGCTCCAAGCTTATGAGTATTTACCTGCTATGGTTGTTTCGCAAACGCTCGGAAAAAGAAAAAGAGATATGGACAAGCAAGGAGTGGATTGCACTCTGTCTTTGTGACATTATCTAACATTTTGTTTGTTGTGTCTCAGTTATAATAAGTGGTTAGCAACCGCTGCAGGTAATATCTCCTAAATTCTACCTTTAAAATTTGACATTGGGGACAATGTCATATTTTAGTAGGGGGTAAGGGACATATTTTGCTAATTTTAAAAAAAAAAAAATTGTTGTGTTTTAAGACATTTAGAAGTATTCATTCTGAACAAGGTCTGAGTAAGGGAGACTTGAGACATACCTTGTCAGTTTGATTTAATCTTCTTCTTCAAAAAAAAAAAAAAAACATGTTTAGGCTTAGTGTGTTTTTAGTGTGTTTTAGTTACTTTCAATACTATAATGAGATATGAATTGCATAAGTCTAAAACAGATTTATTAGTGAGAAGATTTTCATGAGAATTGAGCTTGATATCAACCTTTTTATGAGCCAATGTTAATATGATATGTTGATTGAGAAAGAAGCATGTTTAGACTTAATCTGACTTGTATAATCATCCTTGTGAGTTTTTGAGCCTATAATGATTGATGAATTATACAAATCAATCTAATTTCTTTCTTGAGTGCTCTTATGATTACATGATTCTCTAGAACTTGCTTTAAACCGTTTGATACTATATTGATACATGTGACAACATGAATATGATAGAGGCATTAGGATTATAACCAGAGCCAAACAGCCATCCCTTATTAATGTTCTAAGAGAACATCCCCACTAGTGAGCCAATTTGAGCCTACATTAAATATGCTGTTTTATTGGTAACCACAACTTACACCTAGCCTAAATATACTTATATCCTTACCCTTGTTCTAAAGATGGATTTTTTGAGACATATTGCAAAAAACAAGGGATATTTTTAGTTGAAAATTTGGGTTAGAAACAAAAGATAAGTGTGGGGAAAGAAAAGAAAAAGTCAAGAGAAAAAGAAAAGGATCATTGTCAAATACATTCCCATATTAAAAAAAAATAAATAAAAAAAAGAATCTTCTCTTGAACTTCTAGAAAAAGATGTTACAAAGTTGGTTAGAATGATGCAAAGGCTCAACATGAATATTTAGCCTATGTTATTATGTGCTTTATAAGAGTTTTGAGAAGTTTTATTTGTATGATCTTATTATGTCTCTAAAATCTATGAACTCTTTGGAACCTTTGTGATATCTTTATCTTTTTGTTCTTTAACCACATTATAATCCTTTGGCCCCATTACAACCTTGAATAAAGACCTCTTGATTTATGAAGTTGTATGATCTAAATAGTGGAGAATAGGTGGACAAGCAAGCATATGGTAGAAGTGTTTTCATGAGATTGATTGAGTGTAAACACTTTACCACTACTTTAAATAGTGAAAATCAAGAGAGTATCCCATGTGAGAAGTTGAGATTAAGTTTGAATATGCACTATTTTGATTGAAATATGTTATGTTAATATTGGCTTAACTCATTTATTTACATTCAAGCAAGATTTTTTGTGAATTTCTTTAAGCTATTGATTAGTTTTTAAGACTTGTCCAATGATTATCTCTAATTTATATTGGAAGGATTAGTTATAATTATTATTTTTAGTTTTTCTTATGTCTTCAATGTTTGTGGGTATCGTCCTAGTAAACCCTCACGAGACTAAACTCGTCCACTAGGGACACCTAGGGGTTTAAAGGCTTGTGTCACATGCTAAGTGCCACCGTAATTTCCTACGAAAATGGATTAGATTAGATTTTCTTATTTCATTTTTATTGAGTCGTTGCTAGGGACTAGCAACAATCTAAGTGTGGGGGTGTGATAACTCGTATAATTATATAGTTTTTAGTTATGTTTTATTACTGTTTTGTGTCAAATACGAGTTATTATTGCTTAGTCTACTTATGTTTATGATCTTTTATATTTTTTATGTAATTTGGTGTTTTTCATGAGTTTCTTTGAGTGATTTCAGATTACTAGGTTAAATCAAGAATTAAGGGCAAATCCAATTCAGTTCCAATTCCGTCACCTTTTGCCATATCAGCTATATCTGGAGTTTCATTGAAGCATTAAGGCTGAAATTTTGACATTGCAAATTTAAGAGGCATATCTATCTTTTTCATGTTTTACACTTCTTGAAACGGAGTCGTTTTCCCTACCGAAATCAACCATCAAGTTGGCTGATGTGCAATGACGTCTGTTCTGCACCGTTTTGGTATTTTGACCATATCTTTCGATCCACATGAGCAAAGGATCTGATTCCAACGGCTATGGATCAGTAACTGATAGGGGCATATTTTTATAGAAGACCATTTGATCAGATCGAGCCTCCAACATTGACAAAATCGACCATCAAGCTGGCTGATCAGAATTGTCATACAACATGACGAAAATTGTTAGAAAAATGCACCCACCTATTATACCTACCTTTGAAATTTATAAAGCTTGTCTCTTGTCATTTAGCTCTCCAAAATGTGTATAAATAGAGGGCCTTGGATGAGTATTAGGATACATTATACATTGGTAGGATATTAGCCATTGTAATAAAATTCTCTAAGTTTTCTTCTTTTTTTCCTTTCTCTAGTTTTCTTTTTCTTTATTTACTTATGCTTCTTACATTTCTTTTCATTTTTAGTATGTGTTGCTAATCATATTGTTGAGGTGATGAGGTGAAGCTCTTGGTAAATGCTAAGGTTAGTCTCTTAAACATGAGCTAAAATGAATCATCATTTATAAACACTAGTATAGATAATATTTTCTTTTGGTTTAAAATCATACTTGCAAAGTAGAGATCTTGATTCATTATTGACAATGAAAATGGCACAGTAAATGCTTGGTTTCATAACCTTGATTTGTTGTAGACATATACCTTGGCATAAGGAATGCTTGGACTCTTTTTATGAGTTTTGAGGACACCAAATGAACATAATATCATATGCTATGGACGTTGGACAATTTGGACTGAATTGCTAAACCTTCCGATTGGAACCTCCCTTATGTGTGGATTTCAATTGTGTAATAAAACAAGATTAATCTTAGCATAACACCAAGAGTGGATTCTCTAACCTCAACATCCTTTCTTATTGTTTTTTATATCTTGTTTAATTGCTTTTATGTTATTTTGTTTATTTTGTTCTCTAATATCTTGTTTACTTTCTTTGTTATTGATTCCCTAATATCTTGTTTATTTTCTTTTTCAGATATATTTATAAACTTATACTTACTAGTACGCTTCCCTGTGGTTCGACCTCGGACACCCGAGAATTTATTACTTGAACATAACCCGCACTTGGGTTTACGACTCTTAATTGAGTCTCCATCAACATGCAAAGAATAAATGAATTAACACAAAGGTATATACAAAGAAATTAATGATTACACGAAATTGGTGGGACCTAAATCTTGATTATTCAAAAATCTCATTATGCAATATTTGCCTCCAAATTTAACGTATGATTTTTTTAAAACATGTTGTCTCTATGAAAAACCAAACATATTATTCTTCAAAAGAATTTCGGAATAATGGATCCTACTATGGTACAATATGCAAATGTTCATGTAATGCTACCGGTTTATGAAATCATCAAATGAGATTATTATTACCAACTGTTTATTGCAAAAAATGAAATCAATAATACAACCATAAATGTACATGCTCTTTTCACACATGCATGAAATGTGCAAAATGCAATAATGTTTGAAAACGAATGTTTATTTTGAATTTCGAAAAGTTAGTGAACACTTGCCCCAACAGTATCCACCTATTTAGGCATCACAAAGCCTTTGGGGCGGATTATCACATTTATTAGAGGCGATGTACGTTTATCATTGCTCGATCTACAACCCTTATTCAGAGTAATAAAAGGTTAGAAATGTTCTTCCTTGTGTTCCTAACTTCGGTGTATCTAACGAAAATCCGGCATGGCTTCACCTAGGTTCACTATATGAGGGTGAATCGATTCTAAAGGCCCCGAATTGCTCCTCACTGTCACCGGTGAAGGCTAGTAAGGCACCCCGATAAAAGCGGGTTCAATTCGTTAGAGTATATTTTCCTAAGCCCATACGGAGGATCATCACGAAGGCTTTAGGTACTTTATACTCCAGAAGTGTTTCACTAGCCCATACGGAGGATCATCACGAAGGCGTAGTTACTTTACTCCCACTTAAAAAGACAGAACCCGGGTAGAGAGTTCATGTTATGCAAATGCAAATGTAGTGTGTGCGGAGGAACAAAACAAACCTGTCACCACCTATTATACACCCTTTATTCGAAATACCCCACTAAAATCAAACAATGTAAAGCATCATTCAAGAAAACATATAAATATACGCAACAAAATAACCAGAGAACAATGCATGCATATGACAATGACAATATCCAAAAAAAATTATTATTTTTAAAATTCTCTTTATTATATTTTAAACAAAATGGAAATTAAAATTAAATACCGAGTAAAAACCAACAAAACCGAGACTTTGATAACACACTACTAATTCTAGGCCTGACTCTCTAAATTCCCCAGCGGAGTTGCCAAGCTTTCGATACGTGATCCAGTCGCGGGGACTCGTTCAAGTGAGGGGGAAACAGAAGCAGAGAAAAAGACGACTTAATTCCTCTAGATTGAAATAAAAGGTCGAGGGTATGAAAACAACATCGAAAAAAGACATGGAGTCGCCACCAAGCTTTTTTTGCTAGGTGTGATCGGCCATCTATTAAAATTGGTTTTATAAAACATTTTTAAAACCAATTTCAAGTCTGCGTTATAAACAAGAGAAAATCGAAGAATCAGGTTTGAGATTCGGTTACGTGCGGGGGAGGATTAGCACCCCCACAACACCCGTATAAAACGGTACCTTATTAATGATGTGTCATCTCAAATCTTGGTAAAAAGTTGGCTTTTAATTTAGTATTTCAAGTTAATTCCCAATTTAAAGAAAAACAATTCCATTTACAATTGAAAATGATCCGAAATTTATTAATTCAAAATTTTCCTATATTCCTCGACAAAATCGGCAAAATATAAATTTTTTTATTTATTTGGAAAGCTTTCCGAATCATTCTCATTTTTTGAAAGAAAGATTTTCCTTTATTAATGATAATTGATGATATTCCCTCCAGCAAACCCGGTAGAGAACTCATGAATTATTTTAACTCGGGAATATCTTTATTTTTTATTGAAAATCATTATCCCTTTTATTAAAAAACATTTAAAAAATGAATATGAACATGTATGACATAAATAAAATGACATAGCAAAGTCTAGATAATAAAATGCAACCTAAATGATATGACATAATTTAAATGGCATAGTATATTCTAGATCAAATGAAAAATCCTAAGTGTCATGGTATATTCTAAATGAAATAAAATGATTTAAATGACATGGCAATTTTAAATGATATGGCATATTTTAAATGACATGGCATATTCTAAATGACATGGCATATTCTAAATAATATAACCTAAATGACATGGAACATGATCTAAGTGACAACAAAATGACATGAAACATAAAATAATGCTATCATAAAATATGCATGAAAATAAAATAAAAATGCATGAACATAGTATATGCTAAATAATGTGACAAAAATAAATGACTAAATAAAAATATAGGATAGCATGAAATTTTCAAAATCATATGGGAAACAATATAACATCATAAAATGTAAATCAAAGTAATAATAATACCATAGAAAATATCATAGCAAAAATCACATATTAAATACAATGCATGAACATGGAAAATGCAATGCATGAAAATGTATGTTTTCCTCTAAATAAAGAAATCCGTATATCAAAAAAAGATATCCGGCTACCTTAGGAAAATATGTCAAATTAGATTTTCTAAAAACAAAACTTTGTGATTGTTTGAAAACAATTTAGAAGAAAAACTTGAATGAAGATTAAAACCCCTACCAAACCCTTTTAAAATGGCTCTAAATTAATAAGTTTAAAATCCCGGACTTGACCACCCTTAACCCGAGATTTATAAAATCATTTTTAACGTTTAAAAAGGCTTAGAAACTATCATAAGACAGTAGCTAAAGCTTCTAACCAACCCCCTCTAAATGCCTTAGCCAATTTCAACCATAGCTTTTCTTTTGAATTCAAATCTGCCTCTACTGTCCGACTTTGACACACGATTTTATAGCCTATTTTTAAAAATTCAAGAACATCTAAAAAAATACTGGAGACTCAAAACATATAAAACTACACGTGAAAAAATTGGATTAATTTTCTGATTAAAGATGACTACCCAGAAAAATCGGAGAAGTTCGAGTGCTGGGTGAAAAAACTGTTTTGTCAAAACACATTTTTTGCCTTTGATAAAGTCATTTAAAAATCAAAGTAAAAATTGTTGGAGATCAACCTAAAGACCTAAAAACAATAGCTAAAACATTTAAAAACCTTGGACAAAAATTGGCTAAGTAAAAAAAAAAATCACAAAGGTAGAATAATCAATTTGACAACTTTTTAAATTTCCACAAGTATGCTCAATTGAGCATGACTTTGAGCCATTAATTGGCCTAAGTCACAAATCAAGTGGCAATGACATGGAATGCATGAACATACAACAAATGAAATGTAAATGTATGGTCTAAAGCATAAATGGTAAAGGAAATGCATGACAATTCAAAATAACCTAAATGCCTAGCATGAGTTTGCATGGCAATAAATGTTATCCTAAATTAATATGCATGCAATGCTTGATAATGCAAATATGACTTGGACCTAATATGTTATGAATATGCATGAAAATGCTAATTTAACCTAAAACCTAAGTAGCATGGCAATGCATGGCAAAACCAATATGATTTAAGACCTAATATGCATTGCAATACCAATATGACTTAGACCTAAAATGTAATAAGAATGCATAGCAATACAATGAACATACAATGACCAATGAACCTAATACTAATGCTTGAACAAACAGCAACTAATACACAATTTCAAGATATGATAATGCAAAGCATGTTACCTAAACAAAATGCAAATGCATGACAAGGCAAGGAATGCATGAAGAGGCCGAATGGTCACATGGTACTCTAATGCAATCCTATCTAGTAAATGACATAAGCACATGAAAAATCATATCAAGATACATAATGTCATGACATTTTCACAAGCATATGACATACTAAAATAAAAATACACAAGCTCATGGCATGGGAATGCAAACAAGCCAAAAAGCAAGATGAAAATCCACATGCATGGCATACTAAATATCAAGATATGCTAACTCATGGCATGGAGATGCAAACAAGTCAAGAAGCAAGATGAAAATGCACATGCAATTCATAGCAAAATGGAGTAGTCGAATAGTCATATGACCAAATATAAAATGCAAACATGTTTATAATATAAGACATGATATATGAAAAAAATGCACAATATGACTCCAATGAACACAAAGGCAAAATCTACAAAGAAAAAATATTAAGCATGGAAAAGAAATATAGAAACAAATATAGCATAGAAAATAATGTAAAGAACATATAAAAAAAATTAAGCATAGACATGCAAAGCAAATAACAAGCAAAACTAGTAAATAAAACAAGGAAAGCTAAGCTCCATGGTTGGTATAAAATGGGCATAGCCTCTCACCTAACCATAATCACTTGGTCTAGCCAAGATCATGAAGCCTTTCCATTTCAAAAATCAGAAAATAATCCATGCTAAACAGCAAAATTAAGGTGAGATTTACGGTAGGTAAAAATGGGCATAGCCTCTCCCCTAACCATGGTCACTTGGTCTTGCCAAGATCATGTAGCCATTTCAACCTCTTTTGCTTCATTTTTGTGAAAAATAAGAACCATAAATACTTAAATAAACCTTCTAAAAGTCATTAACAACATGAAAAGAAGAAAAAAAGAGAAAAAAAATGAAGGCAAGCATTCCTTTAAATTCAGCCAAGAACACACTTTGTAAAAAAAAAAAAAATTTCAACCATTTCGATGAAGAAGAAGAGATGAAAACTTAAGTAAACATTTTAAAAACTTTATTTCTATGAGAAATGTAGTAGGAAAACAAAGTGGAAAATCAAGAAATCAACATAGAAAACAAGAAGAAAACCATGCTAGAGCTAGGTAGAGATGACTACCTTCAAGCTCTTCTATTGAAAACCTCTTTTTTTTTTCTTTCAAAACCTTTTTTTTTTTTCAAAATTAGTTACTATTTCCAGCCTCAAAACTTTTGAAAAAATAAAATCAGCCCCCCTCTAATGGCTGGGCCGAATGGCCCTCCAACCCTTGGATAGAATTTGCACTTTTTCTCCTCCAATCTTGGCCCTTAGATTAAGATATTTTGATGACAACATAAAAATGTCATCTTGCCAATTGATAGCAGCCCTTAAGATGTGTACTCTGCCCTTGTAATAACCTCAACCCTTAGATACAAAAGAGGAGCAATCCCATGCACTCCCTTGCTTTCCCCTTTGAGTGCCTACCCTTGGATGAGTTGTGCTCTTCCATTCTTGGTCATTGGATGAGGACAACATAAAAATGACCTCTTGTAGATTAAATCGAGCCCTTAACATGTGTACTCAGCCCTTGTAGATGGCCTAAGCCATTGGATGAAAAGAGATAATCCCATGCACTCCCTTGCTTAGCCGAATGGATGCCCACCTTTGGATGAATTGTGCTCATCTTTTTTCTTCCATTCTTGGCCATTAGATGAGTTTACCTAGAAAAAACCTGACTGTGAGACCGACTCGGCAAAGAGAGAGGAAAGTCAACCAAGTGTTCAATTTCATGACAAATAAAATTGTCATCTTGGCATTTAAACTTGGCCATTGATGGTGCATTCAACTTTTCTACAAGGCACCTAAGCCATTGGATGAAAGAAGGACCATTTGCAAGGTGTTAGTGGTAGCATGTGAGCTTGATAGTGACTATGGAATTAAATTGATCAAGCTTCCTTATTATCCTCTATGCTGACTGATCAAAGGAGGTAAAATCCTAGCAATTCCTTCTTTTTTCATATTTTTCGTAATTACAAACTTGCCCTTTTCAGTTTCTTCGGTAAAATGACCTTTTTGACCCCCTAACCTAAATAAATAGCAAACGGACTCCAAATTCATATTTTCTTTTTTCAATACTTCTGAAATAATAAAAATTGAATTCTGGAAGTTTTCAAAATTTTCCGAGTCCATTTGCTATTTGTTTTCGATTTATTTCCAAAATTGCCCCTTATACACCCGAACTTTACCATTTTTTAAACGAGCTCTAAATCTAGATTTTCTTCACCAATCTCTTCCAAATAATTTAAAAATGTGATCTGGAATTTTTTATAATTTTTGGAACTCATTTGCTATTTTTCCGGATTTATCTGCTTGAATTACTGCATAGTGGACGAGAGATTTGGCCATTTTGCAAATGAACTTCGAATCAAGATTTTCTTTCACCAATATCTTTCAAATAATTTAAGAATGAGATCTGCAAATTTTAAGAATTTTTGGAGCTCATTTACTATTCTTTCGAGATTTATTTGCTTCAATTACTGTATAGGGGACCCGGGATTTGGAAATTTTGCAAACGAACTCCAAATCAAGATTTTCTTTTGCCAATATCTTAAAAATAATTTAAGAACGAGATCTGCAAATTTTTAGAATTTTCGAGCTCATTTACTATTTTTTCGGGATTTATCTGCTTGAATTACTACATAGGGGACCCGAGATTTGGCCATTTTGCAAACGAACTCCAAATCAAGATTTTCTTTTGCCAATCTCTTCGAAATGATTTAAGAATGAGATTTACAAATTTTCAGAATTTTTGGAGTTCATTTTCTATTTTTCCCAAATTTTCCAATTTTGCCTTTTTGCCTCTGAAACCCGATTTTGCTCAAAACAAGTCCGATTTTTAGATTTTCTTCAAACTGAGCCTTGGGCTATCCTTGTTTAATCATTCCTCATCAATTAGGGGCTTTAGTCTTACCGAATCGAGCCATAATTCTTCCAAATTTTACTGAAATCTACCAAAAACCCTAATTCTCGGTTTTCTTTCGAATTGACTTTTCTATCAGTTTTTCTTCCAAGTAGCTTCTCCATTACCCGTAGTCAGTACTTATCTTTCATTTGGAACCTTCAAGTCTGACCAATTTGATCGTTTGAGCACTTTTCCCCAAATTTCCCGAACTAGGGTTTTCTTTCTATTGAATTTTCGTAACCCAACTTTCGAACTCCATATCTTTCAATGTAGTCCTAGGATTATCAAAATTCTTTCACCATTTTTCAATTGAACCTCAAATCTTGATTTTGAAAGTGGGTTGACTTTTTTAGTAGTTGACTTTTTTGGGGTTGATTTTTTTGACGTTGACTTTTTCAAGTTTGACTTTTCCTGTCTGCTTTCTTAGACTAAGTCTCGGAGTACCACCTGCAAGATCAGAAAAGCCTTTTGGCATTTCGAAACATCAATTTAGGAAGAAAACGTACCTGATTTAGGGGTCCGAACAAAATTAGGTGTCTACAATGGCGCATCCAAGGTGCTCTACATACAACCTCTTGACTTGTAAGCTTGCATAAAAATGACACCTAATCATTCTTTGACTTCAGCTCTGGCCATTTAATCTCACAAAATTCTTTGACAGGACACTAGAAGTGAGATATGGCTTATGAAATTTCCCCTCTTGTATTCAAAGGGGCTCTTTATCCAAATGTATAGTAGTTGTAAGCATCCAGCGAAACATCCCTTTCCGGTTCGTTGATAGTAGTTCAAACATCTCACAATTTCCATAAGAATGGTTGAAGCTACATTAAACTGATACTCAACTTCATCAATGAGGTCCACCATAGCCAGTTCAACATATCCCAAAACTTTAGGGGAAATCACCATCCCATAAATAGCCAGTGCTATTGCATTGATGCATCTTTTATTGTCTGGGTTTTTTCTTTATAAAGTCACGTAAAAAGCTCCAAGAAATATAGTTGTTTTCACCTTTCACACTTACATGACAATCAACTTCTAGTGTACTAACTCCTATTATTTTAGCTAGCCTCTTATGGTAGCCCCCCTTTACTCTTCCAAAAAATCTTGTCAGGATTTGGATGATCAAAATAAAGCAGCACTGAGTATTCCTCAATTGTCGGCACCATGTCTACTTCGTTGAAAACAAAGCATCTGTATGAGGGATCCAAAAATTGCATCATGGCCGTGATCAAATTTTTATCAACATTAACTAGGAGAAGTTGTGCTAAGTCCCTCTATTTTTTTTTTGAAATGCTTCCCTTCTAGCCATGTCCTAAGATCTCCAGATGTTGATTAATTCAGTGAGGTCATTCTGTGTGAGATCTAAATGAATTCTTTCAGGGAGGGTAGAGACGTAACCCACCGATCAACAATCACTTCTCTTTCATTAAACCTCTTCAGACCTAATCTTCCAGCTATTGGAAGACTCAGACTTAGTAATTGCTAGGCTTTCCATGGATATGAGTGAAGATTTATCTTATCAACCAATTGTTATGTGGTCCTTTGATGATGATGATGATGATGATGATGTAAATGCATGAAAAAGGAAAGAAAATAGTCAGAAAAGTTATATCATAATACAAAACAAATAAAAGTATAACAAACATAAACAACAAATAAAAATATACATATTTAAGATGTGATAAAAAGGTAGGACGCGTTCCTTCATGTGTCCTAATTTAGGTTATTGTCTATGAAATGGGTTGGCATGGCTCTATCCTAAAATTGGTCTCTTAAGGGTTATCTACATGCTGGGTTTAGGATGTTTGACCAATCTAACACTATCATCCAAAACAGATTAGTAAGGCACCTCGATACTCACCTATTACAAGCTCCAAATGGAAAGGATCCAAATTGGGTGAGAGTACTTCCCTAGCCCATGCGAAGGTTATCACCTCACGAAAGCTTAGGTACTTTACACCCTGAGAGTATTTCGCTAGCCTATGCGGAGGTTATCACCTCACGAAGACGCAAGTAATTTACCGCTCCTAAAAAGGATTAGCCAAAGTATAGGGCTTATGTTCATGCTTGTGTGGTGTGTGTGAAGGAACAATGCAAATCTTGACTGCCTGAAAAAATAAACTAAAAAATGAAAAACTGTTAAGAACATTAAAAACCTAGTAAAGCAATTACAAATAAGAATAATTTAAGACCAATTTTAAGACCAGTGATAACATCTGACTAACCTATGGCTCGACTCTCTAAGTTCACAATGAAATCGTCAAATTGTTATAATGTGCCAAATCTTAAGATCCAACCGCTAGAAACAAATAAGGAGTCGTCACTAATCTTTTATTAGGTGTGATTAGCCACCTACATGAATCTATCCCTTTTAAAATAATCATAAGCTTGACTATGGCACCCTAAAAAGAAGAGGTTCAGGTCTACTTTTTAGAGCCAGGCTCGGGAGTTCGATTATGTGTGGGGAAGGATTAGCACTCCCACAACGCTTATCTAAGGAAAATAACTAATTAATCACATGTTGTCCTAAGTCTAAATGGTCTTAATCTCCTAATTTTATCCATAATATTGTTTAGATCTACCTAAGAAATTTTATTTGGAAAAAGGTATCAATTAGACCTGTCCATGGGCCGGGTCGCGGTCCAAATTATTTTTTTCCTTTACCAAGCCAATTTCGAGCCAAGCCGAGCTGAGCCGAGCCAGCCCGGCCCGTAAACTCGTTTTACTGTTCATAAATTATTAAAATATAAAAAATTATTTTTATTTTTATTTTAATATATATTTTATAATTAAATTTAAATAAAATTATTTTTATTTAATGAATAGTAATTCGAGCCGATCCGAATTACAAAAAACTTTACCCAGGCCCGACCCAATTCAGATCAGTCCTTGGACATGTCTAATATCAGTCTTTGTGTATTGAATTTCTTTTCTAAACCTTCCATCAATTTGGCAAAACTTTGAAAAGAATTCTCACCTAGAAATTTTTGAACAAACCACCCATCTAGGATCCCCTCAAAATTTCATCCTTGGAAAGATTTTCAACTTATTTTATTTTTAATTAATTATTATGGCTCTTATACACATATTATACACATATCAAGTTTTTTACAAATTTATTAAAAATAAGCTTCAATCTTTGATATTGAATTTTTTTTTCTAAACCTTCCTTCAATCTGACAAAATTTAGAAAATTTTTCTCAGCTAAAAATTTTCGAACAGACTATCCATCTCTGATCCCCTCAGAATTTCATCTTCGAAAATATTTTTAACTTATTTTATTTGAATTACTAAATATGTGGAAGAAATACATTATGTGAATAAATTAAGTTAAAGAAAATATACCTAGTTAAATCTTATTTATCCTAATCATGAAATAAATTAAAATCTACCAAGTTAAATTTTATTTATCCTACTCATGAAATAAACAAATAAATTAAAAGAATATATAAATAATCTTCAATTTATAATAAAATAATATGCACAAGGTAAAAAATTAATCTAAATAATAAATCAGTAAATTAATAATTAACAAACATAAATAAAAAAAAATCAAGTAAAGAAAAATATATATTTTTAAGAATTAAATAAGCAAAATAAAAGAATAATTAATAAATAATGATATAAATAAAACAAGATTTAAAAAGAAAATAAAACAAAAAAAATGAAACCAACTACATCGACACGCGAATCCTCGTGCGACCCGACCGTGCATTATAAAAATTAACATTTTTTTAAAACATTCCTTACCAAACTTTAAAAAAAAAAAAAACTTTTCTTCTTCAAAGTTCTATCTCTTTCCAAGAACCCAACCGTTTGTTCTTTAGTTTCCAGATTCCGGCGGTTGACTATTGCCGCCTCCATCGTATGCCGTCGGTCACCGTAGTCGGGAAATTGCCAAAATTCGTTCAAATACCCCATTCAACCTCTTAAACCCTATGAAGCACGGGTACGCCAAAAGTGAAGGAGTACCCGTACCTGGTACGTACCTGGTACGGGTACGCCTTGGGTACGGCTGGGTACGTACCAGGTACGTACCTATTTTTTTATAAAAAAATAATAATAATAAAATGGGTACAGCTTGGATACGATTTGGGTACGGCTCGGTGTGGGTTGGATACGGCTTAGCCAAAATTTATCAGCATTTTAATGCCCAAAGCATATTTCCCATAGAGAAGAAGAAGAGAACCTGCAGCGGCAACAAAAGAAAGGAAGAAGAAGAAGAAAAGATAGGCAGAAGTTCAGAGAGCAGCGGCAAAAAAAAGAAGAAGAAGAAGAAGAAGAAAGGATGAAGCAGAACTGCAGCGGCAAAAAAAAATGAAGAATGCGGCTCCGCCAAAAAAGAAGAAACAAATTTAGGGCATGGGTATCTATTACTTGTTTAAATAAAATTATAAGCCCAAAATATTAAACTCCCAAAATATTATAAGTCCAAAACATTTTTAATTATTTAAATAAAATTAAATTTAAAATTTAACCCAAACAATAAAATTATTATATTTTAAGTAATATTTTATTTTTAAATTATTATATAACTGAATCAAAATTATTTAAAACTAATAATAATTAAAAATAAATAAAATATTTTTAAAATATTAACGTACCCGTACCCTAATTTTTTAAAAATTCTCGTATCTCGTACCCGTATCCGTACCGGGTACCGGTACCGTACCCGTATCCATGCAACGTAGCTTAAACCCCAAAATCACACTAGATCTTTCCAAACAAACTCCAAAAAAACCTAGATCTAAGTTGGAAGCCCACGACCTCAACTCCTAAATCCACCGTTTGTCGTTGTCTTGATACCCCAAAACCACCACCAAAAAAACCTCTAACCTACCTCTTTTACCCAAACCGATCTAAAGTCCAAAACATCCTAACGAAAATCTCAAACCTGAGACTCCCCAAACTCAATGTTTATTTTTGTTGATTCAGTGTGATTGTTCTATTCTGATTTGCTGAGATTGTTGTGTTCTTTAAATAGGAACTCGGAATAGAATTTCAATTTGTTTTAACCTTGGATTTAATGTTCCAAATTAAATTCTAGTTTTTAAGAAATCTTTTTAATTAGGAGTCAAACTCTTTTTTCATATTGATGAAGAGAAGTCCTTTTTTGATTTGAACCTTTTTTTTTTTTCTTAATTTCATAATTATTGAAAAAATAAAGCAAAATAAATAAATAAATGGAAGGAATGAAATTAAAAATGGATATCAGCATGACTCAAATTTGATACAACTCAAAATAAATTTGAATAAAATCAGATACAATTCAAAGTCCAAAGGCAATTTATGGGGCAAAATTAAATTCAAAATCCAATAAATTACGACCCTTTTAATCCAAGGTTAAATATTCGGATTAAAATTAACCTTAATAAATATGAATTTGAAATTCAATTCTAATCTCGAATTTGAAATAAACAATATTAGGAATATCAATTTGAAATTCAAATAAAGTTTAATTTCAAATACGTTTTAAAGACCCCGAACAAAATTTGGTGTCTACCAAGGTAGTCGATATCATACCGGTACCAGCTGGCACGTACCGTACCATTCGATACATATTGGTTTTAAGGTAAACCGAAATGATACCAGTATTGTACCATTTCAGTTTTTGTACCGATCGTTTCGACCTGTACCAGTCAATACCAGCACGTACCGATTTGTACCGATTGGTACAAGATTTTGATTTTTTTTTTTAAAAAAAAATTCACATATTTTATTTTTTTTTTAAAATCAATTTCTATTTTTTTTCCTATCATGATCATTTTAATTTTTTTTCATAATTAAATTTAAAAATAAAATATATTTATTAAATTTGTCTATTGAACCTAATTAATAATAATTTACTATATATTTAAAAATATTTATTTTATTTATTTGATGTTTAAAAATTTTGATCTTAAATATTTATAATTTAAAATTTTGTATTTACATATAAATATATTTATGTGTGTAATGGAGATTTATTTGCATATATATAATATGTATTTTATTAGGAAACTTGAAAATAGCTTATATATATATATATATATGAAAAAGTATTTGGAAAATACCAGTAAACTCGAAATGGTATTCCGGAACGCACCGATACCGATACGTACCAGTACCCGAACAAAAATAGTTCGCTCACCAGTACGGTACTAACTACCTTGGTGTTTACACCATCAAAAGCAAGTTCTAGAGTAATGGCTATCATAACAACTGGCACTACATCATTTGAAGAACAATTTGCGCTTCTAACAAAAATTGTGGACTCTCTTGCAACAAGCATCAAAGAAAAAGACAACCAAATTGCATTTATGATGGATAAGATTGCTAATTTGACTAGAAAAGACCAACGAGTTTAGACCAAAATCGTCAATCAATCTTTCAAGATGATAGCGAGAGTTCCAGCATGGAAGTTACAAAAGATTCTCAACAAAAGGTCAATGAAGTGGTCACTACCAATCAACATCTTATCAAGGAAGCTATATAGGATCAAGTTGATAATGTCACTCAACCTTCGTATACATATGCCAAGCCCTATTCTCAAACTGTCGATCGTCTGAAGATGCTTGAGAATTATCAATCTCCAAAGTTCAAACAATTCAATGATAAAGGAAACCCACGCCAACATGTTGCGCACTTTGTGGAAACTTGTAATAATGCTGGCACTGATAGAGATGTCATGGTGAAGTAGTTTGTTCGCTCGTTAAAAGGCAATGCCTTTGATTGGTACACTAATCTTGAGCATGGGACAATCAATAACTGGGAACAACTTGAGTGTAAATTCCTTAATCAATTCTAAAGCACTCATCACATAGTCAGCATGATTAAGCTCACAAGCCCACGCCAATGAAAGGATAACCCAGTCATTAATTACGTCCACGGATGGAGGAATTTGAGTCTTAATTGCAAAGAAAGATTGTCTGAGTCCTCTGCCCTGACATGTGCATACAAGGCATGGATTGGGGCTTACACTATATACTTCAAGGTATCAACCCTAAGACTTTTGAACAATTAGCCACTCGTGCACATGATATGGAGTTAAGTATGACGGCTAATGGAAATCAAGGACCTCCTGTGCAAGAGCCAAAGAAAGGAAAAGAGAAGCAAGAGACTCGCAAAAGAGGCAAAATTTGTATTGATATGGGGGAATGCAAACAATCTATGATTGTGAATCCCAAGTCTCTTAAGATATTTTCCAAATCAAAGAAATCTCAAGATGCGAAACCTGCTTTTACCCAAGAAAAAGGTAAAAGTAGAACCACTTTGAAGAAAAGAAGTACCCATCCTTGATTCAGATGTTTCAAGCATACTTAAAGAACTTTTGAAGACTAAGCTGATTCAGTTGCCAGAAATAAAGCGACCTAAAGAATATGATAAAATAGATGATCCCAATTCTTCAAGTTCCATCACATGATTTGTCATCATTTGGAGAAATGTTTTGTTTTGAAAGACAAAATCATGTAATTCTATAAGGATGGGAAAATCGAGTTTGAAAAAGAAATTGTGTCATCAAATTTGGCATCAATCAATATGGTTTGCCAATCCAATTTGTTGGATAGAACCATAAAATTCAACTCTTTTGATCCTATCATACTAGCTCTAAGCATAAGTAAGATGGTAGATCTTCAAAAGAGTGGAGGCAACAATTTGCTTCAAAAAGAAGATCAAGATGATGATGGTTGGTCTCTAGTCACACGTCAAATAGGTCAAAAAAAAAGAATCCTCACAAGCATGTGAAAGTGTCAAGAAGAGCTAGGATGATTAAACAACCATCCAAAACACTAATGCCAAAGGTGCCTCAAGGAAAAACAATGCCATCTAGGCATGAAAGTTCAATAGGGAAAAAGTAAAGAAGACCAATCACTTTGAACGAATACATACCAATTCAGTTTAAAGAAGAAAATTTGGTTTCTATGACTTGTTACAATGTTGGTGGTAATGAAAAGGTTGAAAATGAAGATAACATTGACAAAGTAGCTTTTGATTCTAGCTATTCATGTGATACAAAGATTCATTTTTCTGATAAAGATTTATGATGGGAATCTACTCCTTATAAAATCGACCATTTTTTGTTGTGGCATATGCTCACGAACAAAAGGTCAATCGTATCTTAATTAATGATGGATCTACTTTCAATATACTCCTTTTAAAGACAATAAAGGAATTAGGAGTTCCTTTAGATGAATTGCTGCAAAGCCGCTTGATGATTCAAAGGTTCAATCAAAAGGGAAAAAAACTCTCGAAAAACTTAGACTTCAACTTTTTATTGGTGATATAGAGTCAAATCCATTATTTCATGTGATATGCTAAAACAACATAAAACATGTTGTTTCTTCAACACTTGACCAATGTTTTAAGTATTGTAGAAATGGTCAAGTAATAAGCCATTTACCAAAATGTTTGAAGTATTGTAAAAATTTGGTTCTTTCCACCAGCGAAGATGATGAAATTACTCAAGGTTTAAATAATTTGAATCTTCCCCTTACTTGCTTTGAAGAATTAAAGGTAAACCTTCATTGAAAGGATTTGTAAGGTCGCCATAAGGACCTTGTATCGAACAAGGTGATCTACTTTTGCATAGAGCTAAAAGTTTTGATCTCAATGCCTACAGACTGCTTGTTAAGACAAGATATAAGCAAGAGAATGTTACAAAATTTGTTACAAAATAGATGAGCCAAACAAAGAAATCCACAAAGTTCAATCAAAATCCGTCAGGTTTGGCAAAAGAAGACTGATCATGTTGGAACTTCTAAGATAAGGCTTGGATTTTCTCCACTAAAATTGAAAATTCACAAAGAAACTTCAAGATTTTTAAATGTGGAAGAAGTTTTTAAGGAGCAAGACGATTTAGTAGAGACACCAAGATCTTCATTATTTGATTGCTTGGGAATGAGCACCCATTCGTCGCAAAGGTTAGTTTTTGAGCGTATGGGCAAAAAATGCATTGAAGCTTTTATGAGTAAGCCTATTCCCATTCATTTAAGGCTAGAATGTCCAAACTTAAAAAAGGTTAACCATAGCCGAAAGAGAAAAGCTCCTATTTTAGATGCATCAAAGGATTTTCACAACAAAATTTATTCTTGAATGAAGAGACAAAGCAAATGGGTGGTAACTACTGATGAAAACTTAAAAGCTAGAAAGCAAATGGTGGTTATAATAAAACAAGTTCCATCCTCAGAGGAAGTAAAGCTTAAAGAAATTGAAATCCTTGCTTTTAGTCATATATCTATAATAGAAGTTGATGTAAAATCTCAAAAGGAAGAAACCCAAGAAGCCTCTTCATCATTAAGAAGGAAATCAATTTATGATTGATGAGCTAAAGGAGGTTAACAGTAACACTAGTGAAGATTCAAGTCCAATCTTTATTAATACTTGTTTGGCTCTAGAAGCGGAGAAAGCTTATCTTGACTTTTTGATTGAGTATTAAGATGTCTTCGCTTTGACCTACAAAGAGATCCTGAAACTTGATCCAAAAATGGCTGTGCATTATTTGACTGTAAAGAAAGCTATTAGACCTATCAAGCAAGCTCAACATCATTTCCATCCTAAATTGATTCCCCGAATTGAAGTTGAGGTGAATATACTCATTGAAGTTGGATTTTTTAGAGAAGTCAAGTATCCCACTTGGATCTCAAACATTATTCCAGTAAGAAAGAAGAACGGTTGATGATACAACTGGTCGTGACAAAAATAATGCTTGTCCAAAAGATGATTTTCATCTTCCTTTGAAAAATAATGGTTGATGCTACAACTAGCCATGAAGCCTTGTCATTTATGGATGGATCGTCTCGATATAATCAAATTCGCATGGCTCCAAGAGGTGAAGAACTTATCGCATTTTGAACTCCAAAATAATATATTGTTATGAATTTATTCATGTGGTGTGACTTATCAAAGAGTGATGCAAAGATCTTTGATGATATGCTGCACAAAAATGTTGAATGATATGTTGATGACTTGGTTGTGAAGTCAAAGAAAAAAGCTGACCATGTTGTTGATCTTCACTAGGTGTTTGGAAGATTGTACACATACCAATTAAAGAGGAATTCTACAAAGTGTACTTTCGTTGTATGCTCGAGTAAATTTTTAAGGTTTATCATACGACATCGTGGGATTGAGATTGATCAATCAAAAATAGATGCAATCATGAGAATGTGAGAACCACGTAATCTCCATGAACTTAAAATTTTGCAAGGGAGATTGACTTATATTCGATGCTTCATATCAAATGTGGTTGGTTGATGTCAATTATTTAGTCGTTTAATGAAGAAAGATGTTCCTTTTGTTTAGGACGAGGCTTGCAGTAATGCTTTCAAAAGCATTAAAGCTTATTTGCTAAAACCTTCTGTTTTAAACGCACCCATACCAGGATGACCTTTGATCCTTTATATTGCTGCACAAGAATATTTCTTAGGAGCATTGTTGTCACAAGAATTTGATGAAGGAAAAGAAAAAACACTCTACTATCTTAGTAGAACTCTCAATGGCATTAAATTAAATTATTCTCTCATTAAAAATACATGTTTGGCATTAATGTTTGCAGTTAAGAAATTGAGGCATTATTTGCAAGCTTATTTTGTTCATTTGATTTCACGAGCAGATACTCTCAAGTATCTAATGTCCTTGTCTATTCTTAGTTGGAAGATTGGCAAAATGGGCTTTTTCATTACAAGAGTTTGATATTACTTATATTCCCCAAAGGTTATTAAAGGACAAGCACTTGCTGATTTTCTTGTAAATCATCTGATTCTAAATGATTAGGAATTCTCTAAAGACCTTCTTGATGAATATGTTCTTTTCATTAAAATTCTCAAGCCATGGAAACTATTCTTTGATGGGGCTGCCTGTCAAGATGGAGTTGGAGCGGGTATTCTCTTTGTCACTTTAGAAAGAGAAGTGCTGCCTGATGCATTTCATCTCACTGAAAATTGTTCCACTGATGTAGTAGAATACCAAGCTTTGATCATTGGATTGGAGATGGTAGTAGATATGAAGATCACTCAACTTAAAGTGTTTGGAGATTCTAAATTGGTTATCAACCAACTCCTTTCACTTTATGAAGTTAATAAGTTCGAGCTTTTACCATATGTCAATTATATAATAAAGAAGCTTTTGGAATGGTTTGATAATGTCATCTTGGAGAATCTACCAATAAGGGAAAATAAACAAGCAAATTCTTTGGCTAATCTTGGATCAGCTCTTACACTACCAAGTACAGAAGTAAAAGTTCCTCTTTATAAATGATGGGTTTTGCCACAAATTACATTTTTGAAGAAAATGATACAAAACCAATGTTGTTTCGGTCTATGGAGTTGAAAAGAGATATTGGAGAAACCATTGATTGACTACTTGGAGCATGGGAAGCTACTCAATGATCCAAGGCATAAAACAAAAGTGAAACGTCGAGCTCCTCGATTTATTTATTATAAGGGTATTCTTTATCGTCGCTCTTTTGATGGAGTCTTTCTTTATTATTTAGGAGAAGATGAAGCATCTAAAGCCTTATAAGAAGCTCATTCTGAAGTTTGTGGTGCACATCAATCTAAAGCTAAATTGCATTTTCAAATTAAAAGAATGGGATACTATTAGTCAACAATGATAAAGGATAGCATGGACTATGCTAAGAAATGTCAAGCTTATCAATTTCATGCTAATTTCATCCATCAACCTCTTGAGTCATTGCTATAACAATCAACTCTAAACAACTTGATGTTGGGGATTTAATTTGGTAGGACCATTACCTAATAGTGCAATGGGGCATATGTATATACTTGCTGTTATAGATCACTTTTCAAAGTAGGTAGAAGCAGCACCTTACAAAGAAATTAAGAAAGAAATTGTTGCAACTTTCATCAGAACAAACATCATTTATCGGTATGGTGTACAATGTTATATTATAAATGATAATGGGAAATAGTTTGACATTAGCAAATTATGCACACAGTTTGACTTCAAACATTACAATTCTTCGATGTATCATGCTTAGCAAATGGATTAGTAGAAGCTTTTAACAAGATTTTTTGCAATCTTCTAAAAAAAGTTGTTATTTGTTCAAAGAAAGATTAGCATGAAAGGATGGGAGAAGCTTTTTGAGCTTATCGAACTACAAAATGCACACCAATATTTATGGTGTAGAAGCTATTCTTTCACTTGAGCGACAAATTATATCATTAAGGATTGCAATCTAGGAAGGTCTTTCTAGTGAAGACGTGTGCCTATGTTTGGAAGTATGGGAGAGAAAAGATTGAAAGCAAAACAACACTTAGAATTCTATCAAGCTCGATTATCCAACGCTTTTAACAAGAAAGTCAAGCCACTATCATTTCAAATTAGAGATTTAGTCCTTGCTGTGAGAATACCCATACATACTTCACATCGTATTGGCCACAAGTTTCTTTCAAAATGGGATGGATCATACGTTATTCGAGAGGTTTATAGCAATGGTTCATACAAGACCGCTGATCAAGATGGTGTAAGAGTTGGATCGATCAATGGCAAGATTTTGAAGCGTTATTATGCCTGAAGGAGTTGTTGCTCCTAAGCAAGAGATTAAACTGTCATGTTGCTCCTAAATAATAGCTTAAACTGCCATGTTGTTACTAAGCAAGAGCTTAAACTGTCATGCTGCTCTTAAACAATAGCTTAAACTGCCATGTTGTTCCTAAGCAAGAGCTTAAACTACCATACTACTCCTAGGTAAAATCTTAAACTATAATGTTCCTCCTAAGCAAGAGCCTAATCTGCTTACGAAAGAAAAGCCCACTAAGATAAAAATCTTGCAAATGACAACTTAGGCAAAGTTAGGGTGCAAAAAAACAAATCGAACTACATTATGACTTGATCCTTCATTGTTGAAGGTACGCAAGCAACTTGGTTTCATTGTCAAGTTCAATCCAAAGAAAAAAAATATTTGTTTGATTCAAATATTATCTTTTGTTTACTTGAAATTACAAATGTGATGATAAATTATGTTTGAATTCTTCATTCAAACATCATGATTCAAGTTATTAATTTTCAAGTAGAATAAATCTTTTACAAATTAAAATTCCTTTGGAATTTAATTTATAGTCAACACAAAGCTTTGATACAAAAGTACTTTGGAAAGTTTATAGGGTTGTCTTTTAAGATGATGTATAAAGTAAAAATAAATTCCAAATTTGAAAGGCATTACAATTTGGGAAAAAATTCCTAAATTGTTCTAACTAAGAAAATTTTTCAAAGAAAGAAGCTATTTTAAAAGGAAAGTCAAGGCTTCTACTTGAAGTTTTTCAAGTCTTCTTGAGAAGATTCCAACATATTCCGCAACAAATCCAAATTTTTTATTTCATTTTCATTGTGAATAAAAGAACACTTAATGGAACTTATCTCTTCACGAATCTTCGAGACATCAACTCTCTTTCTTTCCAATTCATATTTAGTCTCCTTAAGTGAAGATTCAAGCCTATTCCTTTTGCATTGTAAAGAATAAAATTCTCTCTGTTTTCCACTAATTTAGACTGTAAGGTATTGATGTCTGCAACAACTTTATGCTCAAACAGTGTGGAGTCTTTAAGACAAATTTCGAGTGCTTGAAGTTTCTTGATTTGATCCTTGGATGACATACTACAAGAAATGGAAGATTCAAGGTCATTAAACTTCTGGACTTGTACAAAATAATCTTTGTCGTAACGTGCCAAATGCGAATTCGGCATGCTAGACGCAAATCATGGAGTCGCCACTAACCATCTAATCTAAGTGTGATTAGTCACCTATATGAACCTATCCTTTTTAAAGTAATCCTAACCTTGACTAAGGCACCCTAAAAAGAATAGGTTTTGGTCTACTTATAAGAACTGAGTTTGGGAGTTCGTTTCGTGCGGGGAAGGATTAGCACCCCCACAACGCCTATCTAAGAGATAATACTTAATTAGTCTTGTGATACTAAAAAGTCTTAATTAAATGGTCTTGTCTATCCTATCTTCATTTTAATTTGTTAAAGTTAGAAATATCGAAAATCATTTTTTAGGTCTTCCTTCCATTCATTCTGGAGAAATTGCTAAAAAAGATTTCCTCACCTCGAGAGTATTCAAAAGAAACCATTCATTCCATTAAAGAGGCTCCGTCGTCTGAAAGATCTTAATTTTATGAAAGACACTTAAACCTAAGTCTAATTTTTGAAATTCAGTACACATTAACATCTTATATGTATTCATGTTTTCTCAAAAAAAAAAATTAGACCTGAAACAAAACAAAAAAAAAGAATATTAGAAACATAAAATGAATCACATATAATAACAGAAATAAAAAATAGTATATAAATTAGCACAAAATAAATTCATAAACATTTATAATAAATCAAATATATAATCAATACAGAAATAAATCGTCATATAATTATGCATAAAGGATCAGCATCATGTAATCATCAAATCAATTACGTAATAAATTAAATAAAAAAAATTCAAAATTTAAAACAAATTAAAAGAAACAGATACTTAAACAAAGTCGACAATAAAAAAACATATTTAAAAGAATAAACAAAACAAACACATTTGAAAGAAACAAAAAAGCACACAGATTTGAAAAAAGCTTAAAAAGTAAACAACTTTTTTTTTTTGGTTCAGATAAAAAGTAAAACTATGAAAGAAACAAGCTACACAAACATGAAAGAAAAAAAACATTACATATGGGTGGGTTCGCACACGGACTCACGCGGACCCCATGACCGGGTCCACATGTTTATAACATCTAACCTAGTAAATAAACAAATAAAATGAAACAAAACCAAACAACAAACCGAAGACGTAAAAGAAAGGAAAATCAAAACTTAACACTTAGGTCGAGTTCGCACACAAACCCACACGGACCCTGGACCCCGTAACTCGACACACATGCTTTATAAAAAAAATTTATTCAGATTCTTTAACCTTTCTTTCTCGCAAAACTTTTCTTTCTTCTCCCAGCTTTTTCTCTCTTCAGCTTCCCCCTCTTGATTCGACTCTCCCCCCTCTTTTCTTTCTCACTTCCTTTTAAACTTTCTCCCTCATGTTCTCTCTTTCACTTTCTCCCTGCCTTCTCCCTCTTGTATGTGTTTTCTAATTTGCTTCCCCCTGGTATATGTTTTCTAATTTTGCTCTCTCCCCCCTTTCTCTCTCACTTCCTGCCTTCTCCCACTTGCATGTATTTTCTAATTTGGCTCCCCCCCAGGTATATGTTTTCTCATTTGGCTCCCCCAGTGATCTGTGTTGTTTCCAGTATTTATAAGCAGGCTTGATGATGAAATTCAAAGAATCCAGCCCTTATCTCATCCAGCTTCAAAATTTGACATTTTACCTTCACAAATCAGATTTGGCAGCTTCAAAATTTGACTCCTTACCTTCACAATATCATATTTGGCTTCTTAGTTGTTCAACATTTGCTGCTTGATTTCATGCCTCCAGCCGGCATAATTGATCAATTTTGAAACAGAATTGAAAATGGAGAAGGAAGAAGAACATGGTAGAAGAAATCATGAAAGAAAACGTCTATAATAAGGATAAGAACAAAAAGAAAAATAAAATAAAATAAGGTGAATAGTAAAAATATGGGCTAGCTCAAACCAAAATAGAGTTAAGATTTCGAGCAAAAATCAGGTGTCTACAGTTGGCCCTCTTTGTGCACTTGCTGAGAAACAGGAAGTGTACAAAGACGTAGACAACCTTATTTAGACTCTTTTAGAAATGCCCTTCGAGGCATAAGCGTAAAAGAAAATGCCCTTCCCAACGAGAAATAAAGAAATTTACCGAACGTAAAGGAAAATACCCTTCCCAGCGAGGCATAAACTTAAATTTACCGAACGTAAAGGAAAATGCCATTTCCAGCAAGGCATAAACTTAAATTTACCGAATTTAAGGAAAATGCCCTTCCCAGCGAGGCATAAACCTTGATTTTCCAACACAAGGGAAACTGCCCCAACGAGGCATAAACTTTAAAATTTTCCAAACGAACCCTGAGGTTTTGAAAAATGAAATTAACGATACCCTGAGGTTTTGAAAACAATACCTTGAGGTTTTGAAATATTACCCGGAGGTTTTGGAATTTGTACCCGGAGGCTTTGAAAAGTGATACCCTGAGGTTTTTGAAGATAATACCCGAAGGTTTTGAAAGATGATACCCAGAGGTTTTGAAAATAAACTCGGAGGCTTTTGAAATAATACCCGGAGGTTTTGAAGATAATAACTGGAAATTTTGAAAAAGATACCCGAAGGTTTTGAAAGGATACCCGAAGGCTTTGAAAAGATGCTTGAAGGCTTTGAAAAGATGCCCAAAGGATACTAAATATACCCTGAGTTTTTTGAAATGATACCCAGAGGTTTTGAAAAGATACCAGGAGGCTTTTTGAAATGATACCCGGAGGTTTTGAAAAGAATACCCGGAGGTTTTGAAAAATGATACCCGAAGGTTTTAAAATGATACTAGGAGGTTTTGAAATGATACCCGGAGGTTTTGAAATGATACCCTGAGGTTTGAAAAGATACCTGAAGGCTTTGAAATTTATACCCGGAGGTTTTGAAAAGATACCTGGAGGCTTTGAAAATATGCCCGGAGGCTTTGAAAAAGATACCCGAAGGTTTTGGAAGATGATAGCAGAGGTTTTAAAGACAATACCTGGAGGTTTTAAAGATGATACCCGGAGGTTTTAAAAGATGATACTCGAAGGTTTTAAAATGGTACCCGGAGGTTTTGAAAAGAATACCCGGAGGTTTTGAAAGATGATACCTGAAGGTTTTAAAGACAATACCCGAAGGTTTTAAAGATGATACCCAGAGGTTTTAAAATGATACCCGGAGATTTTAGAAGATGATACCCGGAGGTTTTAAAATGATACCCGAAGGTTTTGAAAAGAATACCTGGAGGTTTTGAAAGATGATACCCCGAGGTTTTAAAGACAATACCCGGAGGTTTTGAAAGATGATACCCGGAGGTTTTAAAAATGATACGCAGAGGTTTTAAAAGATGATACCCGGAGGTTTTAAAAATGATACCCGAATGTTTTAAAATGGTAATCATGAGAGTTTAAAATTGGTTCTTGGAGGTTTTGAAATGATACCCTGAGGTTTTGAAATGATACCCGGAGGCTTTTGAAACGTCCTCAAGAGAGACTTTAAAAACTATCCTCGAGAGAGGCTCTAAAAACATCCTCAAGAGAGGCTCTAAAAACTATACTCGAGAGAGGCTTTGAAAATATCCTCAAGAGAGGCTCTAAAAACATCCTTGAAAAATTATGGAAAACTCCTCCACCGAGGTATCAACTTTAAAAATTATGAAAAACTCCTACACCGAGGCTTCAACTTTAAAAATTATGAAAAACTCCTCCACCGAGGCTTCAACTTTATAAATTATGGAAAACTCCTCCACCGAGGAATCAACTTTGAAAATTATGAAAAACTCCTCCACCGAGGCTTCAACTTTAAAAATTATGAAAAACTCCTCCACCGAGGCTTCAACTTTAAAAATTATGGAAAACTCCTCCACCAAGGCTTCAACTTTAAATTCTAAACGAGTCGCACCCAAAATAAGGATTCGCACCTAAACAAAGGATTCGCACTTAAACAAAGCATTCTCACTTAAACAAAGGATTCTCACTTAAGCTAAGGATTCACACTAAGCTAAGGATTCACACAAAGCTAAGGATTCACACTAAGCTAAGGGTTCACACTAAAATAAAGGGATTCACATCCTAAAAATTTCCCACTTCTACCAAGGTTTAAATCAATTTCCTCAACTGAGGTGCAAAATCTAAAAAAGTTTTCCTCAACCGAGGGACCAAAAATTTCACCTCAAAGACTTCTTCATACAACATTACTTTTGGAAACGTTTTTCTCAACCGAGGTTCAAGAATTTCACTTTGAGAAAAGTTTGACTTCAAAATTTAAAATCTTTCTCATATGCTAAATTCAAGCCATGAATGACATCACGTAGTGTACGAAATAAAAATGTCATGAATGCAATGAATGACAAATGTTCCAATTAATCCACATCATGTGTCTCCAATTGTGGTAACAAGGATTCTCAAGCTCATTCTTTTCGTCTTCCGAACATGTAACTTTAGAACAGGCTTCAAGTTCAATCCACCGAACTAGTCCTTTTGTTGATTTTGTTCAATCTCAAATACAGCATTTGTCCATTTCCAAAGTGTAAGTTTTCTAGCTTAGAAGCCCCAAATGTCCATATTCCAGACTCTTCCTGATTCTCCTCTTTCTTTCCTTTTGCCCCAGAACATCATCCTTAAGTTTCTTCTCAAAGTAATGCAAAAATCTTTTATGTCCAGTATTTCAACTTATCAATCATCATTCCAATTTCATAACAAATGCAATACATCAACATTTCCTCTATTTATTATGGGTATGCAAAGTTGGCAACAAAGAATGACAATAAATAGAAAGAATAGAAGAAAAGGGTCTTTATTAGTGAAGGGAAAAGAACAAATTTGTCAAAAGATAATAGGCAAATCAAAGAATTATCCCAAGGATATTTTGATGGGATATCATCCCTAAATAATGAATATTTTGACAATCTTGGACAAATTATTCCATGATTCTTTTTCAAAAATCAATCCAATCGGTATTCTTGATCTTTTTGAGTTGCATCAGACAAACCATGCCCCCAATGAAATCTTCAAACTGACTTTCATTATACCTAAGCCGCCCTTTCAGGTTTTCAACTTAGATATTCTCTTATGACTCAAACTGCCTTTTCAGGTTTTCAATTTGAATCCTTCTTTTTCTTTCTTTCTTGTTTTTTTTCTTTTTTTTTTTTTTTTTACATTTTTCATTCATTTTTTTCCTTTTTTCCTTCAAAGAAACATTTATCCACAGTATTTGGCAAATCATCTTTATTCATTTTTCTCAAAATAATGCTTCACTCGGAAAAGCTTTTCACTTCATAAGAACTCCACAAATAGATGTGTACTTTCTCCAATGGCCATATGACTTAAGAGCAGTTTCTTCAAAACCAATTCTTTCTCAAAGTATCAAGAACAAAATTTTCTCATCATGTGTTCGTCTTAATCTTCTTGATGCAATTGAGTATATCAAAATGCTACAAGCCTTTTCTTTCTTCTTTAGAGCTGTCTTCAAGAATCTAAGATTCATTGTCCTTTAATGATACCACAAGCATATCCTATTTCAATATATGTTTTCCAATTCAAACATTCACATTTGATCAAAATGGACTTTTCCAAGTACGTAATGTAGGCTAGGGTTTAGGGCTATGAAAGAATGGATAAACAGGTTCAAACATGTGTTTAAGGGTCTCAAACCAAAGGATCATTTCTTGAAGCATCAACCTTCACATTGACTCTTTCCATTTTCCATCATCATTTCCATCAAATTTTGTTTTTTTTTTTCATTTTTCTTCATCAATCATCGATCGCCTTTTCATCAACATTCAGTTTTTCATTCTTCTTTCACAAAGGGCAACATTCTTTGCCCCAAAAATCTCATACAAATTTCACTTTCCTTTTGCGAACAGATTTCTTTCTAAACTTTGCCCCCAGGTGGAGGGTGATCCTTGGTTGGGTTTCTTTTGAAATAATTAAAAATGCTCAAAATGGATAGCAAATGGATAATTTTATTCATGTAAAGGATAAAAGAAAGATGGCCATTATCATCTCAAATGTGAACATTCTCATCGAAGAACATTTATTGAAAAATGACAAGCTTGCAGAAATCACCATAAAGAACCCACATATTTGTAAAGGAATTCAACAACAATTCATCATACTTGTGAAGCAATTCCACTAATTTTCATTTATTCATGCCAAAACTGCATATCAACTTTCATCTTCCTTTTTTATCTCAACAAATCAATTGGCAAAGTATGGTCATATATGCTCAGGTTCACCAATATGAATATAACTTTCAAAATTGAATCCCAGATTATTGCCTTGATTGTCAACAGATTCATTATTTGGAAATTTGAAATGGGTGAAACCAAAATGATAGGCAAAATATATACAGGCAAAGGAATAAAAAATAAATGAAAGAGAAAATGAAAATGTATCAAACTTGTCAATTCATTAGGATGATAAAAAATAAATTAAGTCTAAACATAGAAGGATCCACCTAAATTACCTTAGAAAAAATTCAAGGATAGCATTCAACTTCTATTTTCTTCTCACAATCCCTTTTTGCATAGATGCCTTCTTTCCATCATAGAATGAATTCAGAATTTTGGAACTCGCTCCATTTTAATATTTGCCCCCATGACATAAGGCATTATTTTCACGACGTGAAAATGAAATCCACTTCTTCACATTTTTTTCAAAGAGGCCTTTCTTCATTCTCTCATTTTATTAGTTTGTTCCTCTGACTCATGAACAGGTGTCGTGGCGATGTCGAGCTGACCGTTGTGGGTATTTCAATCGCTGAGCTATCCTTGAATCTTTGTTACCATAGTTTTAAAATTTAGGCCTCCTATTTTTATGAAATGCATATGTATGCATGAATGATGAATATGTAGGGAAGTACTTAAATGCATGCAAATAAATGAAAGATTCAAATGACAATCCCAAAAATATTTATAAAGTTTAATACTAGCATTATGACAAGTGTCCCTGATGAATGCTTGAGCATTATGAAAAATGTACATGGTGAATGCATGGGCATTTTTTTAAAAAATATACACGATGAATGCATGAGCATTACTGAAAAATGTACATGATAAATGCATGATGAAAATATCTAAATGATGCAAATGATGAAGTTATGACATATACAATGACTTTGCAAATTACGTCGAAGAAAAACTCAAGTGATATTCACCAAAAATTTAACAAGAAAATGTGAAAAGAAGAAAAAAAAAATATACAAGAACATTCCTTCATGTGCCCTATTTCAGGTAATTCTCTATACAAGGGTTGGCACGGCTCAATCCTAAAGTTGGCCACTTAAGTATTGTCTATATGTTGGGCTCAGGATATTTGACCATCTAAAAGGTTCCCAAATTGCTCCTGAACTTCATCCATGGAGGATAAGTAAGGCACCCCAATCCTCACCTATTACAGGTTCCAACCAAAAGGGTTCAATTTGAGTGAGTGTATTTTCCTAGCCCATACGGAGGTTATCACCCCATGAAAGCATAGGTACTTTACACCCTGAGAGTTTCGCTAGCCCATACGGAGGTTATGACCCCACAAAGGCGTAGTTACTTTACCCCCTCCTAAAAGGACGAGCCCGGGTATAGGGCTTATGTTATGTACATGCACGTGTAGTATGTATGAAGGAACGAACAAACTTTAATTTCAAAATTAAATGTCCCAAAATTGAAATAAAATAAAAATGTTAATAATAAACACAAAAGGAATCATACAAAAAGGAAAACAAATACAAATTAAGACCATTTATTAGGACCTAAGGCATCACAAGACTAACTATGGCTCGACTCTCTAACATCCCCAGTGGAGTCGCCAAACTATCATAACGTGCCAAATGCGAATTCGGCATGCTAGACGCAAATCATGGAGTCGCCACTAATCATCTAATCTAGGTGTGATTAGTCACCTATATGAATCTATCCTTTTTAAAGTAATCCTAAGCTTGACAAAGGCACCCTAAAAAGAATAGGTTCTGGTCTACTTATCAGAACTGAGTTCGGGAGTTCAGTTACGTGCGGGGAAAGATTAGCATCCCCACAACGCCTATCTAAGAGATAGTACCTAATTAGTCTTGTGATACTAAAAAGTCTTAATTAAATGGTCTTATCTATCCTATCTTTATTTTAATTTGTTAAAGTTAGAAATATCGGAAATCACTTTTTAGGTCTTCTTTCTATTCATTCTAGAGAAATTGCTAAAAAATATTTCCTCACCTCGAGAGTACTCAAAAGAAACCATTCGTTTCATTGAAGAGGCTCCGTCGTCGGAAAGATTAATTTTATGAAAGACACTTAAACCTAAGTCTACTTTTAAAAATTAGGTACACATTAAAATCTTATATTTTATTCATGTTTTCTCAACAAAAAAAAAAAAAAAAAAAAAACTTAGACTTGAAAAAAAAATAGTAACATAAAATGAATCACATATAATAACAGAAATAAAAAAAATAGTATATAAATTAGCAGAGAATAAAATCATAAACATTTATAATAAATCAAATATATAATCAATATAGAAATAAATCATCATATAACTATGCATAAAAGATCACCATCATGTAATCATCAAATCAATTGCGTAATAAATTAAATAAAAAAATTACAAATTTTAAAATAGATTAAAAGAAACAGACACTTAAACAAAGTAGACAATAAAAAAACATATTTAAAAGAATAAACAAAACAAACACATTTGAAAGAAACAAAAAAGCACACAGATTTGAAAAAAGCTTAAAAAGTAAACAACTTTTGCTTTTTTTTTTTTTGTTCACATAAAACTAAAACTATGAAAGAAACAAGCTACACAAACGTGAAAGAAGAAAAACATTACATATGGGTGGGTTCGCACACGGATCCACGCGGATCCCATGACCCGATCCACATGTTTATAACATCTAAGCTAGTAAATAAAAAAATAAAATAAAACAAAACAAAGTCAAACAACAACCCCAAGACGTAAAAGAAAGGAAAATCAAAACTTAACACTTAGGTCGGGTCCGCACACAGACCCACACGGACCCTGGATCCCATGACCCGACCCACATGCTTTATAAAAAAAAAATTTAGATTCTTTAACCTTCTTTTCTCGCAAAACTTATCTTTCTTCTCCCAACTTTTTCTCTCTTCAACTTTCCCCTCTTGATTCAGCTCTACCCCCTCTTCTCTTTCTCATTTCCTTTCTTACTTTCTCCCTCACGTTCTCTCTTTCACTTTTTCCCTCTTGTATGTGTTTTCTAATTTGCTTCCCTCTAGTATATGTTTTCTGATTTTGCTCTCTCCCCCATTTCTCTCTCACTTCCTGCCTTCTCCCCCTTGCATGTATTTTCTAATTTGGCTCCCCCCAAGTATATGTTTTCTGATTTTGCTCTCTCTCTCTCTCTTTTTCTCTCACTTTCTGCCTTCTCCCCTTTGTATATATTTTCTCATTTGGCTCCCCCCCGATTGATCTGTGTTGTATCTAGTATTTATAAGCAGGCTTGATGATGAAATTCAAAGAATCTGACCCTTATCTCATCCCAGCTTCAAAATTTGACATTTTACCTTCACAAATCAGATTTGGCCGCTTCAAAATTTGACTCCTTACCTTCACAATATCAAATTTGGCTTCTCAGTTGTTAAACTTTTGCTACTTGATTTCATGACTCCAGCTAGCACAATTGATCAATTTTGAAACGGAACTGAAAATGGAGAAAGAAGAAGAACATGGTAGAAGAGATCTTGAAAGAAAACGTCTATAATAAGGATAAGAACAAAAAGAAAAGAAAAATAATAAAATAAAATAAAATAAGGTGAATAGTAAAAACGTGGGCTAGCTCAAACCAAAACAGAGTTAAGAGTTCCAAGCAAAAATCAAGTGTCTACAATCATCCACCATGCTTTTCAATGAAGATGAATCAACGAACTTGATTTCTTGTATTGCATCAAAGATCTTGTGAACATCGCTAGCAAGTGAAGGGACTCGATCAAAAGAAGTTCAAGCAATTCTTGGTTGAATATTTTCCCAAAACTCGTTGCAAGCTTAACTTGACCATTAGAAATCACTTTAGTAGCACTAATTTTAAAAAATTCTGGAGTAACAGGATGGCTAACATCAATGGAAAATCCAATCTTGTTCTTCATAAGGTTGGAGGTATCATTTGTCTCCCTAGCAATCATGTTAGAACAAACATCCTCTTGGTTGACAGTTTTGCCTAAAACATTATTTTTAATTTCAAGTACAAGTTTTTGTAACTCAAGTGAGTTAGAAACTGAAGCTTCACTTTTAGCGGGAGATGTTTTATCACGAAATTCTTTTGGCTTGATTCGCTTCCAATGTCTTTCATGTTCACTCTCATCAATTGAATCTTCAAAAATCTTTGGATTCTTGCCTTTAATGGTTATTTGTGCCTCATTAATTGGTGGAATTGATTGAAGAACTACTTTTACGCATCTTTATATACTTATGATCGAAATAAGGATATCATTTGTGCGTTTTGTGAAGCTTGGCGTCCAACTACTAATACTCTCCATCTTGCCATCGGGGAGGTTTCCATATCACTAAGCTAGGTGGTTTGCCCATTCATGGCATGTTTTATGATGAAGTTACTTCATGTGTCGCAGAATTAACTGAAGTTGATGATAAAGGAAGGTTCATCCCAAGATATTGTGAGTATCTATTTGTTGTGCTCCATATTTTGAAGACAAATGAAGATTCGTCACAAGATATTGCGAGTATCTATTTGCTATGTTCCATCTTTTGAGAAAAGAACGAGGAAGATAAAGTCCCTATTGGAGATTGGATCAACTTTTGGTTTCAAGGAAAATTACGTTATTCGATGTCGCCTGCTCGAAAAGCAAAGAAGTTTGCTTGTCCAAAAGCTACATATAATCCCATGGGGATTCTTTGGAAGCATCAAGATCAGGGATTGACAGGAGGTAGAACATGCACCAAACTTGGGTTAAAGAAGATTCAAAGCAAACACTTACCTAGCTAATTTCCTTTCTTGCTGGATTTACGTGTTCGCTTTGCCAAGTAAAGATTCTAAGTTTGTTCAGCCAGACACATTTAAGATTGCTAGCTTGATGGCAACTGGGAAAACTATTAATCTTGTGATTCCAGTGTTCGCCAATATTTACCATAGGTTAAACCAAATTACAATTTCCATTGAAGCGGGCTCTTCAAATGCATGTTTTTCAGTTCACTGTGTTAATGGTTGATTGAGTCATTATTTCCAAACTCACTTTCCTAATCCAGATTATGTGTATTGGCCTATGATGACCAAATTTTTGGGATGAAGTGGAGCCAAATACTTTAAAGATCATGAAGCTTGGGAGTTGATTCATTCCGGCATAGTGTGGACTGTTAACTTATTTTCCAAAAACAGAGATGAGGTAATTGTTGATAATAGGGCTCTTAGTGACACCAATCATGGCTACCTTGTTAGTGTCCATTCGAGTTAGTTGTCTGCTCGATACAACCAAGCCATCATTATAGAACCTTACAGTCTTGATCGATTTGGAAGACAATTTGGATTTTGTCAAGAGATTCTTATAACTCTTAAAGATAACATCCATTCTGGATCTTGGATGATTTATGAAATTTTTGGAGTACTTGCACCTGCTTTCATACAAAGGCCAAATTGATTTCCCTAGTTTGTTTTCTAAATCTCAATGATCATGCAACTACAAGATACATGGAATGATGGTCCAAAATTCATGAACTGTACCTCGAATAGTGTATTGATGCTTTAATTTCAAGTATTCGTTCAACACCATCAAAGAGAACAAGACATCCAAAAGATGTTGCTGGGAAAAATCTTTAAAGATTACACAAGGCAAACCCAAGGTACTGGCCACCACAAATTTAGGAGAGGAACATATGAAGGTGGAAGATGAGATAATGACATGGCATAAGGATGACATGGCATAGTATGATAATGAATGTCATGTGAATGAAATCGACATGGCAAACTAAAGCTAGATGACATGGCAAACCAAATGACATGGCATGAGAATGAGAATGAATGTTATATGAGTGAAATCAACATGGCAAAAATGAGCTTGGCATACTAAATGACATGGCAAATGACATGCTATGGAATTGAATGTTGTGTCAAGAAAATAGAATGACATGAATGAAATATCATGGTGGCCGAATGGTCATGGTAATGGCATGAATGACATGACATGCTTAATCATGGTATAAAATAAGCTCAAACACTAAATGACATGTTATATGGATGATATGGCATAAATGACATAGATCATGAATAAAATTTCATGGTGGCTGAATGGCATGTAGATGGCATATGAATGGCCGAAATGCATGTGTCGCAACCTATAAATAACAAGTCTCATCGCAAGACTTTATTATTCGTTAAGCATGACATTTAAAAAAACCGAGAAAAAATCGATTTAATTTCTCTCAGAAAATGAAGGTTTTGAAAATGACCTTGAAAAAAGACATGGAGTCGCCAACAATCTTTTTAGCTAGGTGTGATCGGCCACCTAAAACCGATTTTATAAAATATTTTAAAATTAATTAAAACATTTTTAAAACCAATTTCAAGTCCGCGTTTTAAACCAGAGAAATCAAAGAAGCGGGTTCGGGACTCGGTTACGTGTGGGGAAGGATTAGCACCCCCACAATGCCCGTATAAAACGGTACCTTATTAATCGTGTGCTATCTCAAGTCTCGGTAAAAAAGTCGGCTCTAAAATTTAGTATTTCAAGTTAATTCTCAATTTTTTTAAAAAAAATAATTCCAGTTTTATTTAAAAATAATCCAAAATTTATTAATTCAAAATTTTCATATATTCCCCAACAAACGTGGCAAAATATAAAAAAATTTATTAGTTTGGAAAACTTTCCGAATCATTTTCGTTTTAAAGAAGATATTTCGTTATTAATGATAATTGATGATATCCTCCACAACAAACCCGACAGAGAACTCATGAATTATTTTAACTCGGGAATATCTTTATTTTATTGAAAATCATTACCTTTTTCAAAATATTTTAAAAAATATGAATATGAATATGTGTGATATAAATAAAATGACATAGCAAAGTCTGGATAATATAATGCAACCTAAATGGTATGATATAATTTAAATGTCATAGCATATTTTAAATAAAATGAAATATCCTAAGTCATATGATATATTCTAAATGAAATGACCTAGATAACATAATATATTCTATATGAAATGAAATATCCTAAGTCACATGATATATTCTAAATGAAATGAAATATCCTAAGTGACATAATATATTCTAAATGAAATGAAATGACTTAGGTAACATAATATATTCTATATGAAATGAAATTTCCTAAGTCACATGGTATATTCTAAATGAAATGAAATATCCTAAGTGACATAATATATTCTAAATGAAATGAAATGACCTAGGTAACATAATACATTCTATATGAAATGAAATATCCTAAGTCACATGATATATTCTAAATGAAGTGAAATATCCTAAGTGACATAATATATTCTAAATAAAATGAAATGACCTAGGTAACATAATATATTCTATATGAAATGAAATATCCTAAGTCACATGATATATTCTAAATGGAATAAAATGATTTAAATGACATGGCAAATATAAATGATATGGCCTATAATCTAAATGATATGAAATGACATGAAACATGAAATAATGCTAACATATAATATGCATGAAAATAAAAATAAAAATAATAATGCATGAACATAGTATATGCTAAATAATATGACAAAAATAACTAAATAAAAAGTATAGGATATCATGAAATATTCAAAACCATATAATAAACAACATAACGTCAAAAAATATAAATAAAAAATAACACCATGGAATTATCATAGCAAAATCACATATTATATAGTATACATTAATATGGAAAATGCAATGCATGAGAATGTATTTTTTCCTTTAATTAAGGAAATCCGTATATCTAAAAAGATATCCGGCTACCTTAGGAAAATATATCAAATTAAATATTCTAAAATCAAAATACTTTGTGATTGTTTGAAAACAGTTTTGGAAAACTTAGATTAAAAAATAAAAACCCAGCTAAACCCTTTTTAAATGGCTCTAATTTCCTAAGTTTAAAATCTCGGACTTGATCACCCTTAACCCGAGTTTTATAAAATCATTTTTAGAGTTTAAAAAGGCTTGGAAACTACCCTGAGACAGTAGCTAAACTTCCTAATCAGCCTCCTCAAATAACTTAGCCAAAACAGAAAAATGATTTTTCTTCAAATTCAAATCTGTCTCCACTGTCCAGTTTTAGAACATGATTTTTTAACCTATTTTTAAAAATTTTTAAAAATCTAAAAAACTACTGGAGACTCAGAACATATACAAATACACGGGAAAAAATTGTCTTAATTTTCTGGTTAAATATGACTATCCAGAAAAATCGGGAAAGTACAAGTACTGAGTGAAAAAACTGTTTTCCCAAAACACATTTTTTTGCCTTTGATAAAATCATTTAAAAATCAAAGTAAAAATGTTAGAGACTCTCCTAAAGACTCACAAATAGTAGATAACACTTTTGAAAAGTTAGGCAAAAATTGGCTAAGTAAAAAAAATCACAAAGGTAGAATAATCAATTTGACAACTCTTTAATTTTTCACAAGTATGCTCAAAATGAGCATGACTTTGAACCATTGATTGGTCTAAGTCATAAATCATGTGGCCATGATATGAAATGCATGAAAATACAGCAAATATAATGCATGATTTAAAACCTAAATGACATGGAAATTGCATGGCATCAATAAAATGTCCTAGACCTAACATGAACTTGCATGGCATTTAATGTAACCTAGGTCTAAAATGCATGATAATGCAAACACAACCTAAAGCTAAAAGATGCATGGCAAATACACAAACATATAGCATACTTAAACAAAATACACAACAATATATCATGGAAATGAAAACATATCAACTAGCATAATAAAAATGCACACATAAAGCATAAGAGAGGGGTAGCCAAATGGTCCATATGGCATTTTCACAAACACTTAACACACTAACATGTATAGCTAAAGCATAATACTTAAATCATGCAAATATAAAGTAAAAGCATGAGAACCAATAGGCATTTGCACAAACACATGGATTAACAAAATGTAAGACAAACTTAAACACTTTGAAAAAAGAAAATCAAAGATGCAAGACAAATAAAAAAAACATGATAACAAGATAAAAACTCAACAATGGAAACAAGCAAGCAACCAAATCAAAACAAGCTTCATATTTATGTATTTTAAGAAGATTTAAAGCATCAAAACTTGTTAAATACCATGAATAACATGAAATAAAAAAGCAAACAGCAACTACACAAAATCAATAGGCCATTCGGCTACCCCTTTTAATCATGAAAAAACATTTCTCAAAGGTTTTTCCAAAAAACGTATAAAGAAGAACTTAAAGGAGAAACTTAAAAACACTTATTTTAAAAAGGAAAATCAAAAGAAACTCACCAAAATAGCAATCAAAACAGCAAATCAAGAATAGAAAATCAAGGAAAGTGCAAGAGTATGGTGCTTAAAGCAACCTCTAGAAGCTATATTGCAAGCTTTTTCTCTTCTAACTTTCTTTTCTAAACATTTTTTTTTACCTTTCAAAAATGGAGAGCATTTAGCAAAAATCAGAATGTGAATAGAGTGAAAATGCAAGAGAGAACCCCTCCCCTCTTGTAATGGCCGGCTAGCCCCTTGGAAGAACCTAGGAGGTTCTAGAATTTTTTTCAACAAATTTGATCCTATGGCCTTCAATCCAAGATGCCTTCTATGTAGGATTCTCCCCCTTAGATTAGAATCATCAGTCCTTGAATTATGATGTCATAAAGATGTAATAAATATATTCTCTCTCCAACCATTGGTCCATGTATTGCAAATTCAAAGGCTTGATCACAAAAATAACTACCTTCCTCTTCATTGTTGGCCTTTTGATTAAAAATCAGAAAATATCTGCCCACCATTGGGCCTTGACCGCCTGACCCTTCCTCTTCCAGCCCATGCTTCAATTTTTTTAAAACAAGAAAAGGCCCTTTTCGGTTTCTTTGATAAAATAACATTTTTGCCCCCCGAACATAAATAAATAGCAACGGACTCCAAATTCAATTTTTTTTTTTTTTTTTTTTACTTCTGAAATAATAAAAAATTGATTTCTGGAGGTTTTCAAAAAATTTCGAGCCCATTTGCTATTTATTTGGATTTTTTCTTCCAAAATTGTCTTTTGTGCTCCCAAACTTTACCATTTTTTAAACGAGCTCCAAGTCCAGATTTTTCTTCACCAATCTCTTCCAAATAATTTAAAAGTATGATCTAGGAAGTTTTCATAATTTTTGGAACTCATTTGGAATTTTTTTGAGATTTATCTGCTTGAATTACTATATAGTGGGTCCGGGATTTGGCCATTTTGCAAACGAACTCCTAATCAAGATTTTTCTTCGCCAATCTCTTCGAAATAATTTAAGAATGAGATCTGCAAATTTTCAGAATTTTTGGAGTTCATTTGCTATTTTTTCCAAATTTTCCAATTTTGCTCTTTTGCCTCTGAAACCCAATTTTGCTCAAAACAAGTTCGATTTTTAGATTTTTTTCAAACTTAGCCTTGGGCTATCCTTGTTTAATTACTCCACATCAATTAGGGGCTTTAGTCTTACCGAATCGGACCATTTCTGTAATTCTTTCAAATTACCGAAATCCACCAAAAATCCTAATTCTCGGTTTTCTTTCGAATTGACTTTTCTTTCAATTTTTCTTTCAAGTAGCTTCTCCATTATCCGTAGTCAGTGCTTATCTTTCATTTGGCAATTTAATATATAATATATAATATAATAATAAAACATTATTTTAATGGCAATTTAAAATTAAAATTCTTATTTATAAATTGAATCGGTTTTATTAATAATAAATATATTTAAAATGAAAAGTTAGTAATGTAATGAACAATAATAAGTAAAATATTTATAATGGATAAATTTTATGTTACTTTTTTTAATATTAAAAAATATAATAATCGAATGAAATTTTAAAAAATAATGTCTTATTACGATTAATAATTGACTGTCTTGATTCAACTTTATTAAAGTAGATCCAACTATTTGAATATAATTTTTTTATTAAATTTTAATTAATATTATTATTTTTCTCCATCAAGGATGGTGATAATGCTGATATCTGATCAAGCAATCCTTGCTGCGATTGGAGTTTTTGTATTTAAAACATTTTTCTTCCATTTTCATCTTTATTTCTCTCAAAAATTCCAACATCGAAGGCCATTTAAGGAATTTCGTCATTTTTTTCGAAAACTGAATCTGATTATATCTAGCTCATCTATTTAACTTGGATGACTCAAGCTAAGTTTATTGTTAAAAGAGTTTGTTTATACTTATCCCACCTGTTCATGCATATGGTATCCAATTTTTGTCTCTCTTTTTCCCCCGTCCCCAACCATTTGGTGAAGAATAAATTATTTTAATATATTTACATTATTTATTGTTCAGATCTAGGCAGTTAATTATTTTATAACATAATGAAAAATCTTTACATTATCGTTTAAGAAATTGTAAATATATAACCAATTTTTTTATCATAATATAATAAAAATATTCAAATCTTCATATAATTTAATATTCAATTCCCTAAAAATATTTAAATTTAAAAACTTAAATATAAAAAAATCCGTAATAAATCAAAAGATAAATTTAAAAATCCAACTTCCTTAAAACAATTAAAATTTAATTTAATTTAAAACTTAATACTAATTTTTTAATTGAAAAAGTTTGATTTGGCATTAACAACCACACCTATAATATCTGCAAAAGGAATAAAATATATTATTGCATTTGTCATTTATATTACTATTATAATATAATTTTATTTTATAATGAAATCATACTTATTTCTTTGTCTATGTGTTTTCTTAAATCATCAAAGGAAATAAAATCATAAAACAAAATATTTTTGTAGATTGGAGATGTTGCTTCATTAACAATGATATATACTGTCAAAATAATGAATTAACTGGTAATATGATTTTGTATTGATCATAAAAAAAAAATTTATTTTTAACAAATTAAATATTCATAAAAAATTACACTAAAGTAATGACCCCTTTGATTCACCGGGACAACCATGAAAAGCCAGTAAATTGTGTAGTTTAACATGGCAAACTTGCAAACTAGGTGTAGCCTAGACAATTCTTAGGAGTAAGGAATAATACTAATATATGTTCAGATATTACTATCGAAGCACAACTATCATTTTAAAAACATAATATGATCATTATAATGCAAATGAAACAACATTCAGTAATTTGAATACAAATATAGTAATATGAGATAATATGCTACAGCAAAAAACTTAGTAATTATGGAACAATATAAAAATCAATGATTAAATTTAAATCAATGAAAATATCATTATCTTATTTTGACAAAATATTTAGATAACAGTTCAAAAAATTAACAAAACAAATCTAATAAAGAAATAAGAAGCAAAAAACCGTATTAAAAAAAAAAAAAAAAAAGTGAACAACTTACCAAATAGCCAAAAACCTTTTTTGTTGAAACAAAATTGTTTAAACCTTTTGATATATGCCAAAATCTGTCCAAAGATACAAAAAAAAAAAAAAAAAGTGTTATAATAGTGAATGAAAAAAGCAAAACTATTCTAACAAAAACTAAAAAAAAAAAACCAAAAAACCTCATGCGGTATGCAAACCCGTAAACGTTGGATGTTAATGCAACTATTTTATGATGGAAATTCTAACAAAAAAAAAAAAAAAAGAAGCAGGAGGAAACGTTGGATGCTAAAAGAATCAACAAATTTCAGGCATTGGATGCTAATGTATCTATTTTATAGTAAAAAATCTTAGTTTTAATTGGTTTATAACTACAATACCAATTAAGTGAAAATTACTCTAAAACTATAAGTCTTTACTTATTGACCAATTGAAATAATTTAAATTACAGTAAAAGTATAATTCAATATGAATATGAAGAGTTTGTATTGATTATAAAAAAAATTGATTGAAATATTAAAAATATAATTCCATAAATCTTATAATATATGATATAATAATAAAACATTATTTTAATGACAGTTTAGTAATATAATAAACAGTAATGAGTATTTTCGTGCTTTTATATATATTATTATTATATAGATATGAACTTTTATGTATTTTTTATTTCTTTATTTCTTTATTAATTAATATATTCGTTGGGCTTTAAAAAATTATAAAAATTATTATCTTATTATTTAACAAGGTTATTATTTTAAAACACTTATTCAAATCAAAATTGTGAGATTTTATTAATTAACAGATACTATTAATTTATGAAAGTTTTACTGTAACTTGAATGAGAGTCATATATTCTTCGCAATTGCTCCTTGAGGTTTTTGACGAGGCACAAGAGAGAGAAAGTGTATTAACCTAAATGAATAACCCAGATGGTCTTTTAGGGGCAAGGGTCGCATTGGTTCGCTGTAAACCGAAAATTTTCGAGAATTTAATGGATTTTGACGGTGATTAAAAAATATTACCGCGTCTGATATTATTTACTTGATGATATTGGCTGTCATTTGACTTCATTGAGGAGCTCAAATTACCGCAAAACGCAGTAATCAGTAATCACATTATCACAATGCAGGTTATCGCAACTCGATAATTTGAGGTCAAGTTTTCGAACAATGTTACCCTTCATTTAATTTTTTTCAAACAATTTTAATTTTATTTATACTGTAGCATATCTAAAGATCGGATTATCCGCTCAAATTTGAAAGTGTATCCGATATTCGGGAGAGTTTATACATAAATATTAAGTTCGAAAAACGGGTTTGAACAAGAAAATGAAGTTCGTTTTAAAAACGGATTGGACTTTGGGCATAATATTTTTTGCCCAGACCCGACCCAGTCCGTTTTACTATTAATTATATATATTTTTTAGAGAAATCGATCTTTTTTGTGTAAAAGTTTAGGCAGGTTTGAATAGTGTTCTTATATAGCCGGGTCAAATCTAGACATAAAATTATGTCCATATTTTGAACTGAACCGAGATTGAACAGTCACAAAACTCTTTAATATCCTACATGAACTCGACCCATGAACAGATCTACTACAATATAATGACAATTTTATCCTCACACGTAGCATAATCCTATTTGTTAATTTTAAAAAAAAAAAAATCAAAAAAAAATTTCAAAATTTCAAAATTTTTGATTTTTAATTTCTAATTTTTTAAAAATATACAAAATTAAATTCAACATTATTTTAAGAAATTTATCATATTACCATGATTACTCTCGTGAATTTTACCATCAAACAAAATACTGCAAAAAATATATATCTACTAATATGTTGATTGAAAGAAATAATGAGATAATTTATTTAATTTTAATGCCTGAATATATTTGATTCCTTAAGTGGATAATTAGGAACCCTATTACGACAGTAATATTTCAAAACAACGAATCAAGTGGGTATTTTAGTGAGAAAAAGAAAACGAGGTTTATGTAGTATGCTTAAAATTGGCCAATTAAGTTAACTGAAATTGGGAAATATTAGTTCCTCTAAAAATGGCTTTTGATTGAACAATTTCTTGCCTTTTTAGTTTCCACGGCATGGACATTAATCGTAACATGATCTGCCACTGTCACAAATTCTTTGCATTAATGCATGCATTAGGAAGAAGCATGAATAGACATACATCAGATTCAAATTTCCTTTACAAATAAGGATATGCATATGCAATGCTCGTCTCTCAACTCAAGTTCTTGTGGTTGATATTTGGTCCTAATTGGGGTAGCATATAACACATAAAAATATTGTATATGCAATCTCTTTCATCATTTTCAAATTGGAGTCAGGTCCATCCATAATAGATGAACCCAATTCAAGTAAAAAACTGCTAAAGATAATTTATTTGGTTTTCCTTCTAATGACAAATAATTCTTTTGGGAATTTGAATGAATTTAAAACCCAGACAGTTAACAAATATAAAGGGAAGAATATCTTCCCATTAGATGATGAAAAGAAAAACAATACTTAAAAGAAAAAAAACTCTATGCGCTTTTTGGGATTTAGGCTATGACTTAAGGACAATTTCCACATATGTGATCTTGTTCTCTATCAGTAAATCACAAGTCGTTTTTCATCAAAAGATCTTGTAAATTTTATTTCGCATTTGTTATTAAATTATTCGCAAAATTCATCACAAAACTATATCCTTTTCCCTTTTAGAACACTTAAAACTCTTACTTCGTTTATATTCCATTTTTTTTTAATATAAAAAACCAATGTTGAAAAAAATAGACTGGAGTGGTTGGTCGAATCAGTTCAAATGGAATCGAACCCGATCCGGTATATACCTTAGAACCGGATATTTTGTGAATCGGTAAAAAACGATAAAAAAATAATTTTAGATTTATTTTTATTTTTATTTTTATTTTTTTAGTAGGTGATGAGATCTGAACCTTTAACATTTTAGTTTTATATTAAGATCATACGGTTTAGCCAAATACATATTTTTATTAAGGATTTACTATTTTAATACTTATTTAATATTTAAATTCGTTTTAATTGAATTGGTTGATTCAATTGGTTGAATCGTTTGGATCGATGTCCGAATGTCTCACTGATTTAACATCCGGTCCAATTTTTTCAACTTTGTTAAAAACTATGAAATATCAATTTTATAAAAAGAAAATTAAAATTAAAATTTTAATATTAATATTAATATTAATATTAATATTAAATAAAATAAAATAAAGCCAACCTTTGTTTTCGTAAACTCCATGAAAGTCATGAGGAACAAAACAATAGTGATATGGAACTATATAATTGAAAAATGGATCGGATCGGACTGAGCTCGGATCTTGTAGTTTGGAGTCATACCTGACATGTATTTTAAACAAGTCTTTTTTTTTTTTTACCCAAATCCTTTATCAAGCTTAATATTTTTTTTCCAACTTTATCAATTATCGAATAAACCTTCTAATTTAGACAAATAATCTTAATTGGACGGGTCTACGAGAAAATGGAGATTTGAAACTAGACGCCTCTTAGATATTTGCTTAGATCGAAAAATAGTAAGTAGTACTCTAACATATACAATATTTTAGCCAACCAGCACCAGGTGATTAGATTTGTTGTTAAGTGTTATGGTACTTTTGCTGTTAATCTTCTTTGTTTGCTTATTGTATTATTTTGATGTTGGTCCTTGATATGCTGACAACATGTCTATCATGTTTGTTTTACCAAGATGTAGTTGTTTGTACTTGATCCAAAAACTTAGAAAGTTGTTGACATGCTTTTGATGTAACAGTGTTAGTGGTTGAACCACTGATTATGTAACTTATTTGAATGAAAATGAAACAATGCTTAGTAGACAAGTGAGCTATTATTCAATCTGTTTTTCTTCTTTTTTTGTAAGCTAAATTGTCTTGTTCTTGCTGCTCACTCTCGTATGCTCTTACAACTGGTATCAGAGCTATAACTTGATCTTAGAGGGCTTGAAAATACTTGAGAGTTGAGTTAAAAACTACCAACTTACATTTGTCAACTGAAGCATGGCTTCAAGCAGCTGCTCCTTGCCTTCACCTCCTATGTTCATTAGTGAGAACTACCAGATATGGGTTGTTAAAGTGAAAATTAAACTTTGTACTTTTGATCTTTGGGAAGTGGTCGAGAATGAAAAAGAACCACCTCACCTGCCAGCAAATCTAATAGTTAATCAAATAAAGAACTACAGTGAAGAAAAGGCAAAGAGATACAAAGTTAAAAGTTGCATTGAATCTTCAGTTTTTGATGAGATATTCATCAGAATCATGAATTGTGAGACTGCAAAATAGGCTTGGGATTTGCTCAAGGAAGAATTCCAAGGTAGTGACAAAATGAGACAGATGCAAGTGTTGAATCTAAGGAGAGAATTTGAAGCTCTGAAGATGAAGGATTCAAAGAACTTAAAAAAAATATAGTGACAAACTAATGAAGATTGTAAACAAGATCAGATTGCTTGGAGAAGACTTGGTAGACAGCAGGATTGTTGAGAAGGTTCTTGTCAGCTTACCAGAGAGATTTGAGGCAAAAATATCATCACTTGAAGACTCCAAGATCTGACAATGATCACACCAGCTGAGCTGTTCAATGCCCTGTAGGCTCAAGAACAAAAAAAAAAAGCCATTAGACAAGAGGGCTCAACTGAGGGTGCACTCACAGCCAAAGAGAAAGGGAAATCTCAGCCAGGCACAAAAGGGAAGAAACAATGGGATAGAAGAAACAAGAACAGTGGAAAGAAAGGGAAGTTTCTAGTCTGTTCTCATTGCAAGAAGACCACTCACTTAGAGAAATACTACTAGTATAGACCTGATGTTCAATGTAGGTCATGTAAGCAGCTTGTCCATGTGGAAAGAGTATGCAATAACAAAAAACCAACAGCAGCTAGACCGTAAGCCAGAGTTGTTGACATTCCACAGTAGAAAGATTAACAAGTTTTTGTTGCCACCTACTATGCAACTGGAACCTCCTCTGCTGCATGGCTTATTGATAGTGGATGCACTCACCACATGGCCTCTAACATCAATCTGTTCAAGGAGCTTGATAAAACTTGGAGCTCCAAAGTCAAAGTTGGAAATGGAGAATGCATTGAAGTCAAAGAAAGAGGTGTTGTTGCTTTTGAAACATCATCAGGTACTAAATACATTCCAGATGTTTTGTTTGTACCTGAAATTGACCAAAACCTTCTAAGTGTTGGACAACTACTTGAAAAGAACTATTCCTTAGTGTTTAAAGATAAAACATGTATCATTTATGACTCATCTGGCCATGAGCTATTTGTTGTTGATATGAGGGGCAAGTATTTCTCTTTAGACTTGGATCAAGCTAGTTCATCGGCATATACAGGTTCGACGGATGAATCTGAACTGTGGCATAAAAGAATGGGCCATTTCAACTACAGGGCTTTAAATCACAACAAGAATGAGCTAGTACTTAACATGTCAGCTGTTGTACAATACTCTAAAGTCTGTGAAGTCTGTTAACTTGGAAAGATAAGCAAGCTTCCATTTCTAATCAACAAGGCATGGAGAGTGTCGCAACCTAAAAAAATAACGACAATAACAAGTCTCATCGCAAGACTTTATTATTTGTTAGGCGTGACATTAAAAAACCGAGGAAAAGTTAGCTTAATTCCTCTTGAAAAAATGAGGATTTGAAGACAACCTCGGAAAAAGTCATGGAGTCACCACCAATCTTTTTTGGCTAGGTGTGATCGGCCACCTATTAAAACCGATTTTGTAAAACATTTTAAAATTAATTAAAACATTTTTAAAACCAATTCCAAGTCTGCGTTTTAAACTAGAGAAAATCGAAGAATTGGGTTCAGGACTCGGTTACGTGCGGGGAAGGATTAGCACCCCCACAACGCCCGTATAAAACGATACCTTATTAATCGTGTGTTATCTCAAGTCTCGGTAAAAAGTTGGTTTTAAATTTGGTGTTTTAAATTAATTCCCAATTTAAAGAAAAATAATTCCATTTTGAATTAAAAATGATCCGAAATTTATTAATTCAAAATTTTCCTATATTACCCGACAAAATCGGCAAAATATAGAAATTTGAATTTATTTGGAAAACTTCCCGAATCATTCTCGTTTTTTGAAAGAAAGATATTCCTTTATTAATGATAATTGATGATATTCCCTCCAGCAAACCCGGTAGAGAACTCATGAATTATTTTAACTCGGGAATATCTTTATTTTATTTAAAATCATTATCTTTTTTTCTTAAAACATTTACAAAAATGAACATGAACATGTGTGACATAAATAAAATGACATAGCAAAGTTTAGATAATATAATGCAACCTAAATGGTATGACATAATTCAAATGGCATAGCATATTCTAAATGAAATGAAATGATTCTACATGAAAGGAGATATCCTAAATGAAATGAAATGTCCTAAATGACATAATATATTCTATATGAAAGGAAATAACCTAAGTAACATGGTATATTCTAAATGGAATAAAATGATTTAAATGACATGGCAAATGTAAATGATATGGCATATTTTGAATGACATGGCAAATCTAAATGATATGGCATATTTTGAATGACATGGCATATTCTAAATAATATAATCTAAATGACATGGAATATAATCTAAGTGACATGAAATGACATGAAACATAAAAAAAATGCTACCATGAAATATGCATGAAAATAAAATAAAAATGCATGAACATAGTATATGCTAAATAATGTGACAAAAATAAATGACTAAATAAAAAGCATAGGATAGCATGAAATATTCAAAACCATATGGCAAAAAATATAACATCATAAAATGTAAATCAAAATAATAATAATACCATGGAAAATATCATAGCAGAAATCACATATTAAATAAAATGCATGAACATGGAAAATGCAATGCATGAAAATGCATTTTTTCCTCTAAATAAAGAAATCCGTATATCTAAAAACATAAGACAGTAGCTAAAGTTTCTAACCAACCCCCTCATGCCATAGCCAAATTCAACAATTGTTTTTCTTTTGAATTCAAATCTGCCTCTACTGTCCGATTTTGACACACGATTTTTTAGCCTATTTTTAAAAATTCAAAACATATAAAAAGAATACTGGAGACTTAGAACATGTAAAACTACACGGGAAAAAATTGGCTTAATTTTTTGATTAAATACGACTACCCAGAAAAATCTGGAAAGTACAAGTACTGGATGAAAAACTATTTTGCCAAAACACATTTTTTTGCCTTTGATAAAATCATTTAAAAATCAAAGTAAAAATGTTAGAGACTCTCCTAAAGACCCAAAAACAGTAGCTAACTCTTTTAACAAGTTAGACAAAAATTGGCTAAGTAAAAAAAAATCACAAAGGTAGAATAATCAATTTGACAACCCTTTAATTTTCCACAAGTATGCTCAAGTGAGCATGACTTTGAGCCATTGATTTGCCTAAGTCATAAATCATGTGGAATGACATGGAATGCATGAAAATACAGCAAAGTGAATGCATGAAATGCATGGTTTAAAGTCTAGTTATATGGAAAATGCATGGCATAAATAACCTAAATGCCTAGCATTAGTTTGTATGACAATAAATGCTATCCTAACTTAATATGCATGACCTAGTGTCTAAATGACATGGCAAATGACATGGAATAATGAAAATGGCCTAGTGCCTAAATGACATGGGAAATGACATGGCATATGAAAATAGCCTAATGTCTAAATGTCATGGAAAAACAACATGGCATATGAAAATAGCCTAATGCTTAAATGACATGTAAAATGACATGGAATAATAAAAATGGTCTAAAGCTAAATGACATGTGAAATGACATGGCATATGAAAATGGCCCAATGTCTAAATGTCATGGAAAAATAACATGGCATATGAAAATGGCCTAATGCTTAAATGACATGTAAAATGACATGGAATAATAAAAACGGCCTAAAGGTAAATGACATGTAAAATGACCTAGATGTCTAAATGAAATAGAAAATATCATGGCCTAGAAAAATGACCTAAAGCTTAGAGAAAATACACATGGCCGAATGGCCTAGGAACCAAAGTGTTGTGAAAAATGTCATGTAAAATGACAAAACTAAATGCTATGGAAGATGATATGAAAAATGGAAATGGCCTAAACTATATGACAATAGCCCCAAGATGCAAAAATATGACATAAGTCAAAAGAACAAGATGGTTAGTAAGAATATAATATACATAATGATAAAGATAAACAATAATAAAAATAAGCAAGTTAAAGTAAGCAAATAAATAAAAAAGAGATGAGCTCCATGGTTGGTACATTGGACAAAGCCCCCCTAACCATTATCTCTTGATTTTAATTAAGGTCATGAAGCCTTTTCAGTCTCAAAATCATAAAAAATAACTAAGGTAAAAAAAAATATGGAGATGAGCTCCATGGTTGGTATATTGGATAAAGCCCACCCTAACCATTATCACTTGATTTTCATCAAGATTATGAAGCCTAACCATTGTTTTATTTATTTTTTGAAAAGCAAGAACAACAAGAAAGATGTAAAAAAAATGGTAAAAAATACATGGAAAACAAGAAATAAAGCATAAGGTAGAAGAAGAAAAATGTAGTAGCAATGGTAGAATGGCTACCTTAACAAAAGCTTTCTTTTTTTTTTTTCAAAATCCTTTTCTTTTCTCCATTAGCTACTGACTTCCCCTCTCAAATGCTCAGCCATTTAAGGAAAAATAAAAAATCCCCCCTCTCTCATGCTTGGCCAAATGGCCCCTCAACCATAGGATAGGTTGTGCACTTTTCCTCCTCCAATTTTGGCCCTTAGATTAGGATTCTTTCATGACAAAATAAAAATGTCATCTTGCCAATTGATAGCAGCCCTTAAGATGTGTACTCAGCCCTTCTAATAACCTCAGCCCTTAGATGAAATAAGGACACAATCTCATGCACTCCCTTGCTTGGCCAAATAGACCTCTACCCTTGGATGAGTTGTGCTCATCTTTCTTCTTCCATTCTTGGTCATTGGATGAGGACAACATAAAAATGACATCTTGCAGATTAAATCCAGACCTTAACATGTGTACTCAGCCCTTGTAGATGGCCTAAGCCATTGGATGAAAAGAGACAATCCCATGCACTCCCTTGCTTGGCCGGATGGATGCCCACCTTTAGATGAATTGTGCTCACATTTTTTCTTCCATTCTTGGCCATTAGATGAGGGTTCTTACATGACAAATAAAAATGTCATTTTGGCATTTAAACTTGGCCATTGGATGGTGCATTCAACTTTTCTACAAGGCACCTAAGCCATTGGATGAAGGGGGGACCATTTGCAAGGTACTAGTGGTAGCATGTGAGCTTGATAGTGACTAAGGAATTAAATTGATCAAGCTTCCTTCTTCTCCTATATGCTGGCTGATCAAAGGAGGTAAAATCCCAGCAATTCCTTTTTCTTTCATATTTTTCTTAATTATAAATTTGCCCTTTTCGGTTTCTTCGGTAAAATGACATTTTTGACCCTTGAACCTAAATAAATAGCAAGCGGACTCCAAATTCAAATTTTCTTTTTCAATACTTCCAAAATAATAAAAAATTGAATTCTGGAAGTTTTCAAAATTTTCTGAGTCTATTTGCTGTTTTTTCAGATTTTTCTTCCAAAAATGCCCTTTTGTGCATCCGAACTTTCACCATTTTTAAACGAGCTCCAAATCCATATTTTTCTTCACCAATCTCTTCCAAATAATTTAAAAGTGCGATCTGGAAGTTTTGGTAATTTTTGGAGCTCATTTGCTATTTTTTCAGGATTTATCTGCTTGAATTTTTGCATAGTGAGCCCGGGATTTGGCCATTTTGCAAACGAACTCCGAATCCATATTTTCTTTTGCCAATCTTTTCCAAATAATTTAAGAATGAGATTTGCAAAGGTTCAGAATTTTTGGAGCTCATTTGGTATTTTTTTCGAATTTTCCAGTTTTGCCATTTTGCCTTCGAAGCTCGATTTTGCACAAAACAAGTCCGACTTTTAGATTTTCTTTTCCAGGGCCTTTATCCTATATTGAATTGGACTTGGTCCGAAAATGCTCAATTTTTACGGTCAAATTCCTTTCCGTTTTGATTTTTCCTCTTTTCAGTATTGGGAATTTCCTCGTTTTTCAGTTTTTCCTCCAATCGACTCTTTTCTCGAAATTACTTCAAACTGAGCCTTGGGCTATCCTTTTTCACTCACTCCTTATCAATTAGGGGCTTTAGTTCTAACGAATTGGGCCATTTCTGCAATTTTCCCGATTTCACCAAAATCCACCAAAAACCCTAATTCTCGGTTTTCTTTCGAATTGACTTTTCCTTCAGTTTTTCTTCCACGTAGCTTCTCCATTATCCGTAGTCAGTGCTTATCTTTATTTGGAACCTTCAATTTCAACCAATTTTTCGTTGAAGCACTTTTTCCCAAATTTCCCGAATAAGGATTTCTTTTCTACTGAATCTCCGTAACTCAACTTTCGAACTCCATATCTTTCTATGTAGACCTCGGATTATCAAAATTCTTTCGCCAACTTTCAATTGAACCTTAAATCTTGATTTTGAAAATAGGTTGACTTTTTTAGTAGTTGACTTTTCGGGGTTGTCTTTTTAAGGTTGACTTTTTTGGGGTTGACTTTTTCAAGTTTGACTTTTTATGCTCGACTTCTTAGACTAAGTCCATCAATTTAGGAAGAAGACATACATGATTTAGTGGTCCGGACAAAATTAGGTGTCTACAGAGAGAATCTGAAAAGTTGCAGCTCATCCACACAAATGTTTGTGGTCCTATAAGAACTCCTTCTTTAATGCTACGACCCATTCTTGATGTCAAGGAAACACATGCTAAGATCATACAAAATTAAATGCACTTTACGAGAGTTTTTAAACTATAATATAGTAGCCAATACAAAAAACAGTTATCAACAAGGTTCAAAGGAGTTATATGGATTAGCAAATGAACTGTTAATTAGGTACAACTCATCTTTCAAAAATACACTTTGCATGTATCATCTGTTAAGATAAAACTAAGTAGGAGATGAACGCTACCCCTTATCATTTCAAAAAGAACCTAAGGCAGAGGATGCTGTAAGTGACAATGGCCCACCTTACCAAACTTTTCTGTACAACCTCTGCGAAATCTTTTGTAACTATGACAGCCTGAAAAGATAAAATAATTGAGCTGTGATACCCAGTGAGACAAACCACACACATCCACAAGGCATTCCAACATGGTTAGAAAAGATAAAAGATGTTTTAGCTAGAAGACAATGTAGAAGAATTGAGGTAAAAGTTAAATAAATGAAAGTTCATGAAGAAAAATATTAAATTATAAACTATTTTCCTAAATCTAGGATATCTAAGTTCAAATAAACCTTACATCAACAAGTCACGATATTGCCACAATTCACATACCCTTTCGAGCCAATCAACAATTCACACACACCTTTTCAGGCCAATTAACTATTCACACATCTTTTCGGGCCATCATAATTCACGCACCCTTTTGGGATAGTCAATAATTCACTCCCTTTCGTACCTTAATAATCATCGGGCCTCAATAGTTCACACCCTTTCTGGTCAATTAATTATTCACACACCATAAAAAAATCTAATAATAAAATAATAGATTAAAATGATCAAGCACAACAAGTGATGAAGGAAATTTTAATTATGCTATATAAGAGTATCAAGTAGATATGTGGATTCGCCTCAAAATAATATGCCAAAAGTACAACCAACTTTGAATACCCTTTCACGGGTTAGGAGCACTCGACCCATCTAAAGTGACACCTAATAATGTTGTCAAAAGTTATATTTAGTAACATATAATCCCAAATGCACTCTTATGGTCATGTTTGCATGTTAATGAATGAGAGTCAAATGTGTTCCACTTACGTAAAATAAAGTAATTTCGTATGGAACCAAACATTGTGCTTTTTTTAATTCAGCTCACATTCCACCTTTTAAAATTTATTTCCAACAACCTTAACTATATTCGAAAGAATACTATTTTCCCCATTTGGTCCAAAGAAAATATAAAAAGAATACCTAAAGAGTATATTAATCATTCCCATCCTTAATTTATAAATAGATCCAAAACTAATTTCCACCTCCTTGATATAGTTTTATATGTTAGAAGTGTGTTGGTCTTACGTCCAAGCTTATTTATTATAATTATTGTAGACACCTAATTTTGTCCGGACCACTAAACAGGTATGTTTTCTTCCTATATTGATGTTTCCGAGTGTAAAAAGACTTTTTTCATCCTGCATGTGGTACTCCAAGACTTAGTTTAAGAGGGCGAGCATAAAAAGTCAAACTTGAAAAAAGTCAACCCCAAAAAAGTCAACCCCAAAAAGTCAACTACTGAAAAAGTCAACCCACTTTCAAAATCAAGATTTCAAGTTCAATTGAAAAATGGAAAAAGAATTTTGATAATCCTAGGTCTACATTGAAAGAAATAGAGTTCGGAAGTTGGAATTTGGAATTTGGAGATTCAGTAGAAAGGAAACCCTAATCCGAGAAATTTGTGGAAAAGTGTTTCAACGATCAAATTGGTCAAACTTGAAGGTTCCAAATGAAAGATAAGCACTGACTACGGGTAATGGAGATGTCACTTGTAAGAAAAATCGAAAGAAAAGTCAATCCGGGAGAAAACCGAGAATTAGGGTTTTTAGTGGATTTCGTTGAAATCGGGAAGAATCACAGAAATGGCCCGACTTGGTAAGACCAAAGCCCCCAATGGATGAAGAATGATTAAAAAGGATAGCCCAAGGCTCATATTGAAGAAAATCTAAAAATCGGACTTGTTTTGAGCAAAACCGGGTTTCGGAGACAAAAGGGCAAAATTGAAAATTTTGGGAAAAATAGCAAATGGAATCCGAAAATTCTGAAAATTTTTCAATCTCATTCTTAAATCATTTGAAAGATATTGGCGAAAGAAAATCTTGATTCGGATTTCGTTTGCAAAATGGCCAAATCCCGAGCCTCCTATGCAGTAATTCAAAAAGGAAAATCCCAGAAAAATAACAAATGAGCTCTAAATCTTTTGAAATTTTTCAAATCTCATTTTTAAATTATTTGAAAGATATTGGCAAAAGAAAATCTTGATTCGGAGTTCGTTTGCAAAATGGCCAAATTTCGGGCCTCCTGTACAATAATTCAAAAAGATAAATCCCGAAAAAATAGCAAATGAGCTCTAAATCTTCTAAAATTTTGCAAATCTCATTTTTAAATTATTTGAAAGATATTGGCGAAAGAAAATCTTGATTCGGATTTCGTTTGCAAAATGGCCAAATCCCGGGCCTCCTATGCAATAATTCAAAAAGATAAATCCCAAAAAAATAGCAAATGGACTCCAAAATTTCTGAAATTTTGCAAATCACATTTTTAAATTATTTGGAAGATATTGGTGAAAGAAAATCTTGATTCGGAGTTCGTTTGCAAAATGGCCAAATCCCGGGCCTCCTATGCAGTAATTCAAGCCGATAAATCCTGAAAAAATACCAAATGAGCTCCAAAAATTATGAAAACTTCCAGATCAAATTTTTAAATTATTTGGAAGAGATCGGTGAAGAAAAATCTTGATTTGGAGCTCGTTTATAAAATGGTAAAATGTAGGGGCATAAAAGGGCATTTTTGGAAGAAAAAATCCAAATAAATAGAAAACGGACTCGGATAATTTTGAAAACTTCCAGAACTCAATATTTTATTATTTTGGAAGTATTAAAAAAATAAAATTTAAATTTGAAGTCCGTTTGATATTTATTTGCATCCGGGGGGCAAAACGGTCATTTCACCCAAGCAACCGAAAAGGGCTTCTTTAGGCCTTTCAAAAAATCAGAGTTGGGATGGAAAAGAGAAGTGCTGGCCTGCCCAAGCCCAAAGGAAGGAGGAAGCTTCTGATTTTTCAATCAAATGGCTAAAAATCAAGAGTTAGTTAGAGATTCTCTTTGATCAAGCCATGATGATTAAGCCACATAGGCCAAGAGAGATGTCAACATTATTCTTTAACAGTTGTAATTTGAGAGAGATGAGATGCTAATCTAAAGGTGGTAATTTCATGATTTTTCACCTTGAATTATTAGCCATTTGATGGGAAATTGTTTACAAAAAAATGACAACACCTTGAGGAATTAAAGGGCCATTCGGCCAGCACTGGTAGGGAGGTCAGAATTTCATTTTTTTCATCTTCATTTTGCTGAGTTCTTAGAGTTTTTTACTTAGTTTTTCTCTTCTTGGTTGAGAGCAAAAAAGAAAAGTTTAGAAAAAAAAAAGAATGTTTGAAGAGATAAAGCTTGAAAGATAGCTTCTTGAGGTTGCTCTTGAGCACCAACTCTTGCACTTTCTTGATTTTCTATTCTTGTTTTTGCTATTTTGATTTCTATTTGGTGAGTTTCCATTTTAAATAAATGTTTTTTATTGTTCTTTTCAAGTTCTTCCTTCATCTCCTTCTTAAGTATATTTTTTACATTTTATTTTTACAATAAACTCACCATGGCCAAATGGCCTACATTATTTATTTAAGTTGTAACACCCTGTCCGGATAATCTACCTAAAATCCGGCAGAGTTTCCTTTCTATCTCAACAATAATCCTCCTGCAAATAACACTCAATTCATATCCTCAACCAGCAATATTCCTCAATACTATTATCACATATATCCATATATATTCAAAAAATTTCCATGATCAATTTATGCTCAAATCAAAACATATTGATCTATTGTCTCATATCTTCAAATATATACAATATATCCAAAAGTAAACCTATCTCAGCAAGGTTTACTAGATAAAAACATCAAAAGATCAAGACTTCAATAAATTTTTACTATGATGCCCACCACGTCACAATACTATTTGAAGCAGAGAATAGAGGAAGATTGCAATCCCAACACCTAACTATCACCTGAAAATGAGAATATGAAATGGTGAGATATATGAATATCTCAGTGAGTAAACAACTTTTAAAACATTTGAAAACTATGATTATAATCCTTTAAAACATAATAGACATTTTCAAAATAAATCATAATAAAATCATAATGAGTAATTCAAAGACGTAGCAAAGTTTTCAATTGCATAACAATATTATAATATTAAATCAATGTATAAAATCTGTGAAGTAAATCAAGTTACGTATAATTGGGCTCCAACTTTCTGTCGTGCACAAGAGTACATCCATGAAATAACCAGGCAATATCCATGTAGGCATACTAGTAGCCGGCCCCAAAGGCCAATACCACCATAGGACGCCCCAAAGGCATATGTGTCACTATGATGTGCCCCCAAAAGGCAAATATAATGGGATAGGGACTCTGGAGGTGGCTCCCACCACAAAGGCGTAGCACGCAGCTCCCATACCCCAGTATAATATCACGGAATAGGGACTCTGGAGGTGGCTCCCGCCACAAAGGCGTAGCACGCAGCTCCCGTATTCCGGTCTAATATCACGGAATGGGGACTCTGGAGGTGGCTCCCGCCACAAAGGCGTAGCACGCAGCTCCCGTATTCCGGTCAAGGAAATAATCTCATACATTAAGTCAGGTGGAGCCAAAACCATGTACGTCAAATTCTATGTAAAATCATATTTCATAAATCAACCAACTTACTCGATATAATATTTCTTGAAATAAAAATACTTTAATAACAAATCAATTCATATGATTAAATATTATATATACCTTTAATACGTAAAATAAATATTATGTAAAAAAATATATAATTATAATTAAAAATATTTCAAATAACTATAGTTGTTGTCTACTCACTATCCTTTGGATGATCTCACTGTACACCTCGACCTGAAACTTCGGGATCCACAGGTGACGTCGGATCTACGTGGCCTAGAGATTAACGATAATTAGTATCTATACATACTCAAAGCATTACACACTTATGAATGCAACTTAAATCTCAAAATCTTTCCTCAAGGTCAATACTAATTTTTCATACTCAAAACAACATATCCTTAATTTTTAATATCATGTCCATAATCATTTTCTCCAAAATTCAACTCCATATTCATGTCCTTATCAAATTCCTTTCTAGTACTCCATGCCTTAGAGATTTTCATAATCCATAACCATCATTTAGTACTATATTTCTCTTAAGCAATAAATTCCTTAATATCAAGTTAGATTAGAAAATCATAACTTGAGTTTGGTACCAATAAGTCTAATTTATGAAGAAAATAACTAACTTATACAATTAGAACAAGATTTTGATCAAATTTGATAAAACCCGAAACTATGCTGAAACAGGGGTTACACTGAACAGTCAACTTCACCGAATTTTATCTTTTTAACCGCTTATCGGTTTTGGGTGATTCAAAGACCAAAATTCTCGTATTGAAGTCTAGTTTCTAGGAAAAATATCAAACAAATATAAACCCAACTGTGCCGAACCCAGAAAATCCGAACAGCAAGCATGCTCAGAAAACAGGGGTCACACTGAACAGTCAACTTCACCGAATTTTATCTTTTTAACCGCTTATCGGTTTTGGGTGATTCAAAAACCAAAATTCTCATATTGAAGTCTAGTTTCTAGGAAAAATATCAAAAAAATACAAACCCTAATGTACCGAACCCAGAAAATCCGAACAGCAAGCATGCTCAGTTTCCCCTGTTTTGCTTTTTCTTCCCATTTTCTTGTTCATGCTTTCAAATCCTTTTAATTCTTACCAAGAATGAGTAAAATTCATACTTAATAGATGGATTTCAGACCTTAACATGTTTATGGAGTTATGATCTTAGCATGCCCAAGTAGATATCTAAAGAAAATGAAGAATTTATCAAGAAACTAACCTTGGATGTAATTGTTGTTGAGATTATGGTGGAGTTCTTGAAGAGAAATGGAGGAGATGAAGAAATTGGAGAGGGAGGCTGCCGGCTGCTCATTTTGCAAATGAAGATGTCAAGATTTTTCGGGAGACAATATGAACATAAGGGATATTTTTTTATTTTTGGGATAATTGCATATTAGTCCCTCAACTCTTTATAAATAACCATGAAGCCCCTAAACTTTTTTAATATATTCAATTTGATCCTTTCTTCTTTTATTTCCTTCACTTATAACTTTTTACCAATTTCCAAGTTTGTCCTTAAAATTTTTCGGAATTTAACTTTACATGATTATACGTAACCTCGGTTGTTACAACTTTCCCCCCTTAGAAAAATTTCGTCCTCGAAATTTACTTACCAACTTGATTGAACAAGTGAGGATATTGAGTCTACATATCTTCCTCAATTTTCCATGTAGCTTCTTCGTATAAATGATTCCTCCAAAGAACTTTCACTAATGGAATAGTCTTAGTCCTTAGAACTTGGTCCCTTCTATCCAAAATCTCAACCGGCTGCTCTTCATAAGTTAAATTTTCCTCAATTTCCATAGGCAAATCCTTCAATATATGTGAAGAATCGAAAATGTACTTTCGAAGCATGGAAACATGGAACACATTATGAATTCGTGACAACTCTTCTGGTAAGGCCAATCTATAAGCAACTGGGCCAATCCGTTCAATGATCTCATACGGCCCTATATATCGAGGGCCCAACTTTCCTCGTCTTCCAAACCGGATTACTCCTTTCCAAGGAGTCACTTTTAAAAACACCATATCACCAACTTCAAACTCTAAATCTTTTCTCCGATTATCTGCATAGCTCTTTTGTCGATCTTGAGCTATTTTTATCTTTTCCCGAATTACCTTAACTTTGTCTGCAGTCATCATAACAATTTCTGGACCTAGTAATTTCCTTTCATCTGTATCATCCCAACACACCGGAGTTGTGCACTTCCTTCCATATAAAGCTTCAAACGGAGCCATGTCTATGCTGGACTGATAACTATTGTTATACGCAAATTCTGCTAGAGGCAAGTGTTCATCCCAGTTTCCTTTGAATTCCATAATACAAGATCTGAGCATATCTTCCAAAATTTGAATTGTCCGTTCAGATTGCCCATCTGTCTGAGGATAAAAAGCAGTACTGAACTTGAGTTTAGTGCCCATAGCATTCTGCAAACTTGGCCAAAATCGAGATGTGAATCGGGGGTCTCGATCAGATACAATCGATACTGGGGCACCATGTAACCTAACAATTTCATTCACATAAAGTTTAGCCAATCTTTCCATGGAAAAAGTCTTCTTGACTGGCAAAAAGTGAGCTGATTTTGTCAGACGATCAACAATCACCCAAATGCTGTCATAACCAGACTGTGTTCTTGGCAATCCCGAAACGAAATCCATAGCAATATCTTCCCACTTCCATTGAGGAATAGGTAGGGGGTTCAATTTCCCAGAAGGTTTTTGATGTTCGGCTTTAATTTGTTGGCATACCAAGCATCTAGAAACAAACTCAGCTATGTCCTGTTTTATATCTTGCCACCAATAATGTTCTCTTAAGGTTCGATACATCTTCACACTACCAGGATGTAACGCGTATGGTGCATTATGAGCTTCCTCCAAAATCACCTTTCGGAGTTTTTCATCCTGAGGCACACAAAGCCTATTTTTCATTATCAATACATCCTCATCTTTTATTTGAAAGTCAGTCCTCACACCATCATTTACTTCTTGCTTTAACTTTACCAACATAGGGTCATTATTTTGTGCTTCACGTATCCAATCAATATGAATCGATTTAACCTTCAAGTGGGCTATCAGGAGATTATTCTCATCAATCATCAATTCTAAAGGTAAAGACTTCAACTCATTTTGTAAGGGTTTCTGAATTGCTCGGATATGAGCAAGAGAACTAGAAGACTTTCTACTAAGAGCATCGGTCACTACATTGGCCTTTCTTTGGTGGTAGTCAATTACACAGTCAAAATCTTTTATCAATTCCAACCATCTCCTTTGCCTCAAATTTAATTCTTTCTAATCCATCAGATATTTCAGACTCTTATGATCAGTGCAGATTGTACATTTTTCTCCAAATAAATAATGCCTCCAAATTTTTAGTGCAAACACCACTGCCGCCAACTCCAAATCATGAGTGGGATAGTTTTGCTCATGCTGTTTCATTTTTCGAGAAGCATAAGCTATCACCTTCCCATGTTGCATCAAAATGCAACCCAAACCTCGCCTCTAGGCATCACTGTATACCACAAAGCTTCTAGTCCCTGATGGTAGTGTAAGAATTGGTGCTGTGGCCAATCTACGCTTGAGCTCTTGGAAAGCTTACTCACATTCGTCAGTCCATTCAAACTTAGCATACTTCCTTGTTAGTTTTGACAAAGGAGAGGCAATCATGGAAAATCCTTCCACGAATCTTCGATAGTACCCTGCCAATCCGAGAAAGCTCCTAATTTCTGTGACATTAGTGGGTCTTTCCCAAACAACTACAGTTTCTATCTTTTGTGGATCCACAAAAATCCCTTTCTTAGATTTCACACTTGGAAAATTTAGCATAAAGTTGCTTTTCACGCATAGTCTGCAACACTGTTCTCAAATGGCTTACATGATCATCCTTATTCCTGGAATAAACTAGGATGTCATTGATGAAAACAATAACAAACTTATCTAAGTAGGGCCGAAACACCCTATTCATCAAATCCATAAAGACTGCAGGTGCATTAGTTAGCCGAAAAGGCATAACTAAGAATTCATAATGACCATATCGAGTTGTAAAAGCAGTCTTTGGAATATTATATTCTTTAATCTTCAATTGATGATAACCCGATCTTAGGTCTATTTTGGAGAACAAACTTGCACCTTGCAACTGATCAAACAAGTCATCAATCCTTGGCAAAGGATACTTATTCTTAATGGTGACCTTGTTCAGTTGCCGGTAGTCGATTCATAATTGTAAAGATCCATCCTTTTTCTTTACAAATAAAACCGGTGCTCCCCATCGTGAAGTACTAGGCCGAATGAAACCTCTGTCAACTAGGTCTTGCAACTACACTTTCAATTCCTTTAGCTCCGAAGGTGCCATTCTTTAGGGTGCCTAAGAAATAGGAGCACTGCCAGGGATTAAGTCGACAGTAAACTCCAATTCCCTGTCAGGGGGTAAACCAACCAATTTTTTTTTTTTTTTTTTTTTTTTTTTTTAAAAATCTCAGGAAACTCTTTGACCACAGATATAGTTTCCAACTTTGCCTCATGTATATCCTGGTTAATCACATAAGCAAGGTATCTGAATACCCTTTCTGCAAGTATCTATTGGCTGCCATCTTGGAGATAAGGCAAGAAGGTAAAACTTTCATTTCTCCTTGAAAGGTAAACTCTAAGTCTCCCGACTTCTTAAAAGTCACAGTTTTGGAAAAAAAAACAATCTATTACTGCATTGTTTGCTACTATAGATGGAGCAAATTCTGATAGTTCACTGAATTTTTGCTCATACTCTACTACTGACATACCACCCTGTTTTAAATTCATAAACTCAGTCCATTTCTTTTCCCGCAAGGCCCGAGAATAGTATTTTTCTTCAAACTCTCTTCGAAAATCTACCCAGGTTATGGCAGGACGTCCAACATACCTTTGCACTGTAGTTTTCCACCATGTGTGTGCATGATCCTCCAAAAATTGCACCGCACATGGTAACCTCATAGACTCGGGAATCTGAAGAGTAATGGAAGTAGTCTCAAATTTTTGTAGCCATGACCAGGCTAAATCTGATTCCAAAGACCCCGTGAAAATCTTGCAACCCATATTCTTTAAATCTTTACAGTAATCAACTATCCCCTTTTCAACAGGGGCAGTCAAAGCGGAAATTACTCTTGCCAAGGCCGCAACTGCCTCAGCTAAATTACGATCAGCTGCTGGAGGTGCTGCTGAGGGTGCAGCAACTGAAGATGAACCAGCAACTGAAGCTTGTTCTCCAATTTGCTCATCAATATTCACATTTCTATTCCTATCCCTATTTTGGGCTAGGGGATTGATTCTAGGCCTTCCTCTTTGACGTGGTGGCATCGTGTCTGATTTCTTACACAAGTGACAATATTTTAATACTTCAACAAACAGTTCCTAAGTCTACAGGACCTATAACCTTGCTCTGAAACCAAATTGTAACACCCTGTCCGGATAATCTACCTAAAATCCGGCAGAGTTTCCTTTCTATCTCAACAATAATCCTCCTGCAAATAACACTCAATTCATATCCTCAACCAGCAATATTCCTCAATACTATTATCACATATATCCATATATATTCAAAAAATTTCCATGATCAATTTATGCTCAAATCAAAACATATTGATCTATTGTCTCATATCTTCAAATATATACAATATATCCAAAAGTAAACCTATCTCAGCAAGGTTTACTAGATAAAAACATCAAAAGATCAAGACTTCAATAAATTTTTACTATGATGCCCACCACGTCACAATACTATTTGAAGCAGAGAATAGAGGAAGATTGCAATCCCAACACCTAACTATCACCTGAAAATGAGAATATGAAATGGTGAGATATATGAATATCTCAGTGAGTAAACAACTTTTAAAACATTTGAAAACTATGATTATAATCCTTTAAAACATAATAGACATTTTCAAAATAAATCATAATAAAATCATAATGAGTAATTCAAAGACGTAGCAAAGTTTTCAATTGCATAACAATATTATAATATTAAATCAATGTATAAAATCTGTGAAGTAAATCAAGTTACGTATAATTGGGCTCCAACTTTCTGTCGTGCACAAGAGTACATCCATGAAATAACCAGGCAATATCCATGTAGGCATACTAGTAGCCGGCCCCAAAGGCCAATACCACCATAGGACGCCCCAAAGGCATATGTGTCACTATGATGTGCCCCCAAAAGGCAAATATAATGGGATAGGGACTCTGGAGGTGGCTCCCACCACAAAGGCGTAGCACGCAGCTCCCATACCCCAGTATAATATCACGGAATAGGGACTCTGGAGGTGGCTCCCGCCACAAAGGCGTAGCACGCAGCTCCCGTATTCCGGTCTAATATCACGGAATGGGGACTCTGGAGGTGGCTCCCGCCACAAAGGCGTAGCACGCAGCTCCCGTATTCCGGTCAAGGAAATAATCTCATACATTAAGTCAGGTGGAGCCAAAACCATGTACGTCAAATTCTATGTAAAATCATATTTCATAAATCAACCAACTTACTCGATATAATATTTTTTGAAATAAAAATACTTTAATAACAAATCAATTCATATGATTAAATATTATATATACCTTTAATACGTAAAATAAATATTATGTAAAAAAATATATAATTATAATTAAAAATATTTCAAATAACTATAGTTGTTGTCTACTCACTATCCTTTGGATGATCTCACTGTACACCTCGACCTGAAACTTCGGGATCCACAGGTGACGTCGGATCTACGTGGCCTAGAGATTAACGATAATTAGTATCTATACATACTCAAAGCATTACACACTTATGAATGCAACTTAAATCTCAAAATCTTTCCTCAAGGTCAATACTAATTTTTCATACTCAAAACAACATATCCTTAATTTTTAATATCATGTCCATAATCATTTTCTCCAAAATTCAACTCCATATTCATGTCCTTATCAAATTCCTTTCTAGTACTCCATGCCTTAGAGATTTTCATAATCCATAACCATCATTTAGTACTATATTTCTCTTAAGCAATAAATTCCTTAATATCAAGTTAGATTAGAAAATCATAACTTGAGTTTGGTACCAATAAGTCTAATTTATGAAGAAAATAACTAACTTATACAATTAGAACAAGATTTTGATCAAATTTGATAAAACCCGAAACTATGCTGAAACAGGGGTTACACTGAACAGTCAACTTCACCGAATTTTATCTTTTTAACCGCTTATCGGTTTTGGGTGATTAAAAGACCAAAATTCTCGTATTGAAGTCTAGTTTCTAGGAAAAATATCAAACAAATATAAACCCAACTGTGCCGAACCCAGAAAATCCGAACAGCAAGCATGCTCAGAAAACAGGGGTCACACTGAACAGTCAACTTCACCGAATTTTATCTTTTTAACCGCTTATCGGTTTTGGGTGATTCAAAAACCAAAATTCTCATATTGAAGTCTAGTTTCTAGGAAAAATATCAAAAAAATACAAACCCTAATGTACCGAACCCAGAAAATCCGAACAGCAAGCATGCTCAGTTTCCCCTGTTTTGCTTTTTGTTCCCATTTTCTTGTTCATGCTTTCAAATCCTTTTAATTCTTACCAAGAATGAGTAAAATTCATACTTAATAGATGGATTTCAGACCTTAACATGTTTATGGAGTTATGATCTTAGCATGCCCAAGTAGATATCTAAAGAAAATGAAGAATTTATCAAGAAACTAACCTTGGATGTAATTGTTGTTGAGATTATGGTGGAGTTCTTGAAGAGAAATGGAGGAGATGAAGAAATTGGAGAGGGAGGCTGCCGGCTGCTCATTTTGCAAATGAAGATGTCAAGATTTTTCGGGAGACAATATGAACATAAGGGATATTTTTTTATTTTTGGGATAATTGCATATTAGTCCCTCAACTCTTTATAAATAACCATGAAGCCCCTAAACTTTTTTAATATATTCAATTTGATCCTTTCTTCTTTTATTTCCTTCACTTATAACTTTTTACCAATTTCCAAGTTTGTCCTTAAAATTTTTCGGAATTTAACTTTACATGATTATACGTAACCTCGGTTGTTACATAAGTTGCTGTTTTGGTTTATTTTATCATATTTTTTATGTTATTTTCTTTGATTTTGATGTTTTAAATGTTATGTTACTTCATATTCTTGAGTTATATTTTAATTTGGTTGCTTTGTTTGTTGCCATTTATGTTTTAAATATCATGTTTTTGCATTTTTAATTTTCTGTTTTCATGATGTTTAAATTTGAGCATGTTTTAGATTTAGTATATCAAGTGTTTGTGAAAATGCTTGTGTGGTCTTTGCATGATTTGATTTTTATATCTTAGTTGAGCATGTTTTAGATTTAGTATATTAAGTGTTTGTAAAAATGCTTGTGTGGTTTTTGCATGATTTAAGTGTTATATTTTAGTTGAGCATGTTAGTATACCAAGTGTTTGTGAAAATGCCATGCTTGTTGGAGCTTGAGGCCATTTGGCTACTCCATGTGTTTTGCATTGTGGGTTCCATTTTTTGCCATGTTAGTTGGTAGGTTTTTGCATCTACATGTCATTTGATTTAGTTTTGCATGCTAGTATACCAAGTGTTTGTGAAAATGCCATGTTTGCTATTTACATTATGCTATTCGGCCCTCTTGGAATTTTTGCATTTTTTTGTGCATTCTTGCCATGTTAGTTGATAGGTTAGCATTTGCATGATATTTGATTGAGTTTTTGCATTAAGCATGCTTTGTGTTTGTGAAAATGCCATGCATATTTTAGTTATTAAGCTAGGTTTATTTGCCATGCATGTTCATGCATTTTAGGTCTAGGTTGCATTAAATGCCATGCAAGTTCATTTAGGTCTAGGTCACTTTATGAATGCCATGCATTTTTTTATGACATTTAGGTTTAAATCCATGCATTTCATGCATTATGTTTGCTGTATTGTTTCATGCATTTCATGTTCATGCCACTTGAATAACGACTTGAGTCAATTAATGGTTCAAAGTCATGCTCTCTTGAGCACACTTGTGGAAAATTAAGTTTGTCAAATTGATTATTCTACCTTTGTGATTTTTTTTACTTAGCCAAATTTTATCTAACTTTCAAAAAGTCCTAGCTACTGTTTGTCAGTCATTTTATGAGTTTCAAATATTTTTACTTTGATTTTTTAATGATTTTATCAAAGGCAAAAATGTGTTTTGGCAAAGCAGTTTTTTTTCACCCAAAACTCGTACATCTCCGATTTTTCTGGGCATTCGTCTTTCATTAGAAAATTAAGCCGATTTTTCCCGTGTAGTTTTACATGTCCTGAGTCTCCAGTATTTTTTTTAGATTTTTTTGAATTTTTAAAAATAGGATAAAAAATCGTGGCTTAAAACTGGACAGTGGAGTCAGAATTGAATTTAAAGAAAAATCATTTTTCTGTTTTGGTTAAGTTACTTAGAGTGGGCTAATTAGGAGGGTTAGCTACTGACTTAGGGTAGTTTCTAAGACTTTTTAAACTCTAAAAATGGTTTTTTAAGTCTCGGGTTAAGGGTAGTCAAGTCCGGATTTTTAAACTTAGGAAGTTAGAGCCATTTAAAAAAAGATTTAGCCCAGTTTTTATTTTTAATTCAAGCTTCTCAAAATTGTTTTCAAACAATCACAAAGTATTTTGGTTTTAGAGTATTTAATTTGACATATTTTCCTAAGGTAGCCGGATATCTTTTTAGATATACAGATTTCCTTAATAAAAGGAAGAAATACATTTCATGCATTGCATTTTTCATATTCATGCATTTTATATAATATGTGATTCTTGTTATAATAATTTCTATGATATTGTTATTATTTTGATTTATATTTTTTGATGTTATATGGTTTGTTATATGATTTGGAATATTTCATGATATCTAATGCTTTTATTTAGTTATTTTTTTGGTCATATTATTTAGCATATACTATGTTCATGCATTATTATTTTCATTTTTATTTTCATGCATATTATATGATAGCATTATTTCATATTCCATCTCATTTAATTTATATGCCATATCATTCATGTTTGCCATGTCATTTAAATTATTTCATTTCATATAGAATATGTTATGTTACTTAGGTTATTTTATTTCATTTAGAAAATATCATGTTACTTAGGTTATTTCATTTCATATAGAATATGTTATGTTACTTAGGTTATTTTATTTCATTTAGAATATATCATATGACTTAGGATATTGCATCTCATATTGAATATACTATGTTACCTAGGTCATTTCATTTTATTTATAATATGTCATATAACTTAGGATATTTTATTTCATTTAGAATATACTAAGGCATTTATTTCATTTCATTTAGAATATGCTAAGGCATTTACATTAGATCATATCATTTAGGAAGCATTATATTATTTAGATTTTGCTATGTCATTTTATTTATGTCATGCATATACATATTCATATCTTTTAAAATGTTTTCAAAAGGATAATGATTTTTCAATAAAAAATAAAGATATTCCCGAGTTAAAATAATTCATGAGTTCTCTACCGAGTTTGCTGGAGGGAATATCATCAATTATCGTTAATAAAGGAATATCTTTCTTTCAAAGAAAGAGAATGATTCGAAAAGTTTTCCAAAACTAATAAAAATTTCTATATTTTGCCACGTTTGTTGGGGAATATAGGAAAATTTTGAATTTATAAATTCCAGATCATTTTCAATAAAAAAAAGAATTATTTTTCTTTAAATTGGGAATTAACTTGAAATACTAAATTTAAAACCAATTTTTACCGAGACTTGAGATAACACACGATTAATAAGGTACCGATTTATACGGGCGTTGTGGGGTGCTAATCCTTCCCCGCACGTAACCGACTCCCGAACCCACTTCTATGATTTCTCTGATTTTAAAACGCAGACTTGAAATTGGTTTTTAAAATGTTTTAATTAATTTTTAAAATATTTTATAAAACCGGTTTTAATAGGTGGCCGATCACACCTAGCTAAAAAAGATTGGTGGCGACTCTATGTCTTCAAAACCTTCATTTTTCTAGAGGAATTAAGTCGACTTTTCCTCGGTTTTTTAATGTCACGCTTAACAAATAATAAAGTCTTGCGATGAGACTCGTTATTTTTTTAGGTTGCGACAATTATGATACAAGAATCTTACCCCCTATTTAAAGTGTTAATATCTATTTCTCTTCCACAAAACTTTTATTAGTTTAAACTAAGGTGTCACCTATTGAGCAATAAGACTGATTATTAAACTTGCTAAAAAAAATTGGTTATAGTTTACTAATTATTTTTAGTAATACTTTACAGAAAATGGCAACAACTGCGAAAATATCTGAAATCAAACATGCACAGAAATTAAAAGTTTGCACAACGGAAAATTTTATCAATATATCTCCTAAAATCTAAGACGGGTGTAAACTACCAAAATGAACATTCAGTCATCAGTTTTCAAATACATGAGCATTTAAAAACACAACATGGCAAAATCAGTAAAAGTTACACCCATTAAAACAAAAACCCAACTTCAACTTTACTAAAAAGAAAAAGGATAGAAGTTTTACCAAATGAAAGGAGAACAAATAAAAGAAAATTTGTCCATTTCCACCTCCAAGCTTAATTGGTTGGACCCATTCTACTTACATTCACATGTTTATTTTTGGATGTCTTCTCCTCCCACAAAAAGTGTTTATTGTGACTTTAGAAGATGGTGTCTAAGATGGGTAGAGAAAGGACAAGACAGAAAGGGTTTTCTTTTGCTTAGAGCAGATGGTGGTCACGGCACAAGGAGAGGAAGGCTTTCTTTTTCTTAAGAGGAAGGTTATCTTCCTTTAATTAAAAGAGTCTTTCCTTTTTTTAAACTATGATGGGTTTCTCTCTCTTTTTTTTGGGGGGGGGGGGTATTGGATTATTGGACCATTTTAGGCAACAAATTAAAAGAAGAATAGGCCACTTATTCAAGCCCTTTGTAAAATAAATATTCTTAGTTTGCAAATATTATATATCAAACAAATAATATACATAAGGCATTTTGATATAATTAAGATACATGTCATCTAACTCCAACTAATAGAATGTATTATATGAGAAATGTTCATGCAAAATAAATAAAAGTAAAAGTAAATGCTTACTCATGTGCATGTTACCTATTTAAATAATTCTAAGATAGAAAAGAAATGTGAAGCTTACACTTAAATGGCAGTAGGTATTTCATTGTTGACTTTACTAGAATGTGCTGGATTTACTTCATGAAACTAAAATCTAAAGTAGCAAATGTATTTTGGAAGTTTAAGGCTTGGATTGAAAACCATAGTGGTTGCAAAATTAAAGTCTTAAGGTCAGATAATGGTACCAAGTACACTTCTGACAAATTCAATGAGTTTTGAAAGATTGCAGGCATAGAACATCAACTTATAGCAACCTACCTACACATCAACTTATAGCAACCTACACTCCACAGCAAAATGGAGTCTGTGAGAGAAAGAACATGACTGTTATGGAGATGACCAGGTGCATGCTATTTGAAAATAAATTGCCCAAGAAGTTTTGGGCAGAAGCAGCAAACAATGCTGTTTATCTTCTCAACCGTCTGGCAACTAAAGCCTTGAAAAGAAAGACACTATATGAAAACTGGTATGGAACCAAATCTTCAGTTCATCATCTCAGGGTGTTTGGCAGCATCGTTATGTATATATTCCTGAAGCCACAAGAGACAAGCTCGACTAGAAAGCAAAAGTTTGTATCTTCCTAGGTTACAGCAGTGTCACCAAAGGGTATAGAACCTTCAATCCACTCACTGTAAATATGATTGTTAGTAGAAATGTCAAGTTCAATGAACTTGCAACGTGGAATTGAAAAAGACAAGAAAAAAAGCCTATTAAACATATTGTTGCACACTTAAACACACAGCAGTAAGAAGATCTCATGTTTGATGATGAAACCACTGACCATGAGCCTGTGAGAGGCACCAAGTCACTTGTTGACATAAGCAAAGTTGTCAAGTGGAAATTCTTGAACCTTTCAACTTCAATGATGCCTCCAAGTCTCCAGAATGGAGAGATGCAATGAAGGAGGAGATTCTAATGATCAAGAAAAACCAGACTTGGATGCTGGTAAGATAGACCAAGCAATAAAAATGTTGTTGGTGTCAAGTGGATTTACAAAACCAAATTGAATGCAAATGGTTCTGTCAACAAACACAAGGCCACTAGTGGCCAAAAGGTACTCTCAATAGTATGGTATTGACTATTCAGATATCTTTGTCCCTGTTGCAAGGTTGGACACTATACGACTGTTACTAGCCTTAGCAGCACAGAAGGGTTGGAAGATTTTCCAGCTTGATGTTAAATCAGCATTTCTGAGTGGATTTCTCTAGAAGGAGATTCACATTGAACAACCTAAAGACTTTGTTGTCAAAGAAGAGGGAGACAAAGTCTATTTGCTAAAAAAGGCTTTGTATGGCCTAAAACAAGATCCAAGAGCTTGGTATTCCAGAATTAATGATCACTTGCTCAGATTAGGGTTTAAAAAAAATTCGTAGTGAAGCCACATTGTATACCAAGGCCACTGACAACAATGGACTATTGGTTGTGTCTCTTTATGTTGATGATTTATTGGTGACAAGGAGCAATTCAAGATTGGTGCAGGACTTTAAAGACCAAATGATGAAAGTTTTTGAGATGACAGACCTAGGAGAGATGTCATACTTCCTTGGGATTGAAATTTCACAATCTCAACATGAAATTTTAATTTCTCAGAAGAAGTATGCCTAAGAAGTTCTAAAAAGATTCAATATGGATAATTGCAAGTCAATTTCCATTCTTTTGGCTCATAATGAAAAACTCAGCAAAGTTGATGACTTTCCCAAGGTGGATGAAATAGATTACAAGAGACTGATTAGGTGTCTGATGTACCTAACAGCAATCAAATCAGATATAATGTTAGTTGTTAGTCTGCACTCCAGGTTCATGCACTATCCAAGTGAAGCACACCTCAAAACAGCCAAGACAGTTTTAAGATACATCAAAGGAACCATTGATTTTGGTGTCCTGTTTCAACGATCAGATGAAGCAAGGTTGCTGGGTTATACTGATAGTGATTAGGCAAGGTCCCATGATGATATGAAAAGTACCTTAGGCTACCTTTTCACACTTGGTTCAGGTGTGTTTGCCTGGAATTCTAAAAAGCAACAAACTGTGGAACAATCAATAGCAGAAGTTGAGTATATAGCTGTTGCAGCCACTGTAAGCCAAGGAATGTGGCTAAGGAAATTGCTGCAGGATTTGAACCTGACTCAGAATGAAGCAACTGAGATCAGGTGTGATAACTAGTCAGCTCTGGCTATGGCCAAAAATCCAGTGTTCCATGGTAGAACCAAGCACATCAAAATCAAATATAATTTTGTTAGAGAAGCTGAAATGGAAAATGAAGTAAAGTTGGTTCATTGCAGTTCAGAAAACCAACTTGCTGATATTTTAACAAAGTCCTTGCCCAAAGCAAGGTTTGAAACATTAAGATCAAGTATTGGTGTTTCCAGCAAAAATTCTAAGGAGAAGTGTTAAGTGTTATGGTATTTTTGCTGTTAATCTTCTTAGTTTTCTTATTGTATTATTTTGATGTTGGTCCTTGATATGCTGACAGCATGTCTGTCATGTTTATTTTATCAAGATGTAGTTGTTTGTGCGTGGTTAAAAAACTTAGAAAGTTGTTGATATGCTTTTGATGTAACAGTTAGTGGTTGAACCACTAATTATGTACTTATTTGAATGAAAATGAAACAATTCTTAGTAGACAAGGAAGTTGTTATTCAATCTATTTTTCTACTCTTTTTGTAAGCTAAATTCTCTTGTTCTTGCTGCTCGCTCGCGTATGCTCTTATGTTTGTCTACTTAATTTTATTATTGTTAGTGAATATTGATCATGTGAAAGAGATTTGCCATAAAGTGTTTTGTTTGTGAAGGTTGTTGTTCAAATAAATTTAATTATTATTTAAATACTTTGACAGTTTGATGTGGTGTGAATTCTGTATATTCAAGGAAGCCAAGCGTGAGCTTTAGGCTAGTTGATGATAAAACATACCGATTGTTCCACTAATTAAAAGGAAAACCTTGTAGTGGCAAGCCATGCTAATGCAGCAGGCCATCAGTATCGCATCCTCCATTGCCAACAACTTTGTTTTCGCGAGGTAGTCCTCCAATAAGTGCACTTTGATGTCAGATGGACCACTCTTTATTGCGTTTGGTAAGGGGGAAAAGTGAGGAAAATGGAAGGAAAACGTAACCTATTTGTTTGCCTTTACTGATAAATAAATAACGAAGGAAAGCATAATATAAGATTTGTAGCATTTGTTTGTGTTAACTGTTATGGGAATTTTTTGTTGTATACCTTATTGTATTTCTTTTGTATTGTTTTGCATATAATCTTGGATATGCTGACAACATGTCTAGCATGTTCATTTTACCAAGATGTAGCAAGTGTATTTGGTCCAACAACTAAGTATGTTGATGGTATATTTTTTATGTAACAGTGTTAGTGGTTGAACCACTAAGTTTGAAATCACTTTATGAATGAAAGTTCTGAAGTTCATCACTGTCAAGTGAGCTGGTTAAACAATCTTTTTTTTTTCATCTCTTTCTTCTCTTATCTCTCTCGGTTGTTCTTACAATTGGTATCAAAGCTACCATTCCGATCTTAGGAGGCCTGCAACCATTCAAAACTTGAGTTTCAAACTGTCAGCCACAATTTCACAACTTCGACATGGCCTCAACCACTGCTCCTTGCCTTCTCGGGAGAAAACTACAATATTTGGGTTGTTAAGATGAAGACTTATCTCTCTGCTTTTGATCTTTAGGAAGTGGTCGAGAATGAGAAAGAACCACCTCACCTGCTAGCAAACCCAACAGTCGACCAAATAAAGAACTATAGTGAGGAAAAAGCAAAGAGATATAAAGCCAAAAGCTATATTGAATCATCAGTTTCTAATGATATCTTCATCAGAATTATGACCTGTGAGACTGCAAAACAAGCGTTGGATATGTTGAAGGAAGAATTTCAAGGCAATGACAAAACAAGGCAGATGCAGGTGTTGAATCTCAGGACAGAATTTGAAGTCATGAAGATGAAAGAGTCAGAGAACTTAAGAGAATACAATGACAAACTATTGAAGGTTGTCAACAAGATCAGATTACTTGGAGAAGACTTGCCAGACAGTAGGATTGTTGAGAAACTATTTGTCAGCTTACCAGAGAGATGTGAATAAAAAATCTCATTACTTGAAGACTCCAAGGATCTGACCAAAATTACACCAGTCGAGCTGTTCAATGCCTTGCAAGCTCAAGAACAAAGAAGAGCCATTAGACAAGAAGGCTCCACTGAGGGTGCACTAACAGCCAAAGAGAAAGGAAAAACTCAACTTGACACAAAAGGGAAGAAACAATGGGATAGAAGAAATAAGAAGAATGGAAAGAAAGGCAAGTTTTCAGTCTGTTCTCACTGCAAGAAGACCATTCACTTGGAGAAACACTGCTGGTACAGACCTGATGTTCAATGTAGGTCATGTAAGCAGCTTGGCCATGAAGAAAGGGTATGCAAGAACAAAAATCAACAGCAGCTAAACTAGCAAGCCAAAGTTGCTACATTCCACAGCAGGAAGATGAACAAGTTTTTGTTGCCACCTACTATGCAACTGGAACCTTCTCTAGTGCATGGCTTATTGACAGTGGATGCACTCACCACATGGCCTCTGACATTAATCTGTTCAAGGAGCTTGACAAAACGTGGAGCTCCAAATTCAAAGTTAGAAATGGAGAATGCATTGAAGTCAAAGTTAGAAACATCATCAGGTACTAAATACATTTCAGATGTTTTGTTTGTACCTGAAATAGACCAAAACTTTTTAAGTGTTGGACAACTACTTGAAAAGCACTATTCTTTAATGTTTAAGGATAAAACATGTATCATTTATGACTCATCTGGCCATGAGCTGTTTGCTGTTAATATGAGGGGCAAGTGTTTCTCTTTAGACCTTGAACAAGCCAATTCATCAGCTTACACAGGTTCAATGAATGAATCTGAACTGTGACATAAAAGAATGGGCCATTTCAACTACAGGGACTCTAAATCATATGCACAAGAATGAACTAGTACTGAACATGCCAGCTGTTACACAGTACTTTTAAGTCTGTGAAGTCTGTCAGCTTAGAAAAATCAACAAGCTTCCATTTCCAATCAACAAGGCTTGGAGAGCCTCTGAGAAGTTGCAACTGATCCATACAGATGTTGTGGTCCCATGAGGACACCTTTCTTAAACGACTAGGTACTTTATTGCATTCCTTGATGACTTTTCTAGAATATCCAAGATTTATTTCATGAAGCATAAATGTGTCTTGTGGGTGGCCTGGATTGAAAACCAAAGTGGCTGCAACATTAAAGTTTTAAAGTCAGATAATGATACTGAGTACACATCTAACAAATTCAATGAGTTCTGCAAGATTGCAGGCATGAACATCAACTTACACTCCTTAACAAAATGGAGTCAGTGAAAGGAAGAACAAGACTATTATGGAGATGGCCAGGTGCATGCTGTTTGAAAAGAAACTACCTAAGAAATTTTGGGCAAAAGCAGCAAACACTGCAATTTATTTTCTCAACTGACTGACAACTAAAGCTTTGAAAGGAAAGACACCATATGAAAACTGGTATGGGACTAAACCTTTAGTTCATCATCTCAGGGTGTTTGGCAGCATCTGCTATGTATATGTTCCTGAAGTCAAAAGAGATAAACTAGATCAGAAGGCAGAAGTATGCATCTTCCTTGGCTATAGCAATGTTACCATGGGGTATAGAGCTTACAATCCTCTCACTGGGAAAATGATTGTAAGCAGAAATGTAAACTTCAATAAGCTAGCTACATGGAATTGGGAAAGACATGAAGAAAAGCTTGTCAAGCATGTTACTGCTGACTTGAACTCTCAAGAGCTGGAAGACTTTACTCTTGAAAATGATACTTGTGGTCATGAACCTGTAAGAGGAACTAGATCTCTTACTAAGATCTATGAAAGATCCAATGTTGCCATACTTGAACCTGCTAACTTCAATAAAGCTTATAAGTCTCATATTGGAGAAATGTAATAAAGGAGGAGATTCAGATCATCAAGAAAAACAAAACCTGGACACTAGTTGAATGACCCGACAACAAGAACATTGTTGGAGTTAGATGGATCTTTAAAACCAAACTTAATGTAGATGGGTTTATCAACAAACACAAGGCTAGGCTAGTGGCCAAAGGATACCTAAGCAACATGGAGTTGATTACCTGAAGACTTTTGCCCCCGTTGCAAGACTTGGTACTATAAGGTTGTCGCTCGCCTTGGAAGTACAACAAGGCTGGAAAATTTTCCAGCTTGATGTTAAGTCAGCATTTATGAATGGCTATCTCCAGGAAGAGATTTACATCCATCAACTTGAGGGGTTTGTTATCAGAGGGAAGGAGGACAAAGTGTACCTACTCAAAAAGGCCTTATATGGTTTGAAGCAAGCTTCAAGAGCCTGGTACTCTAGAATTGATGATCACCTAATCAGTTTGGGGTTCAATAAAAGTCTTAGTGAGGCTGCTTTATATGTCAAAACTACTGACAACCATGACTTGTTGGTGGTCTCCTTGTATGTTGATGACTTACAGGTGACTGGAAGCAATCCAAGATTGGTGCAAGAATTTAAAGATCATATGATGAAAGTTTTTGAGATGACTGATCTAGAAGAAATGTCATACTTCGATGAAATTGAAATTGCACAAGCTCAGGGTACTATTTTTGTTTCTTAGCAGAAATATGCCAAGGAATTATTGAAAAGATTCACAATTGACAACTGCAAACCTTTTTCTACACCCTTGGCTCAAAATGAAATACTAAGCCAAGATGATTTGTCTGCTAAGGTAAACGAGATTGATTACAGAAGGCTGATTGGTTGTCTATTGTATTTAACAGCTAGCAGGCCTGATATATTGTTTGCTGTAAGTCTCCTCTCAAGGTTTATGCACTGTCCAAATGAGACACATGTCAAAACAGCCAATAGGGTGTTGAGATATATCAAATGACATCTTGATGGTAAAACTTGAGCACCGAAAACTTAATAAGTGTATTTGTTTTGTGCCAATTGGTGAAACCATATCCAACAATTAACCCAAAACAATTAGCAATAAATGGAAGGTTCCAGAACCTGAATATAATGTCACAACATACCTAAACTAGAGTAGTGTTAGATAACCCAATAAGCACACCCCTCACGATAACATTGCAAATAAATAATCAAGTGATGATGCGTGACATATTTTTTACCAAGTATTAAAATGCACAAGTGTCACAAATTTTAAAAAATATAAAAAAATTTAAAACTATATATTTTTTTAAAAATTAATATATAAAAAAAATTTAAAAACGAAAAAAAGAGAAAGAGATAAGGGAATTGAGAGAAAGGGGAAGGGGGAATGGGGAAGAGGGAAGAGAGAGGGGGAAGGAGAAAAGTGAGGGAGAAAGGGGCTAGATGGCGTCGGATCGAATGGCCAGGGCCGATCTGTCCCAGACCGAATAAACCAACAACGATCTAGTTGAAACAAGCTAGATCGACCTTGGGTCGCTCGATTGGCGTCGTCTTAACCCCCCCCCGGTCTCTCTTGATTCCCTTTTCTTTCTCTTTTTTATTTCTTTGTTGTATTTTTTTCTTGTGTTAGATTTTAATTTTTTTCTTCTTTTTTTTTATAAAAAATTTCTAGATTTTAATTTTAAAAAAAAAAACATTTTTTTCTACTTTTAAAATTTCCAAATTTTAATTTTATAAAAAAAGAAATTTTAATTTTTATACAATTTTAAATTTTATAAAATTTGTTTAAAAATTTTCTAGATTTTAAATTTTTTTAAAAATAATAATTTTTAAAAAATTTCCAGATTTTAATTTATTTTAAAATTTATTTTTTTTGTTTTTTAATTTCTGAATTTTACTTTTATAAAAATAAAAAATAATTTTCTTAATTATAAAAATAAAATATTAGATGATAATGTGTCAAGATGACGTGACAAAGAAAATGCCACATGTCATCGTATTTTTAGACGACAACCAAGTTAGACATGTAATTTAACGGTGTTAAGTTCAGGTATTAAATTGACACACGCAATGATAATATAAGTACCATATTGGACATTTTTAAAGTACAGGTACTACATTGAAAAAAGTATATACTACAATGGTCATTCATGACATTATCCTTTAAGCTAATATGTTGAGATCAAAGGGAATTGCAGCATGTCCTAACAACTAGCAAACCATGATACACTAATATATGAAAAAACATTTCAAACAAGTATTATGAATTGATGATACTAGATATTAACTTATTAAGAGAAAATTGTGCACAATCATCAAATCAACAACAAAAGATAGCATCTAAGCAAAGTCTAGCAATTACAAGAGGGTTTTATTTTTTTTAACTACAATAAAAGGAAAATACACCCAAAGATCAACAATAATTTATTGGGATAACTTACAATCTCCAAATAACTGTAGCTGAGACAATTCTTTATTGTCATACTAAAAACATTTTCGTCCAGGAAAACAGGAAATATCGGATAGTTGTTGTCGCCTCCAAGTATAAAACCTAGAGAAAACGAAATATAATCCATCATTAGCTCAGTATTAGCCATAGCGATCATCGCAAAAGTAACTAAGACATATATTGCAAAAATGATATTACCAATGTTGGAAACGATGCCCATAATGGGCAACCGTTTCAAACATAACTTCCTTTGGAAGTTATAAAACATAACTTCCCTTAGGAGGTTATAAAAGATGATGGAATAAAAAACCATTAGTAGGAACTTGCCAAGACTCTGAGACTAAGCTCAGAAATATAGAGTGTCTCTTCCAGAAGTTAAAGAACTTAAAGGGAGGGGACTGGCTTGGCATATTTAGTCTCATCAAGGCTAGGTAGTGATCAGAGGCCTTTGGGGCTAGAAACTCAATAGTGGAGTTAGTAAAGTGAGTGAGCCAGGTATGAGAAATAAGCATTGTATCCAACTTCTTAGAGAATGAATGATTACTCCAAGTGAAGAGAGGGCCAGCTGGGGATGATCAAGAACAACTAGGTCTTGCAAACACTCTCTAAATTCCTTCACATCTCCATTTGCAACTTGAGAACCATCAAAGTCATAGCTCTTAGAGGGGTGAGCCACCACATTGAAATCACCAGCCAAAATCCAAGGGCATCCTTCACAAGAATCGTGAAGTGAGAGGAGCTGAGATCAAAGTCTTCTTCTTTCCATTCCACTTTTACTCCCATAAATGGTAGACATATAAAGTTTTTGTGATCCATAAAGGATGCAACATGTTATACTCTGATTAGAAGCTGCCACAAGGTCAACATTCAACTGTGACTTCCATGACATCCAGATCCTTCCATTATAAGTGTCGCAATGTGGAAAAAAAATATTTATTATTTAATATCCCATCGCGGGTCCGTCATAGAGTGTGACATTGAAAAAGGGAAAAGAGGAAAAGACGACTTAATTCTTCTTAAATTAAAATTGAGGGTTCGAAAACAACCTCGAAAAAGAATGGAGTCGCCACCAATCTTTTTTGGCTAGGTGTGATTGCTCACTTATTAAACCGGTTTTTATATAATATTTTAAAATTAATTAAAAATATTTTAAGAAAATCAATTCGAGGTCTACGCTTTAATCCGGAGAGAAAAAAAAAAAGCGGGCTCGAGAGTCAGTTACGTGTGGGGAAGGATTAGCACCCCCACAATGCTCGTATAAAATGGTACCTTATTAATCGTGTGTCATATCGAGTCTCGGTGAAAGTCGATTTTAGATTTGGTATTTAAAAGTAATTCCTGAAAAATAGTCATGTTAATTCGAGGACGATTCAAAATTTATTATTACAAAAAAAAATTATATTCCCCGTAAACCAAAAAAATATATATAAATTTTATAGTTTTGAAAATCTCCGTCTCATCCTCCTTTTTAGAAGGGTATTCCTTCGTTAATAATAATTGATGAAGACTCCCGGCAACCCGACGGAGGATCCATGAATTATATTAACTCAGGGATATTACCTCATTTATTAAAAACATCAATTTTCAAAAATTTAAATGATCATGAATGTACAAACTATCATTAAGACACAAATATAAAACATGCATAATTATCATGGCATGGCAAGCATTTTATGACATGAAAAATAAATCATGACATAGCACATAATCTAACACATGGAAAAATTCAATATGATATGGCATATAATTTAACATAACATGGCATATGACAAAATCCATCAAAATCCATCATCATAGAATATGCTTATTAATCAAAGTAACATGACCAAGATAGCAACATGGATATCAATTCTAAAATGACATCATCATAGAATATGCATGAACATGGAATATGCACACATCATTATTTTTAAAATTCTTTTTATGAATTTTTTTTTTTTATGAAATTACATCGATGTCATATGTCGAAAAATATTACCGCACTCCCCAACAAAGCTTGGAAAATAATTCTTTCACATGGTACTTACATAATTTCGAGTAAAACAAAACTCGTACCTTGTGATTTGATAAACACGTGCGTTGAATAATTTCTTAACCTCCCCTGCAACCCAGAGGAAATGAAGAAAGGATTCTCACCAAATGTTTATGAAATCGAGAGGCAAGTTTTTACTAAATAAAAAAACATTTTTAAATATGAAATGCATGAAAACGAAAAGTGTTTCTCTCTTGAAGAGAGGATATCTAAACACCTAAAAAGGTATTCGACTACCTTTGAAAGAAACTTAAGTTGGATATTTTAAAATGAGAGATTTCGGGCACGAATTTAGGCTCGGATTAGGGGGCATTTGAATGCCCTTGTTTGACATCCGAGTATCTTTAAAAACTTTGAATGTAACATTTTGGAAACAAAAAATGAGCGAAAAAAAGAATGCAATTTTTGAAACACAAACAAAGTGGCAGAATGGCCTATTGTCCAAAAATCCTAGTTTTTGACTAGCTCTTTGAAGCTCGGATTACTACCCATGACCCGATTTTCGTTAAACCAAATTTTTTATTTGAACTAACATGGAAAACATCCCAAAATAGCGACATGATTTTGGCCAGCTCTCCCTTTTTGTAAAAACAAAATTGAGACCTTTGGTATCTTAAAAGCTTGTTTTGACTCCTAAAAATCGGTTTTACAAAGCTATTTTTTAGACCTCCGTAAAAAATTCAAAAAATCTGGAAAAATCAGTTTAGACTCAAAAAATGATGAACTAAAAAGGTAAAAGCAGTTTTTATTTTGGAAAAAAATGCTTGGTGAAAACCTTGCCCAAATCAGCATATCCAACTTGTAAACATTGTTTTCTTCCAACTAATTTGAAAAATAGATTTTGGCTATGGACCATTAATTAATCCTAGCCAAAATCAAGTTGGAAATGAGTTAGAAACATATTTTACAACAAGCACAAATGATGGGCTCAAGGCTAGCTTATTGAAAATGAATCCTACTTAGCCATCTCTTGGTGGGAGACCAAGATCATCAATCACTAGCATCATTTCCCAACAAACATACAGTATGCCATGTATTAAATGTAACATGAAACAGCAAGACAAGCATATGAATATAATGAAATAAAAGCTAGAAACATAAGCAAACAAGAAAAAACAAGGTTGGCTCAATGGTTGGTTCTTTGGATATAGTCCTACCTAATGAAAATCACTTGGTAAAACCAAGATCCTCAAGCACATCAAACCTTTTTATTTCATTTTTTTTTTAAGAAAACAAAAGAGAAAATCTATCCTACCACAATAGTGAAACCCACATCCAACATGCAAGCAAGAAAATCAAGCAAAAGACAAGCACACTAGCAAACATAGTGTTTCGGCCAAGGAGAAATGTAGAGAAATTTTTGTAAACTTTTATATTTTGTAGAGAATAGAAGAAAGCCTTTTTAAAACCTTTTTAAAAAACCATTTTCAAGAAAAGAAGATGAAAATGACATAGAAGAAAAGAAACCATAGACATGGAAATGAAAAGAAAACCATAAACAAGAGGAGAAAGGAAAGCTACCTAGAAAAGCTTCCAAAATCCTCTTAGAATTCCACCATTTTTACTCATTTTTCTCTCTTCCTTTCCTTTTCTCTTTGAGAGGTTTTAGCTACTGACTTCTCTTTCAAAATATAGTGAATAGTATGTGAAAAATGAAGAGAGACCCTCTCCTATAAGGCTTGGCCGGCTACCCCTTATGTGCATGCTCCTCTTTTTCTTTTTTTGCCTTAGTCATGCTTTGTGCATGCTCTCCAACATCCTTTCCACATGGCTATTTCTTGTCCCCTTTCCTCATGGTTATCCCCTAAAATTAAGGCTCTACTAACCTCTCATTGGCTCCAAATGCCACCTCAATTATTCTTGTCCCCTATCTCTACAACCTCTCTTAAGCCACTTGTCATGATCATGTAGCTTACTAACAAAATGTCTTTCTATTTGGCATTTTTATTCCACTTGGCATCATCATAGAGCCTTCACATGGCCTTGGCCAATGATCTCCCATCGTTACAATTAAAATGCCTCCTATTGGCCAAAAATGCCACATAGGCAAGTAGTGGAGAATCTTGTCCTTTCTTTAAAAATACTATCTTTCTACTTCATCTTGGCCATTGGATCAAATTTTGATCAACCTCTCCTTTCCTCTCTCTATGCTGGCTGAAAATGGCCTGGAATATTCCAGGTCATTCCTCTTTTTGATTTGTAAATTGGTCATTTTCTCATTTTTTCGGTAAAATTGCATTTTGGCCCTCTAAACTTGATCTATTTGCAAATAGACCCCAATTTCGTATTTTTATTTCCCAATCCATCCTATCCAATATTAAACTCAGCTCTGGAGGTTTTCATAATTTTTCGAGCTTGTTTTCCATTTTTTCCAGATTATTCTTCAAAATTGCGATTTAGTACCCCCGAACTTTGCCTATTTTCATTTCAGCCCTATTTTTGGATATTTCTTTTCCAATCTATCCTATACAATATAAAACTCAGTTCTGGAAGTTTTCATAATTTTTCGAGTTCGTTTTCCATTTTCTCGGATTTTTCTCTAAAATTACAGATTAGTCCCCCGAATTTATTCTATTTGCATTTCGGCCTCAATTTTGGGTTTTTTCCTTCCCGTTTACTTATCTCCATCTTAAAACTTAATTCTAAAAAGTTTCTCAATTTTCCAAGCTAGGATTCTATTTTTTTTTGAATTTTTCAAAATTGCCCTTTAGCCCCTAAAACCTCTGTTTTGCTTGAAACGGGCCAATTTTCCGAATTTTCTTTTTCCATCACCTTTTTCATATATTGAATTGGAGTTGGACCAATTTTGCCCAATTTTTATATCTGAATTCCTTCCAATTTAGTTTTTCCCATTTTCATCAAATTGGGATTTTCTCGATTTTTCAATTTCTCTTTCAATTTTGCTAATTACTTGGATTCGTATGTAATAAAATGAGCTGGGAGAATTTCTTGTTTTGTTCTTCATCAAGTTTTTTATTTTTTTGTTTTGCTGGGTTTATATTTGGATTTTCTGATTTTGTATGCAAAATTTCTGCTGTGTGATTTTTTTTTTCACTATTGCAATTATTTTATTTTTTCAATTTTTCTATTTGCATGCGAATTTTTTTCTTTATTCTTTGGTTTTTCTTGATGTTTCATGTCAAGTTTATTATTCTGTTTGTTTTTTTTTTTTATTTTTTTTTTGTGTTTAGTTGTTTTACTGTGTTCTATTATTATTATTATTATTATTATTATTATTATTATTATGCACTCATGAGTATCTTCAGGTCTTTCATGAGTTTAATCTCCTTCACAGATAATATCTTTCTCGAACAATCTAAAGGGTGCAATTTTTTATATTGACTCTATACATTTAAGATTTTACTTCCCGAATTGCTCCTCAAAAGAATCCTTTGTTGACAATAGGGTTGAGAAAAATACGAAGAAAATCGAAAACTGATTAGAACCATAGTGTTCGCTTTAATTTTGTTATATTCGATTCAATTTTGGTTCGGATCATAAAGAAGCCTATTCAGTTCAGTTTGGTTTTTGATTCATAATGTAATAATCAAAATTATTTGATTTGAACTGAATTAAAATCTATTTTTTATTTGATAAAATAAAAAATATACATTTTTCATAAATTTAAGTAAATAAATTAAAAAATAATGTTTAAAAATAATTTTTTTTTAATTTTTAAAAATGGATGAACCAAACCAATACGATTAAGTTTGGTTCGATTTATATGCCTATTCGATTTGGTTTTAGTTTGAGTTTAAAAAAATTATAATACTGGTCATTAATCGAATTTTATCTTGACACTAAATAAACTGAACCATTATCACCCGTAGATAAAAAGTTGCTCTCTTTAACATAATTGAAATAACACTTATATTATCTTAATATTTTTCTTTATTTAAAGTTGTCAAAAATTAAAATTTGATCCTTAATCACTGAAATTAAAAATCTAACACTCTATTAACAAATTACACAGTTGTTGGCATTTCATTCTCTTCTTATCGTCTCTATATATGATTTTTGAGTCTTTAGGGACCCAAGAGTCATTTTAAAATGTGTCAAGGATAAGTTTGTCATATTCTATAACATATAATAAAAAATAAAAAATCCTTAATGGATCCTATTCTTTCTTTTTTTTTTTTAATAATATATTTAAAAGGGTTGGTTTGCACGGTAACTCACGGGTCAATTTAAGATTCGTACCTGACCTGTTTAGAAAAAATTAAAAAAAAAAATATTTTATTAATTATTTTTTAGTTTTTTTGTTTTAAGGTTTTTATTTTTATTTTATTTTTAAATGATGTATTTTAAAGGAGTTGGTCCACACGTTAATTCGAGGGTCGATTGAGGATCTGTACCAGACCCGTACGAAAAAAAAGTTAAAAAAATACTTTTTTTAAAATTTTTAAATGATATATTTTAAGGGTTGGTCCGCACGTTGACTCTCGAGTCGATTTAAGATCCGTACCGGATCCGCCTAGAAAAAAGTTAAATAAAAAATATTTTATTAATTATTTTTAGTTTTTTATTTTATTTTTAAATTATGTATTTAAAGTGGTTGATGTACACGTTGACTCACGGGTCGATTTAAGATCCGTACCCGATCTACTCGAGAAAAACAAGTTAAAATAAGAAATTTATTTTATTAATAATTTTAAAATAATATATTTAAAGGGTTGATTTACATATTCACTCGCGGTCGATTTAGGATCCGTACTCGCCCCTCTTGGAAAAAATAAAAATAAAATTATTTTATTAATTATTTATTTTATTTTAGTTTTTTTATTTTATTTTATTTTTAAATGATGCATTTAATGGGATTGGTTCGCACATAGACTCACGAGTCGATTTAGGATCCGTACTCGACCCATACAAAAAATAGTTAAAAAAAATATTTTATTAATTATATTTTATTTTATTTTTAAATAATGTATTTAAAGCGGTTAGTGCGCACATTGACTCGCAGATCGATTTAGGATCCGTACCCTACTGACTCAGAAAAAAAGTTAAAAAATAAATTTATTTTATTAATTATTTTTATTTTTAATGATGTATTTAAAGAGGTTGGTCTACACGTTGATTCGCGAGTCGATTTAAGATTCGTACTCGATCCGCTCAGGAAAAAAGTTAAAAAAATGAACTTGCTGCTAACCTATTTAAGAAAATTGACCATACAAGAGAATAAAATACAAATCATAATTTTATTTTCTTATTTATTATTTTTTATCTGTTATAAATAAAAATATACATTATACAATAAGGTCTAAAATTTGAAAATGCATTTGTATTACGTAATTTATAAATAAACAATTATCATAAATTTAATTTTTATAATTAATAAAATATAATTATATTAATATTGTTTTTATTTTAAATAAATGATAATTATTTAATAAAATATAATTTAAAATTAATTTTATATTATTAATTAATTAAAAATTTATAAAAAATTAAAAATACCCCAACTAAGCGGGGACTTAATTCTAGTTTAAATTAAACTCAAACTCAAACCACGATCACTATTTTGAAATTTTGGATCATTGCTATTAGATTTGAGCATAGGCTCTATGCTATGAACATATGTGGATTTAGAACAGAGGCCCAATTCAACCTCAAAGTGATCATTGAGCCCCACTTAGGGTCCATTTGGATGGGCAGTGAAATTGATTTCAGTGAGATTAAAAACAGTGATAGAGGTGAAATTAGTTACTATAGCGGTGAGATTGGGTACTATAGTGGTGAGATTAAAATCAGTGGTGGGATATGTGTTTGGATGCAAAAACAGCGGTGAGGTGAATCATAATGAGAAGAGAAAATGACTATTAAGAACATTAGATAAAAATGTGTATATATATAATAAAAATTTTAGTTTATTTGATATTTATAAAATTAAAAAATAATTAAAATTATATTTATATCAAATTATAATTTTATTAATAAAAATTACAAAAATATATCAAATAATATTTTTGTATTTATTTTTTATTATTCATGTAATTATATTTTCATTTAATTCCTATTAATTTTATAATAATAAAATTTATATATTTATTAAATTATTATATAAAAATAAAAAATATATTTATTATATAAAAAATAAAAAAAATTAACCTTAAAAGTTAAAATTTATTATATATTCATACTCCAGTGAAAAAAAATGGGCCAGCACCAAACACCTATTATGGTGCGGTTGGAGTAAAAAAGTGCCCCAACCGCACCCAACTGGGGCTCCCTTTGGAATTTGAATCCAAAGAGAGCCTTAATCGGACGGTTGACTTGATAGATTCACAAAAGATTTCAACACCTCACATTTTCCACCACTAGACCTGTCAATTGAGCGGGTCGGATAATTCGGGTTTAAAAAAATTGGGTCGATTTTGGGTTTGGGTTATTTCAGATTCGGATCATTTCGAATTCGGGTCATTTCAGGTTCGGGTCATTCGAGTTTGACATTCGGGTTGTTCGGGTTTGTCACTTAGATTATTTAGGATCGATCGTTCGGGTCATTTAAGTTTAATTTATTAATTTTGAAATAAAATTAGATCAAATTTAAATAAATTATTTGATCGATTCATATTTAATTAGAACTTTATTGAAATATAAAAAATAAATAAAAATAAATATAGACATTGTAATTTTAATTTAAAAATTAATATTTATCTAACTCGATTTTTTTTTATTCGAACATAATCGGATAATTTTTTGAATTCGAGACTTAAGTATCTATTTTACTGTTTTACTCAAACGGGTATTATTGTATTCTTGAAACCGTTACCTTAAATTCTTAATCAATTTATATATTTGAATTTAATAATTGGAAATGTATTATTAATTTATTAAAATGTAATGTACAAATCATAATAACAACATAGACATGTCAATGATTTATTTTATATTTTTTTAAAAAATACATGATAAAATTTAAAAAAATATATTTAAACATTTATCCTAAATAACATGTATAACAATAACCTTAGGACAAATTATAAGGAATTAGAGAATTATTAATTTCTTGGATATGGATATGCATATGTATGGTGAAGTAGCATCCTCATGAGTTGGGTGGTGCCGCTTTTGTCAAAAATGAATAAAAAAAATTCAAAATATGTTGGTGCGATATTTTTTTGATTATTTAAGAATTATTTATATTGATTTTCAATATATATATATATATATATATATATTTAAGCAACAAGAGTTATTTAAAATGATCATTTATTAATAAATTTTAATGTAATATCTTTTTAAGTTCAAATAAATATTTGTTTTTATTTTCAAGCATTGATCAAAAAATTCAATTCAATTCCAACTAATATAATATATTTTAAAATTACAATAACAATTCAAAAAATTTAAACTAATCACATGTTAAAAAATTATCATAATAATATAATTATAAGTCTTGTACGATATCTGTATATGTAGTCATTGACTCACTGCATTATTTTATATATAGAGAAGATAACAAATATAAGAATATGATCTATTTATACATATCAAATGCATTATTTATCACACTCCAAAATGATAATTACAAGTTATAAATTCAAAACAAATTAATAATTTATGTTATAGGTATCATTTTTATTAAATTAATATTTTTAAAATAAAATTATACATAATTTAAGTTCGAGTAATTTCGGATTAATTTTTCGGATCATTTCGGGTTCGAGTTATTTCGGATTTGGATTATTTCAGGTTCGGATCATTTCGGATTTAGGTCTTTTTCGGATTCAGATTTGTCGGTTTCAAGTTGTTGACTTTTTTTGATCAAATCTGATTGGATCAAATTTAAATTCAGATAAATTGATCGAATTTTTTGAATTCGAATTAAAATTGACGGTCTATCCACCACGTAGGACTAACAATAGTTCCATACGTGCAATCTCCTCTTCCGTAAACAGCCAAAATGAAAAATCTACTACCTGATGTGGCTCAAATATAGTGGCCGAAACAAAACCTGCATAATTCCACATTTACCCCTACTCTCCCCATGAATTTAACCAACTGGTCTAAGCCTGTTTTCGTAACTTCACTTTCCAAACATCCATAACATAATCAGAATCCTGTAAACTTCATGCCGCCTGTTCGCACCCTATCCTTAAAACCAATATACTAAATTATTATTATTATTATTCTTCTTCTTCTTTAAAAAGTTTTCCGGGAGAAATTTTTTGGAGCAAAGCGCGAGAAAGTGACGGAAAATTCAATATTTTTCCGTCTAAAAAGGTAATTATAAATAAAAAATGCATTCGCTGAGCCTTAAGGTTTTCCCTGATTTGAATGCTGGAACGAGTAGGAGCTGGTTCCCGGGTCGGGTCGGTCAGGGATTATCAGCGAATCTAGACTTTGGGAGGAGGATTAGGGTTGGGTCTGGTTTTTGGGATGGCGGCGCTGCTGGTGGTTGGAAGTGTAAGATAGTGGCGTGTGCGGTGGAGAGGAACGGGAATGGTGGTGGAGGGGAGAGTCCGAGTTTGAATCCAACTCAGAATCAGAGTTCGTTTTTATCTCGGAGCGAAACTTATGCAATGCTGAAGCAGCAAATGGAGGTTGCGGCTAAATCTGAGGTCAGTTGTAAAGTTTTTATTTTAAATTGGTTTTTTTTTTAAAAAAAAAAAAAAACGAAGTGAGTGCTTTGTTTCTGTTTTTAGGATTATAAAGAAGCAGCGAGAATACGTGATTCTTTGAAATTGTTTGAGGAAGAAGAGCCTATTTTAAGACTTAGGAAGTTGATTAAAGAGGCTGTTGCTGATGAAAGATTTGAGGTACTTCCCCAAGATTCTTAATGGGCAGCTTTTTTCTTTTTTCTCTGCCTTTAATTGATTCAGTTTGAATATGCAACTTTGAGTGAGAAGTATAGGTAGTTCAGATCATGGAATGTGGCTTTTTTAGTTAGAAACTCTCTGAATTACTACTGGGAAAGCTTGCAGTTTAAGATGGAACCATTATCTAACTATGTTATGCATTATGGACAAAAGTTAGCTAAGGTTTCACAATGAATAAGTAAAAGATTAAAACTACTGACTTCACATAGAACTCGTGCCAAATTTAGTTTTTAAAGTCAGCAATTTTAAACACCTGGTCTATTTCATTTGGTTACCTAAGTAAAAGGACATAACTCATACGTCTTGCCTAAGTTTTGCCCATTATGCTATTGGGCTATGTTACTCAGACTCGGGTTGAGTGTCAGATAGGTATGTGTCCTACACGGGTATGTTCAATTTTTTTAAGATTTCCATGTATGGAAGGTCCTTGGAGGATCATTTCCCCATACTCATGTCCGGACAATTATGTGTCGGACAAGGGTGACCGACATGGGAATTTCAAGAAAAATAAAGAGTTGGAGCAACATAGCTATTGGGTGTCTAGAGATGGAGGTTACTACTGTGTTCTTAGTTTTGGTATTCTATCACAGTTTTTGTATGATATATTTAGATCCTGCATGTAACTGGTTGGTCCTTTTATTTGTATACTCTTTAGTCAGGTTCAGCATTTAATTTTATTCATCACGTCCTTTTCCACATTTTGATGGCCTTTATATCCATTGTTGAACTCAAAGTCATTTTTTTTACTTTACTTTCCTCTTGTCTTCTCTATACTTTGAACACAGATAAGATCATAGCTATCATACTTTCTCCCCTGTTTAATTTTTTGTGGCTTTTGGATTTTTCCTGAAAATCATCATGAATGCAACCAAATTATGTGGGTGTAATGCAAAATTTCGCTCAGAAGACATTGGAATTAAATGCTGCTTGCTGAACTATGCTTGTTTCATGCTATACTCATATGGATATGGATATAAATGACTTTCAATTCTTCTAAGCTCTTGATCTCTTTCCAGATTCATTTCAACTCTGGAGTTACCTATACTTGTATATGTACTTTTTTGCCTCAATTTCCTGTTTTAATTTCTAATGTTAGACAATTAGAGATTATTTTCAGATAATAATCTTATATAATGCATCTGTATGTTAAACCTGTTGAATCTGATTCCTTTTCTGCAATTCTTCAGGATGCAGCTAGATATCGTGATGAGTTGAAGGAAATTGCACCTCACTCTCTCTTGAAGTGTTCAAGTGATGCAACAACCTTGGTATGACATTGATCTAATTACACACAGCTGCCATTGCTGGTTTCCAAAATGATGTTATTATTATTTTTAAAATTTTATTCTAGAGGACTACAGTAGCTTCATGTAATGACTTTTTCTGGGTTAGTTGATAAGTTAGGTAGTTTTTAGTCTCTATTAGCAGGATTTGACCCCTTTGACTTTGTTTCTAACATTTAATTCGGTGTTGGTTTTGTTGCTCACCTTTTTTGTTTTGGAAGTGAAAAACAAAAAGTGCTTGGGTACAAAAGCTAACATATGTTTGAGGAATTAAAAATAAAAGTTTAATTTTCATAAATAACAAAAACGAAATTTTACATTTATGTGCAACCGTTGTATTTGAATTTATTTACTCTTTTAGGCATTTTTTTTTTCATTTTTAATCTGGTATGATTTTGCTTCATAACAATGTTTTGAGAAAGTATAAGAAAAGCAGCACAAGCAACGAGCGAGTGAAGCCTTAACTAAATTAGAGATCTTTTGGTATTCTGAGATGTCCTTATTGAAGGTGTGCTCTGATGCTAAAATAGGGTTATCAAATTCCCAACTTCAGTTATGTAACTTAAAGGTACTTTTGATAACCATGTCTTCCTTGCTACTTTCCAAAATTATATTCTAGCTATGTAGGTTAAATTTGGCCATTTTTGTTGTCAAGACTCCAGATTTTTAAGTGAGATACTCTTTTCAATTTTTTGTTTTTTAATTCTCTGATTAAATTCTTAAGTGGAGGTACTCTTTGGGGTCCGAATTCCGTACCAAGTGAATGGAGTAAGGTCTGTAAGGTTTCTCCTTCTGAGGCATTTGGCTTTGTGGAATGTATTTCCACTCCCTTATTGGAAATTTTTATATATTTATCTGAATCTGTTAAGACAGAGCTAACACTGAATTACAGAAAATTGCTTATTTAAAGATGAAAGGGAAGAAAAAAAACTGTTAATCTGATACAAATATTTGGATATTTCAGGGAATCAGAGTTCAAGTTAGGAGTGTGTACATAGAGGGGCGTAGTATGCCTTCAAGGGGCCAGTACTTTTTTGCATATAGAATAAGAATAACAAATAACTCAGATCGTCCTGTTCAGCTTCTCAGAAGGCACTGGATTATCACAGATGGCAATGGGAAAACTGAAACTTTTTGGTGAGTTAACTCTATTATCTTCTATGATATCTTTTATTTATCATTTTTAATATAGCTTAGTTTTAGTCTTCTCCTTCCACTGTTTGACGAGTATCTGATGGAAGTTTTTTTATTCCTAATATCCATAAAATCTGACCTTGTAGCATTCTTTTACTGCAGGGGGATTGGAGTTATAGGCGAACAGCCAGTTATTCTTCCCAGAACAGGTTTCGAATACTCATCTGCTTGCCCATTAAGTACTCCCAGTGGCAGAATGGTAAGAGAGGCCTGCCCTTTGGTTTGCCTTCTTTCTTGCTGGAAAAGATGTTTAATTTCATCAAAACTGAAGTATTGTTTAATTAATGGAATTAGAAAAGAATTTCTTTTCTTAACTTGCAATTTTCAATTTGGCGCTTGCCTTTATAAGAATGATGATTACGATGTTTATTCATTATTAATTGATGCAGCATGCTCTAATCTTTTTAGTTATTGGGTAAATTGCTTCCAAGTTCCAACAAAGAAAGTTCATATTCCAAGGTTTTAATCTGCCTTGATACCAAATGTAATCCTATTTATCTTGCTATGCTTGATGGCCTGTGTAGAAAATGGTTGTAATAGACAGATAGACTGACAGACAGTTCAAAGCATATCTTGGAATTTATTCATTAAGCTGCCCTTGGTTGATATATATTCTTTAATTAATTTGTTCAGCTGTACATAGTTATTTGGAACGCAGCCCTAATGATAATCTTTCTATGGCCTATTCATCATAGAATCTGTATGCTGGCTATAAAAGTGAGTCAGGTTACTTGACCGTAGCCTACTTTGTGGTCATTTTCTCCATTTCCTCAAGGATGTGGAAGCTTAAAATCGCTAAGGATCCTTGGCCCCTTCCTTGTATGCATGTTTTTTGTGCCACTTTTTTCAATTTTTATCATTTTTAATACGCTTCTTTGTGAGCTGAGTCCTGAACTTTCTCGGCTACTTGGACTATCTGTTAAAATGCAGTCAAGAAGTCCTTATTTCCTTGGGGTCATTGCAATGCAGGAAGGAGACTTTGAGATGAAACACATAGACAGAGTAGGCGCACCGAGTTTCAATGTAGCCATCGCTCCATTTTCTCTCTCCACACTAGGGGATGATGCTGATACCTTCTGAAATCTGAAACGACATTGTTACTTTGGAGAAGCAGAGTAACCTATCAATAAATAGAATCAGGTTATTTTCCAATTGAAGCTTGGCTTTGTAAAGCATGTTCTTTGATCAGATGTACAGATCTTTCAAAGTAAGAGCGTATATAGGTTAATGTTATAGTCAGTTGTTTTATTGGAGAGACGTATACTAATGAAATGTATTTAAGCAAACTTTAAACAAAATGATTTGATAGGGATAGATAAAAATGTTTTATGTATAAAAATTTCCCCTTTGAATGAATGAAAATCCCAATAGCATGAGTTGGAAGGATGTGGTGTCTCATTGCCTAAGGTTTGCTTGTATGTTTTGAGGAACTTAATTGAAGTATGGCTATAAGTTGCAGATTCCTATTTGTCGATTCCAAGCATTGGGTTCACATAAACCAACAAAAATGAGTTTCCCTGTTGCTTTACATATTTCACATGGACCCGAATGCCCATCCTCGTAAAATTGCTGACTTTCTTTAAACTTTTACACAAATACAAACCTGAACGCTCATCAGATCTTTGTGGGTAGTCTCTGACCGCCTCACCAACAACCACTAAGCATGAAAGCTCTCTCTCTCTCTCTCTCTCTCTCTCATTTTCATTTTCATTTGAAAAAACTTTCTTTTTTCGTCTTGTAAATTTCCAAAACTCAGAAAACAACGTACAGAACTTCAATCATTGATCGGATCAAGGATCACTTCATATCAGGGGATAGATTCTCCTCGCTACTCTATCGTTCTGTCCCATACCACTCCATCGTTTCATGTTTTCCCTTTTTTTCGTTTTTGTTTTTGATTTTTTTTTTTATTTTTTATTTTTTTTATGGAGTGATTCAAACCATGGTAGTTGGTACAGTACTGATACCGGTCGTACCAGTCGGTACGTGCAGGTTTTGAAGAAAAATGAAACGGTACCAATATCGAACCGTTTTGATTTTTGTACCGGTCCGTACCGGTCGGTATCAGCTTATACTGGTCTGTACCGATTGATACAAAATTTTGATTTTTTTAATATTTTAAAAAAAAAATTCACTTGATTTTTGTAACAATTTTTAATACTTTTTAATCATAATAATTTTTACCTTTTCATAATTTCTTTAAAAAAATAGGCTATTGAATCTAATTAATAATAATTTATTATATTTTTTAATATTTATTATATTTATTTATGATTAAAAATTTTAGATATTAAATATTTAAAATTTTATATTTGCATATAAACATATATATGTATGTAATTAAGATATATTTGTACATGTATATAATATATATTTTATTAAAAAAATTGGAAATGAGTTTTATAAATATATATATATATATATGAAAAATATTTGAAAAATGCTGGTAAAATTGAAACAGTACGTCGAAACACACCGGTACCGATACATAGCAATACCAAAAGAAAAACGGTACGCCCACCGATACGGTACTGACTACTTTGACTCAAACCCTTTTTGAAAACTCTAACTTGCCTCACATTTGTCCCTTGTCATAGGCATACTTTCTTTATTCTTGAGATAAGATTGAATCATTCATAATTTTGAAAAGATCCTGCTTCGTGGTTGCCTTCTAGTGTGGAGGGTAATCCTTGATTAGAGTCCATTTAGAACAAAATTCATTAGGCTTAAAAGAGTAACCAACGGATAATTTTTATATTTGGGAAAAAAATGATGAAAGATTGTCTTTTATCTTCTAAAAATATGGTTACTTGAGTTGATGAGCTATTCTCATAAGACCAAAATGAGCTAAGAAGGCTTTTCTCTCTTTTTTTTTTTTTTTTTTTTTTTTTTTTTCCCCTTTTGGACTTGTTTTGAACATTTTAAATGCATGATGTCACTTTCAATTTTTTTATGCACGGCTCCATAATCATGCATTAATCCATGTACTCCATATTACAAATGAAACCCCTATTTTGTTTTGCCACACAAATGAAAGTTCACATGATAGTGAAATTCTTGTTTTTTTTTTTGGAAGGATTGGTTTTAATTTTGGGTGGCTTAATGAAATGAAAAGGGGTACGACACAAATTAAGTTTTCCTAGCGGCATTGGATAATCTTATTCAATCATTGTGCCTCAAGATATGAGCCATGAGTAACTTTCAAGAAAAGATTGAGAAATTTTTGTTTTCGTGGCTATTTGAAAGGATTTAGGTGGTTTTGGTGCAATTTTGATACACATCAAATTATCACAATCTAGTTTTTTTAGAAAGAGTGTTTCATTTGTTTGATTTTCTAAAAAATTTAGAAAATTTCCAAAAGATTATTTCATCATTTATTCTAGGTCAAAATTTTCAAATTTTATCCTTTTGTTGCAGTCGAATGAAAAAAAAGGTTAATGATATTCAAGATTTGTATCGGGGTTCGAGTGGTCTTGGAATGAAAGCTTTGGCAAAAAGTTTAGGGCATTTAGTAGGACGAGGTTATTTCTAATAGTGATCACAATCTTTTCAAAACTTTTTATCACCCTTTATTATGAAAAAGTCTAAAAAAAACATCATTACCATTATTATTATTATTATTTTTCACGATCTTATGGGAAATGGTTATACGAGGCTAGCTTTATTCTCAAATGTTTATAAGATTTTTTCGGACTAATCCTGTTAGGAACATATTTGCAAATTCATTTTGCCTCATTGGAACAAAATATGACATATCACACCTGAACCTTGGAAACCATTAGTTTCTAGCAAAAGAATTATAGACATAAAAAATCAAACTGCCATATTAATAACCTCAAATTGAATTATTTTCTTACACCTATGACACTTGTATTTAATGAGTGTGCATGGTGCATGCATGAAACGGGATGTAATCCGAGGCACCTTCAACTGAGAAATTAATTCAGAATTTCCAATTCATCATTTAAAACCAAACTATACTTCCATCACCACAATTGACATCAAACAACGATGCAAAAGTCAATAGAGTCCGAAACCCAAATCATGATTCAACAAAATGATTTGTACATCCATAACCCTTGGTTTGCATAAAAATTCATCAAAACATGCCCCTTAACATTTGTAACTACCTATGCACCCAACTTCTCAATCAACATCAATCAACAAATTTGATTATGGCATGTCGGCAAAGCTTTCATCCATTGGGTTGCATCCCAATTAGCGTTTGATTTATTGTCTTTAGTCTAACCTATACCCCTTGTTGGCATTTTAGGATCTCCTAATTCAAGGCTCTTTCTCATTATAATTTTCAGTGCATCCTCGCTAATTAACTCAAAGAGTTGTTGCGGTAATGAATCAAGTACGTCAACTGAAAAACAAGAATGCAAATCACTTGGATACCCCATTGCTTCAAAAATATTGAAGTGTATAATCTCGCAATCAAACTCCATGGATAGAATTCTATTATAAACATCTATTTTGGTTCAGGTAGTTTTCATGAATGGTCTCCTTAAGAGCAATGGTGTTGGCATAGATGATGAGTCATCCTCCATCTCAAGAACATAAATATTAGTGGGGAAAACTAACTCATTCACCTGTACTAAAACATCCTCCAAAATACCCTTGGATAAACGTTAGATTGATCGGCGAGTTGAATTACAACACTAGTTTCCTTAAATGGACCAAAATTTAAAGAAGTATAAACAGAATAAGGCAAAACATTAATGGATGCTCTTAAATCTAGCATAGCTTTTTCAAACCTAGTGTTTTTGGTTGTGTATGGTATGATGAAACTTCCCAGATTTTTACATTTTTGGGGAAGCTTTCTTTGCAAAATAGCAGATACATTCACCACCACACTTATTATCTCATTACCCTTTAATTTGCGCTTGGTGGTGCATAGCTCTTTGAGGAATTTTTCATAGTGTGGTAATTGTTTAATGACATCCAAGAGAAGTATGTTTACTTGTACTTTCCAGAAGGTTTTCATAAACTTTTTTCATGTTCTTCCTTCTTAGACGTTGCAAATTTGCTAGAAAAAGGTGGAAAAGAAACATCAATAGAAATAGAACCTTAGAAGTTACCTTAGGTGCCGAAGTACTCTCAATAGGAATTTTAGCTTCATTGTCCAAGAGTTGAATCCTTGTTTTGTTTTGTCTCATCCTCGGGTTTTCTTGCTCTTTTTGGTGCTTTCTCAATTTGTTTCCCACCCCTCAAGGTCACAGCATTAGCATTATCTTTTAGTTTAACTATAGTTTGAGAAAGGAGTTTTCAAATCCTTGTGCTACCAATCCACCCAAGCTACTAGCCAATTGGCTCATTTGCATTTCCAAATTATTAATGGTTTTTCTTGTTTTCTATTGAAATTGCAAAGAGTTAGTAGCCAAAGATTTAACTATATCATCAAGAAATGTACCTTGGCTGTGAGTCATGAGTTGTGGCTGAAATTGATGTGGTTGTTGTAGCTTTGGTTGATTGAAGCCAGGTGGACGATGATAATTAGCATTAGCAGCAACTTGTTGATGATTTCTCGAATAGCTAAGATTAGGATGTCCTTCCATCCAACAATATAAGTGTTCGAGAAAGGATCATACTTTTGTCTTTGTAACCATTGCTGCCCTTGAAACCCTCCTAGAGCATTGGCTTGTTTTTGTTAGCTTTGAATTGATCTCAATTTTGAAATGACAAAATCTTAAGCTTAATTAGCTTGATAATTAATGTTTTCGTTTTAGAATTTTTCTTTTAATTATTTTGGAAATATTTTGGAAATTGCTAAAATATTTTGAACTCCTTAGCTTTCTCAAAAATACATGTTCTTAAATGTATATCTATGATTAAAACATTTTTCAGACAAGTTAACCTCTTTACAAAGCTAAAGAAAATATTTTTTGGAGATTTTTTGAAGAGAGGATCGATCCCCTAGTGAAGATTTTTGGCTGGATCGATTCCGGATCGATCCCATTCAAGTCAGAGGTGTTTTTCACTTTGCAGGGCAGTAGGGGATCGATCCCTAGAAGAAGAGGATTGATCCCTCATGATCCAACGATCATATTTTTGAATTGAAACAAGTAGGGGATCGATCCCCTAATGTAGAGGATCGATCCCCTGCCTGGTAGGCAGTTTTTCAGGTACAAATTTTTGAAGCTCCAACGACTCTTTTCCATCCTAATCAACTCCAAACGGTCATAAATCATATCCAAGGTATTAAAGGGACTCTCTAACACTTCTAAGATCAAGAGACACCAAGAGAGGAAGATCAAAGTCAAATATTTCATCTCTCTCAAGCTTTCAAGAAGTTTTCTTTGTTCTAAGCTTAATCCTTCAATCTTTCTTGTATTCCTTTGTAAAAGCACCATTGTATAGTCTCTATTTGTTGAGCTTAACCTTGTAAACAACTAGCCTACTAGAGGTTCATCTTGTTTACACAAATACCTTTGTTAAAGGGGAGGTTACTATTTTAGCCTTGAAAAGGTAGAGAGGTTCTATCTAAGCCTTGAAAAGATAGGGGGTAGAGGTTGCTATCTAAGCCTTTGTAAAAGATAGAGAGTTTAAAGGTTATACCTTGTCCTAGAAAAGGTAGCAATTCAAGATAGTGAATTGGGAACTCCTTGGCAATGAAGGCTAAGGGAGAGGACGTAGGCACAAGGCCGAACCTCTATAAACCATTAGTGTTTGATTTTCTTTCCCTGCTTGTAGACACCTAATTTTGACCAGACCACTAAAACATGTATGTTTTCTTCTAAATTGATGTTTCAGAATGCAAAAAGACTTTTTCTTATCCTGCAGGTGGTACTCCGTGACTAAGTCTAAGAAAACGGGTATAAAAAGTAAAACTTGGAAAAGTCAATCCCAAAAAAGTCAACCCCAAAAAGTCAACTACTGAAAAAGTCAACCCACTTTCAAAATCAAGATTTGAAGTTCACTTGAAAAATGGTGAAATAATTTTGATAATCCAAGGTCTACATTGAAAGATATGGAGTTCGGAAGTTGGGTTACGGAGATTCAGTAAAAAGGGAACCTTAGTTCGGAAAATTTGGGGAAAAGTGCTTAAACGATCAAATTGGTCAAAATTGAAGGTTCCAAATGAAAGATAAGCAATGACTACGGGTATTGGAGAGGCTACTTGGAAGAAAAACTGAAAGAAAAGTCAATTCGAAAGAAAACAAAAAATTATGGGTTTTTAGTGGATTTTGGTGAATTCGGGGAAAATTGCAGAAATGACGCGATTCAGTAAGACTAAAGCCCTTAATTGATGAAGAGTGAGTAAACAAGGATAGCCCAAGGCTCAGTTTGAAGTAATTTCGAGAAAAGAGCCGATTGGAGGAAAAACGAAAAAACGAGGAAATTCCCAATACTGAATAGAGGGAAAATCAAAACGGAAGGGAATTTGATCGTAAAAATTGGGCCTTTTTGGACCAACTCCAATTCAATATAGGAAAAAGGCCTAAGAAAAGAATCTGAAAATCGGACTTGTTTTGAGCAAAACCGGGCTTTGGAGGCAAAATGGCAAAACTGGAAAATTCAAAAAAATACCAAATGAGCTCCAAAAATTTTGAAAATTTGCAGATCTCATTCTTAAATCATTTTGGAGAGATTGGCGAAAGAAAATCTGGATTCGAAGTTCATTTGCAAAATGGCCAAATCCCGGGCCCACTATGCAGAAATTCAAAGAGATAAATCCCGAAAAAATAGCAAATGAGTTCCAAAAATTTTGAAAATTTGCAGATCTCATTCTTAAATTATTTGGAAGAGATTGGAAAAATAAAATTTGGATTTGGAGTTCGTTTGCAAAATGGCCAAATCTCGGGCCCACTATGTAGAAATTCAAGCAGATAAATCTCAAAAATTCAAAGAGATAAATCCCGAAAAAATAACAAATGAGTTCCAAAATTTTTAAAAATTTGCAGATCTCATTCTTAAATTATTTGGAAGAGATTGGCGAAAGAAAATCTGGATTCGGAGTTCGTTTGCAAAATGGCCAAATCTCGGGCCCACTATGTAGAAATTCAAGCAGATAAATCCCGAAAAAATAGCAAATGAGCTCCAAAAATTACCAAAACTTCCAGATAACACTTTTAAATTATTTGGAAGAGATTGGTGAAGAAAAATCTGGATTCGGAGCTCGTTTAAAAATGGTGAAAGTTCGAGTGTACCAAAGGGCATTTTTGAAAGAAAAATCTAAAAAAATAGCAAATGGACTCGAAAAATTTTGAAAACTTCCAGAATTCAATTTTTTATTAGTTCAGAAGTATTGAAAAAATAAAATTTGAATTTGGAGTCCGTTTGCTATTTATTTAGGTTCGAGGGTCAAAATGGTCATTTTATCGAAGAAATCGAAAGGGGCCAATTTGTAATTAAGAAAAATATGAAAGATTTGCTGAGATAATTCCTCCCTTGGTCATCCAGGATAGAGGAAAAGAAGGAAGCTTGATCAATTTAATTTCTTAGTCACTATCAAGCTCAAAATGCTTCCACTAGTACCTTGCAAATGGTCCCCCCTTCATCCAATGGCAAAGGTGCCTTGCAGAAAAGTTGAGTACCCATTTTAAGGGCTGGGATTAAATGCCAAGATGATATTTTTATGTTGTCATGAAAGAATCCTCATCCAATGGCCAAGAATGGAAGAAGAAAGATGAGTACAACTCATCCAAGGGTAAAGGTTCATTTGGCCAAGCAAGGGAAAGCATGCGATAGTGTCCTTATTTCATCTAAGGGCTGAGGTTATTAGAAGGGATGAGTACACATCTTAAGGGCTGATATCAATTGGCAAGAAGGTATTTTTATTGTATCATCAAAAGATCCTAATCTAAGGGCCAAAATTGGAGGAGAAAAAATGCACAACCTATCCTATGGTTGAGGGGCCATTCAGCCAAGGCTAAGAGAGGGGGGGCTGAGCGGTTTTTTCACAAGGTTCAAGGCTGGAAAGGGCAGTAGCTAATGGGGTAAAAAATGATTTTGAAAGAAAGGAAGAAAAAGTTTTCTAAGAGAGCTTGAAGATAGCCACTTCTACCTAGCTCTAGCATAGTTTTCTTTTTGTTTTCTATGGTGATTTCTTGATTTTCTATCTTGTTTTCCTACTACATTTCTCATAGAAATCAAAGTTTTAAAAGGTTTATTTAAGTTTTCATCTTTTCTTCTTCAACAAAAATGGTTGAAAATAATTTTTTTTACAAGTTTTTTGCTTTGGCCAAATGTAGCATGAGTGATTGTCTTGATTTTTCTTCTTTTCTTCTTTGCATGTTGTTGTGGGAGACATGATTTTAGAAAGTTTATTTAAGTTTTTTAATGTTCTAATTTTTTACAAAAAATGAAGCAAAAGAGGTTGAAATGGCTAATGATCTTGATACATATCAAGTGACCATGGTTAGGGGAGAGGCTTTGCCCATTTTTACCAACCATGAAACTCACCTCTATTTTGATTAGCATGGTTTATTTTCTGATTTTTTGAAATGGAAAGGCTTCATGATCTTGACAAGATCAAATGATTATGGTTAGGGGAGAGGCTATGCCCATTTTGTACCAACCATGGAGCTTAACTTTCTTTGTTTTGTTTACTAGTTTTTTCTTCATATTTTCTTTGCATGTCTATGTTTATTTTGATAATGTTCTTTACATTATTTTTATGCTATATTTTCTTTTTATATTTTTTCATGAAATGATATTTCTTTGTAGGTTTTGCCACTTATGTTCTTCTTGATTATATTTTGCATTTTTTCTTCATGTATCATACTTTGCATGTTGCCATATTTGCATCACATTTTTACCATATGACCATTCGGCTACTCCTATGTTGTTTGCCTTGTATGTGTATTTTCATTTTTGCTTGTTGATTTGTTTGCATTTCCATGTTAGGTTTTTTTGATAGGTCATTCGGCCATGTTGGATTTTTGGGCATGTTTGCATTATTTCTCATGTTTATTGCCATGTATTTGTGAAAATGCCATGTTATAATACCATGTGACCATTCGGCCTCCTCTATTTCCTATGCTTTGCATGTACATTTTCATCATGTTAGTTGATAGGTTTGCATTTCATGCCATAACATTGTGTATTGTGAATTGGTTTGCCATGAGTTTGTGTCATTTGCTAGATAGGATTACACTAGGTTGCTTAGTGGCCATTCGGCCTCTTCATGTATCCTTGCCTTGTGTATGCATTTGCATTTTGTTTAGGTACCATTGCTTTGCATTATTATGCCATGAAATTGTGTTTGAATTGCTGTTTGTTCATGCCTTAGTATTAGATGTTTTGGACGTTATATGTCCATGACATTCTCATGCATTCTCATCACATTCTAGGTCTAGGACATCTTTATATTGCCATGCATATTAGGTCTTAAATCATATTGGTATTGCCATGAATTGCTATGCCATTTAGTTCTTAGGTCATATTAGTATTGTCATGCATATTCATAACACATTAGGTCTAAGTCACATTTGTATTATCAAGCATTTCATGCATATTAAGTTAGGATAGCATTTATTACCATGCAAACTCATTCTAGGTCTAGGCCATCTTTGTATTGCCATGCATATTTGGTCTTAAATCATATTGGTATTGCCATGCATTGCTATGTTATTTAGGTCGTAGGTCACTTTGTATTACCATGCATTTCATGTCACTTTAGGTCTAGGTTTCATTAGCATTGCCATGCATTTCATGGATTTTAGACCTAGGTTGCATTAAAAGCCGTGCAAGTTCATTTTAGGTCTAGGCCATATTCTCTATGCCATGCATTTTTTCATGTTATTTAGGTTTTAAATCATGCATTTCATGTATTCAATTTGCTGTATGATCATGCATTTCATGTCATGCCACATGATTTATGACTTAGGCATTGCCAATGGCTCAAAGTCATGCTCACTTGAGCATACTTGTGGAAAATTGAAGAGTTGTCAAATTGATTATTCTATCTTTGTGATTTTTTTTTTACTTAGCCAATTTTTGTATAACTTTTTAAAAGTGTTAGCTACTATTTGTAGGTCTTTAGGAGAGTCTCTAACATTTTTACTTTGATTTTTAAATGATTTTATCTAAGGCAAAAAAATGTGTTTTGGCAAAACAGTTTTTCATCCAGTACTGGGTAGTCATCTTTAATAAAAAAATTAAGCCAATTTTTTCTCGTGTAGTTTTACATGTTTTGAGTCTCCAGTATTTTGTTTAGATTTTTTTTTGATTTTATAAAAATAGGTTAAAAAATCATGTATCAAAACGGGACACTAGAGGCAGATTTGAATTTAAAAGAAAAACAATTGTTGAATTTGGCTAAGGCATTTAGAAGGGGTTGTTAGAAGCTTTAGCTACTGTCTTAGGATAATTTCTAAGTCTTTTTAAACTTTAAAAATGATTTTATAAATCTCGGGTTAAGGGTAGTCAAGTCCAGGATTTTAAACTTAGGAAATTAGAGCCATTTTTAAAGGGTTTGGTAGAGGTTTTAATCTTCATTCAAGTTTTTCTTCAAAATTGTTTTCAAACAATCACAAAGTTTTGTTTTTAGAAAACCTAATTTGACATATTTTCCTAAGGTAGCCGGATATCTTTTTAGATATATGGATTTCTTTATTTAGAGGAAAAAATATATTTTCATGCATTGCATTTTCCATGTTCATGCATTTTATTTAATATGTGATTTCTGCTATGATATTTTTCATGGTATTATTATTATTTTGATTTACATTTTATGATGTTATATTGTTTGCCATATGGTTTTGAATATTTCATGCTATCCTATGCTTTTTATTTTAGTTATTTATTGTTGTCACATTAGCATATACTATGTTCATGCATTTATTATTTTATTTTCATGCATATTCCATGATAGCATTATATTATGTTTCATGTCATTTCATGTCACTTAGACCATATTCTATGTCATTTAGGTTATATTATTTAGAATATGCCATGTCATTTAAAATATGCCATATCATTTAAAATTGCCATGTCATTTAAATCATTTTATTTCATTTAGAATATATCATGTTACCTAGGTCATTTCATTTCATATAGAATATGTTATTTCATTTAGGATTTTTCATTTCATCTAGAATATACTATGCCATTTAAATTATATCATATCATTTAGGTTGCATTATATTATCTAGACTTTGCTATGTCATTTTATTTATGTCACACATGTTCATATTCATTTTTTTAAAAATGTTTTGAAAAAAGATAATGATTTTTAATAAAATAAAGATATTCCCGAGTTAAAATAATTTATGAGTTCTCTGCCGGGTTTGCTGGGGAGGATATCATCAATTATCATTAATAACGGAATATCTTCTTTAAAACGAGAATGATTCGGGAAATTTTCCAAGTTAATAATTTTTTTTTATATTTTGCCATGTTTGTTGGGGAATATAGAAAAATTTTGAATTAATAAATTCCGGATCACTTTCAATAAAAAAATAGAATTATTTTTCTTTAAATTGGGAATTAATTTAAAATACCAAATTTAAAATCGACTTTTTTACTGAGACTTGAGATAACACACGATTAATAAGGTACCATTTTATACGGGCGTTGTGGGGGTGCTAATCCTTCCCCGCGCGTAACCGAGTCCCTAACCCGATTCTTCGATTTCTCTGGTTTATAACGCAGACTTGAAATTGGTTTTAAAGAATATTTTAATTAATTTTTAAATTTTTTTATAAACTGGTTTTAATAAATGGCCGATCACACCTAGCTAAAAAATATTGGTGGCGACTCCATGTCTTTTTTCAAGGTCATTTTCAAAACCTTCATTTTTAAAGAGGAATTAAGTCGGCGATGAGACTTGTTATGTTATTTTTTAGGTTGCGATAGCTTGGCGACTCCACTGGGGACATTAGAGAGTCTGGCCTAGAATTAATTGTGTGTTATCAAAATCTCGGTTTTGTTGGTTTAATTGGTATTTAATTTTATTTCCCACATTTAAAATTTTGAAAATAATAAAATATTTTTAAATATGTTCATATTAATGTGCATACACATTTTTATTGTTCTCTGGTTATTATTCTAATGCTTGACATTATTTAATCTTGCTTTTAATATTTTGTCGGTTTATTTAGAATAAGGGGGTGTAGAATAGGTGGTGAAAGGTTTGTTGTTCCTCCTCACACACCACACCACAATTGCATTTGCATATCATGAGCCCTATACCCGAGTTCCGTCCTTTTAGGTGGGAGCAAAGTAACTAAGCCTTCGTAATTAATAATCAGCATGGGCTAGTGAAACACTTCCGTAGTACGAAATTACCTAAGCCTTCGTGGTTAACAATCCGCATGGGCTAGGGAAATACACTCTAACGAATTGAACCTGCTTTTATCGGGGTGCCTTACTAGCCTTCACCGACGACAATGAGGAACAATTCGGGGCCTTTTGGAACCGATTCACCCTCATATAGTGAACCTAGGCGAAGCTATGCCGGATTTTCGTTAGATGCACTGAAGTTAGGAACACTTGGAGGAATGCTTCTGATCTTTTACCATGTACCTATTTCACACTCTGAATAAGTGTTGGTCGGGCAGCGATGAACGTACATCGCCCGTAATAAATTTAATACCCCGTCCCAAAGGCATCGTGATGCCTAAGTGAGTCAATATTATTGGGGCAAGTGTTCATAAACTTTTTTAAACTGAAAATATCAAAACATTCTTTTTCAAACATTTTTGTATTTTTGCACATTTCATGCATATGTGAATAAAGCATGTACATTCATGGTTGTATTTTTGATCTTATTCTTTGCAATAAACAGTTATTGGTAATAATCGTATTTGGTGATTTCATAAACCGGTAGTGTTACATGAACATCTTCATATTGTACCATAGTAGGATCCACTATCCCGAAATTATTTTGAAAATAATATGTTTGGTTTTTCACAAAGAAAACATGTTTCAAAAAAATCGTAGATTAAATTTGGAGGCAAATCTTGCATAATGAGATTTTTGAATAATTAAGATTTAGGTCCCACTAATTCGTGTAATCATTGGTCATTCTTCGTATCTACCTTTGTGTTAATTCATTTATTCTTTGTATGTATCTATTTGACATCATGTTACAGTCATAGCATGAATGGTCATTCATTGTAGAATACGTTTATTACATGCATGATCATTATTTGTTTATACATGTGCATCAATTTATTCATTTTTTTTAAAAATGCATCATATTGGCATTAGATTGCATCCATGGCATACATAGTCATCATAATTTTCTCTGTGTATGCTCATGCATTAATCATCAGTATATTCATGCATATAGGAATAGAGCATGTACATTCATAATTGTATTCTTGATCCCATGGTAATAATGTCAATTTCATTTGCATGAAAGGGGTTCAAGATATGAGGAATGAATCAGAGGAATGACTGGGTGCTTTGGAACGCAATCAAGAGGAGTTTGGACATGATATGCGGGAGGTGAAAGAACTACTTGTCAAAATGATGAAAATGTTTGAAGATATGGGTAAGAGTAAGGGGGAACTTTCTCAGGGCTCTGCATCGCCTTCAGATCAACCAAAACCATTAGGTTAAGAACATACAATCCTTACTGGATCCTGCACTTGTCAATGCCACAAAGGTTGCAATCTTGATGAAATTATGGACAAAATCGTGAAAATGATTAAAACCGAGAGCCTGATATCGAAGATAGAAACCTCAGATCCTGTACCATACCTGCAAACTGTTCTAGGTCCAAACCAGTACCCTCACCCTTTTTGGCCCATTTGTCCACTAGGATGATCACTACGGGACCCCTGAATTCCACTCCATCACCACCAACATGCAGTTCGTACTATTTCCCTCATCAATCACCTTATCAAGCATCCGGGATAGAAACCTCGAATTATGTACAACCTCCAAGGGTCCCGAGTCCAAATCCATACCCTTGCCTTGTTATTCCACCATCTCCCTATGTAAACACTCCGGTTCGAACCTTAGTGCCACCACCAAGTGCCCCAACTCCTAGGCCATTGCGAGTAAGAAACAACCCAGAAACAAGACTCAAGAGCAGTATTATCCCATTCCAATCAGCTAACGAGAGCTTCTCCCTATACTGATCCAAAATCACATGGTTGCCTGTATCCCGCTGAAACCCCTGTTACCACCATATCAAAAATGGTATAATCCAAATGCAAGATGTGATTATTGTCGCAACCTAAAAAATAATAAGTCTCATCGCAAGACTTTATTATTCGTTAAGCGTGACATTAAAAAAAAAAGAGTAAAAGTCGACTTAATTCCTTTAGAAAAATGAAGGTTTTGAAAATAACCTTGAAAAAGACATGGAGTCGCCACCAATCGTTTTTTGCTAGGTGTGATCGGTCACCTATTAAAACCGATTTCATAAAACAATTTAAAAATAATTAAAACATTTTTTAAAACCAATTTCAAGTCTGCATTTTAAACTAGAGAAATCAAAGAAGTGGTTTCGGGACTCGGTTACGTGTGGGGAAGGATTAGCACCCCCACAACGCCTGTATAAAACGGTACCTTATTAATCGTGTGTTATCTCAAGTCTCGATAAGAAGTCAATTTTTAATTTAGTATTTCAAGTTAATTTCCAGTTTAAATAAAAATTATTATATTTTTTTTATTGAAAATGATCCAAAATTTATTAATTCAAAATTTTCCTATATTCCCCAACAAACATGGCAAAATATAGAAATTTTTATTAGTTTGGAAATTTTCCGAATCATTCTTGTTTTAAAGAAGATATTCCGTTATTAATGATAATAGATGATATCCTCCCCAGCAAATCTGGCAGAGAACTCATGAATTATTTTAACTCAAGAATATCTTTATTTTATTGAAAATCATTATCTTATTTTAAAACACATTTTAAAAAATATGAATATAAAAATGTGTGACATAATAAAGATGACATGAAATAATCTAAATTAAATAATATGACCTAAGTGTCATAATATATTTTAGATGAAATGAATATAACCTAAGTGATATAACATATTCTAAATGAGATGCAATATCCTAAATATCATGATATATTCTAAATGAAATGAAATAATTTAAATGACATGATATTCTAAATGAAATGTCCTAAGTAACATAATATAGTCTATATGAAATGAAATGACCTAGATTATATGGCAAAATTAAATGATATGGCATATTTTAAATGACATGGCATATTCTAAAATTATAATCTAAATGACATGAAATGACATAAAACATAAAATAATGCTATCATACAATATTCATGAAAAGAAAAATAAAAATAATAATGCATGACCATATTATATGCTAAATGATGTGACAAAAATAAATGACTAAATAAAAAGCATAGGATATCATGAAATATTCAAAACCATATAAAAATTAATATAATATCAAAAATTTAAATTAAAGATAATAATACCATCATGGAAATTAAGATAGCGAAAATCACATATTATATAGTATGCATGAATACGAAAAATGCAATGCATAAGAATGCATTTTTCCTTTAATTAAGAAAATCCGTATATCTAAAAAGATATCCGGCTACCTTAGGAAAATATATCAAATTAAATATTCTAAAACCAAAATACTTTGTGATTGTTTGAAAACAATTTTGAAAAGCTTAGATTAAAAATTAAAAACTTAGCTAAACCCTTTTTAAATGGCTCTACTTTCCTAAGTTTAAAATCCGGACTTGAGCACCCTTAACCCGAGATTTAAAAAATCATTTTTTGAGTTTAAAAAGGCTTAGAAACTACCCTAAGACAGTAGCTAAACTTCCTAATCAGCCCCCTCTAAGTAACTTAACCAAAATAGAAAAATGACTTTCCTTCAAATTCAAATCTACCTCTATTGTCCAGTTTTAAAGCACGATTTGTTACCCTATTTTTAAAAATTCAAAAAAATATAAAAAAATACTGGAGACTCAGGACATGTAAAACTACACGGGAAGAAATCGTCTTAATTTTTTGATTAAATATGACTGCCCAAAAAAATCGGGAAAGTATGAGTACTGGTGAAAAAACTGTTTTGCCAAAACACATTTTTTTGCCTATGATAAAATCATTTAAAAATCAAAGTAAAAATGTTAGAGACTCTCCTAAAGACTCACAAACAGTAGCTAACACTTTTGAAAAGTTAGGCAAAAATTGGCTAAGTAAAAAAAATCACAAAGTTAGAATAATCAATTTGACAACTCTTTAATTTTTCACAAGTATGCTCAAAATGAGCATGACTCTGAACTATTGATTGGTCTAAGTCATAAATCATGTGGCATGATATGAAATGCATGAAAATACAGCAAATATGATGCATGGAATGCATGATTTAAGACCTAAATGACATGAAAAATGCATGGCATAGAGAATATGACCTAGACCTAAATGAACTTGCATGAAATTTAATGCAACCTAGGTCTAAAATGCATGAATATGCATGGCAAAACAAGCCAAACCTAAACCTAAAGAATGCATGGAAATAACACAAACATATAGCATGCTTAAAAAAATACACAACCAAATATCATGAAAATTCAAACCTATTAACTAGCATGATGAAAAATGCAATACAAAGCATACAACATGAGGGGTGGCCGAATGGTCCCATACTTTAAAATGAGCATGGCATTTTCACAAACACATGATAACTAACATGCAAGATTAAAGAATAATACTCAAATCATGAAAATATAAAGTAAAGGCATGAAATCCAATAGGCATTTTCACAAACACATGGATTAACAAAATGTAAAACATAAACAACTTAAACATTTTGAAAACAGAAAATCAAAAATGCAAGATAAGTAAAATAAACATGATAACAAGATAATAGACTCAACAATGGAAACAAGCAAGCAACCAAATCAAAACAAGCTTCATATTTACGTATTTGAAGAAGATTTAAAGCATCAAAACTTGTTAAATATCACTAATAACATGAAACAAAAAACAAAACAGCAACTACACTAAAACAGCAAGCCATTCGGCCAACCCAAAAACAAGAGAAAAAAAAATTTCCAAAAGCTTTTTTAAAGGAAAGTAACAAGAAGAAACTTGAAGAAGAAAATTAAAAACACTTATTTTAAAAAGGAAAATCAAAAGAAACTCACCAAAATAGCAATCAAAATAGCAAATCAAGAATAGAAAATCAAGGAAAATGTAAGAGTATGGTGCTTAAAGCAACCTCTAGAAGCTATATTGCAAGCTTTTTCTCTTCTAACTTTCTTTTCTTTTCTAATTTTTTTTTTTTGCCTTTCAAAAATGGAGAGAAAATCAGCCAAACAAGAGTGTGAATAGAGTGCAAATGAAAGAGAGAGCCCTCCCCTCTTGTAGTGGCCGATTGGCCCTTGGAAGAACCTAGGAGGTTCTAGAATTTTTTTCAACAAGTTTCATCCAATGGCCTTCAATCCAAGATGCCTTCTATGTAGGATTCTCACCCTTAGATTAGAATCATCAGCCCTTGAATTATGATGTCATAAAGATGTCATTGATAACTCGTATAATTATATAGTTTTTAGTTATGTTTTATTATTGTTTTGTGTCAAATACGAGTTATTATTGTTTAGTCTAATTGTGTTTATGATCTTTTATATTTTTATGTAATTTGGTGTTTTTCACAAGTTTCTTTGAGTGATTTCAGATTACTAGAATTAAGGGCAAATCCAGTTCAGTTCCAGTTCCGACACCTTTTGCCATATCAGCTATATCTCGAGTTTCACTGAAGCAATAAGGCTGAACTTTGTATCCCTGCAAAGCTAAGAGGCATATCTATCTTTTTCATGTTTTACACTTCTTGAAACGGAGTCGTTTTCCCTAACGAAATCGACCATCAAGTTGGCTGATGTGCAATGACGTCTGTTCTGCACCGTTTTGGTATTTTGACCATATCTTCCGATCCACGTGCGCAAATGATCTGATTCCAACGGCTATGGATCCGTAACTGATAGGGGTATATTTTTCTAGAAGACCATTTTATCAGATCGAGCCTCCAACATTGACAAAATCGACCATCAAGCTGGCTAATCAGAATTGTCATACAATATGACGAAAATTGTTAGAAAAATGCACCCACCTATTATACCTACCTTTGAAATTTGTAAAGCTTGTCTCTTGTCATTTAGCCCTCCAAAATGTGTATAAATAGAGGGCCTTGGATGAGTATTGGGAGACAATGATACATTGGTAGGATAGCCATTGTAATAAAATTCTCTAAGTTTTCTTTTTCTTTCCTTTCTCTAGTTTTCTTTTTCTTCTTACATTTCTTTTCATTTTATTCATATCTAGTATGTGTTTCTAATCATATTGTTGAGGTGATGAGGTGAAGCTCTTGGTAAATGCTAAGGTTAGTCTCTTAAACATGAGCTAAAATGAATCATCATTTATAAGCACTAGCATAGATAATATTTTCTTTTGGTTTAAAATCATACTTGCAAAGTAGAGATCTTGATTCATTATTGACAATGAAAATGGCACAGTAAATGCTTGGTTTCATAACCTTGATTTGTTGTAGACATATACCTTGGCATAAGGAATGCTTGGACTCTTTTTATGAGTTTTGAGGACACCAAATGAACATAATATCATATGCTATGGACGTTGGACAATTTGGACTGAATTGCTAAACCTTTCGATTGGAACCTCCCTTATGTGTGGATTTCAATTGTGTAATAAAACAAGATTAATCTTAGCATAACACCAAGAGTGGATTCTCTAACCTCAACATCCTTTCTTATTGTTTTTTATATTTTGTTTAATTTCTTTTATGTTATTTTATTTATTTTGTTCTCTAATATCTTGTTTATTTTGTTTTGTTGTTGATTCCCTAATATCTTGTTTACTTTCTTTTTCTTATATATTTATAAACTTATACTTACTAATACGCTTCCCTGTGGTTCGACCTCGGACACCCGAGAATTTATTACTTGAACATAACCTGCACTTGGGTTTACAACTCTTAATTGAGTTTCCATCAAGTTTTTGGCGCCGTTGCCGGGGAGGCAATACTAAGTATATAAGTTTATAAGTATATTTATTTTTTTTGGCTGGTTATACCGCCTAATTTGTTTATATTTATTTTTATTGGCTGGTTATACCGCCTAATTTTGTATATTAACTTTGTTTTATGCTTGTTTGGCGACGTGATTTTAGATCTCGTCGTTTAGTTAGATTTTATTGTGAAACTTTTTCAGGTAATCTTTCTAATACAACTCCTACCATGGCTGACAATGAAAGTGTTCATGCTGAAGATGAGAACAGACAAGTACGCACCATGCGTGACTACTTGCAACCAACTCGAAGCTCATCACCCTCTTGTTTTATTTTTCCTCTCAATGCAAACAACTTTCGTTTTAAACCAGGTATGATAGCTTTGCTTCCAAATTTCTATGGGTTGGAATCGGAAAGTGCTTACTCGTTTCTAAAAGACTTCGAAGATGTATGTGTCACCTTTAATGACCAACAATGTACAAATGAAATTGTCAAGCTAAAGTTATTTCCTTTTTCTTTAAAAGATAAAGCAAAAATTTGGCTTCATAATTTAAAACCAAGGTCAATTGGCACATGGCAAGAATTACAAACTGAGTTTCTAAAGAAATTTTTCCCAGCACATAAAACTACTGCTTTGAAAAGACAGATTCAAAATTTCAATCAAAATCAAAATGAAGCATTTTTTCAGTGCTGGGAGCGTTTTAAAGATTTGTTAAGTTCTTGTCCACATCATGGTTTTGAAAAATGGCGTCTTATTAGTTTCTTTTATGAAAGTTTAACTCCCGAAACTAAACAATTTGTTGAAACAATGTGTAACGGTGAGTTTCTAGAAAAAGAACCTGAAGAAGCCTTTGACTACTTAGACCATTTGGCAGATAACTCTCAAGCCTGGCACACAGATAATTCCTCTGAAAGTTCCAATAGATCTAATCTTGTTTCTAACAGAGGTAAATATCATTTTAGTCAAGAAGATGAGATAAAAGCTAAAGTAGCTAATTTGGCTAGAAAGATTGAAGCCATGGAACTTAGAGAAGTAAAAGAAGTCAAAACGGTTAAAAATGAAGAAAGTTGTGGAATTTGTGAAATCATGGGACACCCCACTTCTGAATGTCCAAACATTCCCATTCTTAAAGAAGCGTTGCATGATCAAGTAAATTCCATAAACACATTTAAAAAACCTTTTCCTTCTCCTTACTCTGAAACGTATAACCCTGAATGGAGAAATCATCCCAACTTCAGTTGGCGGAATAATAATCATGTTCAGGTACCACAATCTCAAAAGCCGGGCAACACTTTTTCCTATCAACCTTCACGTGTACAAACCTTGGAAGAGACATTGCAAGCATTCATGCAAACACAAGCAAATGTGAATAGCCGGACTTCACAGGACATCAATGAGATCAAAAACACCTTGTCCACATTGACAGCTTCATTACGCACTCAAGAAAAAGGTAAGTTTCCTGCTCAACCTCAGCCTAACCCTTCTACTCAATGTCTTGTTTCTTGCTCCAATGAAACTCAACAGGAAAATGCCAGTTCTATCACAACTCTTCGAAGTGGAAAGGCAATTGACAAAAACATTCCATCAAAAGACCAAGATCCTCTTTCCCCTCAGAAAAGTAATGGTAAGGATGATGGTAAGTCTGAACTTCTTGAAAATTTGGACAAAGAAAAAGGTATGCATCCTGCTCCTTTTCCTCAAAGGTTGCAAACAATAAAGAATTTGAATCAAAATGCAGAAATTTATGAACTTTTCAAACAAGTTAAGATTAACATTCCTTTATTGGATGCAATCAAACAAGTTCCATCTTATGCTAAATTTTTGAAGGACATGTGCACAGTTAAAAGGAAACATAATGTACAAAAGAAAGCATTTTTGACGGAAAGTGTGAGCTCAATCATTCAGCACCTTACTCCACCAAAATTCAAAGATCCTGGATGTCCAACAATCTCATGCATCATTGGAAACACTAGAATAGAACGTGCATTGCTTGATCTTGGTGCTAGTGTTAATCTTTTGCCTTTTTCTGTTTATCAACAGTTAGGTTTAGGTGAACTCAAGGAAACACCTGTTACACTTCAACTAGCTGATCGTTCTGTAAAAATTCCTCGAGGGATAGTTGAAGATGTTTTGGTTCAAATTGATAATTTTTACTTCCTTGTTGATTTTATTGTTTTGGACACACATCCTGTTTCAAATCCAAATGTTCAAATTCCTGTTATATTAGGCCGTCCATTTCTTGCAACTTCTAATGCTCTGATAAATTGCAGGAATGGTATGTTGAACATTTCTTTTGGAAATATGACTTTAGAATTAAATGTGTTCAACACTTGCAAGCAACCTGGTGATGATTTAGAAGTACATGAAGTGGATTTCATTGAAGAACTTGTTCATGAACATCTCACCACTACCACATTCCATGATCCTTTAGAAGCTTATTTAATTGAATGTGAGTTTGATAATGCTTCAGAAATTTCACACACTGATTCTTTGTTAAAATCTTTTCAGGATAAGCATTGTTGGAAACAAAAGTTTGAGGAACTACCATCACTTACAAATGTCACTGTACCATCAACTATTGAACCACCCAAGCTGGATTTAAAACCATTGCCATCCGAGCTAAAATATTCCTTTTTGGGTAAGAATGAAACTTTTCCAGTCATAAATGAACTTGAGGAACTCAGAAAAGATGCATATGAGAATTCTGAAATTCATAAAGAAAGAACTAAAGCCTTTCATGACAAGTTAATTTCAAGAAAAACATTTGTTGTTGGGCAAAAAGTTCTACTTTATAATTCTAGACTTCACATATTTCCTGGTAAGTTGAGATCAAGATGGACTGGCCCATCTGTGGTTAAGCATGTGTATCATTATGGAGCAGTTGACATTGAGATTCCTCAAAATGGTAACGTATTCAAGGTAAATGGACAAAGACTCAAACTTTTTTTTGGAAAATCATGTTACTCAAGAAGAGGTTGTTTTTCTTTCTGATCCTTGTTTTGAAAATAACTAGATGTAAATATAATTTTTACTAATCTTCAAAAAAAAAATACATTTTTTTTAACCCCGGTTAAATGGCGGATAACGGTACTCCGTGATTATTTAAGTCGGTCCCATCAGCTACCCACAAAACTGATATTGTATATAAATTTCTCTTTCAATTTCTTTTTCATTTTTTTTTTCAAGATGGATGATATTCTCACAAGATTGCAGAAACGATTTCCTCCTTTTCCTCGAAATATTTTACTGAAGCTTTACCAAGTTCGATCTGAAAGATTAAGAATGCTTATGCACAAAGGGATTCCTGAAGACATACGTTGGATAATTGAAGCCAAGGTACGTGAAGATGAATATCTTCCTGTTTTGCATTTACCAGGTACAGGTAGAAGCACTTATGCAAAGAAGCGACGAGCAAAGCGCATGAGTTCAAATTGCCACAAATGTGCACGATGGACGTGTAACGGTAAATGTCGTTCTATTGGGATTCCGTCTTCTAATCGAGATGATAAAATTGAATTCATTAAGGATGGACTGAGTAAGGAGAATTTGGGTAATATCCAACTTTCTCTTGAGACGCATCCTAGTGGAGACGTACAAAGAGAAATTCTTGATTTATGGCCTCAATTCCAAAGGGAATGGCAACATCTTGGGAATCTGATGTTAAAAGACCCTGTTTGCCAGCTTGTAAGAAAACTGGATGGGAAGCATATCCTCGACTCATAGAAGGCGTTTAAGCCGTTTCTGGACGTAAAACCAGAGGAAGATGTGAGCCACAATCACAACTACAATAAATGACTTCTCAGCTTTTGGTTTGATTTGCAATAACTTTATTTCGGTTTAATTTACGTGTTGTTCGATTTGTGTAATTATTTTTGTTTTTTTTTTTTTTTTTTTGCATTGGTCTTTTACGGTTGATTTTTCTTCTCTTTTTGATTTTCTTCCTGAAATCACGCAAAAATCTTTTGTAGGTTAACATTTTCTTCTGACAGGACAAATACACTTTCGGCGACATTATTACTCTTGTCTGATTCATTACTCAGTCCTCTATATATTACACCATGTACTCATTCTCTTTCAGGCACTCGAAAAAGAAAAAAAAATGGAAAGCACTTCGTCCCAGCGCATTAAAAAAATTTGTGTCTTTGGAGGTGCTTATCCAGGGAAAAATAACATATTCGCTGATGAAGCCATAAGAGTTGGAGTAATACTTGCCCAACAAAAGATCCACTTGATTTATGGAGGCGGTAGTACGGGTTTAATGGGAGCAGTCGCTACAGCAGCACACGCCGGAGGAAGTCCAGTTCTAGGAATCGTGCCAAAACTATTCACAGATTTTTGTGGACCTACCGTGGGTAAGGAAATACAAGTCTGGAGTATCCCTGAACGGATAACAATCATGTACCATTCTGCCGATGCATTCATTGCCTTACCAGGAGGTCTGGGTACATTGGAAGAAATAGCTTGCGTGGCTTCTTGGTCATCTTTGGTCACAAATAAGAAACCCATTGGTTTGCTTAATATTAATGGTTATTTTAGTAATTTACTTTCATATTTAGATAATGCTGTGGATAATGGATTCATGTTTTCAGAGGCAAGGAGAACCATAATTTCTGCTACAACCATTGAAGATTTACTCAAAAAGCTACAAGCTTATGAGTGTTTATCTGCTACGGTTGTTTCGCAAACGCTCGGAAAAAGAAAAAGAGATATGGACGAGCAAGGAGTGGATTGCACTTTGTCTTTGTGACATTATCTAACATTTTGCTTGTTGTGTCTCAGTTATAATAAGTGGTTAGCAACCTCTGCAGGTAATATCTCCTAAATTCTACCTTTAAAATTTGACATTGGGGACAATGTCATATTTTAGTAGGGGGTAAGGGACATATTTTGCTAAAAAAAAAAAAAAAAATTTGTTGTGTTTTAAGACATTTAGAAGTATTCATTCTGAACAAGGTCTGAGTAAGGGAGACTTGAGACATACCTTGTCAGTTTGATTTAATCTTCTTCTTCAAAAAAACAAAAAAAACAAAAAAAAAAAAAAAAAAAAAAAAACATGTTTAGACTTAGTGTGTTTTTTTTTTTTTTAGTTACTTTCAATACAATGATGAGATATGAATTGCATAAGTCTAAAACAGATTTATTAGTGAGAAGATTTTCATGAGAATTGAGCTTGATGTCAACTTTTTTATGAGCCAATGTTAATATGATATGTTGATTGAGAAAGAAGCATGTTTAGACTTAATCTGACTTGTATAATCATCTTTGTGAGTTTTTGAGCCTATAATGATTGATGCATTATACAAATCAATCTAATTTCTTTCTTGAGTGCTCTTATGATTACATGATTCTCTAGAACTTGCTTTAAACCGTTTGAGACTATATTGATACATGTGACAACATGAATATGATAGAGGCATTAGGATTATAACCAGAGCCAAACAGCCATCCCTTATTAATGTTCTACGAGAACATCCCCACTAGTGAGCCAATTTGAGCCTACATTAAATATGATGTTTTATTGGTAACCACAACTTACACCTAGCCTAAATATGCTTATATCCTTACCCTTGTTCTAAAGATGAATTTTATATTTTGAGACATATTGCAAAAAAACAAGGGATATTTTTATTTGAAAATTTGGGTTAGAAACAAAAGATAAGTGTGGGGGAAAGAAAAGAAAAGAAAAAGTCAAGAGAAAAAGAAAGGGATCATTGTCAAATACATTCCCATATTAAAAAAAAAAAAAAAAAAAAAAAAAAATCTTCTCTTGAACTTCTAGAAAAAGATGTTACAAAGTTGGTTAGAATGATGCAAAGGCTCAACATGAATATTTAGCCTATGTTATTATGTGCTTTATAAGAGTTTTGAGAAGTTTTATTTGTATGATCTTATTATGTCTCTAAAATCTATGAACTCTTTGGAACCTTTGTGATATCTTTATCCTTTTGTTCTTTAACCACATTATAACCCTTTGGCCCCATTACAATCTTGAATAAAGACCTCTTGATTTATGAAGTTGTATGATCTAAATAGTGGAGAATAGGTGGACAAGCAAGCATATGGTAGAAGTGTTTTCATGAGATTGATTGAGTGTAAACACTTTACCACTACTTTAAAGAGTGAAAATCAAGAGAGTATCCCATGTGAGAAGTTGAGATTAAGTTTGAATATACACTATTTTGATTGAAATATGTTATGTTATTATTGGCTTAACTCAAACTATTTACATTCAAGCAAGATTTTTTGTGAATTTCTTTAAGCTATTGATTAGTTTTTAAGACTTGTCCAATGATTATCTCTAATTTATATTGGAAGGATTAGTTATAATTATTATTTTTAGTTTTTCTTATGTCTTCAATGTTTGTGGGTATCGTCCTAGTAAACCCTCACGAGACTAAACTCGTCCACTAGGGACACCTAGGGGTTTAAAGGCTTGTGTCACATGCTAAGTGCCACCGTGATTTCCTACGAAAATGGATTAGATTAAATTTTCTTATTTTATTATTATTTTTTTTATTGAGTCGTTGCTAGGGACTAGCAACAATCTAAGTATGGGGGTGTGATAACTCGTATAATTATATAGTTTTTAGTTATGTTTTATTATTGTTTTGTGTCAAATACGAGTTATTATTGTTTAGTCTAATTGTGTTTATGATCTTTTATTTTTTTATGTAATTTGGTGTTTTTCACAAGTTTCTTTGAGTGATTTCAGATTACTAGAATTAAGGGCAAATCCAGTTCAGTTCCAGTTCCGACACCTTTTGCCATATCAGCTATATCTCGAGTTTCACTGAAGCAATAAGGCTGAACTTTGTATCCCTGCAAAGCTAAGAGGCATATCTATCTTTTTCATGTTTTACACTTCTTGAAACGGAGTCGTTTTCCCTAACGAAATCGACCATCAAGTTGGCTGATGTGCAATGACGTCTGTTCTGCACCGTTTTGGTATTTTGACCATATCTTCCGATCCACGTGCGCAAATGATCTGATTCCAACGGCTATGGATCCGTAACTGATAGGGGTATATTTTTCTAGAAGACCATTTTATCAGATCGAGCCTCCAACATTGACAAAATCGACCATCAAGCTGGCTAATCAGAATTGTCATACAATATGACGAAAATTGTTAGAAAAATGCACCCACCTATTATACCTACCTTTGAAATTTGTAAAGCTTGTCTCTTGTCATTTAGCCCTCCAAAATGTGTATAAATAGAGGGCCTTGGATGAGTATTGGGAGACAATGATACATTGGTAGGATAGCCATTGTAATAAAATTCTCTAAGTTTTCTTTTTCTTTCCTTTCTCTAGTTTTCTTTTTCTTCTTACATTTCTTTTCATTTTATTCATATCTAGTATGTGTTTCTAATCATATTGTTGAGGTGATGAGGTGAAGCTCTTGGTAAATGCTAAGGTTAGTCTCTTAAACATGAGCTAAAATGAATCATCATTTATAAGCACTAGCATAGATAATATTTTCTTTTGGTTTAAAATCATACTTGCAAAGTAGAGATCTTGATTCATTATTGACAATGAAAATGGCACAGTAAATGCTTGGTTTCATAACCTTGATTTGTTGTAGACATATACCTTGGCATAAGGAATGCTTGGACTCTTTTTATGAGTTTTGAGGACACCAAATGAACATAATATCATATGCTATGGACGTTGGACAATTTGGACTGAATTGCTAAACCTTCCGATTGGAACCTCCCTTATGTGTGGATTTCAATTGTGTAATAAAACAAGATTAATCTTAGCATAACACCAAGAGTGGATTCTCTAACCTCAACATCCTTTCTTATTGTTTTTTATATTTTGTTTAATTTCTTTTATGTTATTTTATTTATTTTGTTCTCTAATATCTTGTTTATTTTGTTTTGTTGTTGATTCCCTAATATCTTGTTTACTTTCTTTTTCTTATATATTTATAAACTTATACTTACTAATACGCTTCCCTGTGGTTCGACCTCGGACACCCGAGAATTTATTACTTGAACATAACCTGCACTTGGGTTTACAACTCTTAATTGAGTTTCCATCAGTCATAAATATATTCTCTCTCCAACCATTGGTCCATGTGTTGTAAATTCAAAGGCTTGATCACAAAAATAACTACCTTCCTCTTCATTGTTGGCCTTCTGATAAAAAATCAAAAAATATCTGCCCACCATTGGGCCTTGGCCGGTTGACCCCTCATCTTCCAGCCCATGCTTCATTTGTTTTAAAGGCAAGAAAAGCCCTTTTCTGTTTCTTGGGTAAAATGATCTTTTTGCCCCCCGAACATAAATAAATAGCAAACGGACTTCAAATTCAAATTTTCTTTTTTCAATACTTCCAAAATAATAAAAAATTGGATTCTGGAGGTTTTAAAAATTTTCCGAGCCCATTTGCTATTTATTTGAATTTTTTCTTCCAAAATTTCCCTTTTGTGCTCCTAAACTTTACCATTTTTTAAACGAGCTCCAAATCCATATTTTTCTTCACCAATCTCTTCCAAATAATTTAAAAGTATGATCTGAAAGTTTTCATAATTTTTGGAACTCATTTGGTATTTTTTTCGGGATTTATCTGCTTGAATTACTACATAGTGGGCCCGGGATTTTGGCCATTTTGTAAACGAACTCCGAATCTGGATTTTCTTTCTCCAATATCTTCCAAATAATTTAGAAATGAGATCTGCAAATTTTTAGAAATTTTGGAGCTCAGTTACTATTTTTTCGGGTTTTATTTTGTTTAATTTTTACATAGAGGACCCAGTATTTGGCCATTTTGCAAACGAACTCCGAATCCGGATTTTCTTTCGCCAATCTGTTCGAAATGATTTAAGAATGAGATATGCAGTTTTTCAGAATTTTTGGAGTTTATTTGCTATTTTCCCAAAATTTCCAATTTTGTCTTTTTGCCTTTGAAACCCGGTTTTGCTCAAAACAAGTCCGATTTTTAGATTTTTCTTCAAATTAAGCCTTGGGCTATCCTTGTTTAGTCACTCCTCATCAATTAGGGGCTTTAGTTTTACCGAATCGGGCCATTTCTGTAATTCTTCCAAATTTCACCAAAATCCACCAAAAACCCTAATTCTCAATTTTCTTCCGAATTGACTTTTCTTTCAGTTTTTCTTTCAAGTAGCTTCTCCATTACCCGTAGTCAGTGCTTATCTTTCATTTGGAACCCTCAATTTCGACCAATTTGATCGTTTAAGCACTTTTCCCCAAATTTCTCGAACTAGGGGTATTCTTTCTACTGAATCTCCGTAACCAACTCTCGAACTCCATATATTTCGATGTAGACCTTGGATTATAAAAATTCTTTCACCATTTTTCAATTGAACTTCAAAAATATTGATTTTGAAAGTGGGTTGACTTTTTTAATAGTTGACTTTTTGGGGTTGACTTTTTCAAGTTTGACTTTTTATGCTCGCCTTCTTAGACTAAGTCTCGGAGTACCACCTGTAGGATGAAAAAAGTCTTTTTACATTCTGAAACATCAATTTAGGAAGATAACATACCTGTTTTAGTGGTCCGGACAAAATTAGGTGTCTACAATTATCATTGTGGAATTGCTGGCCATAGCATTGAAGACTGTATAGCATTCAAAAAGAAAGTAAGTCTCTTATAGAGATCAAGTGGATCGATCCACTGACACTGATTGATAGAGGGCTGGGAAAGAATAATTAGGATTGGGAGATTTACGACAATGATGTAGAAAGACTTCGGTCTGATATAATGTAGTAGGATTACTTTTTCAGTAGCCGGCTCTTATAGCCTTAGGATGCTAGGAAGAATAAAGTGTTTGTAAAGATAGTTTTAACCACTGTTCAAATTTTGAAAACATGGTTTATACTATTGTGAACGTTGATATGGGAATGGATTGATTATACTTCAAATTTATGAGATGTTGATGATTAAGTTCCTCCGATTCTTATTTCCTCCGTGATATCTTCCCCTTTGCATTTTGCTCCGATCAATTATTTGTCATACCATATATTCATACATGCATCTTGGTAGCATCAGGTGGTATTCATGAGAAACATAGTCAGCATGATTTTTCTGTTTATGTTCATGCAGTAATTTGCTTATTACATACATCATGTTAGCATTAGGTCGCATTCATAACACACATGGTCAGCATGAGTTTCTTTGTATATAGTTTGTGTCAATCATTCATTGTTTACATGCATCATAATTGACATCATGTTGCATTCATAATGTATATGATCATTCATTGGGAAATACACTGAAATATACATGGTCATTCATCGCATATATCCATGCATTGATTTGTTTATTCTTTGCTTGTAGCATGTTGGCATCGTGATTGCATTGATTACATATATAGTCAGCATGTTTCCACTGTACATGTCCATACATCATATTGTTTAGGCTTCACGTGTATCAAATTGCATTCATGACTCTTTCATCATGACATACATTTGGGGAAATAAAATAGAAGTTGGCTTGGCTTTAAGAGACTATGAAAGAATTTCCATTTCAAATCAGAGGTATAAGAAGTACTGAGTACCCTTTTAATACAGGCCAGTGCTATGGAGAATGAACAAGTTGCCCGAACGGAAAGAATGGAAAGGATACAGGAAGAATTGCGAGAACAGCTGGCAAAGCCTCAAGCAAAATCTAAAGATAAGATGACTAAATTGATGGAGCTGATGTCCATCGTAATCAAGGGAAAAAGGATACCCTAAAAATTTTGTCGCCAGAGAAGGGTTAGAAGTACAAAAGGGTTTGAGTGAGGTCATGATGTTGGATGGCCAGAACACAGTTAATCCCGTTAACATTCTAAACTCAGATGATCCAGCTGAACAGGCAAAATTGAAAATGGTTGAGTCGATTGAGGCTGAGTTGGTAGATTCCCAAGTGAAATATCAGTTGTTAGATGAAAGGCTCCGGGCAATAGAAAGTACAGATGTATTTGGGAGTTTAGATGTGAAAGAACGATGTTTGGTCCTCGATTTAGTTATTCCTCCTAAGTTCAAGATCCCTGACTTTGTGAAATATGACGGGACGACCGATCCGTCAGCCCACATCACTATGTTCTGCCAAAAGATGACAAGTCATATAGATAATGATAAGCTTTTGATCCACTGCTTTCAGGATAGCCTCAGTGGGTCCACAATTAGGTGGTATGGTCAGTTGAGCAACGATCAGATTCACTCTTGGAACGACATGGCTAGGGCTTTTCTAAACCAATACAAGCATATGACCGGCATGGTGCCTGACCTTCTCACCTTGAAAAATATGAAGAAAAGAGCTACTGAGAGCTTCAAAGAATATGCGCAGCGGTGGATGAGCCTGGCCGCCCAAGTATAACTGCCCTTAACTCAGAAGGAAGCCACTGTCCTTTTTGTGAATACACTGCAGGCCTCGTACTATGATATACTTGTCGGCAACACCACGAAGAATTTTTGGGCATGGTAATTTCAGGAGAGATAATTGAGAATGCTATCAAGGATGGGAAAATTGAAGGAGAAAGAACATCTAATATCGAGAGAAATGGGGCATCTGAAAAGGGCTTTACCCCACCTCCCTAATTCTCCTTGTATCACCCGTTTTACTCTACCCTGAACAATATCTCTCAAGGTGCTTATCCTTGCCCACCAATGCCTACAACCGTGCCAACATTTACATCTGTCTATCAATCTAACACCCTTGGGAATAATCGAAGGGGGCATAAAAAGCGAAAAAGAAATCAGGTTGACCCGATTCCTCTGAGATACTACCTCAACTCATCCAGAATCACCTTGTGACACCCATGCAATTAGAGCCTTTAAATCCCCTTTATCCGAGCTGGTATGGTGCTAATGAGTGTTGTGGTTATCATTCTAGCAATCAAGGTCACTCAACAGAGAACTGACCCGCTTTGAAGTTTAAGGTCAGGGATCTCATCAAGGCTGGTTCGATAAGTTTTGAAGATGGAAAAGCCAAGTGTCATAAGAAACATAGTGCATAATCATATTAGGATTTCTGATGTATGTAGTTCTATACACTGTGATGATGAAAGCACTTCTCTCATGTTGACATCTACATGAAATAAATAAATTTTGAATTTAAATGTTTTATTATGTTCATTATGTTTTAATAATAATTTGAATTTGCAAAAAAATGAAACTTTGAGAAATTTTTTTTTGGTAAACAATAATAAGGGGTTTTCACGTGAAATAATGGACAGTATCGAGAATATTGATGATCATTGTTAGAAATGACCTAACACTTTCCCTCTCTCTCTTTTAGGCTTTCCTATGCCTAAATCCTTTGAATCAAAACTACTTGAAAGACCTAATGCTTCAAGGAATATGAATAATTGAACTCCATAAAACCATTGTCATCATAGAATAAGCAAAGATGTAAATCCTAGTGTAGGCTATGAACAAAGGAACGAACTTTTTGAAAATTTTTCGGACTCCTTGAAATTCAAACAAATAAGACATTCTTTCAAGAATCTAGATCTTGGTAATTTGATATATGTCAAGGTTATGCCAAAGCTGTTCATGTCTTTTCCAATAACCACAAAACACCAATTGCCCAAACATCATTTCATAATTGACACCCTCGGGGCACACTGATTAAACTAAATTATATGTCCTAGAGAAAACCCGTTTTGGGTCATCTTTTCCTTGTCTCTTCAAAGAACTCAGAATTGAAACTCAGCATTTTCAAAATAGACATAGAATTGCTATGTTCCTCGCTAATACAATTTCCCAAGGTTGATCAAATTAGGGCATCATATGTGGAAATGATAGATACATGGTGAATAAGGAGGGACTAACGCACGAATCATTGGGGCATGCGTTGGTGTAAAAAAACAAAACAAACAAAAAAAAAAGAAAAAAAGAAATTGTGATATCATGCCTATGAGAATTCGAATGATTCCAAAGTGCAAAATGAAATTTTGATTATCTATTCCCCCTAGGGATTGCTTTTCAAATGAGAATATTTGTGCTTGATATGAGAAATGGTCATATTCATATCCCTTTCACAAGGAAAAATTATCCATAGTCACCCCTTTCGATCCAAACGAATTCTTTCTTCTTTGAACCCTGATCAAGGATCACCCTCTACACTGGGAATACATGCGAGGAAAGATCTTTTTAAAGATCATGGAGAAATGAGTCCTAACTCAAAAGACAGATACAAAGCAAATTGAGCCCCGAATGAATATGGGCTCATCCTGTCGAAAGAAAATGGAAAAGATGGTGAAATGGAAGCCAAGAACAAAGGAAAAGAAAAAGTGTGAAAAAGTATGGCAAATGAAAGCCAAAAGCAAGGAAGAAAAAAAGAAAAAGTCAAAAATAAAATAAAATAAAAGGAATGAAAAGTCTAAAAGGGACAAATGCTTCAAAGGGAATCCTCCTCAAGAAATGATCCTTGATTTGATTACCCTCAAACACACATTTTGGGCCTATTTATCCTTTCTTTATGAACCCCGAACCATGGCCTACATTATGTACTTTAAAAGTCCATTTTGACCAAGCCTGAATATTTAATTTGAAGGGTTTTTCCTCAAATTTTATCCCATCTCATCGAATTATCATTTCACTATGAAAGAATTTAGAATTCTCAAGTTCATGGTAGAACCAAAAAAAAGAAGAGAGAAAGACAAAATGGAAAGAATGGGACTCTAGGGCGAAAACCCAAAAACAGGCGGTCTAGAGTAAAATGAAATTTTTTGATGCCATCTATGATAGTGCCGCTACCACAAAAGAGAAGGTCATCTTGAAGAACTGGTCATCGAGGAACATTTAGGAATTCCTGAACCTCCTAAATTGTCAACTCTCATTCGGAGGATTGTCTTCAAAAACTGAAACTTTTTTCCCTCCAAAATTAAACTTTCCAGTTTAAACATCCCAGCCAATCTTGACGCTTGTCAAAATGCCTTGATATGGAAACTAAAAGAATGTTGAATTTGTTTGGTTCTCAATGAATTCATGATTTATAAAACTTGTTCCATTTGTGAACCTAGAAGGGGTATACATTTTTGTTATGAAGTTTTCCTAGAAAAGCCAGAATCTTGTTATACCAAACCTTGCCAATCCCAGTTGAAAAAAAAACCCATATTGACACTTAAAGAAATTTCTAATAGTGATCACCAGTCTTCAAAAGATTTGCACATCACACACTGTGGGGTTAATATTTTTTGTTCAGAAGTTTTTAAAATGAGAAAACAAATATAGATATTTTTTTGAAATACCCATTTTTGATGTTGATAAGAGACAAGGGTTTTTTTTTAGCCCAAAGGTATAGAACTACTAGGATAGGTCTTGACTTCCAGATATGAGAATAAGAAATAGAACCTGTTTCAGACCTCTGTTGATGAGAGTTTGAAAACTGTTGGGGCAAAGAGAATAGCCAAAATGAATTAAAGATATACTCTGATTTGAAAAGGAAAAATGAATTTGAGAGGCTAAGCCAAAGTCTAGAAAAATGATCAGGCGCATTTGCATCACTCATGAGCACTCATCTTTTTATTGAGCTTTGCATCTGCACAGTGTTGGCAAGCATTTACATCATTCATGGGTATTTGCATGGGCATTATTCCATAAGCATATGCATTTTACCTTTACATTTACATCCTTCATGGAATTCGTATTTGTGTCATCTCAAGCAATTGCATCATTTCTAGAACCATTGCATTTTCATTATTGTGTGGTAACTGCAGTTACACTATTCATAGACCACTTACGGGAACATGATTAGTCGGGGCATCTGCATCATTCCATGAAGTAGTTGCATCAATATAAGAGCATTTGCATCTGCATCAAGAAGCATCTACATCAATCAAAGATATCTGCATCTGCATCATGAAGCATTTGCATCAATCCAAGCCATTTACATTTGCACCATGAAGCATGAGCACCTTTTTAAAGACATGTGCATCTGCATCTCTTCTCAAAGCTTTTGGGTATAATTTTCAACAAGATTTTTTTAAAAAAATGAGCAAGTCTTCAGTGGTGATAGCCGAAGCCTCTATGGAGATATCCAGCGTTTTAAATTTGTTTGAAAATGGCAAGTCTTCAGTGGTGATAGCCGAAGCCTCTGTGGAGATATCCAGAGTTTTAAATTTTTTGAATAGGGAACAAGTCTTTGGTAGTGATAGCTGAAGCCTCTGTGGAGATATCCAGAGTTTTTAACTTTTTTTAAATGTGAACAAGTCTTCGGTGGTTATAGTTGAAGCTTCTAGTGGAAATATCCAAGGTTTTATAATTTTGAAAAATGAAAAATCTTCTTCTGGAGGAGCTATCCAGAGTTTTACAGTTTTAAAAATGAGCAAGTCTTTGGTGGTGATAGCCAAAGCTTCTGCACGAGATACACAAATTTTATTCAACATCTGCATCTACATCCAGAAGCATTTGCATCAGTCTAAGTCATTTGAATCTGCATCAAGAAAATTTGCATCAAATCAAGTAATTTACATTTGCATCAAAGACATTTGTATCCTCTCTCAAAGCTTTCAGGTATAATCGAACTCGTTCTGCTTCTCAAATGAGTCGTGCCCCGAGACCACCATCGAGGTACTTTCTTTTATTTTGAACCTGCCGAACCTAGAATTTTACTTTTTAAAAATGAAGTCTTTGGTAGTGATAGCTGAAGCTTCTGGAGGAGATACCCAGAATTTTACAAATTTTAAATAGTGAGAAAGTCTTCGGTGGTGATAGCTGAAGCTTATGGAGGAGATAACCAAAATTTTACAAATTTTAAACTGTGAGAAAGTTTTCGGTAGTGATAGCCGAAGCCCCTGTGGAGATATCCAGAGTTTTAAATTTTTTTTAAAAAAAATGAGCAAGTCTTTGGTGGTGATAGCCGAAGCTTCTAGAGGAGATGCCCAGAATTCTAAACACAGCTGAGAACAAGACAGGTTAAGACCCCGAGACCATCGTCGAGGTCATTTCTTCTCTTGCAAATTGAACTCGTTTCCTTAAGACGGGTTGAGCCTTGATTAGTTAGGGAACTCAATTTAAGGATAAAATCTTCAATTTACAATTTTTTCAAAAACAAAAAAAAAAAAATGATGAAAAATGGAAATGAATGAAAACCCTTTCTTTTTCTCTTCACATGTGATTTCACTAATCAGACAAAATTAGTGTTTGTTTATCTTTTCTTGATTCTCAGCAATAGCCAAAGAGGGGCAGCTGTAGACACCTAATTTTGTCCGGACCATTAAAACAAGTATGTTTTCTTCCTAAATTGATGTTTTAGAATGCAAAAGGAATTTTCTTATCATGCAGGTGGTACTCCGTGAGTTAGTCTAAGAAAGCGGGCATAAAAAGTCAAACTTGAAAACGTCAACCCCAAAAAGTCAACTACTAAAAAATTCAACCCATTTTCAAAATCAAGATTTGAAGTTCAATTGAAAAATGGTGAAATAATTTTGATAATCCGAGGTCTACATTAAAAGATATGGAGTTTGGAAGTTGGGTTACGGAGATTCAGTAAAAAGGGAACCCTAGTTCGGGAAATTTAGGGAAAAATGCTTAAACGATCAAATTGGTCAGAGTTGAAGGTTCCAGATGAAAGACAAGCAATGACTACGGGTATTGGAGAGGTTACTTGGAAGAAAAACTGAAAGAAAAGTCAATTTTGGAAGAAAACCGAGAATTAGGGTTTTTTAGTGGATTTTGGTGAATTCGGGGAAAATTGCAGAAATAGCCCGATTCGGTAAGACTAAAGCCCTTAATTGATGAGGAGTGACTAAACAAGGATAGACCAAGGCTTAGTTTGAAGTAATTCCGAGAAAAGAGCCGGTTGGAGAAAAACGAAAAAACGAGAAAATTCCCGATATTGAAAAGAGGAAAAATCAAAACGGAAGGGAATTTGATCTTAAAAATTGGGTGTTTTTGGACCAACTCCAATTCAATATAGGACAAAGGCCCAGGAAAAGAAAATCTAAAATTCGAACTTGTTTTGAGCAAAACCGGGCTTCGGAGGCAAAATGGCAAAACTGGAAAATTCAGGAAGAATACCAAATGAGCTCCAAAAATTCTAAAAATTTGCAAATCTCATTCTTAAATCATTTTGGAGAGATTGGATAAAGAAAATCTAGATTCGGAGTTCGTTTGCAAAATGGCCAAATCCCGACCCCACTATGTAGATTTTCAAAGAGATAAATCCTGGGAAAATAGCAAATGAGTTCCAAAAATTCTGAATTTTGTAGATCTCATTGTTTAATTATTTGGAAGAGATTGGTGAAAGAAAATCTGGATTCGAAGTTCGTTTGCAAAATGGCCAAATTCCAAGTCCACTTTGTAGAAATTCAAGTAGATAAATCCCGAAAAAATAGAAAATGAGCTCCAAAAATTATCAAAACTTCCAGATCACACTTCTAAATTATTTGGAAGAGATTAGTGAAGAAAAATCTGGATTCGGAGTTCGTTTAAAAATGGTGAAAGTTCGGGTGCACAAAAGGGCATTTTTGGAAGAAAAAAATAGCAAATAGACTCAAAATTTTTTGAAAACTTCAAGAATTCAATTTTTTATTATTTCAGAAGTATTGAAAAAATAAAATTTGAATTTGGAGTCCGTTTTCTATTTATTTAGGTTCGGGGGTCAAAATGGTCTTTTTACCGAAGAAATCGAAAGGGGCCAATTTGTAATTAAGAAAATATGAAAGATTTGCTGAGATAATTCCTCCCTTGGTCAGCCAGCATAGAGGAGAAGAAGCAAGCTCGATCAATTTAATTCCTTAGTCACTATCAAGCTCAAAATGCTTCCACTAGTACCTTGTAAATGGTCCCCCCTTTATCCAATGGCTTAGGTGCCTTGTAGAAAAGTTGAGTAAACATTTTAAGGGTTGGGATTAAATGCCGAGATGAAATTTTTATGTTGTCATGAAAGAATCCTCATCCAATGGCCAAGAATGGAAGAAGAAAGATGAGCACAACTCATCCAAGGGTAGAGGTTCATTTGGCCAAGCAAGGGAAAGCATGGGATTGTGTCCTTATTTCATCTAAGGGCTGAGGTTATTAGAAGCGCTGAGTACACATATTAAGGGCTTCTATCAATTGGCAAGAAGGTATTTTTATTGTATTATCAAAAGATCCTAATCTAAGGGCCAAAATTGGAGGAGAAAAAGTGCACAGCCTATCCTATGGTTGAGGGGCCATTCGGCCAAGGCTAAGAGAGGGGGGCTGAGCGGTTTTTTCACAAGGTTCAAGGCTGGAAAGGGCAGTATCTAATGGAGTAAAAAAATGTTTTTGAAAGAAAGGAAGAAAAAGTTTTCTAAGAGAGCTTGAAGGTAGCCATTTCTACCTAGCTCTAGCATAGTTTTCTTTTTGTTTTCGATGGTGATTTCTTGATTTTCTATCTTGTTTTCCTACAACATTTCTCATAGAAATCAAAGTTTTAAAAGGTTTATTTAAGTTTTCATCTTTTCTTCTTCATCAAAAATGGTTGAAAATATTTTTTTTTTACAAGTTTTTTGCTTTGGCCGAATGTAGCATGAGTGATTGTCTTGATTTTTCTTCTTTTCTTCTTTGCATGTTGTTGTGGGAAACATGATTTTAGAAAGTTTATTTAAGTTTTTTAATGTTCTAATTTTTTGTAAAAAATGAAGAAAAAGAGGTTGAAATGGCTACATGATCTTGATACATATCAAGTGACCATGGTTAGAGGAGAGGCTATGCCCATTTTTACCAACCATGAAGCTAACCTCTATTTTGATTAGCATGGTTTATTTTTTGATTTTTTTTTAAATGGAAAGGCTTCATGATCTTGACAAGATCAAGTGATTATGGTTAGGGGAGAGGCTATGCGCATTTTGTACCAACCATGGAGCTTAACTTTCCTTGTTTTGTTTACTAGTTTTTTCTTCATATTTTCTTTGCATGTCTCTGTTTATTTTGATCATGTTCTTTACATTATTTTTATGCTATATTTGTTTTTTATATTTTTTCATGAAATGATATTTCTTTTTAGGTTTTGCCACTTATGTTCTTCTTGATTATATTTTGCATTTTTTCATGTATCATACTTTGCATGTTGCCTTATTTGCATCACAATTTTACAATATGACCATTCGGCTACTCTCATGTTGTTTGCCTTGTATGTGTATTTTCATTTTTACTTGTTGATTTGTTTGCATTTCCATGTTAGGTTTTTTTGATAGGTCATTCGGCCATGTTGGATTTTTAGGCATGTTTACATTATTTCTCATGTTTATTGCCATGTGTTTGTCAAAATGCCATGTTAGAATACCATGTAACCATTCGGCCTCCTCCATTTCCTATGCTTTGCGTGTACATTTTCATCATGTTAGTTGATAGGTTTGTATTTCATGCCATAACATTGTGTATTTTGACTTGGTTTGCCATGAGTTTGTGTCATTTTCTAGATAGGATTACACTAGGTTGCTTAGTGGCCATTCGACCTCTTCATATATCCTTGCCTTGTGTATGCATTTGCATTTTGTTTAGGTACCATTGCTTTGCATTATTATGCCATGAAATTGTGTTTGAGTTGCTGATTGTTCATGCCTTAGTATTAGATTTTTTGGTCATTATATGTCATTATCATGCATTCTCATCAAATTCTAGGTCTAGGCTATCTTTGTATTGCCATGCATATTAGGTCTTAAATCATATTGGTATTGCCATGCATTGCTATGCCATTTAGTTCTTAGGTCATATTAGTATTGTCATGCATATTCATAACGCATTAGGTCTAAGTCACGTTTGTATTATCAAGCATTTCATGCATATTAAGTTAGGATAGCATTTATTACCATGCAAACTCATTCTAGGTCTAGGCCATCTTTGTATTGCCGTGCATATTAGGTCTTAAATCATATTGGTATTGCCATGAATTGCTATGTTATTTAGGTCTTAGGTCACTTTTTATTACCAAGCATTTCATGTCACTTTAGGTCTAGGTTTCATTAGCATTGCCATGCATTTCATGCATTTTCGACCTAGGTTGCATTAAATGCCATGCAAGTTCATTTTAGGTCTAGGCCATATTCTCTATGCCATGCATTTTTTCATGTTATTTATGTTTTGAATCATGCATTTCATGCATTTAATTTTCTGTATGATCATGCATTTCATGTCATGCCACATGATTTATATAATTATATAGTTTTTAGTTATGTTTTATTATTGTTTTGTGTCAAATACGAGTTATTATTGCTTAGTCTAATTGTGTTTATGATTTTTTATATTTTTATGCAATTTGGTGTTTTTCACAAGTTTCTTTGAGTGATTTCAGATTACTAGAATTAAGGGCAAATCTAGTTCAGTTCCAGTTCCGACACCGTTTGCCATATCAGCTATATCTCGAGTTTCACTGAAGCAATAAGGCTGAAATTTGTAGCCGTGCAAAGCTAAGAGGCATATCTATCTTTTTCATGTTTTACACTTCTTGAAACGGAGTCGTTTTCCCTATCGAAATCGACCATCAAGTTGGCTGATGTGCAATGACGTCTGTGCTGACCTGTTTTCGTATTTTGCCCATATCTTCTTATCCACATCAGCAAATGATCTGATTCCAACGGCTATGGATCCGTAACTGATAGGGGTATATTTTTCTAGAAGACCATTTGATCAGATCGAGCCTCCAACATTGACAAAATCGACCATCAAGCTGGCTGATCAGAATTGTCATACAATATGACGAAAATTGTTAGAAAAATGCACCCACCTATTATACCTACCTTTGAAATTTATAAAGCTTGTCTCTTGTCATTTAGCTCTCCAAAATGTGTATAAATAGAGGGCCTTGGATGGGCATCATTATACATTGGTAGGATATTAGCCATTGTAATAAAATTCTCAAAGTTTTCTTCTTTTTTCCTTTCTCTAGTTTTCTTTTTCTTTATTTACTTATGCTTCTTACATTTCTTTTCATTTTTAGTATGTGTTGCTAATCATATTGTTGAGGTGATGAGGTGAAGCTCTTGGTAAATGCTAAGGTTAGTCTCTTAAACATGAGCTAAAATGAATCATCATTTATAAACACTAGTATAGATAATATTTTCTTTTGGTTTAAAATCATACTTGCAAAGTAGAGATCTTGATTCATTATTGACAATGAAAATGGCACAGTAAATGCTTGGTTTCATAACCTTGATTTGTTGTAGACATATACCTTGGCATAAGGAATGCTTGGACTCTTTTTATGAGTTTTGAGGACACCAAATGAACATAATATCATATGCTATGGACGTTGGACAATTTGGACTGAATTGCTAAACCTTCCGATTGGAACCTCCCTTATGTGTGGATTTCAATTGTGTAATAAAACAAGATTAATCTTAGCATAACACCAAGAGTGGATTCTCTAACCTCAACATCTTTCCTTATTGTTTTTTATATCTTGTTTAATTTCTTTTATGTTATTTTGTTTATTTTGTTCTTTAATATCTTGTTTACTTTCTTTGTTATTGATTCCCTAATATCTTGTTTATTTTCTTTTTCATATATATTTATAAACTTATACTTACTAGTACGCTTCCCTGTGGTTCGACCTCGGACACCCGAGAATTTATTACTTGAACATAACCTGCACTTGGGTTTACAACTCTTAATTGAGTCTCCATCAAGTTTTTGGCGCCGTTGCCGGGGAGGCAATACTAAGTATATAAGTTTATAAGTATATTTATTTTTATTGGCTGGTTATACTGCCTATATTTATTTTTATTGGCTGGTTATACCGCCTAATTTTCTATATATTTATATTGTATATTAACTTTGTTTTATTTTTATTGGCTGGTTATACCGCCTAATCTGTATATTAACTTTGTTTTATGCTTGTTTGGCGACGTGATTTTAGATTTCGTCGTTTAGTTAGATTTTATTGTGAAACTTTTTCAGGTAATCTTTCTAATACAACTCCTACCATGGCTGACAATGAAAGTATTCATGCTGAAGGTGAAAACAGACAAGTACGCACCATGCGTGACTACTTGCAACCAACTCGAAGCTCATCACCCTCTTGTTTTATTTTTCCTCTCAATGCAAACAACTTTCGTTTTAAACCAGGTATGATAGCTTTGCTTCCAAATTTCCATGGGTTAGAATCGGAAAGTGCTTACTCGTTTCTAAAAGACTTCGAAGATGTATGTGTCACCTTTAATGACCAACAATGTACAAATGAAATTGTCAAGCTAAAATTATTTCCTTTTTCTTTAAAAGACAAAGCAAAAATTTGGCTTCATAATTTAAAACCAAGGTCAATTGGCACATGGCAAGAATTACAAACTAAGTTTCTAAAGAAATTTTTCCCAGCACATAAAACTACTGCTTTGAAAAGACAGATTCAAAATTTCAATCAAAATCAAAATGAAGCATTTTTTCAGTGCTGGGAGCGTTTTAAAGATTTGTTAAGTTCTTGTCCACATCATGGTTTTGAAAAATGGCATCTTATTAGTTTCTTTTATGAAAGTTTAACTCCCGAAACTAAACAATTTGTTGAAACAATGTGTAACGGTGAGTTTCTAGAAAAAGAACCTGAAGAAGCCTTTGACTACCTAGACCATTTGGCAGATAACTCTCAAGCCTGGCACACAGATAATTCCTCTGAAAGTTCCAATAGATCTAATCCTGTTTCTAACAGAGGTAAATATCATTTTAGTCAAGAAGATGAGATAAAAGCTAAAGTAGCTAATTTGGCTAGAAAGATTGAAGCCATGGAACTTAGAGAAGTAAAAGAAGTCAAAACGGTTAAAAATGAAGACAGTTGTGGAATTTGTGAAATCATGGGACACCCCACTTCTGAATGTCCAAACATTCCCATTCTTAAAGAAGCGTTGCATGATCAAGTAAATTCCATAAACACATTTAAAAAGCCTTTTGCTTCTTCTTACTCTGAAACGTATAACCCTGAATGGAGAAATCATCCCAACTTCAGTTGGTGGAATATTAATCATGTTCAGGTACCACAATCTCAAAAGCCGGGCAACACTTTTTCCTATCAACCTTCACGTGTACAAACCTTGGAAGAGACATTGCAAGCATTCATGCAAACACAAGCAAATGTGTATAACCAAACTTCACAGGACATCAATGAGATCAAAAACACCTTGTCCACATTGACAGCTTCATTACGCACTCAAGAAAAAGGTAAGTTTCCTGCCCAACCTCAGTCTAACCCTTCTACTCAATGTCTTGTTTCTTGCTCCAATGAAACTCAACAGGAAAATGCCAGTTCTATCACAACTCTTCGAAGTGGAAAGGCAATTGACAAAAACATTCCATCAAAAGACCAAGATCCTCCTTCCCCTCCGAAAAGTAAAGGTAAGGATGATGGTAAGTCTGAACTTCTTGAAAATTTGGACAAAGAAAAAGGTATGCATCCTGCTCCTTTTTCTCAAAGGTTGCAAACAATAAAGAATTTGAATCAAAATGCAGAAATTTATGAACTTTTCAAACAAGTTAAGATTAACATTCCTTTATTGGATGCAATCAAACAAGTTCCATCTTATGCTAAATTTTTGAAGGACATGTGCACAGTTAAAAGGAAACATAATGTACAAAAGAAAGCATTTCTGACGGAAAGTGTGAGCTCAATCATTCAGCACCTTACTCCACCAAAATTCAAAGATCCTGGATGTCCAACAATCTCATGCATCATTGGAAACACTAGAATAGAACGTGCATTGCTTGATCTTGGTGCTAGTGTTAATCTTTTGCCTTTTTCTGTTTATCAACAGTTAGGTTTAGGTGAACTCAAGGAAACACCTGTTACACTTCAACTAGCTGATCATTCTGTAAAAATTCCTCGAGGGATAGTTGAAGATGTTTTGGTTCAAATTGATAATTTTTACTTCCCTGTTGATTTTATTGTTTTGGACACACATCCTGTTTCAAATCCAAATGTTCAAATTCCTGTTATATTAGGCCGTCCATTTCTTGCAACTTCTAATGCTCTGATAAATTGCAGGAATGGTATGTTGAACATTTCTTTTGGAAATATGACTTTAGAATTAAATATGTTCAACATTTGCAAGCAACCTGGTGATGATTCAGAAGTACATGAAGTGGATTTCATTGAAGAACTTGTTCATGAACATCTCACCACTACCACATTCCATGATCCTTTAGAAGCTTATTTAATTGAATGTGAGTTTGATAATGCTTCAGAAATTTCACACACTGATTCTTTGTTAAATTCTTTTCAGGTTAAGCATTGTTGGAAACAAAAACTTGAGGAACTCAGAAAAGATGCATATGAGAATTCTAAAATTCATAAAAAAAGAACTAAAGCCTTTCATGACAAGTTAATTTCAAGAAAAACATTTGATGTTGGGCAAAAAGTTCTACTTTATAATTCTAGACTTCACATATTTCCTGGTAAGTTGAGATCAAGATGGACTGGCCCATTTGTGGTTAAGCATGTATATCATTATGGAGCAGTTGACATTGAGAATCCTCAAAATGGTAACGTATTCAAGGTAAATGGACAAAGACTCAAACTCTTTTTGGAAAATCATGTTACTCAAGAAGAGGTTGTTTTTCTTTCTGATCCTTGTTTTGAAAATAACTAGATGTAAATATAATTTTTATTTTTTTTAACCCCGGTTAAATGGCGGATAACGGTACTCCGTGATTATTTAAGTCGGTTCCATCAGCTACCCACAAAACTGATATTGTCTATAAATTTCTCTTTCAATTTATTTTTCATTTTTTTTTCAAGATGGATGATATTCTCACAAGATTGCAGAAACGATTTCCTCCTTTTCCTCGAAATATTTTACTGAAGCTTTACCAAGTTCGATTTGAAAGATTAAGAATGCTTATGCACAAAGGGATTCCTGAAGACATACGTTGGATAATTGAAGCCAAGGTACGTGAAGATGAATATCTTCCTGTTTTGCATTTACCAGGTACAGGTAGAAGCACTTTTGCAAAGAAGCGACGAGCAAAGCGCATGAGTTCAAATTGCCACAAATGTGCACGATGGACGTGTAACGGTAAATGTCGTTCTATTGGGATTCCGTCCTCTAATCGAGATGATAAAATTGAATTCATTAAGGATGGACTGAGTAAGGAGAATTTGGGTAATATCCAACTTTCTCTTGAGACGCATCCTAGTGGAGACGTACAAAGAGAAATTCTTGATTTATGGCCGCAATTCCAAAGGGAATGGCAACATCTTGGGAATCTGATGTTAAAAGACCCTGTTTGCCAGCTTGTAAGAAAACTGGATGGGAAGCATATCCTCGACTCATAGAAGGCGTTTAAGCCGTTTCTGGACGTAAAACCAGAGGAAGATGTCAAATACACTTTCGGCGACATTATTACTCTTGTCTGATTCACTACTCAGTCCTCTATATATTACACCATGTACTCATTCTCTTTCAGGCACTCGAAAAAAAAATGGAAAGTACTTCGTCCAAGCGCATTAAAAAAATTTGTGTCTTTGGAGGTGCTTATCCAGGGAAAAATAAAATATTCGCTGATGAAGCCATAAGAGTTGGAGTAATACTTGCCCAACAAAAGATCCAGTTGATTTATGGAGGCGGTAGTACGGGTTTAATGGGAGCAGTCGCTACAGCAGCACACGCCGGAGGAAGTCCAGTTCTAGGAATCGTGCAAAAACTATTCACAGGTTTTTGTGAACCTACCGTGGGTAAGGAAATACAAGTCTGGAGTATCCCTGAACGGATGACAATCATGTACCATTCTGCCGATGCATTCATTGCTTTACCAGGAGGTCTGGGTACATTGGAAGAAATAGCTTGCGTGGCTTCTTGGTCATCTTTGGTCACAAATAAGAAACCCATTGGTTTGCTTAATATTAATGGTTATTTTAGTAATTTGCTTTCATATTTAGATAATGCTGTGGATAATGGATTCATGTTTTCAGAGGCAAGGAGAACCATAATTTATGCTACAACCATTGAAGATTTACTCAAAAAGCTCCAAGCTTATGAGTATTTATCTGCTACGGTTGTTTCGCAAACGCTCGGAAAAAGAAAAAGAGATATGGACGAGCAAGGAGTGGATTGCACTTTGTCTTTGTGACATTATCTAACATTTTGTTTGTTGTGTCTCAGTTATAATAAGTGGTTAGCAACCTCTGCAGGTAATATCTCCTAAATTCTACCTTTAGTAGGGGGTAAGGGACATATTTTGCTAATTTAAAAAAAAAAAAAAGTTTGTTGTGTTTTAAGCAATTTAGAAGTATTCATTCTGAACAAGGTCTGAGTAAGGGAGACTTGAGACATACCTTGTCAGTTTGATTTTAATCTTTTTATGTTTACTTGTTAATTTTTGTTTAGTATTTTAGGATTAATTAGGTTACATGAGTTTGTTTTGTTTTGAGTCTTAGTTATTCCTATTCATATGTTATTAGTTCTTTTCTCTTACACATGATTCTTTCATTTGGGTTAATAGACTTACATTGAGGACAATGTAAGAATTAAGTGTGGGGGGAACGATTTAGGATTTCTTTTATTTTTGTCTACTATTTTTTTTATGAGTCTTTATTATTATTATTATTTTAATGTGTTCCAGTTCCTTTTTAATACAATGATGAGATATGAATTGCATAAGTCTAAAACAGATTTATTAGTGAGAAGATTTTCATGAGAATTGAGCTTGATGTCAACCTTTTTATGAGCCAATGTTAATATGATATGTTGATTGAGAAAGAAGCATGTTTAGATTTAATCTGACTTGTATAATCATCCTTGTGAGTTTTTGAGCCTATAATGATTGATGCATTATACAAATCAATCTAATTTCTTTCTTGAGTGCTCTTATGATTACATGATTCTCTAGAACTTGCTTTAAACCGTTTGAGACTATATTGATACATGTGACAACATGAATATGATAGAGGCATTAGGATTATAACCAGAGCCAAACAGCCATCCATTATTAATGTTCTAAGAGAACATCCCCACTAGTGAGCCAATTTGAGCCTACATTAAATATACTATTTTATTGGTAACCAGAACTTACACCTAGCCTGAATATACTTATATCCTTACCCTTGTTCTAAAGATGGATTATATATTTTGAGACATATTGCAAAAACAAGGATACTTTTTGAAAATTTGGGTTAGAACGAAAGATAAGTGTGGGGGAGGAGAGAGGCAAAAGTCAAGAGAAAAAGAAAGGGATCATTGTCAAATACATTCCCATATTAAAAAAAAAAAAAAAACTTCTCTTGAACTTCTAGTTAAAGTAAAGAAAAAGATGTTACAAAGTTGGTTAGAATGAAGCAAAGGCTCAACATGAATATTTAGCCTATGTTATTATGTGCTTTATAAGAGTTTTGAGAAGTTTTATTCGTATGATCTTATTATGTCTCTAAACTCTATGAACTCTTTGGAACCTTTGTGATATCTTTATCCTTTTGTTCTTTAACCACATTATAACCCTTTGGCCCCATTACAACCTTGAAAAAAAGACCTCTTGATTTATGAAGTTGTATGATCTAAATAGTGGAGAATAGGTGGACAAGCAAGCATATGGTAGAACTGTTTTCATGAGATTGATTGAGTGTAAACACTTTACCACTACTTTAAAGAGTGAAAATCATGAGAGTATAGTGAGAAGTTGAGATTAAGTTGAATATGCACTATTTTGATTGAAATATGTTATGTTAATATTGGCTTAACTCATTTATTTACATTCAAGCATGAATTTTTGTGAAATTCTTTGAGCTATTGATTAGTTTATAAGACTTGTCCAATGATTATCTCTAATTTATATTGGAAGGATTAGTTATAATTATTATTTTTAGTTTTTCTTATGTCTTCAATGTTTGTGGGTATCGTCCTAGTAAACCCTCACGAGACTAAACTCGTCCACTAGGGACACCTAGGGGTTTAAAGGCTTGTGTCACATGCTAAGTGCCACCGTGATTTCCAACGAAAATGGATTAGATTAGATTTTCTTATTTTATTTTTATTGAGTCGTTGCTAGGGACTAGCAACAATCTAAGTGTGGGGGTGTGATAACTCGTATAATTATATAGTTTTTAGTTATGTTTTATTATTGTTTTGTGTCAAATACGAGTTATTATTGCTTAGTCTAATTGTGTTTATGATTTTTTATATTTTTATGCAATTTGGTGTTTTTCACAAGTTTCTTTGAGTGATTTCAGATTACTAGAATTAAGGGCAAATCTAGTTCAGTTCCAGTTCCGACACCGTTTGCCATATCAGCTATATCTCGAGTTTCACTGAAGCAATAAGGCTGAAATTTGTAGCCGTGCAAAGCTAAGAGGCATATCTATCTTTTTCATGTTTTACACTTCTTGAAACGGAGTCGTTTTCCCTATCGAAATCGACCATCAAGTTGGCTGATGTGCAATGACGTCTGTGCTGACCTGTTTTCGTATTTTGCCCATATCTTCTTATCCACATCAGCAAATGATCTGATTCCAACGGCTATGGATCCGTAACTGATAGGGGTATATTTTTCTAGAAGACCATTTGATCAGATCGAGCCTCCAACATGGACAAAATCGACCATCAAGCTGGCTGATCAGAATTGTCATACAATATGACGAAAATTGTTAGAAAAATGCACCCACCTATTATACCTACCTTTGAAATTTATAAAGCTTGTCTCTTGTCATTTAGCTCTCCAAAATGTGTATAAATAGAGGGCCTTGGATGAGCATCATTATACATTGGTAGGATATTAGCCATTGTAATAAAATTCTCAAAGTTTTCTTCTTTTTTCCTTTCTCTAGTTTTCTTTTTCTTTATTTACTTATGCTTCTTACATTTCTTTTCATTTTTAGTATGTGTTGCTAATCATATTGTTGAGGTGATGAGGTGAAGCTCTTGGTAAATGCTAAGGTTAGTCTCTTAAACATGAGCTAAAATGAATCATCATTTATAAACACTAGTATAGATAATATTTTCTTTTGGTTTAAAATCATACTTGCAAAGTAGAGATCTTGATTCATTATTGACAATGAAAATGGCACAGTAAATGCTTGGTTTCATAACCTTGATTTGTTGTAGACATATACCTTGGCATAAGGAATGCTTGGACTCTTTTTATGAGTTTTGAGGACACCAAATGAACATAATATCATATGCTATGGACGTTGGACAATTTGGACTGAATTGCTAAACCTTCCGATTGGAACCTCCCTTATGTGTGGATTTCAATTGTGTAATAAAACAAGATTAATCTTAGCATAACACCAAGAGTGGATTCTCTAACCTCAACATCTTTCCTTATTGTTTTTTTATATCTTGTTTAATTTCTTTTATGTTATTTTGTTTATTTTGTTCTTTAATATCTTGTTTACTTTCTTTGTTATTGATTCCCTAATATCTTGTTTATTTTCTTTTTCATATATATTTATAAACTTATACTTACTAGTACGCTTCCCTGTGGTTCGACCTCGGACACCCGAGAATTTATTACTTGAACATAACCTGCACTTGGGTTTACAACTCTTAATTGAGTCTCCATCAGTCTAGGCCATATTCTCTATGCCATGCATTTTTCCATGTTATTTATGTTTTGAATCATGCATTTCATGCATTTAATTTTCTGTATGATCATGCATTTCATGTCATGCCACATGATTTATGACTTAAGCCAATCAATGGCTCAAAGTCATGCTCACTTGAGCATACTTGTGAAAAATTAAAGAGTTGTCAAATTGATTATTTTACCTTTGTGATTTTTTTTTTACTTAGCCAATTTTTGTCTAACTTTTTAAAAGTGTTCGATACTGTTTGTGGGTCTTTAGGAGAGTCTCTAACATTTTTACTTTGATTTTTAAATGATTTTATCAAAGGCAAGAAAATGTGTTTTGGCAAAACAGTTTTTCATCCAGTACTCATACTTGCCCAATTTTTATGGGCAGACATCTTTAATCAAAAAATTAAGCTAATTGTTTCTCGTGTAGCTTTACATGTTCTGAGTCTCCAGTATTTTGTTTAGATTTTTTTGAATTTTTAAAAATAGGTTAAAAAATTGTGTATCAAAACGGGAGAGTAGAGGTAGATTTGAATTCAAAAGAAAAACAATTGTTGAATTTGGCTAAGGCATTTAGAGGGGGTTGGTTAGAAGCTTTAGCTACTATCTTAGGATAGTTTCTAAGTCTTTTTTAACTTTAAAAATGATTTTATAAATCTCAGGTTAAGGGTGGTCAAGTCCGGGATTTTAAACTTAAGAAATTATAGCCATTTTTAAAAAGTTTGGTAGGGGTTTTAATCTTCATTCAAGTTTTTCTTCAAATTGTTTTCAAACAATCACATAGTTTTGGTTTTAGATACCTTAATTTGACATATTTTCCTAAGGTAGCCGGATATTTTTTTAGATATACGAATTTCTTTATTTAGAGGAAAAAATTCATTTTCATGCATTGCATTTTCCATGTTCATGCATTTTATTTAATATGTGATTTCTGCTATGATATTTTCCATGGTATTATTATTATTTTGATTTACATTTTATGATGTTATATTGTTTGCCATATGGTTTTGAATATTTCATGCTATCCTATGCTTTTTATTTTAGTTATTTATTGTTGTCACATTAGCATATACTATGTTCATGCATTTATTATTTTATTTTCATGCATATTCCATGATAGCATTATATTATGTTTCATGTCACTTAGATCATATTCCATGTCATTTAGGTTATATTATTTAGAATATGCCATGTCATTTAAAATATGCCATATCATTTAAATTGCCATGTCATTTAAATCATTTTATTTTATTTAGAATATATCATGTTACCTAGGTCATTTCATTTCATATAGAATATGTTATTTCATTTAGGATTTTTCATTTCATCTAGAATATACTATGCCATTTAAACTATATCATATCATTTAGGTTGCATTATATTATCTAGACTTTGCTATGTCATTTTATTTTTGTGACACATGTTCATATTTATTTTTTTTTAAAATGTTTTGAAAAAGATAATGATTTTCAATAAAATAAAGATATTCCCGAGTTAAAATAATTCATGAGTTCTCTGTCGGGTTTGCTGGGGAGGATATCGTCAATTATCATTAATAACGGAATATCTTCTTTAAAACAAGAATGATTCGGAAAATTTTCGAAGTTAATAAAACTTTTTATATTTTGCCACGTTTGTTGGGGAATATAGAAAAATTTTGAATTAATAAATTCCGGATCACTTTCAATAAAAAAATGGAATTATTTTTCTTTAAATTGGGAATTAATTTAAAATACCAAATTTAAAACCGACTTTTTTACCGAGACTTGAGATAACACACGATTAATAAGGTACCGTTTTATGCGGGCATTGTGGGGGTGCTAATCCTTCCCCGCACGTAACCGAGTCCCAAACCCGATTCTTCGATTTTCTCTGGTTTATAACGCAGACTTGAAATTGGTTTTCAAAAATATTTTATTTAATTTTTAAAATGTTTTAAAAAATCGGTTTTAATAGGAGGCCGATCACACCTAGCTAAACATGTTGGTGGCGACTCCATGTCTTTTTTCAAGGTCATTTTCAAAACCTTCATTTTTAAAGAGGAATTAAGTCGGTGATAAAACTTGTTATGTTATTTTTTAGGTTGCGACACTGCTATTTTTACATTATTTGCTTATTTACTTGTCAAATTAAGTATATTGTTTAATTTCTCAACTTCATCACTTGTGCTTTAATTCCTTAATTAATTTTTAAAGAAATCAATTCAGTCCCTCTTGATTTAATCACCACCTTGAGCTAACAATTCTTATCAGAGCTTTGGTTTCTTTTGTAGGTCTAATAACTTTGAGAAAAGATCTTTTTTCAAAGCTCAAAGAATATGCAGAGTGGTGACAAGGTCCTTAAGGTTCCAAAGCTAGTAAAGCACCCATTTTGGGCATGGAAATTGAAAATAAAGATATTCATTGTGGCTCATGATGTGGGAGCTTGGTTAATGGTTCAAAATGGTCTTGGAGTATATTCAAATAATGAAGAATTCATGAAGAAACTACAAAATGATGCAAAGGTCATGGATTTTCTCTATGAGGCACTTGATGATTGCAGTTTGAAGTTGGTTTCTACTTGTGCCACCTCCAAGCAAAATGTGGGAAAAACTTGAAGAGGTTTATGAAAAAAAGAAAGAGGAAGATGTCCAACATGAAGTATGTCTCATGGCCTTTGAGACTATGGCTACTCCAATTTGTCAAGAAGGGCATTCTATTGTGAGACCTCCATTTTTCAATGGTGATGACTACTTTTATTGGAAATCTAGGATGAAACTCTTTGTCAAAGCAAATGATTATGAGGTTTGGAGAATAATCATGAATGGTCCACTCATCCCAATGAAGAAAGTTGGTAATGTTGAAATGCCTAACGATGAAGAGGAATGGAATGCACAAGATACAAAGATGGCTCAACTCAATGCCAAGGCTATGCATACTCTCTTTTGTGCCTTGGGTCCTAATGAGTACAATAGAGTATCCCTTTGTCACAATGCCAAACAAGTATGGGATAAATTGACCACCACCCATGGAGGAACAAGTCAAGTCAAGGAATCAAAGATTGGCTTGCTCACAGTTGACTATTAGATTTTCAAGATGAAATCCGATGAAAGCATCAAGGATATGTCCGATAGATTTACGGATATCATTAATGGATTGAAGGCCCTAGGGAAGACATATCCAAACAAGGAGATGATCAAGAAATTGTTGAATAATCTCCTAAAATCTTGGGAAGCTAAGGTGATCGCTATTAAAGAATCCAAGGATCTAAATTTTCTCTCATTGGATGAACTTATTGGTTCTCTCCTCACTTATGAAAAGAAGATGACGCATGGACAAGGGCAACCAAAGAAGGATAGTGTTGCCTTAAAATCAACCGTCAAAGAAAGAGAGAATGATGATGATGAAGAAGATGGTGAAGATGAAGAGATGGCCATGTTTTCCAAGAGGTTCAAGAAGTTCATCAAGATGAACAAGGACAAAAGATCTCAAAATGGCAAGGTAGATCAAGTTGTGTGCTATGTGTGCAAGAAACCAGGTTCATGTCAAGTATGATTATCCTTTATTGAAGAATCAAAAGGCCAAGAAGAAAGCAATGATAGCCACATGGAGTTAAAGTGACACTTTCGATGACGATTATGACTTTAATGATGATGAAATGCACAATCTAGGCTTCATGGCTCTTGAAGAGCCCAAAGTAACTTCTAATTCTTGTGATTCCAATTTCTATACATTTGATGAATTGCAAGATGCATTTGATGTGTTAGCCATAGAATTTGAAGAAATGAATTTAAAATACAAAAAGATGATTTCTAAACTAAAAGTTGAAAATGAATTTTGACTCTTGCCAAAAGAAAAATGATATTTTGGAAAAAGAGAATTTTGAATTGAAAATGAAACTTGAAAGCTTGAAAAATTAAAAATAAATTTTCATAGAAAAATCTTTATACTTGAAAATGACCAAATGTGCTCATTGTAATTATCATGGTCATACTACACATATTTGTCCTATTAAGAAAAAATTCCACATGCATTTAGGCAAGTATGGGTTCCAAAAGGAACAATAGACTTGGTGACTAACCTTCAAGGACCCAAAGCAATTTGGGTACCAAAATACAAATAGTTGTCTCTTGTAGGTGTGCTAAGGCAAAAAAGAATAAAGTGCTTTGATTGGATGCTCTAGACACACAAATGAATATGGGTAACCTCTAAGCCTAAAGTTTTTTTTTTGGATGAGAAAATTGGTTGCCTATCCTTGGTTAATTACTTGAGTGTTTTATGTTGATATTTCTTTGATTGGTGAAATTGATGTTGATTTTAATTTCTTGAGATATTGTTATTGGAGCATGAGCTTAAGCATGACCTTATGCATAAATGTTTGATTTTGATGGTATCATGCTTTGAAGAATTATGTTGTATGCATGAATGATTAAGTTGTATGCTTGAATGATTAAGTTGTATTTATGCACATCTTTAGGGGGAGCATACAAAGATTAATGATTTTGAGATTTCAAATTTTAAATTGAAAATCATTTTTGAAAAAATAAAATTTTTAAATGTGAAAATTTGTTTTAGCAAGTTCTTAATGCTTTTGAATATCTTAAGTTTATTGTCTCAAGTTCTTTTCAAGAAAATATGAGGTTTTAAGAGTTGACTTTTTGATTTCGTTGTTTCTAAGGCCAAATGATCACTTGAACAATTTTGTTTTATCATTTGAAACTTATTGGAAAGGTTCAAGTTGATTAAAAATGGGATTAACAAGATTTTACTATTTTTCAAGGCCTTTTTCCAAGCAAATAGGGTTTTAAGGTACCAAAAATCAAAATTTTGAATGTGTTAAGCTTTGATTGATCTATTCTATCATGTAGTGAATAAATAAACTATCTTGAGTGAGTTTGGTGCCATGAACATGTTTTAACAAACTTTATACCTCTTGAATGCTACATGGTTATTTTGCTTATATGAGGATTATAGAGTTTACTTATGAAATTGTGTCTATATGAACGTGTTTTTATAGCTTGAACAAGTTTGGTGAACATTGGATATGCTTATGAACTTGTGCATGTGTCTTTTGAATGAAAAATCCCATGTTCAATGCTTTAAGGTTGCATGATGACTTATTTGCAAAATCTTTTCAAAAATTGTTTTAAAAGTTGTTTTTGATCCAAACTTCATGTTCTTAAGTGTCAAATAATGTTTTTAACATGTTACAAGTCTTATTTTTGATTAAAAACGTCACACATCCTTATTTGGTATTAAAAATTAGAAAATTACAAAAAAGCATTGATTTTTGCTGAAAAACAGGGGAAGGATTGATTCCTCATTCAAACAGGATCGATCCCTTATTCAAAGAGGATCGATCCCGTCGGCCAGTTTTGGGCAAAAAATTCTTCTTTCCTCATTTTTAATGGGATCTTGCTATACATGCTTCAATTTTATGATTTCCCAATCATGATTGACATTATTTCTTGAATCATCATGTGCTTATATGTATGAATTCACTCTTGATGAATAATTTTACAAATCAAATGGCATGATTATGGAAATAATCTTGATATATGTTGACTCTTTGTGATTTATTGGTAATTCAAGATAAAATTCATAACTTATGCTTGTAAATATATGCATAATGAACTCCTTGGTCTTCATTGAAATACATTGATTGTTGGTTCGTCTATTGCTTTGGTCAAGATATATGCTTATATGCTTATTGTTTTAGCTTGACCTTGTATGCTTAAAATTTCCTTTTTTAAGTTAAATGCTTAATGGTTTTCATTGAATACTATTTCTTAAATTTGGTATCATTTGAGCTTAATGAATATACTTTAATAACATTTGATATCTTGGTGCTACTAATGAATATAATTTCCAAGATTTTCTCTAAGTCTATGTAAGGTAAAATGGTGATAAAGCTTACATTCCTTTGTGGAGAACTTACACTAGCATTTCAAATACAAGCAAATAAAGCATGCCATCTTCATCAAAATCAAGCCTAGTACTTCAAGAACTTGCTCAAACATTTGGTTTGAAAGATTCAAAGTCAAATAAGCATATCAATAAAGCTTGGTAAGCATGGAGGTAAATGCTAATCCTTAGTAGAACCAAGATAGACTTAGAGAAAACCTTGGAAAATATATTCATTAGTAGCACCAAGATATCAAATGTTATGAAAGTATATTCATTAAGCTCAAATGATACCAATTTTAAGAAATAGTAATCAATAAAAACCATTAACCATTTAACTTAAAAAATGAAATTTTAAGCATACAAGGCCAAGCTAAAACAATAATCATATAAGCATATATCTTGACCAAAGCAATAGACGAACCAACAATCAATGTATTTCAATGAAGACCAAGGAGTTCATTATACATATATTTACAAGCATAAGTTATGAATTTTATCTTAAATTACCAATAAATCACAAAGAGTCAATATATTTCAAGATTCTTTCCATAATCATGCTATTTGATTCGTAAAATTATTCATCAAGAGTGAATTCATACATATAATCTTACCTTACATAGACTTAGAGAAAATCTTGGAAAATATATTTATTAGTAGCACCATGATATCAAATGTTATGAAAGTATATTCATTAAGCTCAAATGATACCAATTTTAAGAAATAGTATTCAATGAAAACCATTAACCATTTAACTTAAAAAGGAAATTTTACTTTGTGCTTAAATGATTTCAAATGAATACATGATACTATTGAACTTTTGATTGAACCTCGTTGTCTATTTTTAACAATTGGTATTGAACTTCATTGCTTAACATTTGGTATACATGATTGTGTTTCTCTTGTTGCATTATCCTTAGCTTTGAATTGATATTATTTTTAATATAACAAAAAGGGGGAAAAGTTTTATAGGGGCAAAATTTGCTTTAAATGAACAAAAAGGGAAGAACTAGATGAAAAGCAAAAAGTGAGAGAGTTTTCATATGTGCTTAAATGTTTCTATCTTATGAATATGAATTGTGTTGGATGTTTGTGCTTAAATGCTTTTGGGTATTGTAATTTGAGAGTGTCCTTGCTTGTTCCTTGCTTGTTCCTTGCAAACTTGAAAAGAATGCTTTTATTAAGGGGGAGCTTTTATTCAAAATCTTTATTTCTTTAATGATTTAGGGGGAGTTTACAAGCAAATTTATCTTAAGTTTTGTCATATCAAAAAGGGAGAGATTGTTAGCTTTGAATTGATCTCAATTTTGAAATGACAAAATCTTAAGCTTAATTAGCTTGATAATTAATGTTTTCATTTTAGCATTTTTCTTTTAATTATTTTGAAAATATTTTGGAAAATACTAAAATATTTTGAACTCCTTAGCTTTCTAAAAAATACATGTTCTTAAATATATATCTATGATCAAAACAGTTTTGAGACAAGTTAACCTCTTTTCAAAGCCAAAGAAAACATTTTTTGGAGATTTTTTGAGGAGAGTATCGATCCCCAAAGATAGAGGATCGATCCCCTAGTGAAGATTTTTGGCTGGATCGATCTCGGATCTATCCCATTCAAGTCAGAGGCATTTTTCACTTTGCAGGGCAGTAGGGGATTGATCCCTACAAGGAGGGGATAGATCCCTCATGATCCAACGGTCATATTTTTGAGTTGGAACAAGTAGGGGATCGATCCCTTCATGTATAGGATCGATCCCATGCCTGCTGGGCAATTTTTCAAGTACGATTTTTTGAAGCTCCAACGGCTCTTTTCCATCCCAATCAACTCCAAACAGTAATAAATCATATCCAAGGTATTAAAGGGACTCTCTAACACTTCTAAGATCAAGAAACACCAAGATGAAACAAGCTCCGACAGGGGCAGCACCTTTTGTTTATATCCAACCGATGGCAGAAGCACAGAAACAGGCTCCCGAAAATGTTAACATTGGGGCTGACCCAACTGATCCTGCTGATGTTCCTAATTTTGAAGAGCTCACTGAGAAAGAGAAAGCCAAGATGGCCGAATTGAAGAATATTGAATCTGCTGAGTCACAGAAAAAATATCAGTTATTGGAAGAGAGGTTAAGGGCCGTGGAAGGTGCATAATTGTTTGGCAGCATGGATGCCAAGGAAATGAGTTTGGTGCATGGCCTAGTAATTCCCCCTAAGTTTAAGGTACCAGATTTTGAGAAGTATAATGGGACCACCAACCCGTTTGCACACTTAACCATGTACTACTGAAAAATGACGGGACATAATGAGGATGAAAAGCTACTAATTCACTACTCCCAAGACAGCTTAACATGTTTTGTAACCCGTTGGTATAATCAGTTAACCCGAACTACGATCTGCTCTTGGATGGATTTGGCCAGAGCCTTTATGGAACACTACAAGCACGTATCTAATATGATACCTGGCAGATTATCACTGCAAAACATGGAGAAAAAAGCTATTGAAAGCTTCAAGGAGTATTCTCAAAGGTGGAGAGATTTGGCCACTCAGGTGCAACCCCCTCTGACCAATAAGGAAACTATGGTTCTTTTCATCAACACTTTAACGACACTGTACTATGACAAGTTGGTGGGTAGTTCCACTAAGAATTTTGCGGATATGGTTATATCCGGTGAAATGATAGAAACCGCCATTAAGAGTGGGAAAATGGAAGGTGGAGAATCTGCTACTCCAAAGAAGACAATCCTCGCCAAAAAGAAAGAAGGGGAAACTCATGTAGTTAGTTATAACCACCGTTCCTATACACCACCTGCACCTTATACACCTTACCCGGCATGTAATCCCTACTACACTACCGTGAACCACCTTACCCAAAACCCTTTTCCTTACACAACTATACCGCAATAACCATACCCAACTGGCATATCCCCACAAATAGCCATTCCCCAAAACATCATACCAAACACCTAGAATATTATTCGCAATGACCAAAGACCACCAAAGAATAATCAAAACCCTCAATTTGATCCTATTCCTACAACTTATGGTGAGTTATACCCTAAAATATTACAGGGGCAGCTCGTTGCACCAATATACCTCCAAGCCTTGAAACCACCGTATCCCAAATGGTATAACGTAAATGCTAACTGCGCATATCATGCGAGAATTCAAGGGCATTCGACCGAGGACTGCATCACTTTTAAAAGGAAGGTCCAAACTTGATTGATACTGGGTTATAAAGTTTGGATCTAAGAACGGGCCTAATATTGCGGGTAACCCATTGTCCAATCACACGGAGGCCAAGGTGAACGCGGTTTTGTTAGGGGAAGTTGGCAGGGTAAAAAGGGATATCAGTGAGGTGAAGACACCAATGATAAAAGTATGGTTTGAAATGGTCAAGGCTGGGTTAGTTCGGGATTAAGCTAGTTTGAAAATGGTTGCAAGCAAGATAGAGGATTTTTTTTCGTTTCACAGATGTGAGGTTCACACTATACAGGGGTGTGAAGGTTTTTTAGCCAAGGTTCAGATAATAATGGATGAGGGCGAGGCCCAATTCTATGAAGAAACAGAGAAAGAGGTAGATACTATTGAGAATACAGTCAGTTATGGGTTGGATAGACCTTTGGTTATCTATTATGATGAGCCAGAAGAAAAGGCTATCCCGGTTGATAAAGAAACCACGCCAAAGTTGATTATAGAGTTACCATCTTCTTTCCCATACAAGGAGAATAAGGTCGCACCTTGGAGATACGATTGCTGTATGGTAATGTCGGGCTCTTCAAGTCAGCAAACAGCAACTGATATAATAGGTGTAGGACATCTAACTCGCAGTGGTAGATACTACGCCCCCGAAACCATTGAATAAGGCCCGATGGGAAAGGTAGGAGGACTTGACAAAGGTAAGAGAATAGCAGAATCGGTCCATACAGAGATGGATCAGTCAAAGGAAATGGGGAAAAATTCAAACCCGGTTAACAAGGTGAAAGAGCCGATAAATGAGAAAGAGGCTTATGAATTCTTAAAGTTTATAAAACACAGCGAGTACAGTGTGGTAGAACAACTGCACCGTCAACTAGCAAGGATTTTGATCCTTTCACTATTGCTGAACTCAGAGCCGCATAGAAATGCCCTGCTAAGGATTTTGAATCAAGCATATGTGGCCAACAACATATCAGTGGAGAAGTTAGATCGGTTGGTGGGGAACATCACAGCAGATGATCACATTTTCTTCAGTTATGATGAAATACCACCCAACGGTGTAGGATCCACTAAAGCCCTTCATATCACGACTACCTGCAAGGGGCACATTCTGCTACGAGTACTCCTGGATAATGGCTCTTCTTTGAATGTGATGCCCTTGGCGACCTTCTCTAAATTGTCGGTCGACATGTCCTACATGCTACCAAGCCATACTATAGTCAGAGCTTTTGATGGTACTCGACGGCAAGTGATGGGAACCATTGAGCTCCCACTTGAGATAGGTCCCTGTGCCTATAAGGTTGATTTCCAAGTTATGGACATTACCCCGTCATACAACTGTTTATTGGGAAGGCCATGGATCCATTCTACTGGGGCAGTACCATCATCTCTCCACCAAAAATTGAAGTTTGTAATGGAAGGACGCCTGATCAGCGTATCGAGAGAAGAGTACATCATAGCCTCTGCGTCTACTGACTCCTCTTACATAGAACCGAATGAGGATGCTGTAGAATGCTCATTCAAGTCACTAGAATTTGTTAATGCTATGTTCATCACTGAAGGACATAAAATTCCAGAGCCAAGCTGTCCAAGAATACAAAGTTGGGGGTGAGAATGATAGTAGGGAAAGGCTGCAGAGTAGGAAAGGGACTAGGAAAATATCTTTAGGGGATGACCAGAGCAATTGAAGTAACCGAGAAAAAAGACTGATTTGGTCTTGGATATCTCCCAGAAGCTCACGAAAAGAGGAAACAAATGGAGAAAAACCGAAAGAGGAGGATGGCCTATCTCTCGGGTGTGGATATGGAGTGGGAGCTCATGACTTTCCCACCAATCTTTCACATCTTTCGTTCGACTGGCTTTGAATTTGGGGAGAAGGATTCCAATGATGTGTTATTAATGATAGAACAAGCCTTTGAGAAGTTCTACATGAGCAAGGAAGAACAAAAGCAAGAAATGGTAACCTGCATGGCCGGGGAAGAAGAAATAGGAAATAGGAATGCAAGTTGGATGGTGCGCCCATGTCCACCGGGTTATGAATTAACAAACTGGAGTACGATCGAGCTTCCTATAGTTTTTAGGTCTACTCCAGAGTAATACTCTGAAACAATCTTAATAGTCTCCGCTCAAGGACATTAAAAATCTTCTTGTACGGGCTTATGTTTAAAACTCTTCGTTTAATAAATAAGAATCACGATGCATTTTTTTCATATTGATGTGTCCATATTCTTTCATTTTTGTTCTTTCATTTTCTTTCATTGCCTATATACCTTCCTATATTGTTTCTTCCTCACCTATTTACAGGTGTACAGATGCGGAATGTGAGGACCGTCCTGTCAATAATTCTGAAATTGATTTTGAAAGACCCATTTGCACGGGTGATTTCGACGTCAACGAAGATGTCGAAGATTATGGTCTACCCCCTGATTTATTAAGAATAATAGAACAAGAGGAGAAGCAAGTATTGCCTCATAAGGAAACGTTAGAAGTGATAAACCTGAGAAGTGGAGAAGAAATAAAAGAGGTCAAAATTAGGACCTTAGTGTCACCATCAACAAAGTGTGAACTGATAGCCTTACTTCGAGAATATGCCAATGTATTTGCATGGTCATACCAAGACATGCCAAGGTTGGATTCCAATATTGTGGTTCACAAGCTCTCTCTAAGGCCAGATTGCAAGCCAATTCAGCAAAAATTGAGAAGAATGAGGCCTAACATGCTGTTAAAGGTAAAATAAGAGGTGGAAAAAGCATTTCGACGCCGGGTTCTTGGAAGTGGAAAAATATCCGGAATGGGCAGCGAATATTATCCCAGTTCCAAAGAAGGATGGAAAAGTACGGATGTGTGTTGATTACCGGAATCTGAATAGGGCCAGTCCTAAAGATAATTTCCCTTTGCCTCACATTGATACCTTGGTGGATAATATGGCAAAGAGCTCTATATTTTCCTTCATGGATGGATTCTCAAGGTATAATCAGATTAAGATGGCATTGATTGATATGGAGAAAACCACGTTTGTGACGATGTGGGGAACGTTTTGCTATAAGGTGATGCCATTTGGATTGGAAAATGCCGGGGCAACATACCAGAGAGCCATGGTAACTTTGTTTCATGATATGATACATAAGGGGATCGAAGTCTATGTTGATGACATGATCCCAAAGTCACAAGGAGAAGAAGTATGTTACGAATCTTAAGAAGCTCTTTGAAAGATTAAGAAAGTTTCGACTCAAACTAAACTCAGCAAAATGCAATTTCGGAGTCACTTCGGGGAAGTTGTTAGGTTTTGTCGTCAGTAAGGGAGGAATCGAGATTGATCCAGATAAAGTAAAGGCCATCTAGAACTTGCCACCGCCTCGTACTAAAAAAGAAGTGAGAAGCTTCTTAGGAAGATTGAATTACATTGCTCGATTTATTTCTCAGCTAACCGACAAATGTGATCCAATATTTAAGCTACTTCGAAAGCGTGATCCGGGAGAATGGGATGAAGGGTGTAAGATTGCCTTTGATAAAGTTAAGCACTATCTATCCAACCCACCAGTGCTAATGTCACCTGTTCCGGAGAAACCAATGATACTGTATTTATCAGTATTTGAGAGATCTATGGGCTGTGTATTGGGGCAGCATGATGAGACCGGGAAAAAAGAACAAGCAATTTATTACCTCAGCAAGAAGTTCACAGAGTATGAGCTGAAGTATTCATCGGTAGAAAAGCTTTGTTGTGCCTTAGCTTGGACTGCTTGAAGGCTCAGACAATACATGTTGTACCATACGACATGGTTGATTGCCGAGCTAGATCCCATCAAGTATATGTTAGAAGCACCCTCCCTGTTAGGAAGAATGGCAAGATGGCAAGTTTTGTTGTCAGAGTACGACATTGTGTATGTGGGTCAGAAAGCTATAAAGGGCAGCGCAGTAGCCGAGTTCTTAGCAAGTCGGGCGGTCGAAAATTATGTGCCTTTGAACTTTAATTTCCATAATGAAGACTTGATGTGTGTCTCGCAAGAAGATGGGATTCCCCCGAAGAAGAAAATATGGAAAATGTACTTTGATGGTGCATCTAATACCATAGGGCACGGGATTGGTGCAGTGTTCATATCCCCAGAGGAAGATTATTATTCTTTCACTGCCAGATTGGATTTTGATTGTACAAACAATCAAGCTGAATATGAGGCATGTATTATGGGTCTTCGTGCTGCCGTAGACAGAAAGATCAAAACACTGGAAGTTTTCGAAGATTCAGCCCTAGTGATATACCAACTACGAGGAGAACGAGAAACTCGAGATGCAAAATTAATCTGATACTGAGAGCTCATACTGAGACTGATGAGGAATTCAAAGAAGTGAGTTTCAACTACTTCCCCCGAGAAAAAAACCGAATGGCTGATGCTTTGGCCACTTTATCGTCCATGTTTAAAGTAAATGAAGGGGCCGAAGTTGTGCCAATAAAAATGAGCATATACGAGTCTCCTGCCCACTGCCTGAGAATTGAAGAAGAAGCGGATGGCCTCCCTTGGTATTACAACATCTTGCAATAATCAAGAGTCAATGGTATCCTGAACAAGCAACAGAAAATTATAAGAGGACTCTGAGAAGATTGGTAATGGGTTTTGTCCTAGATGGTGAGATTCTCTATAAGAAAGGGAAAGAACAGGTTCTATTGAGGTGTGTCAGGTTTGCAGAAGCTCAAAGAATCATTGAAGAAGTCCATGAAGGGATATGTGGCACTCATGCCAATGGTCACATGCTTGCTAAACAGATTATAAGGGCAGGATATTATTGGCTAACGAAGGAAGGAGATTGCATTGGTTATTCCCGAAAGTGCCATAAATGTTAGATATATGCAGATAAGATTCATGTGCCTCTATCATCATTGCATGTCATGAATGCACCATGGCCATTTTCGATGTGGGGGAATGGATATGATCTGTCCTATTACCCCGGAAGCTTCAAATGGACACCGTTTCATCCTAGTGGCCATAGATTACTTCACAAAGTGGGTGGAAGCTGCTTCTTATGCTAATGTAACGAAGTCAATGGTATGAAGATTCGTCAAGAAGGAAATCATATTCCAGTATGGATTGCCAGAGAGAACCATTTCAGACAATGCTCTCAATCTGAACAATAAGATGATGAGAGAAATGTGTACTCAGTTCAAGATCATGCACCATAATTCGGCACCTTATCGCCGAAAATGAATAGGGCAGTAGAAGCAGCCAATAAGAACATAAAGAAGATCGTTGAAAAGATGGCCGATATGTACAAAGATTGGCTTGAGATCTTGCCTTTTGCTCTTTACGCATACCGTACCTCGGTCCGCATATCTATGGGTGCCACACCATTTTCTTTAGTATATGAAATGGAGGCAGTGTTACCTATTGAGGTTGAAATCCCTTCCCTTCGTGTTTTGATGGAGGTTAGTTTAGAAGAGGTAGAGTGGGTTAGAGCTCGCTATGAACAGTTGAATCTTATCGAAGAGAAAAGGATGAGAGCAATTTGCCATGGGCAGATGTATCAGAAAATGATGATTTGAGCCCACAACAAGAAGGTTCATCTTAGGCAGTTATGAGAAGGAGAGTTGGTACTAAGAAAAGTTCTCCCTATAGTGAAGGATTCGCGAGGGACATAGGCTTCAATATGGTAAATAGAGCTTTTTTTGGAGGAGCATTGATTCTGACTCGGATGGACGGGGATGACTTGAGAAATCCCGTGAATGCTGACGAATTGAAGAAGTACTATGCTTGAAGAAGAAAAAGAATAAAAAAGAAGAAAAAAAAGTGTGATACTGTGCACATGGAAATTCGAGTGATTCCAAATGTAAAAATGAAAATTCTATATATCTATTTCCCCTAAGGATTGCTTTTCAATGAGAATATTTGTGCTTGATATGATAAATGGCCATCTTTCATACTCCTTTCACTAAGAAGAAATTATCCCTAGTCACCATTTTGAGCCTTAGGAATTCTTTCTTTCTTTGCACCTTGATCAAGGATCACCCTCTACACTGGAGGTCAGATGCACGAAAAATAACATCCCAAAAATCATGGCGAAAAGAGCCATCGAAAAAAAAAGAAAAAAGAAAAAACGTATGAAATCAAATAATGGCAAATGAAAGCCAAGAATGAAAGAAACAGATTTCGAAAAAGAAGAGGAAAGTCCAAAAAAGACGAATGTTTCAAGAATGAATCCTCCTCATGAAATGATCCTTGATCTAATTACACTGAAACACATTTTGGGCTTATTTACCCTTTCTTTCTAAACCCGAACCTTGGCCTACATTACGTGCTTTTAAAAGTCCATTTTGATTAAGCATCGATATTTAATTTGAAGGGTTTTTTCTCAGAATTCATCCCATCTTTTGAATTGACATTTTTACCTTGGAAGCATTTAGAATTCTTAGCTGCATGGTAGAACACACCAAAAAAATGTAAAAAGGAGAGGTTTAAGCCGAAAACCCACATAGGGCGACTTAATACCGAATGGGGGACACTTAGGTTGAAAACCTGCAAAGGGCCGTTCAAGTACTGATTAAGGATTGAATCAATACTTCGTGTAAAGGGGGAGAAAGTATCAAAAAATCGGAAGAAAGGTAAAAACTCAGTCTGACACAACTACGAAGGTCGAGAGATTATCCAAGTAAATTGTTCTTTCAAGAGAAATTTTAGATGAATTGAAGAAGGAAGGGTCCAAGATATTTCGCATCTAGGGCATCTACAACCTACTACTCTACATTTGTTTCTTGTGTCCTTGATATTCACCTCTGTCATCTAAAACATTATTGCAATAAATTCTTGTTATCCCTTTTATGATAATTGGTTGTTTCATACCTTCTTTCATACATTTTGTGATGCATTTTGATTGTTATTAAATTGAATGATGTTTAGTAAACATAAAAGAAATCTTTAAATAAAAGGATTTCAGTGTATTACTAAGGAGTAGATTTAAATTTTATAAGAGGTTTGAAAACCACTAAAATTTGGAAACACAACAGCACATCATGATGGGAAAATTCACCAAGTAGTGGTAAACAGTGAATGTATTGAAGACTCTGTCATGAAGTCAGAAAATTTGTGAATTTCAGTGAAATCAGACTGTCCGTCATGAAGACTCCGTCATGAAGTCAGAGAGTCCGTGAACCTCAAAGAAATCATAAATTAGAAATCATGACACAATCATTTGATTGCATTCATCCTTAGGGAACATACATCCTACAAGCATTTGCAAAACATGTCATTTTCATCACTGCATTCGGCTAACATTGCAGGAATCATGGAAATTTTGCTTCCACAAATTGAACTCGTTCTGTTTCCCAAATGAGTCGAGCCCCGAAAACATCGTAGAGGTATTTTATTTTAAAATCGAACTCGTTCTGCTTCTCAAATGAGTCGAACCCCGAGACCACCGTCGAGGTATTTTGTTTTTAAATCGAACTTGTTCTGCTTCTCAAATGAGTCAAGCCCCGAGACCACCGTTGAGGTACTTTCTTTTGTTTAAATCGAACTTGTTTTCAAAAATGAGTCGAGCCCCGAGACCACCATCGAGGCATTTTCCTTTTCAAATCAAACTTGTTTTCTAAATGAGTCGAACCCAGGATTGACGTTAGGGCATTCCTTTTGTTTTTAAATCGAACTCATTGTGCTTCTCAAATGAGTCGAGCCCCGAGACCACTGTCGAGGTATTTTCTGTTTAAACCCAACACAGCTGACACCAAGACAAGATAAGGCCCCGAGACCACCGTCGAGGTATTCTCTTCTCTTGCAAATCGAACTCATTTCCTTAAGACGGGTTGAGCCTTGATTAGCCAGGGAACTCAATTTAAGGACAAAATCTTCTATTTACAGCTTTTTTTGAAAAAAAAATGATGAAATAAATGGAAATGAAGAATAAAGCAAACATCTTTCCTTTTCTTTACATGTGATTTCACTAACCGGACAAAATTATTGTCTATTTATCTTTGCCTGATTCCTGATTCTCAGCAATAGCCAAAGAGGGGCAGTTGTAGACACCTAATTTTGTCCAGGCCCCCAAAACCAGGTAAATTCTTCCTTGTACTTTTTTAGATTGCAGAAAATCTCTTCTCATCTTGCAAATGGTCCTCCAAGACTTGTGATTCGGAGTTCAGCATGAAAAGTCAACTCCAAAAAGTCAACCATTGAAAAAGCTGATTGTCGCAACCCAAAAAATAACAACACAGTCTCATCGCAAGACTTTATTATTCGTTAAGCGTGACATTAAAAAATCGAGGAAAAGATTCCTCTTTAAAAATGAAGGTTTTGAAAATGACCTCGAAAAAAGACATGGAGTCACCACCAATCTTTTTTAGCTAGTTGTGATTGGCCACCTATTAAAATCGGTTTTATAAAACATTTTAAAATTAATTAAAATATTTTTTAAACCAATTTCAAGTCTGCGTTATAAACCAAAGAAAATCGAAGAATCGGGTTTGGGACTCGGTTACGTGCGGGGAAGAATTGGCAGCCCCACAACGTCCATATAAAACGGTACCTTATTAATCATGTGTTATCTCAAGTCTCGATAAAAAGTTAGTTTTTAATTTAGTATTTCAAGTTAATTCCCAATTTAAAGAAAAAAAATTCCATTTTTAATTGAAAATGATCCGGAATTTATTAATTCAAAATTTTCCTATATTCCCCGACAAAATCGGAAAAATATAGAAATTTTTATTTATTTGAAAATTTTTCCGAATCATTCTCTTTTTTTTGAAAGAAAGATATTCCTTTATTAATAATAATTGATGACATTCTCTCCAACAAACCCGGTAGAGAACCCATGAATTATTTTAACTCCGAAATATCTTTATTTTATTGAAAATCATTATCTTTTTCAAAACATTTAAAAAATAATATGAACAACTGTGACATAAATAAAATGACATAGCAAAGTCTAGATAATATAATCCAACCTAAATGAAATGATATAATTTAAAAAGCATAGCATATTCTAAATGAAGTGAAATGTCCTAAGTATCATGATTGATTCTAAGTGAAATGAAATATCCTAAGTGACATAACATATACTATATGAAATAATATGTCCTAAGTAACATGAAATATATTCTAAATGACATGAAGTAAATATGAAATATAAAATAATGTTATCATAAAATATGCATGAAAATGAAAATAATAATGCATGAACATAGTATATGCTAAATGATGTGACAAAAATAAATGACTAAATAAAAAACATAGGATAACATGAAATATTCAAAACCATATGACAAACAATAATACCATAGAATATAAATCAAAATAATAACAATACTGTAGACACCTAATTTTGTCCGGACCACTAAAACAGGTATGTTTTCTTCCTAAATTGAGGTTTCAGAATGTAAAAAGTCCTTTTTCATCCTGCAGGTGGTACTCCGAGACTTAGTTTAAGGGGGCGAGCATAAAAAGTCAAACTTGAAAAAGTAAACACCGAAAAAAAGTCAACCCTGAAAAAGTCAACCCTAGAAAGTCAACTACTGAAAAAGTCAACCCACTTTCAAAATCAAGATTTGAAGTTCAATTGAAAAAATGGATAAATAATTTTGATAATCCGAGGTCTACATTGAAATATATGGAGTTCGAAAGTTGGGATTTGGAGATTCAGTAGAAAAGAAACCCTAATCCGAGAAATTTAGGGAAAAGTGCTTAAACGGTCGAATTGGTAGAAATTGATGGTTCCAAATGAAAGATAAGCACTAACTACGGGTAATGGAGAAGCCACCTGAAAGCAAAACCAAAAGAAAAGTCAATCCGGGAGAAAACCGAGAATTAGGGTTTTTGGTGGATTTCGGTGAAATCGGGAAGAATCACAGAAATGGCCCGACTTGGTAAGACTAAAGCCCCCAATGGATAAGGAATGATTAAAAAGGGATAGCCCAAGGCTCAGCTTGAAGAAAATCTGAAAATCGGACTTGTTTTGAGCAAAACCGGGTTTCGGAGGCAAAAGGGCAAAATTGAAAAATTTGGGAAAAATAGCAAATGGACTCCGAAAATTCTGAAAATTTGCAAATATCATTCTTAAATCATTTTAAAGAGATTGGCAAAAGAAAATCTTGATTCAGAGTTCGTTTGCAAAATGGCCAAATCCCGGGTCTCTTATGCAGTAATTCAAAAAGGAAAATCCCAGAAAAATAGCAAATGAACTCCAAATCTTCTGAAATTTTGCAAATATCATTTTTAAATTTTTTGGAAGAGATTGGCTAAATAAAATCTTGATTCGGAGTTCGTTTGCAAAATGGCCAAATCCCGGGCCTCTAATGCAATAATTCAAGAAGATAAATCACGGAAAAATAGCAAATGGACTCAAACAATTCAGAAATTTTGCAAATCTAATTTTTAAATTATTTGGAAGATATTGGCGAAAGAAAATCTTCATTCCGAGTTCGTTTGCAAAATGGCCAAATCCCGAGATCCTATGCAGTAATTCAAGCCGATAAATCCCGAAACAAAAATACCAAATGAGCTCCAAAAATTATGAAAACTTCCAATTTACACTTTTAAATTATTTGGAAGAGATTGGTGAAGAAAAATCTTGATTTGGAGCTCGTTTAAAAAATGGTAAAATGTGGGGGCATGAAAGGCCATTTTTGGAAGAAAAAATCCAAATAAATAGCAAACAAACTCGGACAATTTTAAAAACTTCCAGAACTCAATTTTTTATTATTTTGGAAGTATTTAAAAATTAAAATTTGAATTTGGAGTCCGTTTGATATTTATTTGCATCCGGGGGGCAAAACGATCATTTCACCCAAGCAACCAAAAAGGGCTTCTTTGGGCCTTTCAAAAAATCAGACTTGGGCTGGAAAAGAGAAGTGCTGGCCTGCCAATGCCCAAAGGAAAGAGGAAGCTTCTGATTTTTCAATCAAATGGCCAAGAATTAAGAGTTAGTTAGAGATTCTCTTTGATCAAGCCACATAGGCCAAGGGAGAATGTCAACATTATTCTTGAATAGCTGTAATTATGGACAGCTGCCATGCTAATCTAAGGGTGGTAATTTCATGATTTTTCATCTTTAATTATTAGCCATTTGATGAAAATTGGTTAGAACTAAAATGACAACATCCTAGCTCACTAAAGAGGGGTTCGGCCAGCTCTTAGAGGAGGTTCAGAATTTTCATTTTCAGACTTCATTCTTGGTTATTTCTCTTAGTTTTTCTTAGTTTTTCTCTCCTTGGTTGAAAGCAAAAAAGAAAAAGTTTAGAAAAGAAAGGAAAGTTTGAAGAGATAAAGCTTGAAATATAGCTTCTTGAGGTTGCTCTTGAGCACCAACTCTTGCACTTTCTTGATTTTCCATTCTTATTTTTGCTATTTTGATTACTATTCGGTGAGTTTCCTTTTTAAATAATTTTTTTTAATTGTTCTTCTTAAGTTCTTTCTTCATCTCTTTTTTAAATATTTTTTTTACAATTTTCTTTTTTTTTACATTTTTCTCACCATGGCCGAATGGCCTACATTATTTATTAAGGTTGTTGTTTGCTTGTTTTGAGTGTTATATTTTAGTTGAGCATGTTAGTATATCAAGTGTTTATGAAAATGCCATGCTTGTTGGAGCTTGAGGCCATTCGGCTACTCCTTGAATTTTTACATTGTATGTGCATTTTTGCCATGTTAGTTGGTAGGTTTGCATTTGCATGACATTTGATTGAGTATTTAGTTTAAGTATACCAAGTGTTTGTGAAAATTCCATGCTTGTTGGAGCTTGAGGCCATTCGGCTACTTCATGTGTTTTGCATTGTGTGTTGCATTTTTGCTATGTTAGTTGATAGAGCATTTGCATGATATTTGGTTGAGTTTTTGGTTTAAGCATGCCTTGTGTTTGTGAAAATGCCATGCATATTTTAGTTATTAGGTTCGGTTTATTTTCCATGCATGTTCATGCATTTTAGACCTAGGTTGCACTAAATGCCATGCAAGTTCATTTAGGTCTAGGTCACTATATGAATGCCATGCATTTTTTCATGACATTTAGGTTTAAACTCATGCATTTCATGCATCATATTTGCTGTATTTTTCATGCATTTCATGTTCATGCCACTTGACTAATGACTTAGGCCAATTAATGGTTCAAAGTCATGCTATCTTGAGCACACTTGTGGAAAATTAAGTTTTCTCAAATTGATTATTCTACCTTTGTGATTTTTTTTTTACTTAGCCAATTTTTATATAACTTTCAAAAAGTCCTAGCTACTGTTTGTGAGCCATTTTGTGAGTCTTAAATATTTTTACTTTGATTTTTAAATGATTTTATCAAAGGCAAAAATGTATTTTGGCAAAACAGTTTTTTCACCCAGTACTCATAGTTTCTCGATTTTTATGGGCATTCATCTTTAATCAGAAAATTAAGCTGATTTTTTCCCGTGTAGTTTTGCATGTCCTGAGTCTCCAGTATTTGTTTCAGAATTTTTTGAATTTTGTAAAATAGGGTAAACAATCGTGGCTTAAAACTGGACAGTGGAGTCAGAATTGAATTTAAAGAAAAATCATTTTTCTATTTTTGTTATGTTACTTAGAGGGAGCTGATTCAGAAATTTAGCTACTGACTTAGGGTAGTTTCTAAGCCTTTTTAAACTCTAAAAATGATTTTTTAAGTCTCGGGTTAAGGGTAGTCAAGTCCGGGATTTTAAACTTAGGAAATTAGAGCCATGTATAAAAGGGTTTAACCCAGTTTTTTTTTTTTTTTAACCTAAGCTTTTCAAATTGTTTTCAAACAATCACAAAGTATTTTTGTTTTAGAATATTTAATTTGACATATTTACCTAAGGTAGCCGGATATCTTTTTAGATATACGAATTTCCTTAATTAAAGGAAAATTTCATGCATTGCATTTTCCATATTCATGCATTTTAAATAATATGTGATTTTTGCTATGATAATTTCTATGATATTGTTATGATTTTGAGTTATGTTATATTGTTTATTATATGACTTGGAATATTTCTTGATATCCTATGCTTTTTATTTAATTATTTTTTTTGTTGTTATATTATTTAGCATATACTATGTTCATGCATTATTATTTTCATTTTTATTTCCATGCATATTATATGATAGTATTATTTTATATTCCATGTCATTTAGATTATATGCCGTATCATCCATATTTGCCATGTCATTTAAATTATGTCATTTCATATAGAATATATTATGTTACCTAGGTTATTTCATTTTATATAGAATATATTATGTTACCTAGGTCATTTCATTTCATTTAGAATATATCATATGACTTAGGATATTGCATTTCATATAGAACATATTATGCTACCTAGGTCATTTCATTTCATTTAGAATATATCATATAACTTAGGACATTTCATTTCATTTAGAATATGCTAAGGCATTTAAATTATATTATATCATTTAGGATGCATTATATTATTTAGATTTTGCTATGTCATTTTATTTATGTCATGCATATACATATTCATATCTTTTAAAATGTTTTCAAAAGGATAATGATTTTTCAAAAAAAAAATAGAGATATTCCCGAGTTAAAATAATTCATGAGTTCTCTACCGGGTTTGCTAGAGGGAATATCATCAATTATCATTAATAAAGGAATATCTTTCTTTCAAAAAACGAAAATGATTCGGAAAGTTTTCCAAATTAATAAAAATTTCTATATTTTGCCACGTTTGTTGGGGAATATAGGAAAATTTTGAATTTATAAATTCCGGATCATTTTCAATTAAAAATGGAATTATTTTTCTTTAAATTGGGAATTAACTTGAAACACTAAATTTAAAACCAATTTTTTTACCGAGATTTGAGATAACAGACGATTAATAAGGTACTATTTTATACGGGCGTTGTGGAGGTGCTAATCCTTCCCTGCACGTAACGGAGTCCCGAACCCGTTTCTTTGATTTCTCTGGTTTAAAAGCAGACTTGAAATTGATTTTAAAAATGTTTTAATTAATTTTTAAAATATTTTTTTAAAACCGGTTTTAATAGGTGGCCGATCACAACTAGCTAAAAAAGATTGGTGGCGACTCCATGTCTTTTTCAAGGCCATTTTCAAAACCTTCATTTTTCTAGAGGAATTAAGTCGATTTTTCCTCGATTTTTTTATATCACGCTTAACGAATAATAAAGTCTTGGGATGACACTCGTTATTTTTTTGGTTGCGACAGCTTGGCGACTCCGCTGGGGACTATTAGAAAGTCAAGCCTAGAATTAGTCGTGTGTTATCAAAGTCTCGATTTTTTTGGTTTAATTGGTATTTAATTTTAATTCCCATATTTTTAAAATAAAAAAGAATTTTGAAAATAAAAAATGTTTTAATATGTCCATATTCATGTGCATTCATATTATTATTTGTTCTCTGGTTATTTTGTTGCGTATATTTATATGTTTGCATGACTGATGCTTTTCATTGTTTGATTTTAGTGGGGTATTTAGAATAAGGGTTATAGAATAGGTGGTGACAGGTTTGTTTTGTTCCTCCGCACACACTGTATTTGAATTTGCATAACATGAATCCTCTACCCGGGTTCCGTCCTTTTAAGTGGGAGTAAAGTAACTACGCCTTCGTGATGATCCTCCGTATGGGCTAGTGAAACACTTTCGGAGTATAAAGTACCTAATGCCTTCGTGATAATCCTCCGCACAGGCATAGGAAAATATACTCTAATGAATTGAACCCGCTTTTATCGGGGTGCCTTACTAGCCTTCACCGGCGATAGTGAGGAGCAATTCAGGGCCTTTAGAATCAATTCACTCTCATATAGTGAACCTAGGTGAAGTCATGCCTGATTTCCGTTAGATGTACCGAAGATAGGAACACATGGAGGGACATTTCTAAACCTTTTGTTACCTATTTTACACTTTGAATAAGTTTGTAGATCAGGCAACGATGTACGTATATCGCCCGTAATAAATGTGTTAATCCGTCCCAAAGGCACTGTGATACCTATATAATTAGATATTGGTTGGGGTAAAATATTCATTAATTATTTGAAAAAAATAAAAATTCTTTTTTCAAGCATTTTTGCATTTTGAACATTTCATACATGTGTGAATAGAGCATGTACATTTTTTATTGTATTAATGATCTCGTTTTTGCAATAAATGGATGGTGATAATAATTTCATTTGATGATTTCATAAAACCGATAGTGTTGCATGAACATTTTGACATTGTACCATAGTAGGATCCACTACCCCGAAATTCTTTTGAAAATAATATGATTGGTTTTTCATAAAAAAAAACATGTTTCAAAAAATCATAAATTTGGAGGCAAATCTTGCATAATGAGATTTTTGAATAATCAAGATTTAGGTCCCACCAATTTCGTGTAATCATTGGTTAATTTATTTGTATAATGTTGACATCATGTCACAGTCCTAACATGCATGGTTATTCATTGTAGAATACATTTGTGATATACATGGTCATTCTTTGTACCTACCTTTGTATTAATTCATTTCTTCTTAGCATGTATCATTTTGACATCATAGCATGCATGGTCATTCATTGTATAATACATACATGGTCATTATTGGTATATACCTGTGCATCAATTTATTCATTTTTTAATGCATCATGTTGGCATTAGATTGCATCCATAGCATACATAGTCATCATAATTTCTCTATATATGTTCATGCATTAATCATCAGTATATTCATGCACATAGGAATAGAGCATGAACATTCACAATTGTATTCTTAATCTCATGACATTTTCATTTGCACGAAAGGGGTTCGAGATATGAGGAATGAATCGGAGGAACGACTGGATGCTTTGGAACGCAATCAAGAGGAGTTTAGACATGAAATCCGTGAAATGAAAGAACAACTCGCCAAATTGCTAAAAATGGTTGAGGATATGGGTAAGTATTAAGAGGAACTTTCTCAGGGCTCTGCATCGCCTTCGGATCAACCAAAACCATTAAGTCCAGAACATACAACCCTTGCTGGATCCTGCACTTGTCAATGCCACAAAGGTTGCAATCCTGATGAAATTATGGACAAAATCGTGAAAATGATTAAACCTGAGAGCCTGATACCAAAGATAGAAACCTCGGATCCAGTACCACGCCTGCAAACTGTTCTAGGTCCAAACCAGTATCCCCACCCTACTATGGTCCAATCGTCCATTGGGATGACCACTACTGGATTCTTGAATCCCACTCCATCACCAACAACTGCCAGTTCATACTATTTCCCTCATCAATCACCTTATCCAACATCTGGGATAGGAACCTCGAGCTATGTACAACCTCCAAAGGCCCCGTGTCCAAATCCATACCCTTACCATGCTATTCCACCACATCTCCATGTAAACACTCTGGTTCAGACTTTAATGCCACCGCCAAGTGCCCCAAATCCTAGGCCATGTGTGACTAAGAAACGACCCCAGGATAAGACCCAAAGGCATTTTGATCCCGTTCCAATCAGCTACCGAGAGCTTTTCCCTATACTGATCCAAAATCACATGGTTGCATGCGTCCCATTGAAACCCCTGTTACCACCATATCCAAGGTGGTATAATCCAAATGCAAGATGTGATTATCACTGCGGAATTGTTGGCCATAGCATCGAAGACTGTATAGCATTCAAAAAGAAAGTGCAAACTCTTATAGATGTCAAGTGGTTGGATCCAACGACACTAATTGATGGAGGGCTGGGAAAGCGTCATTAAGATTGGGAGATTTACAGCATTGAGGTGGAAAGACTTCGGTCTTATATGATGTAATAGGATTTCACTTTTTCAGTAGCCGGCTCTTATAGCCTTAGGATCCTAGGATGAATAAAGTGCTTGTAAAAGACAGTTTTAACTAATATTCAGATTTTGTAAAACATGGTTTATACCATTGTGAACATTCATATGGGAATGAATTGACTATGCTTCAAAATTATGAGATGTCGATGATTAAGTTCCTTCGATTCTTATTTCCTCCGTGATATCTTCCCCTTTTGCATTTTGCATCCGATCAATTATTGGCCATACCATACATTCATACATGTATCATGTTAGCATCAGGTTACATTTATGCATTCATAATCAGCATGATTGTTCTGTATATATCCATGATTTAATTTTCTTATTACATATATCATGTTAACATTAGGTAGCGTTCATGACACACATGGTTAGCATGATTTTCTTTGTATATACTCTGTATCAATCATTCATTGTTTTCAATGTATCATAATTGACATCGTGTTGTATTCATAGGGTATATGATTATTTGTTGGGAAATATGCTAAAAAGTACATGATTATTCATTGCATATATCCATGCGTTGATTTGTTTATTCTTTGCTTGCAACATGTTGGCATTGTGATTGCATTTATTACATACATGGTCAGCATGTTTCCACTATATATGTCCATACATCATTTTTTATTCTTCACATGCATCAAATTACAATCATGGCTCATTCATCATGACATACATTTGGGGGAAATAAAACAGAAGTTGGCTTGGCTTTAGGAGTCTTTGAAAGAATTTCCATTTCAAATCAGAGGTATAAGAAGTACTGAGTACCCTTTTAATACAGGCTAGTGCTATAGAGAATGAACAAGTTGCCCGAATGGGAAGAATGGAAAAGGTACAGGAAGAATTACGAGAACAGCTAGCAAAGTCTAAAGCAGAATCTAAAGATCAGATGATTAAATTGATGGAGCTGATGTCCGCAATAATCAAGGGAAAAGGATACACTGAAAACTTTGTCACCAGGAAAGGGTTAGAGGCACAAAAGGGTCAGAATGAGTTCGTAATGATTGATGCCCAGAACACAGTTAACCCCGTCAATGTCATAAACTCAGATGATCCAGCTGAACAGGCAAAGTTGAAAATGGTTTCAGTAAATGAGGTTGAGTTGGCAGATTCCCAAGGGAAATATCAGTTGTTAGATGAAAGGCTTCGGGCAGTAGAAAGTACAGATGTATTTGGGAGTTTAGATGCGAAAGAACGATGTTTGGTCCTCGATTTAGTCATTCCTCCTAAGTTCAAGATCCCTGACTTTGTGAAATATGACGGGACGACCGGTCCATCAGCCCACATCAATATGTTCTACCAGAAGATGACAAGTCATATAGATAATGATAAGCTTTTGATTCACTGCTTTCAGGATACCCTCAGCGGGTCCGCAATTAGGTGGTATAGTCAGTTGAGCAAGGATCAGATTCTCTCTTGGAATGACCTGGCTAGGGTTTTTCTAAACCAGTACAAGCATATGACCGACATGGCACCTGACCGTCTCACCTTGCAAAATATGAAGAAAATAGCTACTGAGAGCTTCAAAGAATATGCGCAATGGTAGATGAGCCTGGCCACCCAAGTACAATCGCCCTTAACTCAGAAGGAAACCACTGTCATTTTTGTGAATACACTGCAGGCCCCGTACTATGATATACTTGTCGACAACACCACGAAGAATTTTTCAGACATGGTAATTTCAGGGGAGATGATTGAGAATGCTATCAAGGATGGGAAAATTGAAGGAGAAAGAACATCCAATACCAAGAAAAATGGGGTATCTAAGAAAAAGAAATATACCTAAGTCGTGGAGGGCTTTGCCCCACTTCCCCAATTCTCCTCGTATCAGCCATTTTACTCTACCCTGAACAATGTCTCTCAAGGTTTTTATCCCTACCAACCAATGACTGTAACTACACCAAAATTTACATCTGTCTATCAATCGAACACCCTTGGGAATAATCGAAGGGGGCATAAAAAAAGAAAAAGAAATCAGGATGACCCGATTCCTGTGACATACAGTGAGCTATTACCTCAACTCATCCAGAATCACCTTCTGACACCCATGCAATTAGAGCCTCTGAAGCCCCCTTATCCGAGCTAGTATGATGCTAATGAGTGTTGTGGTTATCATTATGGAAATCAAGGTCACTCAACAGAGAACTGCCCCGCTTTGAGGTACAAGGTCAGGGATTTCATCAAGGCTGGTTCGATAAGTTTTGAAGATGGGAAAGCCAAGTGTCATAAGAAACATGGTGCATGATCATATTAGGTTTTTGACACATGTAGTTCTATAAACTGTGATGATGAAAGCACTTGTCTCATGTTAACATCTACATGAATTAAATGAATTTTGAATTTTAAATGCTTTGTGTTTGTTGTGTTTTAACAATAATTTGACTTTGCAAAAACAAGAATTAAGGAATTTTTAATAATGGACAGTCTCGAGAATATTGTTGATCATTTTTAGACATGACCCAACACCCTCCCCCCTCTTTTTTGGGCTTCTCTATGCCTAAACCTTAAATCAAGAACACTTGAAAGACCTAATGCTTCAAGGAATATGAATGATTGAACTTCACAAAAAAAAATGAAAAAAAGCATTGTCATTGCAGAATAAGCAAGGATGTAAATCTTAGTCTAGGCTATGAACAAAGGAATGAACTTTTTTTTTAAAAAAAAGTTTGAACTCCTTGAAATTCAAACAAATGAGACTTTCTTTCAAGAATTTATATCATGGTAATTTGGTCTGTGTCAAGGTTGTGCCAAAACCATTCATGTCATTTTCAACAAACCACAAAACACTAATTGCCCAAACATCACTTCATGATTGACACCCTGGGGCACAATGATTAAACTAGATTATCCCTTGTCCTAGAGAAAACCCGTTTTTGGGTCATATTTTCCTTGTCTCTTCAAAGAACTCAGATTTGAAATTCAATCTTTTCAGTACAGACCTAGACTTGCTATGTTCCTCGTTCATACAAATTCTCATGGTTAATCAAATTGGGGCATCATATGTGGAAATGATGGATAAATGGTGAAAAATGATGGACTAACGCATGAATCAGTAGGGCATGCGACAAAAAAAAGGAAGCGAAAAAAAAGGAAATTTTTTTGATATCATGCATATGAGAATTCGGATGATTTCAACTGCAAAATGAAATTTTGATTATCTATTTCCCCTAAGGATTGCTTTTCAATGAGAATATTTGTGCTTGATATGAGAAATGACTTTTTTTTTCATATCTCTTTCACAAGAAAAAATTATTATCCATAGTCACCCCTTTTGAGCCAAAAGAATTCTTTCTTCTTTGAACCCTGATCAAGGATCACCCTCTACACTGGAGGGCAAATGCGAGGAAAGATCTTTTAGAGAACATGGAGGAATGAATCCTAGCTCGAAGACAGATGCAAAGCAAATGGAGCCCCGAATAAATACGGGCTCACTCTGTCGAAAAAAGGCGGCAAAATGAAAACAAAAAAAAATGTGTGAAAGCGATGGCAAATGAAAGCCAAAAGCAAGGAAGAAAAAGAGCAAAGTCAAAAGGAAAGAAATGTCCAAAAAGGGACAAATACTTCAAAGAGAATCCTCCTCAAGAAATGATCCTTGATCTAGTTACCCTCAAACACATATTTTCGGCCTATTTATCCTTTCTTTCTGAACCCTGAGCCATAGCCTACATTATGTGCTTTAAAAGTCCATTTTGATCAAGCATGAATATTTAATTTGAAAGGCTTTTCCTTAGATTCTATCCCATCTCATCGAATTATCATTTCACTAAGGAAGAATTAGAATTCCCAAGTGCATGGTAGGAAAAAAAAAGAAGAGAAAAATTGGAAAGAATAGGACTTTAGGGCGAAAACCCAAAAACGGGCGGTTTAGAGTAAAATGGAAATTTTTGATGCAATATATGAAAGTGCTGATACCACAAAAAGAGAAGGTCATCTTAAAAAGTGGTCATCGAGGAACATTTAAGAATTCCTGAACCTCCCATACTGTCAACTTTCATTCGGAGGATTGTTTTCAAAAACTAAAACTTTTTTTTCCTCCAAGATTAAACTTTCCGTTTAAACATCCCAACTAATCTTGATGCTTGTCAAAATGCCTTGATATGGAAACTAAAAGAATGTTGAATTTGCTTGGTTCTCAATGAATTTATGATTTATAAAACCTGTTCCATTTGTGAGCCTAGAAGGGATATACATTTTTGTCATTAAGTTTTCCTGGAAAAGCCAGAGTCTTGTTATACCAAGACTTGCCAATCCCAATTTAAAAAAACCAGATTGACACTTAGAGAAATTTCTAACAATGATCATCAGTCTTCAAAAGATTTGTACATCACACATTGTGGGGTTAATATTTTTTGTTGAGAAGTTTTCAAAATGAGAAAACAAATAAAAATATTTTTGATATACCCATTTTTGATGTTGACATGAGACAAGGATTTTTCTAACCCAAAGGTATAGAACTGCCAGGATTGGTCCTGACTTCCAGATATGAGAAGAAGAAATAGAACCCAGTTCAGATCTCTGTTGATGAAAGTTTGAAAACTGTTGGGGCAAAGAGAATAGCCAAAATGAATTGAAGATATACTATGATTTGAAAAGGAAAAATGAATTTGAAAGGCTAAGCCAAAGTCTAGAAAAACAACCGGGGGCATTTGCATCACTCATGAGCACTCATATCTTTATCGAACTTCTACATCTGCACAGTGTCGGCAAGCATTTGCATCATTCATGGGTATTTGCATTGCCATTATTCCATAAGCATCTGCATTTTACCTTTACATTTACATTTTTCATGGAATTCGCATTTGCGTTATCTCAAGTAATTGCATCATTTCTAGAATCATTGCATTTTCATTATTGTGTGGTAATTGTAGTTACACCACTCATAAACCAGTTACATGAACACAATTAGTAGGGGTATCTGCACCATGAAACATGGGCATAATCCAGGCCATTTGCATTTGCTCCAAGAAACATTTACATCAATCCAAGCCATTTACATTTTCACCATGAAGCATGAGCACCTTGTTAAAGACATGTGCATCTGCATCATTTCTCAAAGCATCTGGAGGAGTTACCCAGAATTTTACAATTAGAAAACCTTTGGTGGTGATAGCCAAAGATTCTGGAGGAGTTACCCAGAATTTTACAATAAGCAAGTCTTGGTGGTGATAGCCAAAGCTTCTGGAGGAGTTACCCAGAATTTTACAATGAGCAAACCTTTAGTGGTGATAGCCAAAGCTTCTGGAGGGGATATCCAAAATTTTAAAAATTTTAAAAGTGAACAAGTCTTTGGTGGTGATAGCCAAAGCTTATGGAGGAGTTACCCAGAATTTTACAATGAGCAAACCTTTGGTGGTGATAGCCAAAGCTTCTGGAGGTGATAGCCAAAGCTTCTGGAGGTGATATCCAAAATTTTAAAAATTTTAAAAGTGAACAAGTCTTTGGTGGTGATAGCCAAAGCTTTCGGAGGAGTTACCCAAAATTTTACAATGAGCAAGTCTTTGGTGGTGATAGCCAGAGCTTCTGGAGGAGTTACCCAGAATTTTACAATGAGCAAGTCTTTGGTGGTGATAGCCAAAGTTTCTAGAGGAGTTACCCAGAATTTTACAATGAGCAAGTCTTTGGTGGTGATAGCCAAAGCTTCTGGAGGAGTTACCCAGAATTTTACAATGAGCAAGTCTTTGGTGGTGATAGCCAAAGCTTCTGGAGGAGTTTCCCAGAATTTTACAGATGAGCAAACCTTTGGTGGTGATAGCCAAAGCTTCTTGAGGGGATATCCAGAATTTTACAAATTTTAAAAGTGAACAGGTCTTCGGTGGTGATAGCTGAAGGCTCTGGTGGAAATATCCAGGGTTTTATAATTTTGAAAAATGAGAAATCTTCTTCTGGAGCAGTTACCCAGAATTTTATTCAACATGTGCATCTACATCATGAAGCATTTGCATCAATCTAAGTTATTTGAATCTGCATCAAGAAAATTTGCATCAAATCAAGTCATTTACATTTGCATCAAAGACATTTGCACTAGTCTAAGTCATTTGCATCTACATCAAGAAGCGTTTGCATCAATTAAAGACATTTGCATTTGCATCATGAAGCATTTGCATCATCTCTTAAAGCTTTCAGGTATAATCGAACTCGTTTTGCTTCTCAAATGAGTCGAGCCCCGAGACCACCGTCGAGGTACTTTCTTTTATTTTGAACTCGCTGAACCCATAATTTTAACACATTTTTAAAAAAATAATGAACAAGTCTTCGGTGGTGATAGCTGAAGCTTCTGCAGGAGATATCTAGAATTTTTACAAATTTTAAACAGTGAGAAAATCTTCGGTAGTGATAGCTGAAGCCTCTGTGGAGATATCCAGAGTTTTAAAATCCATTGAAAAGGTAGAAAGTCTTCGGTAGTGATAGCTGAAACTTCTGGAGGTGATACCCATAATTTTTACAAATTTTAAACAGTGAGAAAGTCTTCGGTGGTGACAGCTGAAGCTTCTGGAGGAGATACCTAAAATTTTATAAATTTTAAACAGTGAGAAAATCTTCGATAGTGATAGCCGAAGCCTCTGTGGAGATATCCAGAGTTTAAATTTTTTTAGAAAGGTAGAAAGTCTTCGGTTGTGATAGCTGAAGCCTCTGTGGAGATATCCAGAGTTTTAAAATCCTTTGAAAAGGTAGAAAGTCTTTGGTGGTTATAGCCAAAGCCTCTAGTGGAGATATTCAGAGTTTTACAGTTTTAAAAATGAGCAAGACTTTGGTGGTTATAGCCGAAGCTTCTGGAGGAGATACCCAGAATTTTAAACACAGCTAAGAGCAAGACAGGTTAAGACCCCGAGACCATTGTCCAGGTCATTTCTTTCCTCGCAAATCGAATTCGTTTCCTTAAGACGGGTCGAGCCTTGATTAGTCAGGGAATTTAATTTAAGGACAAAATCTTCAGTTTACAGCTTTTTCAAAAAAAAATTTGAAAAAATAAAAAAAAAGGAAAAAAGAAAAAAGGAAAAAAATGAAAAAATGAAAAAAGAAAAAGAAAAAAAAGAGAAAAAATGAAAAAAGAAACCCCTTTTTCCTTTTCTTCACATGTGATTTCACTGACCGTACAAAATTAGTGTTTGTTTATCTTTGTCTGATTCCTGATTCTCAGCAATAGTAAAAGAGGGGCAGCTGTAGACACCTAATTTTGTCCGGACCACTAAAACAGGTATGTTTTCTTCCTAAATTGAGGTTTCAGAATGTAAAAAGACCTTTTTCATCCTGCAAGTGGTACTCCGAGACTTAGTCTAAGGGGGCGAGCATAAAAAGTCAAACTTGAAAAAGTCAACCCCAAAAAAGTCAACCCTAGAGAGTCAACTACTAAAAAAGTCAACCCACTTTCAAAATCAAGATCTAAAGTTCAATTGAAAAATGGCGAAAGAATTTTGATAATCCGAGGTCTACATTGAATGATATGGAGTTCGGAAGTTGGGATTTGGAGATTCAGTAGAAAAGAAACCCTAATCCGAGAAATTTGGGGAAAAGTGCTTAAACGATCGAATTGGTCGAAATTGATGGTTCCAAATGAAAGATAAGCACTGACTACGGGTAATGGAGAAGCCACCTGAAAGCAAAACCAAAAGAAAAGTCAATCCGGGAGAAAACCGAGAATTAGGGTTTTTGGTGGATTTTGGTGAAATCGGGAAGAATCATAGAAATGGCCCGACTTGGTAAGAATAAAGCCCCCAATGGATAAGGAATGATTAAAAAGGGATATCCCAAGGCTCAACTTGAAGAAAATCTAAAATTCAGACTTGTTTTGAGCAAAATTGGGTTTCGGAGGCAAAAGGGCAAAATTGGAAAATTTGGAAAAAATAGAAAATGGACTCCAAAAATTTTGAAAATTTATAAATCTCATTCTTAAATCATTTGAAAGAGATCAGCGAAAGAAAATCTTGATTCGGAGTTCGTTTGCAAAATGGCCAAATCTCGGGTCTCTTATGTAGTAATTCAAGAAGGAAAATCCCGAAAAAATAGCAAATGAACTCCAAATCTCTTGAAATTTTGAAAATCTCATTTTTAAATTATTTGGAAGAGATTGGCGAAAGAAAATCTTGATTCGAAGTTCGTTTGAAAAATGGCCAAATCCCAGGCCTTTCATGCAATAATTCAAGAAGATAAATCCCGGAAAAATAGCAAATGGACTCCAAAAATTATGAAATTTTGCAAATATAATTTTTAAATTATTTGGAAGAGATTGGAGAAATAAAATCTTGATTCGGAGTTCATTTGCAAAATGGCCAAATCTCGAGCACCTATGTAGTAATTCAAGCCGATAAATCCCGAAAAAATACCAAATGAGCTCCAAAAATTATGAAAACTTCCATATCACACTTTTACATTATTTGGAAGATATTGGTGAAGAAAAATATTGATTTGGAGCTCGTTTAAAAAATGGTAAAATGTGGGGGCATGAAAGGGCATTTTTGGAAGAACAAATCCAAATAAATAGCAAACGAACTCGGAAAATTTTGAAAACTTCCAGAACTCAATTTTTTATTATTTTGGAAGTATTGAAAAAATAAAATTTGAATTTTGATTCCGTTTGATATTTATTTGTATCCGGGGGGCAAAACGGTCATTTCACCTAAGCAACCGAAAAGGGCTTCTTTGGGCCTTTCAAAAAATCAGACTTGGGCTGGAAAAGAGAAGTTCTGGCCTGCCAAGGCCCAAAGGAAAGAGAAAGCTTCTGATTTTTCAATCAAATGGCCAAGAATTAAGAGTTAGAGATTCTCTTTGATCAAGCCATGGTGATTAAGCCACATAGGCCAAGGGAGAATGTCAACATTATTCTTGAATAGCTGTAATTATGGACAGCTTCCATGCTAATCTAAGGGTGGTAATTTCATGATTTTTCATCTTGAATTATTAGCCATTTGATGGAAATTGGTTAGAACTAAAATGACAACAGCCTAGCTCACTAAAAGGGGGTTCGGCCAGCTCTTAGGGGAGGTTTAGAATTTTCATTTTCAGACTTCATTCTTGGATATTTCTCTTAGTTTTTCTTATTTTTCTCTCCTTGGTTGAAAGCAATAAAGAAAAAGTTTATAAAAGAAAGGAAAGTTTTAAGAGATAAAGCTTGAAATATAGCTTCTTGAGGTTGCTCTTGAGCACCAACTCTTCTTGAGTTTCCATTCTTATTTTTGCTATTTTGATTAATATTTGGTGAGTTTCCTTTTTAAATAAATATATTTTTTTTATTGTTCTTCTTAAGTTCTTTCTTCATCTCTTTCTTAAATACTTTTTACTTTTTTTTTTATTTACATTTTTCTCACCATGGCCGAATGGCCTACATTATTTATTAAGGTTGCTGTTTTGTTTATTTTATCATGTTATTATTGTTATTTTCTTTAATCTTGATGTTTTAAGTGTTGTTCTACTTCATACTTGAGTCATATTTTAATTTGGTTGCTTTGTTTGTTGCCATTTATGATTTAAATATCATGTTCTTGCATTTTTAATTTTCTGTTTTCATAATGTTTAAATTTCTTGATGTTTTATATTTAGTATATCAAGTGTTTGTGAAAATGCTTGTGTGGTGTTTTCATGATTTGAGTTTTATATTTTAGTTGAGCATGTTAGTATATCAAGTGTTTGTGAAAATGCTTGTTTGGTTTTAGTATTTCTACTTTGTGTTTGCATGTTTTGAGTGTTATATTTTAGTTGAGCATGTTAGTATATCTAGTGTTTGTGAAAATGCCATGCTTGTTGGAGCTTGAGGCCATTCGACTACTCCTTGAATTTTTACATTGTATGTGCATTTTTGCCATGTTAGTTAGTAGGTTTGCATTTGCATGACATTTATTGAGTATTTAGTTTAAGTATACCAAGTGTTTGTGAAAATGCCATGCTTGTTGGAGCTTTAGGCCATTCGGCTACTCCATGTGTTTTGCATTGTGTGTTGCATTTTTGCTATGTTAGTTGATAGGTTAGCATTTGCATCATATTTGGTTGAGTTTTTGGTTTAAGCATGCCTTGTGTTTGTGAAAATGCCATGCATATTTTAGTTATTAGGTTTGGTTTATTTGCCATGCATGTTCATGCATTTTAGACCTAGGTTGCATTAAATGCCATGCAAGTTCATTTAGGTCTAGGTCACTATATGGATGCCATGCATTTTTTCATGACATTTAGGTTTAAACTCATGCATTTCATGCATCATATTTGCTGTATTTTTCATGCATTTCATGTTCATGCCACTTGACTAATGACTTAGGCCAATTATTGGTTCAAAGTCATGCTATCTTGAGCACACTTGTGGAAAATTAAGTTTTCTCAAATTGATTATTCTACCTTTGTGATTTGTTTTTACTTAGCCAGTTTTTATCTAACTTTTAAAAAGTCCTAGCTACTGTTTGTGAGTCATTTTGTGAGTCTTAAATATTTTTACTTTGATTTTTAAATGATTTTATGAAAAGCAAAAATGTATTTTGGAAAAACAGTTTTTTCACCCAGTACTCATACTTTCCCGATTTTTATGGGTATTCATATTTAATTAGAAAATTAAGCTGATTTTTTCCCGTGTAGTTTTACATGTCCTGAGTCTCCAGTATTTGTTTCAGAATTTTTTGAATTTTTAAAGATATGGTCAAAAATCATGGATTAAAACTGGATAGTGGAGTCAGAATTGAATTTAAAGAAAAATCATTTTTCTGTTTTGGTTGTGTTACTTAGAGGGAGCTGATTAGGAAATTTAGCTACTGACTTAGGGTTGTTTCTAAGCCTTTTTAAACTCTAAAAATGATATTTTAAGTCTCGAGTTAAGGGTAGTCAAGTCCGGGATTTTAAACTTAGGAAATTAGAGCCATTTAAAAAGGGTTTAACCCATTTTTTTTTATTTTTAACCTAAGCTTATCAAATTGTTTTCAAACAATCACAAAGTATTTTGGTTTTAGAATATTTAATTTGACATATTTTCCTAAGGTAGCCGGATATCTTTTTAGATATACGGATTTCCTTAATTAAAGGAAAAAAAATACATTTTCATGCATTGCATTTTCCATATTCATGCATTTTATATAATATGTGATTTTTGCTATGATAATTTCTATGATATTTTTATGATTTTGAGTTATGTTATATTGTTTATTATATGACTTGGAATATTTCATGATATCCTATGCTTTTTGTTTTTTTTTTTTTTTTTGTTATATTATTTAGCATATACTATGTTCATGCATTATTATTTTCATTTTTATTTCCATGCATATTATATGATATATTCCATGTCATTTAGATTATATGCCATATCATCCATATTTGCCATGTCATTTAAATTATGTCATTTCATATAGAATATATTATGTTACCTAGGTTATTTCATTTCATTTAGAATATATTATGTTACCTAGGTCATTTCATTTCATTTAGAATATATCATATGACTTAGGATATTGCATTTCATATAGAACATATTATGCTACCTAGGTCATTTCATTTCATTTAGAATATATCATATAACTTAGGATATTTCATTTCATTTAGAATATGCTAAGGCATTTAAATTATATTATATCATTTAGGATGCATTATATTATTTAGATTTTGCTATGTCATTTTATTTATGTCATGCATATACATATTCATATCTTTTAAAATGTTTTCAAAAGGATAATGATTTTTCAAAAAATAAAAATAAAGATATTCCCGAGTTAAAATAATTCATGAGTTCTCTATCGGGTTTGCTGGAGGGAATATCATCAATTATCATTAATAAAGGAATATCTTTCTTTCAAAAAACGAGAATGATTCGGAAAGTTTTTCAAATTAATAAAAATTTCTATATTTTGCCACGTTTGTTTGGGAATATAGGAAAATTTTGAATTTATAAATTCCAGATCATTTTCAATTAAAAATGGAATTATTTTTCTTTAAATTGGGAATTAACTTGAAATACTAAATTTAAAACCAATTTTTTTACTGAGATTTGAGATAACACACGATTAATAAGGTACCGTTTTATACGGGCGTTGTGGGGGTGCTCATCCTTCCCTGCACGTAACCGAGTCCCGAACCCGTTTCTTTGATTTCTCTGGTTTAAACGCAAACTTGAAATTGGTTTTAAAAATGTTTTAATTAATTTTTAAAATATTTTTTAAAACTGGTTTTAATAGGTGGCCGATCACACCTAGCTAAAAAAGATTGGTGGCGACTCCATGTCTTTTTCAAGGTCATTTTCAAAACTTTCATTTTTCTAGAGGAATTAAGTCGACTTTTTCTCGGTTTTTTTATGTCACGCTTAACGAATAATAAAGTATTGCGACGAGACTCGTTATTTTTAGGTTGCGACAAATACCATGGAAATCATCATAGCAAAAAAAATTATGCAATATGCAAGAATATGGAAAATGTAATGCATGAAAGTGTATTTTTTCCTTTAATTAAGGAAGTCTGTATATCTAAAAAGATATCTGGCTACCCTAGGAAAATATGTCAAATTAGGTTTTCTAAAAACAAAACTTTGTGATTGTTTGAAAACAATTTTGAAGAAAAACTTGAATGAAGATTAAAACCCCTACCAAACCCTTTTAAGATGGCTCTAATTTCCTAAGTTTAAAATCGCGGACTTGACCACCCTTAACCCGAGGTTTATAAAATCATTTTTAAAGTTTAAAAAGGTTTAGAAACTATCCTAAGACAGTAGCTAAAGATTTTAACCAACCCACTCTAAATGCCTTAGCCAAATTCAACAATTGTTTTTCTTTTGAATTCAAATCTGCCTCTACTGTCCGGTTTTAACACACGATTTTTAACCTATTTTTAAAATTTTTAAAAACTCTAAAAAAAATACTAGAGACTTAGAACATGTAAAAATACATGATAAAAAATTGGCTTAATTTTATGATTAAAGATGACTGCCCAGAAAAATCGTGAAAGTACAAGTATTGGATGGAAAAAACTGTTTTGCCAAAACACATTTTTTTGCCTTTGATAAAATCATTTAAAAATCAAAGTAAAAAGTTGGAGACTCTCCTAAAGATCTACAAACAGTAGCTAAAACATTTAAAAACCTTGGACAAGAATTGGCTAAGTGAAAAAAAAATCACAAATGTAGAATAATCAATTTGATAACCCTTTAATTTTCCACAAGCATGCTCAAGTGAGCGTGACTTTGAGCCATTGATTGGCCTAAGTCATGAATCATGTGGCATGACATGGAATGCATGAAAATAAAGCAAAGTGAATGCATGAAATGCATGGTTTAAAGTCTAGTGATATGGAAAATGCATGGCATAAATAACCTAAATGCCTAGCATGAGTTTGCATGACAATAAATGCTATCCTAACTTAATATGCATGACCTAGTGTCTAAATGACATGGCAAATGACATGGAATAATGAAAATGGCATAGTGCCTAAATGACATGGGAAATGACATGGCATATGAAAATGGCCTAATGTCTAAATGTCATGGAAAAACAACATGGCATATGAAAATAGCCTAATGCTTAAATGACATGTAAAATGACATGGAATAATAAAAATGGCCTAAAGCTAAATGACATGTGAAATGACATGGCATATGAAAATGGCATAATGTCTAAATGTCATGGGAAAATAACATGGCATATGAAAATGACCTAATGCTTAAATGACATGTAAAATGACATGGAATAATAAAAATGGCCTAAAGCTAAGTGACATGTAAAACGACATGGCGTATGAAAATGGCCTAAATTTAAATGACATGTAAAATGACATAGATGTCTAAATGAAATAGCAAATATCATGGCCTAAAAAAATGACCTAAAGCTTAGAGAAAATACACATGGCCGAATGGCCTAGGAACCAAAGTGTTGTGAGAAATGTCATGTAAAATGACCTAACTAAATGCTATGGAAGATGATATGAAAAACGAAAATGGCCTAAACTATATGACAATAGCCCCAAGATGCAAAAACATGACATAAGTCAAAAGAACAAGATGGTTAGCAAGAATATAAATATACATAAAGATAAGCAATAACAGAAATAAGAAAGTTAAAGTAAGTAAATAAATAACAAAGAGATGAGCTCCATGGTTGGTATATTGGACAAAGCCCCCCTAACCATTATCTCTTGATTTTCATCAAGGTCATGAAGCCTTTTCAATCTCAAAATCATAAAAATAAATAAGGTAAAAAAAATATGGAGATGAGCTCTATGGTTGGTATATTGGACAAAGCCCACCCTAACCATTATCATTTGATTTTCATCAAGATCATGAAGCCTAACCATTGTTTTATTTATTCATTTAAAAGCAAGAACAACAAGAAAGATGTAAAAAGAAATGGTAGGAAATCAAATGGTAAACAAGAAATAAAGCATGAGGAAGAAGAAGAAAAAAATGTAGTAGCAATGGTAGAATGGCTACCTTAACAAAAGCTTTTTTTCTTTTTTTCAAAAACCTTTTTTTTTTCTCCATTAGCTACTGACCTCCCCTCTCAAATGCTCAGCCACTTAAGGAAAAATAAAACATTCCCCCTCTCTCATGCTTGGTCGATTGGGCCTTGTTGGTGTATATGGTGTGGGAGGTGTATGTGGGTATTAGTTGATACTAACTGAGTGGGTCTCCTCTTTCTTCCTGGCAGGGAATACCTTTTTCGGAGTAGAAGACTTTCCCCCTTCCATTTTCTCATTCTTAATGGCCGACTCTATCATCTCCCCAGATATTACCATGTCTGCAAAGTCTTTGGCGGCACTCCCTACCAATTTATCATAATAGGGTGCTTTCAGGGTATTGATGAAAATCACACTGTAGTTTTTTTGCTAGTTAAAGGGAGTTGCACTTGTGTGGCCAGATCCCTCCACCTTTGCGAGTATTCTTTGAAACTCTCAGTGGTCTTCTTTTCCATGTTTTGTAGCGACAACCTATCAGGTACCATATCAGATACATGCTTATAATATTTCATGAAAACCCTGGCTAAATCCGTCCATGAATGAATCTTGGTACGGCTCAGTTGGTTGTACCATCGGGTTGCAGACCCTGTCAAGCTATCATAGAAATAATGGATAAGCAGTTTCTCATTGTCATCGTGCCCCGTCATTCTTCTGTAGTACATGGTCAAATGTGCTGATGGGTTGGTAGTCCCATTATATTTTTCAAAGTCTGGTACTTTGAACTTTGGGGGAATTACTAGATCGTGCACTAACTCATCTCTTTGGCATCCAGACTGCCAAATAACTCCGCCCCTTCAACGGCCCTCAGCCTCTCCTCCAACAGTTGATATTTTTTCTGTGATTCTACCATTTCGACCCTCTTCAGCTCAGTCATCTTTGCTTTTTCCTTTTCATCTAATTCCTCAAAGTCTGGAACGTTAACATCATTTGGGTCAGCTCCCATGTTACCCTTTCCGGGAACATAGTTCTGTGTCTCAGCAGTTGGCTGGATATAAACATAGGAGGCTGCCGCAATTGGCACCTCATGGCCCTTTTGCTGTATGTTTTTAGGTTGATCCTCTTCAATTACTACCCTTTTCCCGGTGATCGAATTCTCTCCCAACCCTTTTTGTTTCATCATGGCACTCATCATTTCCATGAGTTTAGTCATCTGTTCTCGTGACTTCTCCTGAGATTTAGCTAACTGTTCCTGCAGTTCCCTTTGAGTTCTTTCCATTCTTTCAATTCTAGCAAGTTGATCGTTCTCCATAGCTCTGGCTTGAGATCGAGTATTGTAAGGGTGTCGAAAATCTGATTCTTTCTGAGTGCGACCAATTGTACCTTTAGTTTTGAAAACCATGAATTAGAATTTATTGACACATCTTTTTTTATGTTTTACAAAAATGAATGAATGAATGAAAATGTGAATGAATGAATCAAATAAAATGAATAAGTACATGACTACGTATATAAATATGAAAGAATAAAAGAATGAACAAGCGAAATGAATAAATAAGTGGTTAAGTGTATGAATATGAATAAATTTCAAAAAATGAATGATTATAAATATGAGTAAATGTGCGAAGGAACAAACAAAATATATAAAATATGAATGTATTTGAAAGTATTGGCCCCGGGATAATTTCAACTGAACGGTCTTTCATTGATTTCCTGGAACTAAATACATCACAGATAAAACAAAAGGATCACTACCTAAGATAAGTCCGTAATTCGCCTTTCAAAGTGCTATTACAAAATTAGTCCTATAGTGACTTCCTCGAATCTTGGACTTTCTTTCACAGTCGCCTTTTGATTGCCCTGCTCTTCAATCTGATCCCTACTTGTTCACGGCCCCTTGACGCGTCAGCAGAAGCATCATCGTGTAAGGTTTCTTTAGCTTGCTTCTCCATTTGATTGGCATGCTTCGCTCTCTCTTTCCAGTAGTTATTCTCCTTCTTGAGGTTTTTGACCTCATGCTCCCATTCCCCGGAAGTCTTGAGGGTTCCCTCAAATCTGAGCTCGAAGTGGTACCTTTTGTTCTCCAAGTATAATTCCTGAAGATCGCCCTTAGCAGTGTCCCTTTCTCTCTTGATCTTTTTTTTTCTCTTTCTCGAGCTGATTCCCTATTTTTCATGTCCTCAAGTTCTTCTTGTAGTTGGGCAATCTCCTTGCTCATCTGGGCCTTTTCTTTTTCAAATTTCACCCTTACGATTTCTAGCTCTGATGGCATTTCCCTCGGTGGTGGATTCATGAATTGGACCTCTTCCCCATCTGATGTCAACAGCCTATCATTAACCCTTAATTCCCTCCATACCAGGTAATCAGGTGTGATGATGTCGGCATATCTTGCCATTTTTATCCGATGAGTTTTCTTCCATGCTTCAATCACTGCCCGCACCTTTCCAGAATATCCGTATTCTCCATAAGTGAACTCTGATGATCCTAGATTATGAGTCACGGGTGTGAATTACCGAGACTCAACCTGTCTTTTTAGCAACAAAGGTGCATAACTCACAGACCCCCAAATTTCGAGTAGTGAAACTCTCGAGTTGTCCCCATATTTATACATAATCGACAGAGGAACCATCCATGGAGCTCTCCTAGTTACCATCTCCCTTTTTAGATTCCGGAACATGTTGACCCATTTCTCTTCATCCCCATCTTCAGGCTAATCATTTTGAAGGAATTCCCTAATCGGAACTAAAGACTTCATGTACGGTTTAAAGGAAACATTTTCTATCTTCCAAAAGTGACTTTGAATCCAAATATAAAGGAGTTGTACACACCCCTTGATTCTCTCTTGTCCTGCCCTTTTACAAAATTTCAACGATCGAATAGTTTCAGCTATGATGGCCGGAGATGGGTTGATATTCTATTCCAACTTTTCAAAGAAATCAAACACGGCTATATTCACATGACCCAATATCTTCGGGAATATGATTAATTCGTAGATGGCTATAACGAAGATGTCCCTGGCTTTTTCTTTGTCGGAATAACCCAATATCAACTTTCGGAGAGTTTCATACGAAATTCATCCATTTTTCTGCTTTGTATCCACATGACTCTCAACCTATGTTGTATACATTCCTGTGATCCTATCCACTTTCCTCTTAAATTCTGAAGGTTTCACTTCCTTCAAATATACTCGATCAGGATTAGGACATTCAATACGTAACAGTGCTAAATATTCTACAATCAGTGGGGTCATATCCTCTTTGTTAAAAGTAAAACATCTATAAGCAGGATTCCAAAACTGTACCATAGCCTGAATCAACCCACTATTGACCCTAACCGAAATTAAGAGTGCTATATCTTCATATTACTAAGTGAAGGCTTCTTTCTCTGATATATTCCATTGATTTCAAACATCGGCTAACCCTCGGAGATTATTTGTCTAGAATCCACTTTGACCCTTTCCGACAATACTGACACATAATCTTTCTTCAGGCAATCACCATCCTCCTTCTGATCTTTTTTCGATTGTGCCCTGACTACTGCATGATCTTCTATCACTGAAATAACCTGACACTCCATGAAAATCCTTTGGGTTGATGACTATCCCGAGGCCAATAAACATCAAGTGTATGATGATGTCTATGATGCATGTCAACGAAAACAAAACAAAAAGAAATAGATTAGTAAAGAAATGAATTCACCAATATAACATAAATAACAACATGCTTTTCAAAAAAAATATCTCGAACATTTTAACAAAGCTTCGGCATTATGATGCCTTGGGACAAAATAATAAATTTATTATGAGCGATATGATGTTCATTCATCATCACCCAATTTGTAAAATCTAACATATAGAAAGATGGTAAAAGGTTGGAAATGTTCCTCCATGTGTTCTTAACCTTCGGGTATCTAACAGAAATCCAGCATGGCTTCGTCTAGGTTCACTATATGAAGGTGAATCGGTTCTAAGGCCTCGAATTGTTCTTCACTGTCGCCTGTGAAGGCTAGTAAGGCACCCCGATAAAAGCGGGTTCAATTCGTTAGAGTATATTTTCCTATGCCCGTACGGAGCATTATCACGAAGGCATTAGGTACTTTATACTCTGAAAGTGTTTCACTAGCCCATACGGAGGATCATCACGAAGGCGTAGTTACTTTACTGCCACTTAAAAATACGGAACCCGAGTAGAGAGTTCATGTTATGCAAATGTGAATATAGTGTGTGCGGAGGAACAAAACAAACCTGTCACCACCTATTCTACACCCCTTATTCTAAATACCCCACTAAAATCAAACAATGTAAAGCATCAGTCAAGCAAACATATAAATATACACAACAAGATAACCAGAGAACAATAATAGTATGAATGCATATGAAGATGGACATATTTAAAACATTTTATTATTTTCAAAATTCTCTTTATTATTTTAAAAATATGGGAATTAAAATTAAATACCAATTAAACCAACAAAATCGAAATTTAGATAACACACGACTAATTCTAGGCCTGACTCTCTAAAAAGTCCCTAGCGGGGTCGCCGAGCTGTCGCAACCTAAAAAAATAACATAACGATAACAAGTCTCATCGCGAGACTTTATTATTTGTTAGGCGTGACATTGGGTAAACAGAGGAAAAGACGACTTAATTCCTCTAGAAATAAAATAAACGGTCGAAGGTATGAAAACGGCCTCGTAAAAAGACATGGAGTCGCCACCAATCTTTTTTAGCTAGGTGTGATCAGCCACCTATTAAAACCGGTTTTATTAAACATTTTAAAATTAATTAAAACATTTTTAAAACCAATTTCAAGTCTGCGTTATAAACCAAAGAAATCAAAGAAGCGGGTTCGGGAGTGAGTTACGTGCGGGGAAGGATTAGCACCCCTACAACGCCCGTATAAATCGGTACCTTATTAATCGTGTGTTATCTCAAGTCTCGGTAAAAAGTTAGTTTTTAATTTAGTATTTCAAGTTAATTCCCAATTTTAAGAAAAATAATTCCATTTTTAATTGAAAATGATCCGGAATTTATTAATTCAAAATTTTCCTATATTCCCCGACAAAATCGACAAAATATAGAAATTTTTATTCATTTGGAAAACTTTCCGAATCATTCTCATGTTTTGAAAGAAAGATATTCCTTTATTAATGATAATTGATGATATTCCCTCCAGCAAACCCGGTAGAGAACTCATGAATTATTTTAACACGGGAATATCTTTATTTCTATTGAAAATCATTATCTTTTTCAAAACATTTAAAAATATGAACATGAACATGTATGACATAAATAAAATGACATGGCAAAGTCTAGATAATTAAACCTAAATGACATGGAATATGATGAAATGACATGAAACATAAAATAATGCTATCATAAAATATGCACGAAAATAAAATAAAAATGCATGAACATAGTATATGCTAAATAATGTGACAAAAATAAATGACTAAATAAAAAAATATGGGGTATCATGAAACATTCAAAATCATATGGAAAACAATATAAGATCATAAAATGTGAATCAAAATAATAATAATACCATGAAAAATATCATAGCAAGAATTACACATTTAAATAAAATGCATGAACATGGAAAATGCAATGCATGAAAATGTATTTTTTCCTCTAAATAAAGAAATCCGTATATCTAAAAAGATATCCGGCTACCTTAGGAAAATATGTCAAATTAGATTTTCTGAGAAAACAAAACTTTATGATTGTTTGAAAACAATTTTGAGAAAAAACTTGAATAAAGATTAAAAACCCCTACCAAACCCTTTTGAAATGGCTCTAATTTCCTAAGTTTAAAATCCCGAACTTGACCGCCCTTAACCCGAGATTTATAAAATCACTTTTAAAGTTCAAAAAGGCTTAGAAACTACCCTAAGACAGTAGCTAAAGCTTCTACCCAATCCCCTCGAAATGCCTTAGCCAAATTCAAGCATTATTCCTCTTTTGATTTCAAATCTGCCTCTACTGTCCAGTTTTGACACACGATTTTTTTTTTCTGATTTTTAAAAATTCAAAACAATCTAAAAATATACTGAAGACTCAGAACATGTAAAACTACTTGATAAAAATTTGGCTTAATTTTCTAATTAAAGATGACTGCCAAGAAAAATTGGAGAAGTTTGAGTACTGGGTGAAAAGAACTATTTTGTCAAAACACATTTTTGCCTTTGATAAAATCATTTAAAAATCAAAGTAAAATTGTTGAGATCATCCTAAAGACCTAAGGATAGTAGCTAAAATATTTAAAAACCTTGGACAAAAATTGGCTAAGTAAAAAAAATCACAAAGGTAGAATAATCAATTTGACAACTCCTTAATTTTCCACAAGTATGCTCAAGAGAGCATGACTTTGAGCCATTGATTGGCCTAAGTCATAAATCATGTGGCAATGGCATGGAATGCATGAACATACAGCAAATGAAATGTATGAAATGCATGGTCTAAAATCTAAATGGTAAAGGAAATGCATGACAATTCAAAATAACCTAAATGCCTATCATGATTTTGCATGGAAATAAATGCTATCCTAACTTAATATGCATGCAATGATTGATAATGAAAATATGACTTGGACCTAATATGTTATGAATATGCACGAAAATGCTAATGTAACCTAAGACCTAAATAACATAGTAATTGATAACTCGTATAATTATATAGTTTTTAGTTATGTTTTATTATTGTTTTGTGTCAAATACGAGTTATTATTGCTTAGTCTAATTGTGTTTATGATTTTTTATATTTTTATGCAATTTGGTGTTTTTCACAAGTTTCTTTGAGTGATTTCAGATTACTAGAATTAAGGGCAAATCCAGTTCAGTTCCAGTTCCGACACCGTTTTCCATATCAGCTATATCTCGAGTTTCACTGAAGCAATAAGGCTGAAATTTGTAGCCGTGCAAAGCTAAGAGGCATATCTATCTTGTTCATGTTTCACACTTCTTGAAACGGAGTCGTTGTCCCTATCGAAATCGACCATCAAGTTGGCTGATGTGCAATGACGTCTGTGCTGACCTGTTTTCGTATTTTGCCCATATCTTCTTATCCGCATCAGCAAATGATCTGATTCCAACGGCTATGGATCCGTAACTGATAGGGGTATAGTTTTCTAGAAGACCATTTGATCAGATCGAGCCTCCAACATTGACAAAATCGACCATCAAGCTGGCTGATCAGAATTGTCATACAATATGACGAAAATTGTTAGAAAAATGCACCCACCTATTATACCTACCTTTGAAATTTATAAAGCTTGTCTCTTGTCATTTAGCTCTCCAAAATGTGTATAAATAGAGGGCCTTGGATGAGCAACATTATACATTGGTAGGATATTAGCCATTGTAATAAAATTCTCTAAGTTTTCTTCTTTTTTCCTTTCTCTAGTTTTCTTTTTCTTTATTTACTTATGCTTCTTACATTTCTTTTCATTTTTAGTATGTGTTGCTAATCATATTGTTGAGGTGATGAGGTGAAGCTCTTGGTAAATGCTAAGGTTAGTCTCTTAAACATGAGCTAAAATGAATCATCATTTATAAACACTAGTATAGATAATATTTTCTTTTGGTTTAAAATCATACTTGCAAAGTAGAGATCTTGATTCATTATTGACAATGAAAATGGCACAGTAAATGCTTGGTTTCATAACCTTGATTTGTTGTAGACATATACCTTGGCATAAGGAATGCTTGGACTCTTTTTATGAGTTTTGAGGACACCAAATGAACATAATATCATATGCTATGGACGTTGGAAAATTTGGACTGAATTGCTAAACCTTCCGATTGGAACCTCCCTTATGTGTGGATTTCAATTGTGTAATAAAACAAGATTAATCTTAGCATAACACCAAGAGTGGATTCTCTAACCTCAACATTTTTTCTTATTGTTTTTTATATCTTGTTTAATTTCTTTTATATTTTGTTTATTTTGTTCTCTAATATCTTGTTTATCTTATTTTGTTGTTGATTCCCTAATATCTTGTTTACTTTTTTTTTTATATATTTATAAACTTATACTTACCAATACGCTTCCCTGTGGTTCGACCTCGGACACCCGAGAATTTATTACTTGAACATAACCTGCACTTGGGTTTACGACTCTTAATTGAGTCTCCATCAAGTTTTTGGCGCCGTTGCCGGGGAGGCAATACTAAGTATATAAGTTTATAAGTATATTTATTTTTATTGGCTGGTTATACCGCCTATATTTATTTTTATTGGCTGGTTATACCGCCTAATTTTCTATATATTTATATTTATATTGTATATTAACTTTGTTTTATTTTTATTGGCTGGTTATACCGCCTAATCTGTATATTAACTTTGTTTTATGCTTGTTTGGCGACGTGATTTTAGATCTCGTCGTTTAGTTAGATTTTATTGTGAAACTTTTTCAGGTAATCTTTCTAATACAACTCCTACCATGGCTGACAATGAAAGTGTTCATGCTGAAGGTGAGAACAGACAAGTACGCACCATGCGTGACTACTTGCAACCAACTCGAAGCTCATCACCCTCTTGTTTTATTTTTCCTCTCAATGCAAACAACTTTCGTTTTAAACCAGGTATGATAGCTTTGCTTCCAAATTTCCATGGGTTAGAATCGGAAAGTGCTTACTTGTTTCTAAAAGACTTCGAAGATGTATGTGTCACCTTTAATGACCAACAATGTACAAATGAAATTGTCAAGCTAAAATTATTTCCTTTTTCTTTAAAAGATAAAGCAAAAATTTGGCTTCATAATTTAAAACCAAGGTCAATTGGCACATGGCAAGAATTACAAACTGAGTTTCTAAAGAAATTTTTCCCAGCACATAAAACTACTGCTTTGAAAAGACAGATTCAAAATTTCAATCAAAATCAAAATGAAGCATTTTTTCAGTGCTGGGAGCGTTTTAAAGATTTGTTAAATTCTTGTCCACATCATGGTTTTGAAAAATGGCGTCTTATTAGTTTCTTTTATGAAAGTTTAACTCCCGAAACTAAACAATTTGTTGAAACAATATGTAACGGTGAGTTTCTAGAAAAAGAACCTGAAGAAGCCTTTGACTACCTAGACCATTTGGCAGATAACTCTCAAGCCTGGCACACAGATAATTCCTCTGAAAGTTCCAATAGATCTAATCTTTTTTCTAACAGAGGTAAATATCATTTTAGTCAAGAAGATGAGATAAAAGCTAAAGTAGCTAATTTGGCTAGAAAGATTGAAGCCATGGAACTTAGAGAAGTAATCAAAACGGTTAAAAATGAAGAAAGTTGTGGAATTTGTGAAATCATGGGACACCCCACTTCTGAATGTCCAAACATTCCCATTCTTAAAGAAGCGTTGCATGATCAAGTAAATTCCATAAACACATTTAAAAATCATTTTCCTTCTCCTTACTCTGAAACGTATAACCCTGAATGGAGAAATCATCCCAACTTCAGTTGGCGGAATAATAATCATGTTCAGGTACCACAATCTCAAAAGCCGGGCAACACTTTTTCCTATCAACCTTCACGTATACAAACCTTGGAAGAGACATTGCAAGCATTCATGCAAACACAAGCAAATATGAATAACCAAACTTCACAGGACATCAATGAGATCAAAAACACCTTGTCCACATTGACAGCTTCATTACGCACTCAAGAAAAAGGTAAGTTTCCTGCTCAACCTCAGCCTAACCCTTCTACTCAATGTCTTGTTTCTTGCTCCAATGAAACTCAACAGGAAAATGCCAGTTCTATCACAACTCTTCGAAGTGGAAAGGCAATTGACAAAAACATTCCATCAAAAGACCAAGATCATCCTTCCCCTCCGAAAAGTAATGGTAAGGATGATGGTAAGTCTGAACTTCTTGAAAATTTGGACAAAGAAAAAGGTATGCATCCTGCTCCTTTTCCTCAAAGGTTGCAAACAATAAAGAATTTGAATCAAAATGCAGAAATTTATGAACTTTTCAAACAAGTTAAGATTAACATTCCTTTATTGGATGCAATCAAACAAGTTCCATCTTATGCTAAATTTTTGAAGGACATGTGCACAGTTAAAAGGAAACATAATGTACAAAAGAAAGCATTTCTGACGGAAAGTGTGAGCTCAATCATTCAGCACCTTACTCCACCAAAATTCAAATATCCTGGATGTCCAACAATCTCATGCATCATTGGAAACACTAGAATAGAACGTGCATTGCTTGATCTTGGTGCTAGTGTTAATCTTTTGCCTTTTTCTGTTTATCAACAGTTAGGTTTAGGTGAACTCAAGGAAACACCTGTTACACTTCAACTAGCTGATCGTTCTGTAAAAATTCCTCGAAGGATAGTTGAAGATGTTTTGGTTCAAATTGATAATTTTTACTTCCCTGTTGATTTTATTGTTTTGGACACACATCCTGTTTCAAATCCAAATGTTCAAATTCATGTTATATTAGGCCGTCCATTTCTTGCAACTTCTAATGCTCTGATAAATTGCAGGAATGGTATGTTGAACATTTCTTTTGGAAATATGACTTTAGAATTAAATGTGTTCAACACTTGCAAGCAACCTGGTGATGATTCAGAAGTACATGAAGTGGATTTCATTGAAGAACTTGTTCATGAACATCTCACCACTACCACATTCCATGATCCTTTAGAAGCTTATTTAATTGAATGTGAGTTTGATAATGCTTCAGAAATTTCACACACTGATTCTTTGTTAAATTCTTTTCAGGTTAAGCATTGTTGGAAACAAAAGTTTGAGGAACTTCCATCACTCACAAATGTCACTGTACCATCAACTATTGAACCACCCAAGCTGGATTTAAAACCATTGCCATCCGAGCTAAAATATTCCTTTTTGGGTGAGAATGAAACTTTTCCAGTCATAAATGAACTTGAGGAACTCAGAAATGATGCATATGAGAATTCTAAAATTCATAAAGAAAGAACTAAAGCCTTTCATGACAAGTTAATTTCAAGAAAAACATTTGATGTTGGGCAAAAAGTTCTACTTTATAATTCTAGACTTCACATATTTCCTGGTAAGTTGAGATCAAGATGGACTGGCCCATTTGTGGTTAAGCATGTGTATCATTATGGACCAGTTGACATTGAGAATCCTCAAAATGGTAACGTATTCAAGGTAAATGGACAAAGACTCAAACTCTTTTTGGAAAATCATGTTACTCAAGAAGAGGTTGTTTTTCTTTCTGATCCTTGTTTTGAAAATAACTAGATGTAAATATAATTTTTTTTTAACCCCGGTTAAATGGCGGATAACGGTACTCCGTGATTATTTAAGTCGGTTCCATCAGCTACCCACAAAACTGATATTGTATATAAATTTCTCTTTCAATTTCTCTTTTATTTTATATTTCTTTTTTTTTTTCAAAATGGATGATATTCTCACAAGATTGCAGAAACGATTTCCTCCTTTTCCTCGAAATATTTTACTGAAGCTTTACCAGGTTCGATTTGAAAGATTAAGAATGCTTATGCACAAAGGGATTCCTGAAGACATACGTTGGATAATTGAAGCCAAGGTACGTGAAGATGAATATCTTCCTGTTTTGCATTTACCAGGTACAGGTAGAAGCACTTTTGCAAAGAAGCGACGAGCAAAGCGCATGAGTTCAAATTGCCACAAATGTGCACGATGGACGTGTAACGGTAAATGTCGTTCTATTGGGATTCCGTCCTCTAATCGAGATGATAAAATTGAATTCATTAAGGATGGACTGAGTAAGGAGAATTTGGGTAATATCCAACTTTCTCTTGAGACGCATCCTAGTGGAGACGTACAAAGAGAAATTCTTGATTTATGGCCGCAATTCCAAAGGGAATGGCAACATCTTGGGAATCTGATGTTAAAAGACCCTGTTTGCCAGCTTGTAAGAAAACTGGATGGGAAGCATATCCTCGACTCATAGAAGGCGTTTAAGCCGTTTCTGGACGTAAAACCAGAGGAAGATGTGAGCCACAATCACAACTACAATAAATGACTTCTCAGCTTTTGGTTTTATTTGCAATAATTTCATTTCGGTTTAATTTACGTGTTGTTAGATTTGTGTAATTATTCTCGTTTTTTTTTTTGGTCTTTTACGGTTGATTTTTCTTCTCTTTTTGATTTTCTTCCTGAAATCACGCAAAAATCTTTTGTTACGTTAACATTTTCTTCTGACAGGTCAAATACATTTTCGACGACATTATTACTCTTGTCTGATTCACTACTCAGTCCTCTATATATTACACCATGTACTTATTCTCTTTCAGGCACTCGAAAAAAAAAATGGAAAGTACTTCGTCCAAGCGCATTAAAAAAATTTGTGTCTTTGGAGGTGCTTATCCAGGGAAAAATAAAATATTCGCTGATGAAGCCATAAGAGTTGGAGTAATACTTGCCCAACAAAAGATCCAGTTGATTTATGGAGGCGGTAGTACGGGTTTAATGGGAGCAGTCGCTACAGCAGCACACGCCGGAGGAAGTCCAGTTCTAGGAATCGTGCCAAAACTATTTACAGATTTTTGTGGACCTACCGGGGGTAAGGAAATACAAGTCTGGAGTATCCCTGAACGGATGACAATCATGTACCATTCTGCCGATGCATTCATTGCTTTACCAGGAGGTCTGGGTACATTGGAAGAAATAGCTTGCGTGGCTTCTTGGTCATCTTTGGTCACAAATAAGAAACCCATTGGTTTGCTTAATATTAATGGTTATTTTAGTAATTTGCTTTCATACTTAGATAATGCTGTCGATAATGGATTCATGTTTTCAGAGGCAAGGAGAACCATAATTTCTGCTACAACCATTGAAGATTTACTCAAAAAGCTCCAAGCTTATGAGTATTTATCTACTACGGTTGTTTCGCAAACACTCGGAAAAAGAAAAAGAGATATGGACGAGCAAGGAGTGGATTGCACTCTGTCTTTGTGACATTATCTAACATTTTGTTTGTTGTGTCTCAGTTATAATAAGTGGTTAGCAACCTCTGCAGGTAATATCTCCTAAATTCTACCTTTAGTAGGGGGTAAGGGACATATTTTGCTAATTTTTAAAAAAATAATAATAATTTGATGTGTTTTAAGCCATTTAGAAGTATTCATTCTGAACAAGGTCTGAGTAAGGGAGACTTGAGACATACCTTGTCAGTTTGATTTCTTCTTTCAAAAAAAAAAAAGTTTGTTGTGTTTTAAGCAATTTAGAAGTATTCATTCTGAACAAGGTCTGAGTAAGGGAGACTTGAGACATACCTTGTCAGTTTGATTTTAATCTTTTTATGTTTACTTGTTAATTTTTGTTTAGTATTTTAGGATTAATTAGGTTGCATGAGTTTGTTTTGTTTTGAGTCTTAGTTATTCCTATTCTTATGTTATTAGTTCTTTTCTCTTACACATGATTCTTTCATTTGGGTTAATAGACTTACATTGAGGACACTGTAAGAATTAAGTGTGGGGGGAACGATTTAGGATTTTTTTTATTTTTGTCTACTATTTTTTTTACGAGTCTTTATTATTATTATTATTATTTTTTAGTGTGTTTTAGTTCCTTTTAATACAATGATGAGATATGAATTGCATAAGTCTAAAACAGATTTATTAGTGAGAAGATTTTCATGAGAATTGAGCTTGATGTCAACCTTTTTATGAGCCAATGTTAGTATGATATGTTGATTGAGAAAGAAGCATGTTTAGACTTAATCTGACTTGTATAATCATCCTTGTGAGTTTTTGAGCCTATAATGATTGATGCATTATACAAATCAATCTAATTTCTTTCTTGAGTGCTCTTATGATTACATGATTCTCTAGAACTTGCTTTAAACCGTTTGAGACTATATTGATACATGTGACAACATGAATATGATAGAGGCATTAGGATTATAACCAGAGCCAAACAGCCATCCATTATTAATGTTCTAAGAGAACATCCCCACTAGTGAGCCAATTTGAGCCTACATTAAATATGCTATTTTATTGGTAACCAGAACTTACACCTAGCCTAAATATACTTATATCCTTACCCTTGTTCTAAAGATGGATTATATATTTTGAGACATATTGCAAAAACAAGGGATACATTTTGAAAATTTGGGTTAGAACGAAAGATAAGTGTGGGGGAGGAGAGAGGCAAAAGTCAAGAGAAAAAGAAAGGGATCATTGTCAAATACATTCCCATATTAAAAAAAAAAAAATCTTCTCTTGAACTTCTAGTTAAAGTAAAGAAAAAGATGTTACAAAGTTGGTTAGAATGAAGCAAAGGCTCAACATGAATATTTAGCCTATGTTATTATGTGCTTTATAAGAGTTTTGAGAAGTTTTATTTGTATGATCTTATTATGTCTCTAAACTCTATGAACTCTTTGGAACCTTTGTGATATCTTTATCCTTTTGTTCTTTAACCACATTATAACCCTTTGGCCCCATTACAACCTTGAAAAAAGACCTCTTGATTTATGAAGTTGTATGATCTAAATAGTGGAGAATAGGTGGACAAGCAAGCATATGGTAGAACTGTTTTCATGAGATTGATTGAGTGTAAACACTTTACCACTACTTTAAAGAGTGAAAATCATGAGAGTATAGTGAGAAGTTGAGATTAAGTTGAATATGCACTATTTTAATTGAAATATGTTATGTTAATATTGGCTTAACTCATTTATTTACATTCAAGCATGAATTTTTGTGAAATTCTTTGAGCTATTGATTAGTTTTTAAGACTTGTCCAATGATTATCTCTAATTTATATTGGAAGGATTAGTTATAATTATTATTTTTAGTTTTTCTTATGTCTTCAATGTTTGTGGGTATCGTCCTAGTAAACCCTCACGAGACTAAACTCGTCCACTAGGGACACCTAGGGGTTTAAAGGCTTGTGTCACATGCTAAGTGCCACCGTGATTTCCTACGAAAATGGACTAGATTAGATTTTCTTATTTTATTTTTATTAAGTCGTTGCTAGGGACTAGCAACAATCTAAGTGTGGGGGTGTGATAACTCGTATAATTATATAGTTTTTAGTTATGTTTTATTATTGTTTTGTGTCAAATACGAGTTATTATTGCTTAGTCTAATTGTGTTTATGATTTTTTATATTTTTATGCAATTTGGTGTTTTTCACAAGTTTCTTTGAGTGATTTCAGATTACTAGAATTAAGGGCAAATCCAGTTCAGTTCCAGTTCCGACACCGTTTTCCATATCAGCTATATCTCGAGTTTCACTGAAGCAATAAGGCTGAAATTTGTAGTCGTGCAAAGCTAAGAGGCATATCTATCTTTTTGATGTTTTACACTTCTTGAAACGGAGTCGTTTTCCCTATCGAAATCGACCATAAAGTTGGCTGATGTGCAATGACGTCTGTGCTGACCTGTTTTCGTATTTTGCCCATATCTTCTTATACACATCAGAAAATGATCTGATTCCAACGGCTATGGATCCGTAACTGATAGGGGTATATTTTTCTAGAAGACCATTTGATCAGATCGAGCCTCCAACATTGACAAAATCGGCCATCAAGCTGGCTGATCAGAATTGTCATACAATATGACGAAAATTGTTAGAAAAATGCACCCACCTATTATACCTACCTTTGAAATTTATAAAGCTTGTCTCTTGTCATTTATCTCTCCAAAATGTGTATAAATAGAGGGCCTTGGATGAGCAACATTATACATTGGTAGGATATTAGCCATTGTAATAAAATTCTCTAAGTTTTCTTCTTTTTTCCTTTCTCTAGTTTTCTTTTTCTTTATTTACTTATGCTTCTTACATTTCTTTTCATTTTTAGTATGTGTTGCTAATCATATTGTTGAGGTGATGAGGTGAAGCTCTTGGTAAATGCTAAGGTTAGTCTCTTAAACATGAGCTAAAATGAATCATCATTTATAAACACTAGTATAGATAATATTTTCTTTTGGTTTAAAATCATACTTGCAAAGTAGAGATCTTGATTCATTATTGACAATGAAAATGGCACAGTAAATGCTTGGTTTCATAACCTTGATTTGTTGTAGACATATACCTTGGCATAAGGAATGCTTGGACTCTTTTTATGAGTTTTGAGGACACCAAATGAACATAATATCATATGCTATGGACGTTGGAAAATTTGGACTGAATTGCTAAACCTTCCGATTGGAACCTCCCTTATGTGTGGATTTCAATTGTGTAATAAAACAAGATTAATCTTAGCATAACACCAAGAGTGGATTCTCTAACCTCAACATTTTTTCTTATTGTTTTTTATATCTTGTTTAATTTCTTTTATATTTTGTTTATTTTGTTCTCTAATATCTTGTTTATCTTATTTTGTTGTTGATTCCCTAATATCTTGTTTACTTTTTTTTTTTATATATTTATAAACTTATACTTACCAATACGCTTCCCTGTGGTTCGACCTCGGACACCCGAGAATTTATTACTTGAACATAACCTGCACTTGGGTTTACGACTCTTAATTGAGTCTCCATCAGTAATGCATGACAATACCAATATGATTTAAGACTTAATATGCATGGCAATACCAATATGGCCTAAATCTAAAATGTAATGAACATGCATAGCAATAATATGAACATACAATGAACAATGAAACTAATGCTAATGCTGGAACAAACAGCAACTAATACACAATTTCAAGATATGATAATGTAAAGCATGTTACCTAAACAAAATGCAAATGCATGACAAGGCAAGGGATGCATGAAGAGGCCGAATATGGTTACATGATACTCTAATGCAATCCTACCTAGTAAATGGCACAAGTACATGACAAATCATATCAAGATGCATAATGTCATGAAATTTTCACAAGAATGTGACATGCTAAAATCAAAATACACAAGCTCATGGCATGGAAATACAAACAAGTCAAGAAGCAAGATGAAAATGCACATGCAAGGCATATCAACATGGAGTATCCGAATGGCCGCATGACAAATATGAAAAATGCAAACATGTTTATAATATAAGACATGAAATATGAAAAATGCACAATATGACTCCAATAGACAACAAGGCCGAATCTTCAAGGAAACATATCAAGCAAGGAAATGAAATATAGAAACAAATATAGCATAGAAAATGATTTAAAGAACATATAAAAAATTAAATATAGACATGCAAAGCAAATAACAAGCAAAACTAGTAAATAAAACAAGGAAAGTTAAGCTCCATTGTTGGTATCAAATGGGCATAGCTTCTCACCTAACCATAATCACTTGGTCTTGACAAGATCATGAAGCCTTTCCATTTCAAAAAATCAGAAAATAAACCATGTTAAATAAAAAAATTAAGGTGAGCTTCATGGTAGGTAAAAATGGGCATAGCCTCTCCCCTAACCATGGTCACTTGGTCTTGCCAAGATCATGTAGCCATTTCAACCTTTTTGCTTTATCTTTTGTAAAAAAAAAATAAGAATATAAAATACTCTAAAAAAAATTCTAAAAATCATTTTCCACAACAACATGCAAGGAAGAAAGAAAAAGAAAACCAAGGCAAGCAAACATACCATATTTGGCCAAGCATAAAACCATGTAAAAAAATTTGTTTTCCACCATTTTGATGAAGAAGAAAAGATGAAAACTTAAGTAAACATTAAAAAACTTTATTTCTATGAAAAATGTAGTAGGAAAACAAGATAGAAAATCAAGAAATCAACATAGAAAACAAGAAGAAACCAAGCTAGAGCTTGGTAGAGATGACTACCTTCAAGCTCTCTTATTGAAAACCTTTTTTTTTCTTTCTTTCAAAACCTTTTTCTTGCTAAATTAGCTACTGATTTCAGCCAAAAAAACATATGAAAAAATGAAACCAACCCCCACTCTTTAGCCTTTGCCGAATGGCCCTTCACCCTTGGATGGAAATTGCACTTTTTCTCCTCTAATCTTGGCCCTAGGATTAAGAGATTTTGATGACAACATAAAAATGTCATCTTGCCAATTGATAGCAGCCCTTAAGATGTGTACTCATCCCTTGTAGTAACCTCAGCCCTTAGATGCAAAAGATGACCAATCCCATGCACTCCCTTGCTTGCCCCCTTGAGTGCCTACCCTTGGATGAGTTGTGCTCTTCCATTCTTGGTCATTGGATGAGGGAAACATAAAAATGACACCTTGTAGATTAAATCCAGCCTTCAACATGTGTACTCAACCTTTTTAGTTGGCCTAAGCCATGAAAAGAGACAATCCCATGCACTCCCTTGCTTGACTGAATGGATGCTCACCCTTGGATGAATTGTGCTCATCTTTTTTCTTCCATTCTTGGCCATTAGATGAGGGTTATTTCATGACAAATAAAAATTTCATCTTGGCATTTAAACTTAGCCCTTGGATGGTGCATTCAACTTTCCTACAAGGCACCTAAGCCATGTGATGAAGGGGGGACCATTTGCAAGGTGTTAATGGTAGCATGTGGCTTGATAGTGACTAGGGAATTAAATTGTTCGAGCTTCCTTCTTCTCCTCTATGCTGGCTAACCAAGGGAAGAAAAATCCCAGCAATTCCTTCTTCTTTCATATTTTTCTCAATTACAAATTTGCCATTTTTTGGTTTCTTCGATGAAATGACCTTTTTGCCCCCTGAACCTAAATAAATAGCAAACGGACTCCAAATTTAAATTTTCATTTTCAATACTTCCAAAATAATAAAAAACTTAATTCTGGAAGTTTTCAAAATATTCCCGAGTCCATTTGCTATTTATTTCGGATTTATTTTCGAAATTGCCCCTTTTATGCACCCGAACTTTACCATTTTTTAAACGAGATCCAAATACAAATTTTTCTTCACCAATCTCTTTAAAATAATTTAAAAATGTGATCTATAAGTTTTCATAATTTTTGGAGCTCATTTGCTATTTTTTCGGGATTTATCTACTTGAATTACTACATAGGGGACCCGGGATTTGGCCATTTTGCAACTGAACTCCGAATCAAGATTTTCTTTCGCCAATCTCTTCCAAATATTAAAAATGAGATTTGCAAATTTTCAGAATTTTTGGAACTCGTTTGCTATTTTTTCGGGATTTATCTGCTTGAATTACTACATAGGAGACCCAGGATTTGGCCATTTTGCAAACGAAGTCCGAATCTGGATTTTCTTCCTCCAATCTCTTTGAAATGATTTAAGAATGAGATTTGCAAATTTTCAGAATTTTTGGAGTTCATTTGCTATTTTTCCCATATTTTCCAATTTTGCCCATTTGCCTCCGAAACCCGATTTTGCTCAAAACAAGTCTGTTTTTCATATTTTCTTCAAACTGAGCCTTGGGCTATCATTGTTTAATCATTTCTCATCAATTATGGGCTTTATATCTACTGAATTGGGCCATTTTTGTAATTCTTCCAAATTTCACTGAAATCCACCAAAAAAACCCTAATTCTCGATTTTCTTCTGAATTGACTTTTCTATCAGTTTTTCTTCCAAGTGGCTTCTCCATTACCCGTAGTCAGTACTTATCTTTCATTTGGAACCTTCAATTTTGACCAATTTGATCGTTCAAACACTTTTTCCAAAATTTCCCGAATTAGGGTTTTTTTTTTACTGAGATTCCATAACCTAACTTCCGACCTCCATATCTTTCAATGTAGACCTCGGATTATCAAAATTCTTTCACCATTTTTCAATTGAACCTCAAATCTTGAATTTGAAAGTCGGTTGACTTTTTTGGGTTGACTGTTTTGGGGTTGACTTTTTGAATTTGACTTTTTTTGTCTGCTTTCTTAGACTAAGTCTCGGAGTACCTCCTGCAGGATGAGAAAAACTTTTTAGCATTCTGAAACATCAATTTAGAAAGAAAACGTGCCTGATTTAGGGGTCCCAACAAAATTAGGTGTCTACACAAAGCATGCTTAAAATACAAGATATGATGCATGGCAAAAATGCAAGACATGGCCGAATGCTACATGACATTATGCATGATGCAAAGCATGCTTAAAATGCAAGATGTGATGCATGACAAAAATGCCAGACATGACAAAGTAGAAAATGCAAGAATGACCGAATGGTATAGGGGACTTATCACTACATGAAAATGATGTAAAAAATAATATAGCATAAAAATGATGCCAATAACATGACCAAAATATGCATAGGCATGCAAGGAAGTAATAAGAAAAACAAGTAAACAAAGAATAAGAAAAGCTGAGCTCCATGGTTGGTACAAATAGGCATAGCCCTCCCCTAACCATAATCACTTGATATTATCAAGATCATGAAGACTTTCCAACTTACAAACCAAAAAATAAACCAAAGCCAACAAGAAAATGGAGGTGAGGTCCATGGTTGGTACAATGGGCATAGCCCTCCCCTAACCATTGTCACTTGATTTTTATCAAGATCATGTTGCCTTTCAACCTCTTTTACTTCACTTGTTTTGAAAAATCAGAACATAAAAAAATAATTATAATAATAAACCTTCCACAATCATGTTTTCCACATCAAACATGCAAAAAAAAAAAAAAAAAATCAAGACAAGCCAAGATGACATTCGGCTATGGTGAAAAATGTTTGTGAAAATTTGTTTTCTTCTTCTTTTTTGATGAAAAGGAATAGATCAAAGCTAAAAAACTATTTCAAAACTTTTATTTTCATAAGAAAAGATATGGAAATCACATAGAAATCAAATAAAAACACCTGAGAATGAAGAGGGAAATGATGCTAGGGTAAGGGATGAATGGCTAGCTTCCAAGCTTTCCTAGTGAATTCTCTCTTCCTTTTTTTAAAGACCTTTTTCTTGCCAAATCAGCTACTGACCTCTCTCTCCAAATGACCAGCCCCTTAAGGAAAATAACATTCCCCCTCATCTCATTCATGCTTGGCCGGTTGGCCTCTCCACCATAGGATTAATTGTGCTCATTTTTCTCCCCTAACCTAGGCCATTGGATTAGGATCTTTTCATGACAAATAAAAATGTCATCTTGCAAATTTATCTTGGCCATTGAAAGGTATACTCATCCTTTACAAAGAACCTAAGCCATTGGATGAAACAAGGACCACTTGCATGCTCCCTTGCTTGGCTGAACCTCTCCTCACCATTGGATGAATTGTGCTCATCTTTCTTCCACTAATTTTGGGCATTGGATGAGGATCTTTTCATAAAAAACAAAAATGTCATCTTGCAATTTGATCTTGGCCATTGAAGGTTATACTCATCTTTTCTACAAGACACCTAGGCCATTGGATGAGGGGGACCATTTGAAAGGCAATAAAGATGGCATTTTTTAGCTTGATAGTGACCACTGAATCAAATTGATCAAACACCCCCTTCTCCTCTATGCATGGCCGGCCAAGACCTGGAATATTCAAGAATTTCCTCCATCTTTCATAATTTTCTTAATTGCAAATTGGCCCTTTTCGATTTGTTCGATAAAATTACCTTTTTACCCCCCGAACTTAATTTAATTGCAAATGGACCCCAATTTTGGATTTTGCTTTTCCAACTCATCCCATTCAATGTAAAACTTGATTATGGAGGTTTTCAAATTTTTCCGAGCTCATTTTCTATTTCTCCCGAATTTATCTCTAAAATTTTGGTTTAGTGCCTCCCAAATTTAGCCTTTTTCAAATGAGCTCCGATTTCGAATTTTTCTTCACCAATCTTTTCCAAAAATTATAAAACTCAGACCTGGAAGTTTTCATAATTTTCCTAGCTCGTTTGCTAGTTTTCCTAGAATTTTCTTTTGGAATTTTTGGATTAGTGCACCCGAAATTCACCTTTTTCATTTGAGCTCTGATTCTGGATTTTTCTTCACCAATATCTTTCAAAAATTATGAAACTCATATCTGGAAGTTTTCATAATTTTCCGAGCTCGTTTGCTATTTTTCCCAGAATTTTCTTTTGGATTTTTCGGATTAGTACACCCAAAATTCACCTTTTTCATTTGAGCTTCGATTCCGAATTTTTCCTCACCAATATCTTCCAAAAATTATGAAACTCAGATCTGGAAGTTTTTATAATTTTTTGAGCTCGTTTACTATTTTTCCCGAAATTTTCTTCTAGAATTTTCGGATTAGTGCACCCGAAATTCACCTTTTTCATTTGAGCTCCGATTTCAGATTTTTCTTCACCAACCTCTTCCAGAAATTATGAAACTCAGATCTGGAAGTTTTTATTATTTTTCGAGCTCGTTTGCTATTTTTCCCAAAAAAAATTGGGATTTTTCGGTATTGCCTTTTAACCTTCAAAACCTCGTTTCTACTCGAAACGAGTCCGATTTATGGATTTTCTTTTTCTACTGCCTTTGTCATATATTGAATTTGAGTTGGTCGATAATGCCTAATTTTTACGATCAAATTCGCCTCAGATTTAGCTTTCTCCAAATTTGTCAGATTAGGTCTTTCTTTGCGTAGAAATTCTGCAACCCATCTTCCGGAGTCTATATCTTTCGTTGTAGATCTCGGATTGTCAAAATTCTTTCACCATTGTTCAATTCAACTTCGAACCTTAATTTTGAAAAGGAGTTGACTTTTTAGTGGTTGACTTTTTGGGGTTGACTTTTTTAGAGTTGATTTTTTTTAGTTAACTTTTTGTGCTGACCTCCGAAACAGAGTCTTGAGGACCCATCTACGGAACGGTATGAGTCTCTTTGCATTTCAATAGTTGAAGACGAGAATCTGGTCGATTTAGGGGGTAACAAAGGGAATACTTTTTTAGGCTCAAAAGGGGTAACAAAGGGTATACTTTTTATATTTGTGAAAGGATGATGAAAGATGGCCAATTTTCATCCCAAACACAACCACTTAAACTGAAGAGTCATTCCTTAGAGGAAAAAGGTTGAAAAGGTTTTTCTTTGAAACCATTTTGAATTTCGTAAATGCATGATGTGTTGGGTTATGCTACTCTCAAGCTCATGCTTAAACATAATAATCAAAGTGCAGCGGAAGTAAACAAAAAGCACCCGGAGTACAACAAGATTTTAGGCTTGTGTTTAGCATAGGTTTATAGCATTCAAAACAAAATAAATCACCTATATGATTTAGAAGTTACCTACTTAAGATATCGTAACATTAAGTTGCAGATCCAAATCCCAAGTTGCTCTCAAGTCTAAGATCCAATTCGAACAAGTTCACAAGAAGCACAATTGTCCTTCCTCTAGAGCTAGTCCACACGAACAGCTGATGGATCCTTCTCTAAGGTATGGTGATTCACTTGTGCTAGCAAGTTGATCCTAAGATCACAATCAAAAGATCTATCTATTGTGTTTATCTTCCTAAATCAATCTCACTCAACAAGGTGAAGTTGTGGCAAGAAAACACCAAGAACAAGAGGAATTGCGGCAAGCACAATTCTTGCAGAGAGGTGGCGATATCACTATTTTGCTAGGTTAGGGTTCTCTTCTTGAAACCAAATTTTTTCTCAAGCAAAATAAGAATATCTCAAGAAGAATTACAAGCTTAGGTTGCTTATTCTAATTTATCATGCTTATTTCTTAGATAGATTAATTTCCAAACGAAAGTAAATTAATTCTCAATTAAATTTCTTTCTTCTCGTGAACAATTCATGTCATTAATCTATTAATATCATCTCATGACATTATTTCAATATAGCATAGTCATTCGAAATTCACCTTGTACATCACTATGTCAAAGTCGACTATACTAGATAAGACTTCTTGATTCCTCTTATCTCATTAAGACGTTGTCCTTGGATTTCTCAAATCTCAATTATGTCTTAATCTCTCTCAATTGAACTTCTTCATTAAGTCCTCAATATAGATCTTTTAGTCCATTAAGTTTTACCTTAACAGAATACCATGTTTAATCCATACATATATGTTCTTATGTGTGTGACCCTCTAGGTTCCCAATATGTTGGCAATGAATATAAGTTAAACTTATTAACTTGTTTTCATAAATCATGAGCGGGATCTAGCAACCTATCATGACCACCCAAATATTGTGAAGTCAGCGTGACCTTTTAGAACCTTTCAGCAACCAGCCTGTTAGTGTAACACGATCCTTTCACCATATATCCCAGATAGCGCATGAGCATGGGTGCAGTGTCTACTCATGATCAATCCATATTAGTTCTTCGCAACTTATGATTAACCTTATGAATTTAGAGAAACAACTTTCTCCTAAATCTGTCATGCTTTGGCCAAAGACTTAATCAAGTTAATCATAGTCAAGAACAAACGATATATGTCTCCATTATCACAGGGAGTGGTGAATCCTCTCTGAATCACTCATTCATCTTCGTATGGTTCATGTCATACCCAATAACACCTACCATGAGCATCCTCGTGTTCAAGACCCGTTCGTGATGAAATCTAAGTATGACACTCTCCATACAAGATGACCTGGTATCACAAGTCTGAGAACTAATTTACACGACTGGTACTAAGAGAACATTATCATAGACAGTAGAGTGATATTACCAAATGAAGTTCTCTTGGCGGGCCATGTTCAGTGAACTTGTTCAACAGACAAGCACCTATATGTTATCCCAAGTATCCCATACTTCAACCTGTATGAGATTGATTGCGTACTTCATAAGTAAGAAGGCTTAACATATACTAGTCTTTGAGCATTGTTAATGCCCCGTCTTGGCAATACGATGACTAGGAACAGTTTGAGGAAGCAGGCGTTGATGCATAAGGATCTTATAATTATAACTCTTTATAATTCCTTTGCAAGGCCATTATGTTCCATGGGCTTCATCCGATTAGTACTTAATAACTCCTTATTATTATACTAACATGAAGGAAAAACTTGTATCACTATCTTTATAGTGAAGGGTATGCTTTATTGTCTGTGTATCCCAAGCTGAATCTCATTGGCTCTAGGGCATACACCAACAATCTCCCACTTGCACTAAGCCAATCACTATTGCATCCAATGCCGAACTCTTTCAATTAGCAATTGTGTCTCTACAAGGACATTGCTTAAGTGCATCGAGAATATGCTTTGTCATATTCATGATAATCTCATTATCAAGGTTAATAATTCAGATCACAACGAGACCTAGTTACCATTCAAATGGCTTAGTTGTTTCTATAACAACTATTGGAATCTACTTATTAGCAAGTAGCTAATGATCCAAATATAACTCCTTTTGCAAGCCAAAAAAAAAGAGAGTTAATCTTAAGAACCTTTAATATAAATGTGCAATCCTTTTAAGCTTGGAACGTTTCCAACTAATTGCATTTTTTCAAAAATGGCAATTTATCATAACCTTTTATCATTCAAAGAGTTATTAATAGCTCCCACTAAATCCTACATATGTAGATGTTAAGGGATTAATTCAATAACAATTCGAATTCCATATCACTAATATATAAGACTATGTTATAGAACAATTCTATAACTGATTTATTTAAGAGGAAATTAAATAAGCATGGCATCCAAAGCCAATTAAGAAATATGTTTCGAAAACATAAATTAAATATCCTCAACATTGGCCTATAATGCCAATAAAACATCAAATGTTTCTAAATAAATCATAAATAAATGTCTTATTAAAAATCTATAAGATCGGCAAGCTCTGATGTAGCATCAAACTCGGTTGCCATTTTCATGGTCCAGCTTCACTGCTCCTTTCCTTTGGTCCCTACAGTATGTCATACATATTTAGTACCAAATGATAGGTATCATATACCAAAAGGAGTGAATCATATTATACTTGAAGTTGAAACTCCTTTCAGCTTCTTTCCCTTGTTAGACTCAAGGTACTCCTTGTAATTGAGCCTCCAATGACCAGTTTTCCTACAATGAAAGAAAGCTTTGTTAGCATTATCCTTATCCTTTGCTTCCTTAACAACACCATCATCGGGCTTCAAACTCTTTGAAGCAGGAGGTACATCCCATCTAGTCTTTCTTTTCTTCTTACCTTTTGGTTTAGAGGAAGAAACTAAATGGATAGATAACTTGTCTTTAACAACGGTTTGTTCGGCCTGTGTGAGCATATTCAGCAACCCAGAAAGGGTAGCCTCTAAGTGGTTCATGTTGAAATTCAACACAAACTACGAATAGCTCTCAGGTAGTGAAGTAAGGATTAGATCAATGCTTAGATCATGATCCAAAACCCATCCAATCTGCTTCAAACGGGTAATATACCCAATCATCATAAGCATATAGGCCTCACTGGGCTTCCCTCTGACATCTTTGTTTGGAACCATTCCTTTGGTATGTCAAATCTCAGTGCGATTCTCCTTAGTGAACAGTTCTCTAAGGTTAAGGATGATATCCTGAGCATTTATGGCCTCATGCTGCTTTTGGAGATCATGTTCCATACTAGCCAACATCACACATGTTGCTTGTACGAGATCATCTCTATGAACTCTATAGGCCACCCTCTCCTTCTCAGTTGCATGAGCAGCAGGCTCATCTGGAATGGGCTTATCAAGAACATAAGCCTTCTTTTCCTGTGTCAAAACAATCTTGACAATGTGAAACCAGTCAACGAAGTTTGGCCCAATTAATTTATTAGCATCAAGTATACTTTTCAGTGATAATGCATTTTCCATTTTAGCGTTTATATCCTATATGAATCAAAACATTTAATAGTCAACAAATAAAAAGCAGTAATCATTTATGTCAGGCTTTAATACTTAAATGATTATTCTCATTATTTTAACAAAATAATAGCCCTCAACTACTATTTTGAGAAATTTAATTCTTAAACTTCTTAATGAGCTAAGACCCCTTTCATTCCAGCATAACTTTGAGTGACTCAACAGCTATGTTGAAACTAATTGAGTAGGTAACTTAATTTACCAATTACATCTATATGCAACTCCTAGATCTAGTTAGGTGACAACTCTTTGCCTAAATACTTCATATGCATTTCGCCTAACTTTGCCTCTAAATGTCACGTGTGATCAGTTTGATGCATCCGGATTACATAACACTTAGTTGAGTAAGACCCACCTTCTATAACTCAAACATGTTCGTACATAAGTTTGACCTTGAGTAACTCAACAAGCGTCCGAATGGAAGAACTCTGGTTATCTTGTTATGATGGTGGAAGGCAACTTATCATGCGTAACATAGACTCAATATAATTTAATGAGGGATTTCATTTAACTCTTATATAGGTCTCATTGATTTCATACTTGATTGACATGCTTAGCATTCATTTAATTACATACATCACATATATATAATTCAAAATAAATCTATCATATGCAATCTACTAGGATCATTATGGACTTAAATCTAATCTAGTTTCCTTGAGCCATTTAGAAACTAGTTGGTCAAATTCCTAGGGGATACCATACATAGTCTTCGAAAGCTTTGTTGGTGATCTCCTTGGTTACTTCTTCTTGGCGCCATATCTCCTTACAAACTTGGAATTTACATAAATTTAACTTCCTATCCTAAATCTAAATCTATTAAGAATATAACAATTACATTTCTTTATCAGAAACCTCGAGTTACATTCAAGGGGAGTTAGATGAGAAGAGAATTTACAACTCCAGAATGAAAAAGCGAAGGCAGGGTGCGCAGACCCTATTTATAAAATACCAATAAGAAAATTCAACCATACATAACCTAGTCATACTAAGGTCTAGTCCATAACCATCCTTCACGCATACATAATCAAATTATAAGCATGAATTAAAAACATGCATAGTCAATATCACCTGGTGATCTTGTGTACTATTTGCATAAAAGTCACCAAATAAATTTGAGACAATTTATCAAATCATTCTAGCAATTTCAGTTCCACCTATTAAAACACTTTTAACAATATCTTAACAATTAAGAAAGCTATCTTGAAATCGGCCTTTACCTAACTTTTAGGTTGCTTGTCTTAATTAGGACAAAACATTCTAGCATGCTCAAACATCCTAAACATTTTAGGACATCTCATTGTCTTATACCGAGTCTTTAAGTTTGCAATCCATCCTAACTCTTTATGAACTTAAAATCTCATTAGGTAACTCTTACCTAATCCTACTACAAGTCTCTCCTAACTTTTAGGATTCACAGTCCCACTAGGAAACGGTTTCCTTGTTGAAGTAAGACTCTAACTCTTAGTGTCCTAGGCGCAGGCAATCTCTTTGGCCACCGAATGGACGCTACCAGCCCGTGATCAGAATATTGTATGCCATCTACAGTGGCTATTGGATGCCCTAAAAGTGCTTGTTGGCCGTCCTTTACAACTGCACTCAATTCGGCAACAATTTCCTCCTTGGTGCAGAGTTTCGGCCTACTAGCGTACAACAACAATTGCCGCTTTATCTAGTCATGTTCCATGCCTAAACCAGCCATCATAGATGAATCATATTCACATTAGATGATGCCCAAAATTCCTAGCAAACATGTGGAACGTTTCCACACTCATGCTCGAATTTTATGGAATGCAAACACCTATAAAACAGTCTAGAAAATTTCAGCATTGTAGTAACAACGTTTCATGTCCAAAAACAACTTTGGTTAAAAGTTTTAAGCTCACATCAATTTTGTAACTTCAATGGCAGCATGTAATATAAAATTTCCAGATCTGAAACATCTAAAAAATCAATTTTATATCATCCCCAAATCAGCTTAGAAAACTTGACTCAAAACTATGTTTTTGACATCAAAATTTGTCGGGTTTACTGAGATATGTTATGGCTTTAATCCTTGTTGATTAAAACAATTTTAATCTACCGTTTAAAAATTTTAAACATGATTAAAGTAATTATATAGATGCTGTCCAAATTTAACAAAATTAAAGAAAACAACTTTTCTTTTAAATCCTTAGGAACCGAAATCATACCAAAATCAATACACAACACAATAACTTGTACATCATCAAGAATTGATATGCACAAACCTCATGTAAACAATAGAACCTTAGCTCTGATACCACTGTTGGGTTACGCTACTCTCTAGCTCATGCTTAAACATAATAATCAAAGTGCAGCGAAAGTAAACAAAGAAGCACCCGGAGTACAACAGAATCTTAGGCTTGTGTTTAGCATAGGTTTATAGCATTCAAAACAAAATTAATCACCCATATGATTTAGAAGTTACCTACTTAAGGTATCATAACCTTAAGCTGCAAATCCAAATCCCAAGTTGCTCTCAAGTCCAAGATCCAGTTCGAACAAAATTACAAGAAGCACAATTGTCCTTGTTCTAGAGCTAGTCCACACGAACATCTGATAGATACTTCTCTAAGGTATGGTGATGCACTTGTGCTAGCAAGTTGATCCTAAGATCACAATAAAAATATATATCTATTATGTTTATCTTCCTAAATCAATCTCACTCAACAGGGTGAAGTTGTGGCAAGAAAACACCAAGAACAAGAGGAATTACGGCAAGCACAATTCTTGTATGGAGCTAGCGATATCACTATTTTGCTAGGTTAGGGTTCACTTTTTGAAACCAAACTTTTTCTCAAGCAATATCAGAATATATCGAGTAGAATTACAAGCTTAGGTTGCGACTACAGCCTCTATATCTGATATATAAGTAGGTGCAAACCCTGTCCCCTTCTCCCTAAGCTTGGCTGGCCCCTGTAGCTTGTTGCACAAGATTTTCATTAATCCACTTGGACTTAAACTATTTTAAATCTAAGATGGATCAATAGGCCCATTATATTATCCAATAATATTAATGGTCCATTAACCTTAATGCCTTAAGTTGGGCCAATCATCCTTAGTGGACAATCATAAATTAGAGTAGTCACTTTGGACCCATTCTAATTTATCATGCTTATTTATTGGATAGATTAATTTCCAAACAAAAGTAATTTAATTCTAAATTAAATTTCTTTCTCCTCATGAACAATTCATGTCATTAATCTATTAATATCATCGCATGACATTATTCCAATATAGCATAGTCATTATAAATTCACCTTGTACATCACTATGTCAAAGTCGACTATACTAGATAAGACTTCTTGATTCCTCTTATCTGATTAAGACATTGTCCTTGGATTTCTCAAATCTCAATTATGTCTTAATATCTCTCAATTAAACTTCTTCAATTAAGTCCTCAATATAGATCTTTTATTCCATTAAGTTTTACCTTAATAGAATACCATGTTTAATCCATACATATCTGTTCTTATGTGTGTGACCCTCAAGTTTCCCAATATGTTGGCAATGAATATAAGTTAATCTTATTAACTTGTTTTCATAGATCATGAGCGGGATCTAGCAACCTATTATGACCACCCAAATATTATGAAGTCAGCGTGACCTTTTAGAACCTTTCAGCAACCAGCCTATTAGTGTAATATGGTCCTTTCACCATATTAGTTCTTCGCAACTTATGATTAACCTTATGAATTTAGAGAAACAAATTTCTCCTAAATCCATCATGCTTTGGCCAAAGACTTAATCAAGTTAATCATAGTCAAGAACAAACGTGATATGTCTCCATTATCACAGGGAGCGGTGAATCCTCTCCGGATCACTCATTCATCTTCGTATGGTTCATGTCATACCCAATAACACCCTACCATAAGAATCCTCGTGTTTGGGACCCGTTCGTGATGAAATCTAAGTATGACACTCTCCATACAAGATGACCTGGTATCACAAGTCTGAGGACTAATTTACACGACTGGTACTAAGAGAACATTATCATAGACAGTAGAGTGATATTACCAAATGAAGTTCTCTTCGCGGGCCATGTTCAGTGAACTTGTTCAACAGACAAGCACCTATATGTTATCCCAAGTATCCCATACTTCAACCTGTATGAGATCGGTTGCTTACTTCATAAGTAAGAAGGCTTAACATATACTAGTCTTTGAGCTTTGCCAATGCCCCGTCTTCGCAATACGATAACCAAGAATAGTTTGAGGAACAAGGCTTTGATGCATAAGGATCTCATAATTACAACTCTTTATAATTCCTTTGCAAGGCCATTATGTCCCATGGGCTTCATCCGATTAGTACTTAATAACACCTTATTATTATACTAACATGAAGGAAAAACTTGTATCACTATCTTCATAGTAAAGGGTATGCTTTATTGACTGTGTATCCCAAGCTCAATCTAATTAGCTCTAGGGCATACACCAACATGATGTCGCACTAATTTTTTGCACTTTAATCTTTTTGTTTTTTTTTATGCATGCCCCAAAAATTCATGCATAAACTTATTCACCACGTATCCACCATATCTACATATGATGCCCCAATTTGGTACAAATAGGAATTCATGATAGTGCAATTTGTGTTGCAAAAAGTATTCCAAGTTCTATTACCTGAGGCTTTTATCTTGGGTTGTTCGAAATGATAAGAAAGAATATGACCCAAAATAGGTTTTTCTGGGAACATGGGATAATTTGGCTTAATCATTGTGCCCCGAGATGTCAATCATAAAGTGATGTTTGGGCAAATTGTGTTTTGTGATCATTGGAAGGAATATGGATGGTTTTGGCTTAACCTTGATGCACATCAAATTACCACGATCTATGTAGACACCTAATTTTGTCCGGACCACTAAAACAGGTATGTTTTCTTCCTAAATTGATGTTTCAGAATGTAAAAAGACTTTTTTCATCCTGGAGATGGTACTCCGAGACTTAGTTTAAGAGGGCGAGCATAAAGAGTCAAACTTAAAAAAAGTCAACCCCAAAAAGTCAACTACTAAAAAAGTCAACCCACTTTCAAAATCAAGGTTTGAAGTTCAATTGAAAAATGGCAAAAGAATTTTGATAATCTGAGGTCTACATCGAAAGATATGGAATTCGGAAGTTGGAATTTAGAAATTTAGTATAAAGGAAACCCTAATCCGGGAAATTTAGGGAAAGTGCTTAAACGATCGAATTGGTCAAAATTGAAGGTTCCAAATGAAAGATAAGCACTGACTACGGGTAATGGAGAAGCCACTTGAAAGAAAAACTGAAAGAAAAGTCAATCCGGGAGAAAACCGAGAATTAGGGTTTTTGGTGGATTTCGGTGAAATTGGGAAAAACTACATAAATGGCCCGACTTGGTAAGACCAAAGCCCCTAATGGATGAGGAATGATTAAAAAGGGATAGCCCAAGGCTCAATTTGAAGAAAATCTGAAAATCGGACTTGTTTTGGGCAAAACCGGGTTTCGGAGGCAAAATGGCAAAATTGGAAAATTTGGGAAAAATAGCAAATGAACTCCAAAAATTTTGAAAAAATTGCAAATCTCATTCTTAAATCATTTTGAAGAGATTGGAAAAATAAAATCTTGATTCGGAGTTCGTTTGCAAAATGGCTAAATCCCGGGTTTCCTATATAGTAATTCAATAAGATAAATCCCGAAAAAATAGCAAATGAACTCCAAAAATTCTGAAAATTGGGAAATATCATTTCTAAATTATTTTGAAGAGATTGGCAAAAGAAAATCTTGATTCGGAGTTCGTTTGCAAAATGGCCAAATCCCGGGCCCCCTATGTAGTAATTCAAGAAGATAAATCCCGAAAAAATACCAAATGAGTTCCAAAAATTATGAAAACTTCCAGATCACACTTTTAAATTATTTGGAAGAGATTTGTGAAGAAAAATCTTGATTTGGAGCTCGTTTAGAAAATGGTAAAATGTGGGGGCATAAAAGGGCATTTTTTGAAGAAAAAATCCAAATAAATAGCAAACGGACTCGAAAAATGTTGAAAACTTCCAGAATTCAATATTTTATTATTTTGAAAGTATTAAAAAATAAAATTTTAATTTGGAGTCTGTTTGCCATCCAGGGGGCAAAACTGTCATTTTACCCATGCAACCGAAAAGGGCTTTTCTTGCCTTTCAAAAAAATCAATCTTGGGCTGGAAGAAGGTGTGCTGGCCGGCCAAGGCCCAAAGGAGGGAAATAGCTTCTGATTTTTCAATCAAAAGGCCAAAAATTAAGAGTGAGTTAGTGATTTTTTTGATCAAGCCATTGCAAATAAGCCACATGGGCCAATGCATGAAGAGGGAGAGTGTCAACATTATTATTGAACAGCTGTAATTATGGACAGCTGATGGCCTAATCTAAGGGTGATAGTTTCATGTTTTTCACCTTGAATCACTAGCCCTTGGATGGAAATTGGTAAGAATAAAAATGACAACATCCTAGGAGAGGAGAGAGGCAAGATTCGGCCAGCATAAGGGATTCAAATTTTTCATTTTTCATCACTTCATTTTTCATTTTATCTCTTGTTTTGGCTGATTTTTCTCTCCATTGTTACAAAGCAAAAAGAAAAGTTTAGAAAATAAAAGAAAGTTTGAAGAGAAAAAGCTTGAAAGATAGCTTCTAGAGGTTGCTTTTAGCACCAACTCTTGCGCTTTCTTGATTTTCCATTCTTGTTTTTGCTACTTTGATTATTATTTTGGTGAGTTTTCTTTTTAAATAAGTTTTTTTATGTTCTTTTTAAGTTCTTTCTTCATCTTTTTCTTAAACAGGCTTTTACAAAAAAAAAAAAAATTCTTTCTTTCTTACCATGGCCGAATGGCCTATATTTTTGTTGTTGTTGTTTTGCTTTGATTTGTCATGTTATTCTTGTTATTTTTTTAGCTTTGATGCTTTAAATCTTCTTCTACTACATATACTTGAAGTTTGTTTTAATTTGGTTGCTAGTTTATGGCTATTTATGAGTTTGTTATCATGTTCTTGCATTTTTAATTTTCTGTTTTCATAATGTTTAAATTTGTTGATGTTTTATATTTAGTATATCAAGTGTTTGTGAAAATGCTTGTTATATTTATTACCTCTACTTTATATTTGCATGATTTGAGTATTATATTTTAGTTGTGTATGTTAGTATATCAAGTGTTTGTGAAAATGCCATGCTTGTTGGAGCTTGAGGCCATTCGGCCACTTCATGTGTTTTACATTGTGTGTGATTTTTTCTATGTTAGTTGATAGGTTTGCATTTGCATGACATTTGATTGAGTATTTAGTTTAAGTATATCAAGTGTTTGTGAAAATGCCATGCTTGTTGGAGCTTGAGGCCATTCGGCCACTTCATGTGTTTTACATTGTGTGTGCATTTTTGCTATGTTAGTTGATAGGTTTGCATTTGCATGACATTTGATTGAGTATTTAGTTTAAGTATATCAAGTGTTTGTGAAAATGCCATGCTTGCTTGGAACTTGAGGCCATTCGGCTACCTCATTGATTTTGCTTTGTATGTGCATTTTTGCTATGTTATTTGATAGGTTTGCATTTGCACGACATTTGATTAAGTATTTGGTTTAAGAATATCAAGTGTTTGTGAAAATTCCATGCTTGTTTAGAGCTTGAGGCCATTCGGCCATTTCATGTTATTTTGCATTGTATGTGCATTTTTGTTATGTTAGATGATAGGTTTGCATTTTCATGACATTTGGTTGAGTTTTTGGTTTAAGCATGCCTTGTGTTTGTGTTATTGCCATGCATATTTTAGTTGTTAGGTTTGGTTTATTTTGCCATGCATGACCATGCATTTTAGACCTAGGTTGCATTAAATGCCATGCAAGTTCATTCAGGTCTAGTTCACTTTATTGATGCCATGCATTTTTTCATGACATTTAGGTTTAAACTCATGCATTTCATGCATCATATTTGTTGTATTTTTCATGCATTTCATGTCCATGCCGCTTGACTAATGACTTAGGCCAATTAATGGTTCAAAGTCATGCTCTCTTGAGCATACTTGTGGAAAATTAAAGAGTTGTCAAATTGATTATTCTACCTTTGTGATTTTTTTTACTTTAGCCAATTTTTGTTTAACTTTTCAAAAGTCCTAGCTACTGTTTGTGAGTCATTTTTTGAGTTTTAAATATTTTTACTTTGATTTTTAAATGATTTTATCAAAGGCAAAAATGTGTTTTGGCAAAACAGTTTTTTCACCCAGTACTTGTACTTTCCTGATTTTTCTGGGCATTCATCTTTAATCAGAAAATTAAGATGATTTTGTTTCGTGTACTTTTACATGTCTTGAGTCTCCAGTATTTTTTTTAGATTTTTTAGAATTTTTAAAAATAGGGTAAAAAATCGTGGCTTAAAAATGGACAGTGGAGTCAGAATTGAATTTGAAGGAAAATCATTTTTCTGTTTTGGTTAAGTTACTTAGAGAGGGCTGATTAGGAAGTTTAGCGACTGACTTAGGGTAGTTTCTAAACCTTTTTAAACTCTAAAAATGATTTTTTTAAGTCTCGGGTTAAGGGTGGTCAAGTCCGGGATTTTAAACTTAGGAAATTAGAGCCATTTTAAAAAAGGGTTTAGCCAAGTTTTTACTTTTAATCTAAGCTTTTCAAAATTGTTTTCAAATAATCACAAAGTATTTTGGTTTTAGAATATTTAATTTGACATATTTTCCTAAGGTAGCCGGATATCTTTTTAGATATACGGATTTTCTTAATTAAAGGAAAAAAATATTTTCATGCTTTGCATTTTCCATATTCATGCATTTTATATAATATGTGATTTTTGCTATGATAATTCCTATGGTATTGTTATTATTTTGATTTATATTTTTTTGATGTTATATTGTTTATTATATGGTTTTGAATATTTCATGATATCCTATGCTTTTTATTTAGTTTCTTTTTTATATTATTTAGCATATACTATGTTCATGCATTATTTATTTTCATTTTTATTTTCATGCATATTATATGATAGCATTATTTTATATTTCATGTCATTTAAATTATATGTCATATCATTCATATTTTCCATGTCATTTAAATTATTTCATTTCATATAGAATATGTTATGTTACTTAGGTAATTTCATTTAGAATATATCATATAACTTAGGATATTTCATTTCATTTAGAATATGCTAAGGCATTTAAATTATATCATATCATTTAGGTTGCATTATATTATTTAGATTTTGCTATGTCATTTTATTTATGTCATGCATATACATATTCATTTCTTTTAAATGTTTTCAAAAAAGGTAATGATTTTTAATAAAATAAACATATTCCTGAGTTAAAATAATTCATGAGTTTTCTGCCGGGTTTGCTGGGGAGGATATCATCAATTATCATTAATAACGAAATATCTTCTTTAAAATGAGAATGATTCGGAAAGTTTTCCAAATTAATAAAAAAATTATATTTTGCCACGTTTGTTGGGGAATATAGGAAAATTTTGAATTTATAAATTCCGGATCATTTTCAATTAAAAGTTAGAATTATTTTTCTTTAAATTGGGAATTAACTTGAAATACTAAATTAAAAACCAACTTTTTACCGAGACTTTAGATAACACACGATTAATAAGGTACCGTTTCATACGGGCATTGTGGGGGTGCTAACCCTTCCCCGCACGTAACCGAGTCCCGAACCCGCTTATTCGATTTTCTCTGGTTTAAAACGCAGACTTGAAATTGGTTTTTAAAAATGTTTTAATTAATTTTAAAATGTTTTCCAAAACCGGTTTTAATAGGTGGCCGATCAAACCTAGCCAAAAAAGATTGGTGGCGACTCCATGTCTTTTTCGAGGTCATTTTCAAACCTTCATTTATTTCAAGAGGAATTAAGTCGTCTTTTCCTCTGTTTTTTTTAATGTCATGCTTAACAAGTAATAAAGTCTCGCGATAAGACTTGTTATTTTTTTAAGTTGTAACAATGTAGATTCTTGAAAAATGTTTCACTTGTTTGAGTTTCCAAAGAAGTCAACAATTTTTTTTCAAAAAGTTCGTTCCATTGCTCATAGCCCAGGCTAGGGTCTATTTTTTTCCTCATTGTAATGACCATGATTTATGAAATTTAGAATTCTTCTTCCTTGAAGTATTAGGTCTTTCAAGTGGTCTTCATTCAAATGATTTAGGCATGAGAAAGTCTGGAAGAGAAGTGTGAGGGCATTAGCTCATTTCTAACAAAGATCATCAATATTCTCAAGATTCTTCCTTATTAAAAAGAATTTTCTTTTAAAACACATTATTATTCAACTTTTACAAAATCAAAAAAAAATTCTTCATTGTTTGTTTTTGCAAATTCAAGATATTGCTAAAATACAATACAAAGCATTTTAAATTCAAAAATTATTTATTTCATATGGATGTCAACATAAGACAAGTGCTTTCATTATGAGGCATAGAACTACATGCATCAGAAAATCCCCTATTGACATGCTTTTCCATAATCCAAAACTAACTATTCCTCGGTACTTCCTTCAACCTTTATGCCTTCCTCCCCCATTATGACATCCATATTTGTCTCACAATGCACAGACAATGAATTCTCCATGCCATTTGACCTTTGTTTCTTCCCCATATCTAACAGTTTGTCGTTGATGAGTGCTTGAACCTTTCATTTTAGAGATATGTAATTTTTTATGGAATGTCCTCTAATTCCGAAATGATAATCGCAATATGCATTCTCTTCATACCAGCTCGGGTATGGGGGTTGGGTGGGTACCACTAGAACTTTAGTGAGGAGTTGATCTTCAACAAGTTGGGGCAACAGTTCAGAGTAAGACATGGGTAGTGGCTCAAACTGATCTCTTTTTCGGATGTTCTTCGGCTTTCTTAGGCTGGAAAAAGGTTGAAGATTTGCTGGATACTGAGAGGCCATCGGGTATAAGTATGGACCCTGGGATTTGTTGTTCATGGAAAGACAGAATGGCTGGCATGAGGGGAATTGATGATATGAGACAAAGCTTCCCGTAGCTTAGACATCTTCCACTTTCTTCTCGGGTGCCCTATTTTTCTCAGCATTGGGGTCTTATCTCCTGCAAGTTTCCCATTCTTGATAGCATTCTGAATTATCTCCCCGGAGATTACCATGTCCGAAAAAAAATTTGTGACATTGTCGACGAGTTTATCATAGTACGGGGCTCGCAATGTATTCACAAAAAGGACAGTGGTTTCCTTCTAAGTCAAGGGCGATCGTACTTGGGTGGCCATGTCTTTCCACCTCTGAGCATACTCATTGAAGCTCTCAGTAGCCTTTCTCTCCATATTTTGCAAGGTGAAACAGTCAGGCACCATATCTGTCACATGCTTGTATTGGCTTAGAAAAGCTCTATCCAGATTATTCCAAAAAAGAATATGATCTTTGCTCAACTGATTATACCAACTGATTGTGGATCTGCTGACACTGTCCTGAAAATAATGGATCAATAGCTTATCATCATCCGTATGGCCTGTCATCTTTGATTAGGAGGTCAACACGAAAAATTCAACCCAAAAAAGTCAACTCCAAAAAAGTCAACCTCAAAAAGTCAACAACTAAAAAAGTCAAATTTCAGGGAAAATCAAGATTTAAAGGTGAACTGAACAATGGTGAAGAAATCTTGATAATCAGAGATCTACATATGAAGATAGAGAGAAAATTTGAAGGTGGAAAGACAAATTGAAAAAATCAATGTAGGAAAAAGCATGGACGTTTGCAAATTTGGGGGAAAATGTATAAATGATCAAATTGAACAAATAAGATCAATAAAATAAAGATATTTTAAGGTCCAATTTGAAGTGGAATTGAAGGAGGAATCAATTTCAAAAGAAAAAGGAAAATAAAGATTTAGTGAATAAATGGAAAAATCACAAATTTGGAGAAAACTACGGAGATGGTCCAATTCGGTAAAATTGAAGTCCCTAGTTGATAAATAATAAATAAATAAAGATACCCCAAGTTCCAATTTGAAGTGGATCAAAAGGAAGAGCCGCTTGGAGGAGAAACTGGAAAATCAAGAAAAATTCTCAATTTTGAGGAAAAAGGGAAAAACTAAATTGGAGAGGAATTCGGATGTAAAAATTGAGAAAAATCAGTCCAACTCCAATTTAATATATGAAAAAGGCGATGGAAAAAGAAAATTCAGAAGATTGGCCCATTTCGAGTAAAACCGAGGTTTCAGGGGGCTAAAGGGAAATTTTGGAAAATTCGGGAAAAATATAATCCGAGCTCCAAAAATTGCATCCAAAATTAATATTTAGGATGGAAAGAAGGAAATGAGAAGGAAAAAAACTGAATTTGAGGCCGAAACACAAATAGGCTAAATTCGGGGGATTAATCCGCAGTTTTAGAGAAAAATTCGGGAAAAATAGAAAACGAGCTCATAAAATTATGAAAACTTCCAGAACTGAGTTAAATTTTGGATAGCGTGGATAGGAAAAGAAAAAATCTTAAAACAGGACTGAAATGAAAATGGGTAAGTTCGGGGACACTAAACCGTAATCTGAAGAGAAAATCCGGAAAAATTGGAAAATGAGCTCAAAAAATTATGTAAACTTCCATAACTAAGTTTTATATTTGATAGGGTGGATTAGAAAAGAAAAATCCAAAAATGGAACTGAAATGAAAACGGGCACAGTTCAGAGGCACTAAACTGCAATTTGAAGAGAAAATCTGGGAAAAATGGGAAACGAGCTCAAAAAATTATGAAAAGCTCCAGAACTGAGTTTTATATTGGATGGGATGGATTGAAAAAGAAAAATCTTAAATTGGGGATCATTTGCAAATAGATCAAGTTTGGGGGCCAAAATGCAATTTTACTGAAAAAACCAAAAATACCAATTTGCAAATGAAAAAAAAAAAAAAAAAAAAAAGAGGAATGGCTTGGAATATTCTAGGCCATTTTTGGTCAGCATGGAGAGAGGGAGGGGAGAGTTTGATCAACTTGATCCAATGGCCAAGATGAAGTAGAAAGATGACATTTTTAAGAGATGACAAGATTCTCCACTACTTGCCTATATGGCATTTTTGGCCTATAGGAGACATTTTAATTGCAAAGCCATCTAAAGGCCATGTGAAGATCTTGTGAAGGCTATGTGATAATTCCAAGTGGAATTGAAATGCCTACTAGGAATATATTTTGTTAGTAAGCTACATGATCATGACAACTGGCTTAAGATATTTTGAAGAGATAGGAGACAAGAATAATTGAGGTGGCATTCTTCTCCAATGAGAGGTTAGTAGACCCTTAATTTAAGGAAATGAAAATTAGAAAAGGGGACAAGAAATAGCCATGTGGCAAGGATGTTGGAGAGCATACATAAAGCATGACTAAAGCAAAAAAAAAAGGAGGAGCATGCACAAAGCCTTGGCTGACCAAGGCTTATAGGGGGGTCTCTTCTCATTTTATAGAGATAATACACTACATTTTGAATGCAAGGGCAGTAGATAAAAACTCTTGAGTAGAAAAAAAAAAGGAGAAAGGAAGAGGAATTAGAGAGTTTGGTTGGAAGCTTTGCTAGGTAGTCATCTCATCTCATCTTATCTCTTCTTTTTATTTATTTTCTTTAGTTTCATGATCTTTTTCTTCATTTCCACGTGATTATCAACTTCTTTTCTTGAAAAACAAAAGTTTTAAAAGATTTTTTAAGTTTTTTTTGTCTTCCTCTTCTTCTTTTCAAAGAACCAAAGTTTACAAAATTTTCTCTACACATTTTCTCTTGGCCGAAACTTGTGTGGTTTATTGTGCTTGTCTTTTGCTCGATTTTCTTTCTTGTATGTTGGATGTGGGTTTCACTATTGTGGTAGGATAGATTTACTTTTAAAAAATGTAATAAAAGGTTTAAATGCTTGAGGATCTTGATTTTTATCAAGTGATATTGGTTAGGTAGGACTTTGTCCAAGGAACCAACCATTAAGCCAACCTTCATTTTCTTTGCTTGTTTATATTTTTTAGCTCATGTTTGATCATCTTCATATGTTTAACCTCATTTAGTTCATCATTTCTTGAGTCTAAACGGATTTTTTTAGAGTTTTTTGAATTTTTTATAAATGTCAAAAAAATAGCTATTTAAAATCGATTTTTGGAGTCAAAATGAGCCTTTTTAGAACTAACAAATGTCTGATTTTTATTTGCAAAAAGGAGGGCTTGGTTGGAGTCATTAGCTATTGGTTTTACAAAGATCGGTCATGGGTAGTTAACCCGGGTTTCAAAAGTAGGAAACTAGAGTTTTTTTTAGGAGCCATTCAGCCATAGGACTCTTTTAATCCAAAAATTGCATTTTCCTTAATCCAATCCCAAAATCATTCGACTTAGAAATCCAATTTATATTTCTTTCAAAGGTAGTCGGACACCTTTTTAGGTGTACGGATGTCCTTACTTCAAGGGAGAAATACATCTTCATGCATTGCATATTTTAAAATGTTTTTATTTAATTTGGCATAAAAATGTGATTTTCGGTTTCCTAAACATTTAGCGAGAATTAATTCCTAATCTTTGTCGGGTTTGTCGGGGATGTTAGTAAATTATTCAACGCACGTGGTTATGAAATCGTAAGGCATGGATTTTGTTTTATACAAAATTATGTATATATCATTCGAAAAATATTTTTCCAAAGCTTTGTCGGGTTTGCCGTGGAGTTTGGAAAGGTGTCCCTACTTACATAATTTCACACAAAAATAAATTTCATAAAAAAATTTTCAAAATGATGATGTGTGCATATTCCATGATCATGCATATTCTATGATATCTATATTTTCCATTTTGATCATAATTATTCCATATCCATGAATATTCCATGATTATGTCATTTTATGATTTGTTATTCATGTTGCTATCTTAATCATGATATGATAGTGAATATTCTATGATAATGTCATTTTTATGATTGATGCTTATGTCATATATGCCATGTTAAGATTTGCCATGTCATGAAATATTTGCGATGTCATTAATTCTTTGCCATGTCATTAATTCTTTTGCCATATCGTAATAAAATGTTTGCAATACCGTGATAATTATGCACATTGATTAATTTATATTTGTATCTTGGTAGTGATTTGTATGTCCATGATCATTGACAAATAAATTTTAAATGCATGAAAATTGACAATGATTTTTAATAAAAATAAGGTTGTTCCCGAGTTAAAATAATTCATGAATTCTCTGTTGGGTCTATCGGGGAGGATATCATCAATTATCATTAACAATGGAATATCCTTTTCCTAAAAAAATGAGGGTGATTCAGAGAATTTCAAAATAAAGGAAAAATTCCATGTTTTGCCGAGTTATTCGAAAAATATGGAAATTTTTATGTTAATAAATTCCGGATCATTCTCAAATAATATAATTGTCTTTTAAAGGGAATTATTTTTAAATATCGAAGCTAAAACCGACTTTATCGAAACTTGAGACAACACATGATTAATAAAGTAACATTTTATACGAGCGTTGTGGGGATGCAAATCCTTCCCCAACGTAATTGACTACAGAACCCGCACTTATTTTCTCTGGTTCAAAGCATAGACCTCGAAATTGGTTTTTAAAAATGTTTTAATTAATTTTAAAATGTTTTTCAAAACTCGGTTTTAATAGGTGGCTGATCACACCTAGCCAAAAAAGATTGACGGCGACTCCATTTTCTTTTTCGAGATTGTTTTCAAACCCTCAATTTTAATCTAAAAGGTATTAAGTCGTATTTTCCTCTTCTTCTCCCCACGCTTTTTATTTTTATAATTTTAAACGTCCTCTGACGGGTCCGTGATGGATCATGTTACGATAGCTTGGAGACTTATTGGGGATATTTAGAGAGTCAAGCCAGAAATTAGTCATGTGTTATCAAAAGTCTCGGTTTGTCGATTTTAAATGGTATTTAATTATAATTCCCACATTTTTAATAAGGAGGATTTAGAAAATAATAAAATGTTTTTAAATATGTTCATCCTCATGTACATGCATATTATTGTTGTTCTCCATTTATTTAAGTGTTGTATATTATCATTACTCTTTGGTTGACTAATGCTTTCCCTTATTTGATTCATTCTTTTAATAAATTGTTGGGGTATTTAGAATAAGGTTTGTAGAATAGGTGGTGAAAGGTTTGTTTGTTCCTTTCCACACACTATACGTGCTTTTGCATAGCATGAGCCCTATACCCGGGTTTCGTCCCTTTTAGGTGGAAGCAAAGTAACTAAGCCTTCGTGATTAACAATCCGCATGGGCTAGTGAAACAGTTTCGGAGTGCTAAAGTACCTACGCCTTCGTGATTAACAATCCGCATGGGCTAGGGAAATATGCTCTAACAAATTGAACCCGTTTTTTATCAGGGTGCCTTACTAGCCTTCACCGGCGATAGTGAGGGGAACAATTTGAGGCCTTTAGAACCTAATGCAACCTCATATAGTGAACCTAGGTGAAGCCATGCCAGATTTCCTTTAGATATCCCGGAGCTAGGAATAATGGAGGAACACTTTTGACCTCTTGCTATTTATTTTACATTTCAAATAATCATCGTGGATCAGGCAGGGATGAACATCCATCGCCCGTAATAAATTTAATATTCAGCCCCAAAAGGTGCCTTGATGCTTAAATAAGTTGATATTGTTGGGCCAATTGTTCATTAACTTTTTACTTTGTATTGATGATTTTACTCTTTTACTGCTTTGCTTCTTTTCCATGTATCATCTGTAATAATACTGGAATTTAGTTTTTTTAAGATATTTTGAAATTTTCTTTTGTACTTATACCTTTGTAAGAACCTTTTAAAAAAAAAATAGTTTTTATTCCATGAAAAGAATGAAAAGTTTTTCTTCTTCGAGGAAAAAAAGGAAAAATGAGAAAAACAAAATTGAAAAAAAAATGAGAAGTGAATAATAAAAAAGTTCTTTTGTAGTGGAGTAGTGTTGTGCAAATAATAAAATCTCATTTTAGTTGTGGAGTTTTGAGAAAATATGAAAATAATGTCAAAAAATAGTTGTCAAGAAAATTCAAGAAAAATAGAAAGAAGAAAAAATCAAAAATAAAAGGAAGGGGTCTTCTTTAGATTTAGAGGAAAGAATATGTTGAAAAAAGAAGAAAAGCAAAAGTTTGTCTGAAAAGAAAAGATGTGAGTCTTGAGAATTTTTTTTTGGGACGATGAAATCGAGAAAGTGTTGAAAAAACCCAAGATAATGAAAATTTTTGAAAAATGAAAATGATTTTTTAGATGAGATATTTGTAAAGTTGTGGAGCCTCGAAAGAGGAGTTTCTCAAAAGAAAGATTCGATTAAGCCCGATGTAGCTGGCATAAGAGGAAGTAAGCTCAGTAAAGTCGGCATTTTAGAGTTAAGCCCAATGTAACTGGCACCAAAAGGAAGTAAACCCAGTAAAGTTGGCATTTCAGATGATTAAGCCCAATGTATCTGGCACAAAAGGAAGTAAGCCCAGTAAAGTTGGCATCGTAGATTTTAAGCCCAATATAGCTGGCACAAAAGGAAGTAAGCACAGTAAAGTTGGCATCGTAGATTTTAAACCCAATGTAGTTGGTACAAAAGGAAGTAACGCCAGTGAAGTTGGCATTTTAGATTTGGTTAAGCCCACTATAGCTGGCACAAAAGAAAGTAAGCCCAGTGAAGTTGGAATCTTAGATTTGGTTAAGCCCAATATAGCTGGCACAAGAGGAAGTAAGCCTAGTGAAGTTGGCACGTTAGATGAGATTAAGCCCAGTAAAATTGGCATATTAGATGTTGTAAGCCCAGTAAAGTTAGTAGAAGATAAGATAAGACCTTGCATTTGCATCATTCATGGGTATTTGCATTTGCACCGTTCTATGAGCATCTGCATTTTACCATTACATTTACATCCTTCATGGATATTTTCATTTGCATCATCTCGAGCAATTGCATCATTTCTAGGATCATTGCATCTTCGTTATTGTGTGGTAACTGCAGTTACACCATTCATGGACCATTTACATGAACACGATTCGTAGTTGCATTTGCATCATTCAGAAGCATTTGCACACTGAGAATATAGGCATCTGCATCGTACAAAAGCATCTGCACACTATTAATCTCTGCATTTTCATCATTTAGAATCATTTGCCCATTTTTGATCTTTGCATCTGCATCATTCTATGAAGTAGTTGCATCATTCGAGGATATTTGCATTTGCATCATTTAGAAGCATTTGCGCATTGATAATCTCTGCATTTGCATCATACAGAAGCATTTGCACACTTTTAATCTATGCATTTGCATCATTCAAAAGCATTTGCACATCGTTGATCTTTGTACCTGCATCATTCGAGGATATTTGCATTTACATCATGCAGAAGCATTTGCACAATGTTAATCTTTGCATTTGCATCATCTCATGAAGAATTTACACTTTTCGAGAATATTTGCAACTGCATCAGTCAAAAGTAGTTGCACATTGATAATCTTTCCATTTGCATCATACAGAAGTATTTGCACACTGTTAATCTCTGCATTTGCATCATTCAGAAGCATTTGCACAATGTTGAACTTTGCATTTGCATCATTCCATGAAGTAGTTGCATCATTCGAGGATATTTGCATTTGTATCATTTAGAAGCATTTGCACACTGCTAATATTTGCATTTGCATTATTCATAAAGCATTTGCACATTAATAATCTCTGCATTTGCATCATAAAGCATTTGCATCTATGTTAATCTCCATATCTGCATCAAAAGGCATTTGCATCAATCTAAGACCTTACATTTATTTCAAGAAGCATTTGCATCAATCCCAGACATTTGCATCTGATTCAAGAAGCATTTGCTTCAATAGAAAACATTGGCATCAGGAAGCATTTGCAAATTGAGGATATTTGCATTCGCATCATATTATGAAGCATTTGCATCAATCCAAGACATCTGCATCTACATCAAGAATCATTTGCATCAGACCAAGAAATTTCCATTTGCATCTTATTTAATCTATGCATTCGCATCATTTTATGAAGCATTTGCATCCTCTCTCAAAGCCTTCGGGTATAATTTTCAACATATTTTCAAAAATCAATATCCAGAATTTTATTGTTTTAAAAGAAACTCCTGGACAAGACATCCAAAATTTTACTGTTTTAAAAGAAACTCCTGGACATGACATCTAGAATTTTACTATTTTAAAAGAAACTCTTGGACAAGACATCCAGAATTTTACTGTTTTAAAAGAAGCTTCTGGACAAGACAATCAAAATTTTATTGGTTTAAAAACAAGACATCCAGAATTTTATCATTCTAAAAATGAACAAGTCTTTGGTGGTGATAGCTGAAGCTTCTGGACAAGACATCCAAAATTTTATCGTTTTAAAAAATGAACAAGTCATTTGTGGTAATAGCCAAAGCATCTGGACAAGACATCCAGAATTTTATCATTTTAAAATGAACAAGTCTTTGGTAGTTGGTGATAGCCGAAGCTTCTGGACAAGACATCTAGAATTTTATTGTTTTAAAAATGAACAAGTCTTTGGTAGTGATAGCCAAAAGCTTCTGGAGGAGATACCTAGAATTTTAAACAAATTCCAGCAAGGTAAGATTAGGCCCTGGGACTACCGTCGAGGTATTTTCTTCTCTTGCAAATCGAACTCTTTTCCTTAAGACGAGTCGAGCCTTGATTAGTCAAGGAACTCAATTTAAGGACAAATCCTTTTATTTACAGTTTACAAAAAAAAATGATAAAATAGTAAAATAAAAAAATGAAGAAAACTCCCTTCTCTCCTTCACATATGATTTGATTCTCAGCAATAGTCAAAAAAGGACAGCTGTAGACACCTAATTTTGTTCGGGCCCCCTAAACAAGATAAGTTCTTCCTTCAACTTCCTGAAATGCAAAGAATCTTTTCTCGTTCCACAAATGGGTCTCCAAGACTTTGATTTGGAGGTCAACCCAAAAAAAGTCAAACTCTAAAAAGGTCAACCCCAAAAAGTCAACCACTAAAAATGTCAACTTTAAGGGAAAATCAAGATTCGAAGGTGAATTAAACAATGGTGAAGAAATCTTGATAATCGGAGATCTACAATTGAAGATAGAGATAAAAATTGAAGGTGGAAAGACAAATTGCAAAATTCAATGTAGGAAAAAGCATGGAACTTTGCAAATTTGGAGAAAAGTGTATAAATGATCAAATTGAACAAAATTGAAGGTTCAGAATGGAATAAGATCAATAAATAAGGATATTTGAAGGTCCAATTTGAAGTGAAATTGAAGGAGGAATCAATTTGAAGAAAAGAGGAAAATAAAGATTTATGGAATAAATGGAAAATTCACAAATTTGGGGAAAACTACGTAGATGGTCTAATTCGGTAAAATTGAAATCTCTAGTTGATAAATAATAAATAAATAAAGATACCACAAGTTCCAATTTGAAGTGGATCCAAAGGAAGAGTTGATTGGAGGAGAAACTGGAAAATCAAGAAAAATTCTCAATTTTGAGGAAAAAGGAAAAAACTAAATTGGAGAGGAATTCGGATGTAAAAATTGGGAAAAATTGGTGTAACTCCAATTCAATATATGACAAAGGCGATGTAAAAAGAAAATCCGAAAAATTGGCCCATTTCGAATAAAACCGAGGTTTCAAGGGGTTAAAAGACAATTTTGGAAAATCAGGGAAAAATAGAATCTGAGCTCAAAAAATTGCCAAACTTTCCAGAATTAAGTTTTAGGATGCAAAGAAGGAAATGAGAAGGATTAAAACCGAAATTGGGGTCGAAACGTAAATAGGCTAAATTCGGAGGACTAATCCGCAATTTTAGAGAAAAATCAGGGAAAATAGAAAATGAGCTTGAAAAATCATGAAAACTTTCAGAACTGAGTTTTATATTGGAAAAGAAAAATCTAAAAACGAGACTGAAATGAAAATGGGTAAAGTTCGAGGGCACTAAACCGAAATTTGAAGAGAAAATTCGAGAAAAAATGGAAAACGAGCTCGAAAAATTATGAAAACTTTAAGAACTGGGTTTTATATTGGATAGGGTGGATTGGAAAAGAAAAATATTAAAACGGGACTGAAATGAAAATGGGCAAAGTTCGGGGGCACTAAACTGTAATTTCAAGAACAAATCTGGGAAAAATGGAAAATGAGCTCTGAAAATTATGAAAACCTCAAGATCTGAGTTTTATATTGGATGGGATGGATTGAAAAATAAAAATCTAAAATTGGAGTCCATTTGCAAATAGATCAAGTTTGGGGGCCAAAATGTAATTTTATAGAAAAAATCGAAAGGGACTAATTTGCAAATAAATAAAAAAAAGGATTGGTTTGGAATATTCCAGGCCATTTTTGGTTAGCATGGAGAGAGGGGGGAGAGTTTGAACAACTTGATCTAATGGCCAAGATGAAGTAGAAAGATGACATTTTTAAGAGAGGACAAGATTCTCCACTACTTGCCTATGTGGCATTTTTGGGCAATAGGATATATTTTAATTGCAAAGCCATGTGAAGGCTATGTGATGCTGCCAAATGGAATAAAAATGCCAACTAGGAAGATATTTTTTTAGTAAGGAACATGATCATGACAAGTAGCTTAAGATATTTTGTAGAGATAGGAGACAAGAATAATTGAGGTGGCATTCTTGGCCAATGAGAGGTTAGTACACCCTTAATTTAAGGAAATGACCATAAGAAAAGGGGACAAGAAGTAGCCATGTGGAAAGGATGTTGGAGAGCATGCACAAAGCATGACTAAAGCAACAAAAAAAAAAGACAAGAGCATGCACAAAGCCTTGGCCGGCCAAGGCTTATAGAGGAGGATCTCTTATCGTATTTTATAGAGATAATACACTACATTTTGAAAGCAAGGCCAATAGCTAAAACTCTTGAGGAGAAAAAAAGAAGGGAGAAAAAGGAGAAAGGAAAAGGAATTAGAGAGTGATAACTCGTATAATTATATAGTTTTTAGTTATGTTTTATTATTGTTTTGTGTCAAATACGAGTTATTATTGTTTAGTCTAATTGTATTTATGATCTTTTATATTTTTATGTAATTTGGTGTTTTTCACAAGTTTCTTTGAGTGATTTCAGATTACTAGAATTAAGGGCAAATCCAGTTCAGTTCCAGTTCCGACACCTTTTGCCATATCAGCTATATTTGGAGTTTCACTGAAGCAATAAGGCTGAAATTTGTAGCCGTGCAAAGCTAAGAGGCATATCTATCTTGTTCATGTTTTACACTTCTTGAAACGGAGTCGTTTTCCCTAGCGAAATCGACCATCCAGTTGGCTGATGTGCAATGACGTCTGTGCTGACCTGTTTTCGTATTTTGCCCATATCTGCTTATCCACATCAGAAAATGAGCTTATTCCAATGGCTATGGATCCGTAACTGATACGGGAACCTTTGTCTAGAAGACCATATGATCAGATCAGGCCTCTAATATTGACGAAATCGACCATCAAGTTGGCTGATGTGCAATGATGTCTGTGCTGATCTGTTTTCGTATTTTGCCCATATCTGCTTATCCACATCAGCAAATGAGCTGATTCCAACGGCTATGGATCCGTAACTGATAGGGGAACCTTTTTCTAGAAGACCATGTGATCAGATCAGGCCTCCAACATTGACGAAATCGACCATCAAGTTGGCTGATCAAAATTGTCATACAATATGACGAAAATTGTTAGAAAAATTCACCCACCTATTATACCTACCTTTGAAATTTGTAAAGCTTGTCTCTTGTCATTTAGCCCTCCAAAATGTGTATAAATAGAGGGCCTTGGATGATTGTAGAGGATCATATTGTACATTGGTAGGATATTTAGCCATTGTAATAAAATTCTCTAAGTTTTCTTCTTCTTTCTTTTCTCTAGTTTTCTTTTTCTTTAGAAAGGGCAAGAGGTTGGATAATTAATATTCTTCTTCTTCTTCTTTCTTTCTTTTATTTTCTTCTTAGATTCTATTTAATTTTATGTTTATAATGCCTATGCTAGGCTAAACTTCTATTTGGTTAAGGGTGATTTCAAAGCCCTAGACATGTTTTGTGATTGATTTTCAGATTCTATCTATCATTAATTTTCTATCAAAGTTGCTTATGTTCTTCTACAAGAATTGTTCATGATGTTGTCTTGATTTGTTTAGGTGTACAACTAGATAGATCTTGATAATTATCTATTGCTAGTTTAGGAGTCTTGATCCGTGTAATTGTCTTGATTTCCTATTCATAAGTGGCAATTTGTGATTAATGATTATGGTCAAGTTTTCAATAATTGCAAAGTGGAACATAACCTAAGTTGAACAATCCGAGCTTATGTGTTTGTTGCTTAGATCAACCTATCTTTCTCATCATAAAGCTGCCATTAAATTGAATCTAGAGAGCTTATTCTAGGTTGTTTGATGGTTAGAGATTAAATAGAGAGCTTGTTCTATTTAACGACAAACTAAGGAAAGATTGGGATAACAGAGCTTGTTGTTATCTACGGTTGTTAACTTTGATAGTTGGTTGATATTGATAGATCTGAAATTGATTCTTAATGATGTCTAGTGGCGGAGAATGAAACCTTAACCATATTTTTCATATTTGATTCTTCTTACTTACTTGTTTTCTTACTTTTCTAGTTTGCTCATTTTTAAAAGTATATTTATTTTTATTGGCTGGTTATACCGCCTAATTTGTATATTAACTTTGTTTTATTTTTATTGGCTGGTTATACCGCCTAATTTAGTATATATATTTTTATTGGCTGGTTATACCGCCTTGCATCTTATTCTTATTATTTACTTTATTTTAAATCTGGCTTCAAAAACCCCTTTTCTTTTATTGTTTTCTTTCAACGTAAGTTATAAACTAATAACTCATAGATTAAAACCCAATCCCTGAGGACTCGACCCTTGCTAATCATTATACTTACAATTGATCTTTTTAGTGCAAGGTTAAATAAGATACACTCTTTTGGGTGCATCAAGTTTTTGGCGCCGTTGCCGGGGATTGCTTTCTTTAGTTTATTAGTTTATTGGTTTATTCTTATTTTCTGTTCTAATTATTTACTTTCTTATTTTTTTTATTAGTGAATGTTCCAAGCTCCCGAAGAAGACTTACGACTTAGGAAAATTCGGGAATTTATAACTTCTCACCAACAACCAATCGAGGAGTTGATCCAAAACATCCAAGAGGAGCAAGGAGAGATGACAGCAGCTGACAACCGAACTCTCAAGGAGCTAGCCGCTCCGGACTTGGGTCAACAACCATTATGCATTGAATATGCTAATCTTGAGGTAGCTTTTGAATTAAAATCTGGTTTGATTCATCTTCTCCCAACTTTTCATGGTTTTGCAGGAGAGGATCCAAATAAGCACCTCAAGGAATTCCATGTAGTTTGCTCAAGCATGAGACCAACAGGGGTCACGGAAGAGCAAGTTAAGTTGAGAGCCTTCCCATTCTCTCTAGCTGATTCAGCAAAGGAATGGCTCTACTATCTACCATCCGGGACCATCACTACATGGAATGATTTGAAGAAAGCATTCTTGGAAAGGTATTTCCCAGCATCTAAGGCTGCCAACATTAGGAAAGAGATATGTGGGATTCGGCAATACAACGGAGAGTCCTTATATGAATATTGGGAGAGGTTCAAGAAACTTTGTGCATCATGTCCACACCATCAAATAAGTGAACAACTTCTCATCCAATACTTCTATGAAGGTCTCATGCCCATGGAGAGAAGTATGATAGATGCCGCTAGTGGGGGAGCTCTAGTTGATAAGACTCCCAGGGCTGCTAGAACATTAATCTCCAACATGGCAGCCAATTCTCAACAGTTCTCAATGAGACAAGATCCACCACCACAACCCAAGAGAGTTAATGAGGTAAGTATATCATCCCTTGAACAAAAATTTGATAAACTGACTTCTCTTGTTCAACAATTGGCTGTAGGTAAAATACAACAAATAAAGGCTTGTGGCATATGTTCAAACATAGGGCACCAAACTGATATGTGTCCAACACTTCAAGAGGATACCAATGAACATGTGAATGCCATGGGTGGATTTCAGAACCAATCAAGGAAATATGATCCCTACTCAAACACATACAATCCAGGATGGAGGGATCATCCAAACTTCAATTATGGAGGGAACCAATCACAAACTATTCCTCCACCATTTGACCACAGGCCACCGGGTTTTCAGCAAAGAGTGCAACAACCATACCAAACCCGACAACAACTACCACCCACCCAAAATTCAGGTACTTCTCTTGAAGATCTTGTTAAAGCTCTTTCTACTAATACAATTCAATTTCAACAGGAAACAAAGACAAGTATTCGAAATTTGGAGACTCAAATAGGGCAATTGGCAACAACCATGAGTCAAATGCAAGCAAGGGATTCTGGGAAATTACCTTCCCAAACCATAGTGAATCCAAGAGAGAATGCCAATGCTATAAATTTAAGAAGTGGGAAACAGCTAGAGACACCACAAAATGATAGTGCTCAAGGGGAGAACAATACCATGGCATCCTCTTCACATCCCAACGAGCCACTAAAAAAGGTAATTCCTAAACCATCCTTTCCTTCCTATATAACTCCTCCACCTTTTCCTAACAGGTTAGCAAAGTCCAAGAAGGAGGAGCAAGAGAAGGAAATTTTGGAAACCTTCCGGAAAGTAGAGGTGAACATTCCTTTACTAGATGCTATCAAGCAAGTGCCAAGATATGCCAAGTTCCTAAAAGAGTTGTGCACATCTAAACGGAAGTTGAAATGGAATGAAAAGGTAAGTGTGGGGGAGAATGTGTCAGCTGTTCTTCAAAAGAAACTCCCACCTAAATGCAAGGATCCAGGTATGTTTACCATTCCTTGTAAGATAGGCAACACCAGGTTTGAGCGTGCTATGCTAGATCTAGGGGCATCTATTAATGTCATGCCATATTCAATTTATGCTTCATTGAATCTAGGACCATTAGAGGAAACCGGTGTTATAATACAACTTGCTGACCGTTCTAACACTTATCCAAGAGGAGTTGTAGAAGACGTTCTTGTACAGGTTAATGAATTGGTTTTTCCCGCTGACTTTTATGTTATTGAGATGGAAGATGAGATGTCTTCTAATCCCACACCTATTCTATTAGGGAGACCATTCTTGAAAACAGCAAGAACTAAAATAGATGTACATGATGGCACTTTAACTATGGAATTTGATGGTGAAATAATTCGCTTTAACATTTTTGAGGCCATGAGATATCCTAGTGATGTGCATTCTGTTTTTAATATTGATATAATTGACTCACTAGTGCAGCAAGCTTATGAGCTAGATGGTGAAGATAGTGTAGAAATAGTCCTTAGCAACCATCTCGGAATGGGGAATGCTAAACTAGCCTTGAGTGACCAGGTGGAAGGGGCACTAGAATCTTTACACTCGCTGCAACCTAAAGATGCAAGGTTTGATGTTTCATTTATTGATTTGCCTTTATCTAATGAGAAACTTCTACCTTCCATTTTGCAGGCACCAACTTTAGAGTTGAAACCACTACCGAACCACTTGAAATATTTGTTCTTAGGGGAAAAGGACACACTACCTGTCATCATTGCCAAAGAGCTCACACCTTTGCAAGAAGAGCGACTTATCCGGGTGCTTAGAGAGCATAAAACAGCAATTGGTTGGACAATTGCCGATATCAAGGGAATAAGCCCATCCATGTGCATGCACCGGATTTTGTTAGAGGAGGGGTCCAAACCAACAAGAGAAGCACAAAGAAGATTGAACCCTCCTATGATGGAGGTTGTGAAAAAGGAGATACTGAAGCTCCTAGATGTTGGAGTGATCTATCCTATCTCGGATAGCAAATGGGTGAGCCCAGTCCAAGTGGTTCCAAAGAAATCAGGTGTAACGGTGGTAACAAATAATGAGAATGAACTTGTTCCTAAAAGGATTCAAACAGGATGGCGAGTTTGTATTGATTATCGTAAACTTAATTCCACAACTCGCAAAGACCACTTTCCTTTACCTTTTATTGATCAAATGCTTGAAAGGTTAGCTGGCCATTCTCATTATTGTTTTCTTGATGGTTTTTCAGGTTATAATCAGATAGCCATTGCTCCGGAGGACCAAGAGAAAACAACATTCACATGTCCATTTGGTACTTTTGCATACCGGCGTATGCCATTTGGTCTTTGTAATGCACCAGCTACATTCCAAAGGTGTATGGTTAGCATATTTTCAGATTATGTAGAGAACATCATAGAAGTGTTTATGGATGATTTTAGTGTCTATGGTGATTCTTTTGATAGATGTCTAGAGAACCTTACACTTGTACTTGAAAAATGCATGGAAACTAACCTTGTTTTGAATTGGGAAAAATGTCACTTTATGGTAGAACAAGGAATAGTTTTGGGTCATGTTATTTCTTCTAGAGGGATGGAGGTTGATAAATCTAAAATAGATATTATGCATTCTTTACCACCTCCCACAAATGTGAGAGAGGTTCGTTCTTTTCTTGGACATGCAGGTTTCTATAGGAGATTTATCAAAGACTTCTCAAAGATCACATTACCTCTTTGCAAGCTACTACAAAAAGATGTGGTTTTCCACTTTGATGATAAATGCAAAGAGGCGTTTGAAACATTGAAGGGACTCTTGACATCAGCTCCTATCATGCAACCACCAGATTGGAATATACCTTTTGAAATCATGTGTGATTCTAGTGACTATGCCATTGGAGCTGTTTTGGGCCAACGGGTTGGCAAAGCCTCACATGCCATTTATTATGCCTCACGAACTCTTAATGATGCTCAATTGAACTATTCCACTACTGAAAAAGAACTTTTGGCTGTTGTATTTGCTTTAGAAAAATTTCGATCTTATTTAATTGGTACTAAAGTAATTGTATTTTCTGACCATGCAGCCCTTAGGTATTTACTCACTAAGAAGGAGGCCAAACCAAGGTTGATCAGATGGATACTTCTCTTACAAGAGTTTGATTTGGAGATAAAAGATAAGAGAGGTAGTGACAACTTGGTTGCGGACCATCTTAGCCGTTTAGTTCATGAAGAGGATGCACTACCCTTGAATGAGAACTTTCCGGATGAGCAACTTCTTTTTATAAGTACAACAACTCCTTGGTATGCTGATATTGTTAATTACTTAGTTACCAAGAAGTTGCCACAAGAGTTGACACAAGCTCAAAGAAATAAGATCAAGAGTGATGCCAAATACTACATATGGGATGATCCTTACCTTTGGAAGCATTGCTCCGATCAGATTATAAGAAGGTGTGTACTCGAAACTGAATTTCAATCTATTCTCACCTTTTGTCACTCTTATGCATGTGGAGGACACTTTGGATCCAAAAGAACAGCCATGAAAGTTCTTGATTCTGGATTTTATTGGCCTACCATATTCAAAGATGCATACCTCTTTTGCAAGTCATGTGATCGTTGCCAAAGAACAGGTAACTTAGGTGCTAGAAATCAAATGCCTCAAACTCCAATACTTATTGTTGAAATTTTTGATGTATGGGGCATGGATTTCATGGGACCTTTTCCTCCTTCTTTTGGTAATCTTTATATTTTACTTGCCGTTGATTATGTTTCAAAGTGGGTGGAAGCAAAATCCACTAGGACTAATGACTCTAAAGTTGTTTCAGATTTTGTCAAGACTAACATCTTTGCTAGGTTTGGAACGCCAAAGGCCATAATCAGCGATAGAGGTACTCACTTTTGCAATAGGACTATGGAAGCACTTTTGAGGAAGTATAACATCACACACAAGGTCTCCACCTCATATCATCCTCAAACTAGTGGGCAAGCTGAAGTGTCAAACCGAGAAGTTAAGTCCATCCTTGAAAAGACAGTTAATCCAAATAGGAAGGATTGGAGTTCACGACTTGATGATGCACTTTGGGCTTATAGGACAGCATATAAGACACCCATTGGTATGTCTCCTTATCGACTTGTTTATGGTAAGCCTTGTCATCTTCCGGTTGAATTGGAACATAAATCATATTGGGCTATCAAACAATGCAACATGGAGATGGATGAGACAGGAAAGAAAAGAAAACTTGACCTACAAGAATTAGAGGAGATAAGGAATGATGCCTATCAGAATTCTAGGATTTACAAGGAAAAGACTAAGGCATTCCATGACAAGATGATATCAAGAAAGGAATTTGTTGTTGGACAAAAAGTTCTTCTCTTCCATTCACGCCTTAAGTTATATCCAGGTAAGTTACGTTCTCGTTGGGTTGGACCTTTTGTTATTACTAATGTATTTACTCATGGTGCAGTTGAAATCCAAAGCCCAAAAACAGATAAGGCATTCAAAGTGAATGGTCATAGATTGAAGCCTTACTATGAGAACTTTCCAATACAAGATGTGGAGGAGTTTCCACTTTTTGAGCCAAAGTATGTTGAATGATAATGGCATGGGTCTAAGTTAGGTTGAGGACAATAAACCAAGCGCTTCTTGGGAGGCAACCCAAAAGGATGGAGAGCATCTATTATATCAGATTTGCATATTCCTTACTCTCCATCATTCTATCTTTTATTGTTTTTCTTTTCTTTTGTTTAATAGTTCTTTTCTCTTACAAGATGTAAATATAATTTTTAATTTATTTTTTTTAACCCCGGTTAAATGGCGGATAACGGTACTCCGTGATTATTTAAATCGGTTCCATCAGCTACCCACAAAACTGATATTGTATATAAATTTCTCTTCCAATTTCTCTTTCATTTTTTTTCATTTTTTTTTCAGGATGGATGATATTCTCACAAGATTGCAGAAACGATTTCCTCCTTTTCCTCGAAATATTTTACTGAAGCTTTACCAAGTTCGATTTGAAAGATTAAGAATGCTTATGCACAAAGGGATTCCTGACGACATACGTTGGATAATTGAAGCCAAGGTACGTGAAGATGAATATCTTCCTATTTTGCATTTACCAGGTACAGGTAGAAGCACTTTTGCAAAGAAGCGACGAGCAAAGCGCATGAGTTCAAATTGCCACAAATGTGCACGATGGACGTGTAACGGTAAATGTCGTTCTATTGGGATTCCGTCCTCTAATCGAGATGATAAAATTGAATTCATTAAGGATGGACTGAGTAAGGAGAATTTGGGTAATATCCAACTTTCTCTTGAGACGCATCCTAGTGGAGACGTACAAAGAGAAATTCTTGATTTATGGCCGAATTCCAAAGGGAATGGCAACATCTTGGGAATCTGATGTTAAAAGACCCTGTTTGCCAGCTTGTAAGAAAACTGGATGGGAAGCATATCCTCGACTCATAGAAGGCGTTTAAGCCGTTTCTGGACGTAAAACCAGAGGAAGATGTGAGCCACAATCACAACTACAATAAACGACTTCTCAGCTTTTGGTTTGATTTGCAATAACTTTATTTTGGTTTAATTTACGTGTTGTTCGATTTGTGTAATTATTCTCGTTTTTTTTATTTGTCTTTTACGGTTGATTTTTTCTTCTCTTTTTGATTTTCTTCCTGAAATCACGCAAAAATCTTTTGTTAGGTTAACATTTTCTTCTGACAGGTCAGATACACTTTCGGCGACATTATTACTCTTGTTTGATTCACTACTCAGTCCTCTATATATTACACCATGTACTCATTCTCTTTCAGGCACTCGAAAAAAAAATGGAAAGTACTTCGTCCCAGCGCATTAAAAAAATTTGTGTCTTTGGAGGTGCTTATCCAGGGAAAAATAACATATTCGCTGATGAAGCCATAAGAGTTGGAGTAATACTTGCCCAACAAAAGATCCACTTGATTTATGGAGGCGGTAGTACGGGTTTAATGGGAGCAGTCGCTACAGCAGCACACGCCGGAGGAAGTCCAGTTCTAGGAATCGTGCCAAAACTATTCACAAGTTTTTGTGGACCTACCGTGGGTAAGGAAATACAAGTCTGGAGTGTCCCTGAACGGATAACAATCATGTACCATTCTGCCGATGCATTCATTGCTTTACCAGGAGGTCTGGGTACATTGGAAGAAATAGCTTGCGTGGCTTCTTGGTCATCTTTGGTCACAAATAAGAAACCCATTGGTTTGCTTAATATTAATGGTTATTTTAGTAATTTGCTTTCATATTTAGATAATGCTGTGGATAATGGATTCATGTTTTCAGAGGCAAGGAGAACCATAATTTCTGCTACAACCATTGAAGATTTACTCAAAAAGCTCCAAGCTTATGAGTGTTTATCTGCTACGGTTGTTTCGCAAACGCTCGGAAAAAGAAAAAGAGATATGGATGAGCAAGGAGTGGATTGCACTTTGTCTTTGTGACATTATCTAACATTTTGCTTGTTGTGTCTCAGTTATAATAAGTGGTTAGCAACCTCTGCAGGTAATATCTCCTAAATTCTACCTTTAAAATTTGACATTGGGGACAATGTCATATTTTAGTAGGGGGTAAGGGACATATTTTGCTAATTTAAAAAAAAAAAAGTTTGTTATGTTTTAAGCAATTTAGAAGTATTCATTCTGAACAAGGTCTGAGTAAGGGAGACTTGAGACACACCTTGTCAGTTTGATTTTAATCTTTTTATGTTTACTTGTTAATTTTTGTTTAGTATTTTAAGATTATTTAGGTTGCATGAGTTTGTTTTGTTTTGAGTCTTAGCTGTTCCTATTCTTATGTTATTAGTTCTTTTCTCTTACACATGATTCTTTCATTTGGGTTAATAGACTTACATTGAGGACAATGTAAGAATTAAGTGTGGGGGGAATGATTTAGGATTTCTTTTATTTTTGTCTACTATTTTTTTTTATGAGTCTTTATTATTATTTTTAGTGTGTTTTAGTTCCTTTTTAATACAGTGATGAGATATGAATTGCATAAGTCTAAAACAGAGTTATTAGTGAGAAGATTTTCATGAGAATTGAGCTTGATATCATTTTTTTTATGAGCCAATGTTAATATGATATGTTGATTGAGAAAGAAGCATGTTTAGACTTAATCTGACTTGTATAATCATCCTTGTGAGTTTTTGAGCCTATATGATTGATGCATTATACATATCAATCTAATTTCTTTCTTGAGTGCTCTTATGATTACATGATTCTCTAGAACTTGCTTTAAACCATTTGAGACTATATTGATGCATGTGACAACATGAATATGATAGAGGCATTAGGATTTTTAGCCAGGACCAAACAACCATCCCTTATTGATGTTCCAAGAGAACACACCCTTAGTGAACCAATTTGAGCCTACATTGAATAAGCTATCTCTTTGGTAACCATAACTTGTCCCTAACCTAAATATACTTATATCTTTACCTTTGTTCCAAAGATGAATTAGCATGTTTTGAGACAAGTTGCAAAGACAAGGAAGATCTATTGAAAATTTGGGGTAGAAACAAGAAATAAGTGTGGGGGGGGAAAGAAAAGAAAAGTCAAGAGAAAAAGAAATGGAATACTGGCAAATATATTCCTATGTAAAAAAAAATATATGAATCATCTCTTGAATTTGTGGAAAAGGAAAAGGATGTTACAAAGTTGTTTAGAATGAAGAAAAGGCCCAACATGAATATCCGGCCTAGGTGACTATGTACTTGTAAAAAGTTTTGAGAAGTTTCTTTGTATGATCTTTTTATGACTCTAAACTTTATGAACTCTTTGGAACCTTTGTGATATCTTTATCCTTTTGTTCTTCAACCACATTACAAACCCCTTGGCCCCATTACAACCTTGATTAAAGACCTCTTGATTCATGAAGTTGTATGATCTAAATAGTGGAGAATAGGTGGACAAGCAAGAATATGGTAGAACTGTTTTCATGAGATTGATTGAGTGTAAACACTTCACCACTACTTTAAAGAGTGAAAATCATGAGGGTATCCCATGTGAGAAGTTGAGATTAAATTTGAACATGCACTATTTTGATTGAGATATGTTATGTTAATATTGGCTTAACTCAAACAATTTACATTCAAGCTTGATTTTTTGTGAAATTCTTTAAGCTATTGATTAGTTTATAAGACTTGTTCAAAGATTGTCTCTAATTTGTATTGAAAGGATTAGGAGTAAATATTTTTAGTATATGTAGTTTATTTATATTTTAGTTTTTCAATGTTTGTGGGTATCGTTCTAGTAAACCCTCACGAGACTAAACTCGTCCACTAGGGACACCTAGGGGTTTAAAGGCTTGTGTCACATGCTAAGTGCCACCGTGATTTCCTACGAAAATGGATTAGATTAGATTTTCTTATTTTATTTTTATTGAGTCGTTGCTAGGGACTAGCAACAATCTAAGTGTGGGGGTGTGATAACTCGTATAATTATATAGTTTTTAGTTATGTTTTATTATTGTTTTGTGTCAAATACGAGTTATTATTGTTTAGTCTAATTGTATTTATGATCTTTTATATTTTTATGTAATTTGGTGTTTTTCACAAGTTTCTTTGAGTGATTTCAGATTACTAGAATTAAGGTCAAATCCAGTTCAGTTCCAGCTCCGACACCTTTTGCCATATCAGCTATATTTGGAGTTTCACTGAAGCAATAAGGCTGAAATTTGTAGCCGTGCAAAGCTAAGAGGCATATCTATCTTTTTCATGTTTTACACTTCTTGAAACGGAGTCGTTTTCCCTAGCGAAATCGACCATCAAGTTGGCTGATGTGCAATGACGTCTGTGCTGACCTGTTTTCGTATTTTGCCCATATCTGCTTATCCACATCAGCAAATGAGCTGATTACAATGGCTATGGATCCGTAACTGATACGGGAACCTTTGTCTAGAAGACCATATGATCAGATCAGGCCTCTAATATTGACGAAATCGACCATCAAGTTGGCTGATGTGCAATGACGTCTGTGCTGATCTGTTTTCGTATTTTGCCCATATCTGCTTATCCACATCAGCAAATGAGCTGATTCCAACGGCTATGGATCCGTAACTGATAGGGGAACCTTTTTCTAGAAGACCATGTGATCAGATCAGGCCTCCAACATTGACGAAATCGACCATCAAGTTGGCTGATCAAAATTGTCATACAATATGACGAAAATTGTTAGAAAAATTCACCCACCTATTATACCTACCTTTGAAATTTGTAAAGCTTGTCTCTTGTCATTTAGCCCTCCAAAATGTGTATAAATAGAGGGCCTTGGATGATTGTAGAGGATCATATTGTACATTGGTAGGATATTTAGCCATTGTAATAAAATTCTCTAAGTTTTCTTCTTCTTTCTTTTCTCTAGTTTTCTTTTTCTTTAGAAAGGGCAAGAGGTTGGATAATTAATATTCTTCTTCTTCTTCTTTCTTTCTTTTATTTTCTTCTTAGATTCTATTTAATTTTATGTTTATAATGCCTATGCTAGGCTAAACTTCTATTTGGTTAAGGGTGATTTCAAAGCCCTAGACATGTTTTGTGATTGATTTTCAGATTCTATCTATCATTAATTTTCTATCAAAGTTGCTTATGTTCTTCTACAAGAATTGTTCATGATGTTGTCTTGATTTGTTTAGGTGTACAACTAGATAGATCTTGATAATTATCTATTGCTAGTTTAGGAGTCTTGATCCGTGTAATTGTCTTGATTTCCTATTCATAAGTGGCAATTTGTGATTAATGATTATGGTCAAGTTTTCAATAATTGCAAAGTGGAACATAACCTAAGTTGAACAATCCGAGCTTATGTGTTTGTTGCTTAGATCAACCTATCTTTCTCATCATAAAGCTGCCATTAAATTGAATCTAGAGAGCTTATTCTAGGTTGTTTGATGGTTAGAGATTAAATAGAGAGCTTGTTCTATTTAACGACAAACTAAGGAAAGATTGGGATAACAGAGCTTGTTGTTATCTACGGTTGTTAACTTTGATAGTTGGTTGATATTGATAGATCTGAAATTGATTCTTAATGATGTCTAGTGGCGGAGAATGAAACCTTAACCATATTTTTCATATTTGATTCTTCTTACTTACTTGTTTTCTTACTTTTCTAGTTTGCTCATTTTTAAAAGTATATTTATTTTTATTGGCTGGTTATACCGCCTAATTTGTATATTAACTTTGTTTTATTTTTATTGGTTGGTTATACCGCCTAATTTAGTATATATATTTTTATTGGCTGGTTATACCGCCTTGCATCTTATTCTTATTATTTACTTTATTTTAAATCTGGCTTCAAAAACCCCTTTTCTTTTATTGTTTTCTTTCAACGTAAGTTATAAACTAATAACTCATAGATTAAAACCCAATCCCTGAGGACTCGACCCTTGCTAATCATTATACTTACAATTGATCTTTTTAGTGCAAGGTTAAATAAGATACACTCTTTTGGGTGCATCAGAGAGCTTGGTTGGAAGCTTTGCTAGGTAGTTATCTCATCTCATCTCATCTCTTTTTTTTTTCTTTAGTTTCATGATCTTTTTCTTCTTTTCCATGTGATTGTCAACTTCTTTTCTTGAAAAACAAAGGTTTTAAAAGATTTTTTAAGGTTTTTTTTCCTATTCCTCTTCTTCTTTTTCAAAGAACCAAAGTTTACAAAATTTTCTCTACACATTTCCTCTTGGCCGAAACTTGTGTGGTTTATTGTGCTTGTCTTTTACTCGATTTTCTTGGTTGCATGTTGGATGTGGGTTTCACTATTGTGGTAGGATAGATTTTATCCTTTGATTTTCTTTTTAAAAGAATGAAATAAAATGTTTAAATGCTTGAGGATCTTGATTTTTATCAAGTGATTTTGGTTAGATGGGACTATGTCCAAGGAACCAACCATTGAGCCAACCTTCATTTTCTTTTCTTGTTTATATTTTTTAGCTCATGTTTGATCATCTTCATATGTTTGTCTTGTTTGAAAATTATGCATTCATATCATTCTCAACTTGATTTTTGGCTAAGACCAATCATTGGTCTATAGCCAAAGTCTCTTGTGCAAACTAGTTGAAAAAACTATGGTTTGTATATTGGATAGTTTGATTTTGGGCAACATTTTTACTAGGTAATTTATGTCAAAATTAAAAAATGATTTTACCTTTTTTTTTATCATTTCTTGAGTCTAAATTGTTTTTCCAAATTTTTTAGAATTTTTTATCAAGGGTTAAAAAATAGTTTTTGGCAAATCTGTTTTTAACTAAGTATTCTGTCTTTAAGGCAACTTTGGCCTAGGCATATTTGGTCCAAATTAAAAACTAATTTAGCCTTATTTAGTTCATCATTTATTGATTCTAAACTGAATTTTCAGATTTTTTTTGAATTTTTTGTAAGGGTTAAAAAATAGGTATTTAAAACTTGTTTTTGGAGTCAAAATGAGCCTTTTTAGAACTAACAAATTTCTGATTTTTATTTGCAAAAAAGAGGGGCTGGTTGGAGTAATTAGCTACTGTTTTAGGATGTTGTCTATGTTATCTCAAGGATAAAAATTGATTCTATAAAGATCGGGTCATGGGTAGTTAACTCGGGTTTCAAAAATAGGAAACTAGAGTTTTTTTTTTATGAGCCATTCGGCCATAGGACTCTTTTAATCCAAAAATTTCATTTTCCTTAATCCAAGCCCAAAATCTTTCGACTTAGAAATCCAATTTAAGTTTCATTCAAAGGTAGTCGAACACCTTTTTAGGTGTACGGATGTCCTTAGTTCAAGGGAGAAATACATCTTCATGCATTGCATATTTTAAAATGTTTTTATTTAATTTGGCATCAAAATGAGCTTTATGGTTTCCTAAACATTTGGCGAGAATTAGTTCCTCATCTTTGCCGGGTTTGTCGGGGAGGTTAGGAAATTATTCAACGAACGTGGTTATGAAATCATAAGGCATGGATTTTGTTTTATTCAAAATTATGTATATATCATGCGAAAATATATTTTTCCAAAGTTTTGCCGGGTTTGCAGAGGAGTTCGAAAAGGTGTCTCTACGTGTGCCATTTACATAATTTCACCAAAAAAAATTCATAAAAAAATTTCAAAATGATGATGTGTGCATATTCTATGATATCTATATTTTCCATTTTGATCATAATTATTCCATATCCATGAATATTCCATGATGATGTCATTTTATGACTTGTTAATCATGTTGCTATCTTAATCATGATATGATTGTGAATATTCTATGATAATGTCATTTTTATGATTGATGCTTATGTCATATATGCCATGTTAAGATTTGCCATGTCATGAAATATTTGCCATGTCATTAATTCTTTTGCCATGTCATGATAAAATGTTTGCAATATCATGATAACTATGCACATTGATTAATTTATATTTATATCTTGGTAGTGATTTGTATGTCCATGATCATTTACAAATAATTTTTAAAGGCATGAAAATTGACAATGATTTTTAATAAAAATAAGGTTGTTCCCGAGTTAAAATAATTCATGAATTCTCTACTGGGTTTGCCAGGGAGGATATCATCAATTATCACTAACAACAGAATATTTTTTTTCTCAAAAAATGAGGATGATTCGGAGAATTTCAAAATAAAGGAAAAATTCCATGTTTTGCCGAGTTTGTCGAAAAATATGGAAATTTCTACGTTAATAAATTTCGGATCATTCTCAAATAATATATTTGTTTTTTAAAGGGAATTATTTTTAAATATCGAAGCAAAAAACCGACTATTTCCAAGACTCGAGACAACACATGACTAATAAGGTACCATTTTTAAGGGCGTTGTGGGGATGCTAATCCTTCCCCACACGTAACCGACTCCCGAACCGGCACTTGTTTTCTCTGGTTCAAAGCGCAAACTTTGAAATTGGTTTTTAAAAATGTGTTAACTAATTTTAAAATGTTTTACAAAAATCGATTTTAATAGGTGGCCGATAACACCTAGCCAAAAAGATTGGTGGGGACTCCATTTTCTTTTCCGAGGTTGTTTTCAAACCCACAATTTTAATCTAAAAGGAATTAAGTCGTCTTTTCCTCTTCTTCTCCCCACACTTTTTATTTTTATAATTTTAAACGTCCTCTGACGGGTTTGCGATGGATCACGTTACGACATATACTCCCAAATACATCTGCACCTTCTAATGCCCGGATCCTTTCCTCTAACAACTGATATTTCCCTAGGGAATCTGCTGACTATACCCCATTCAATGCAACCATTTCCAACTTTGCCTGTTCAGCCGGATCATCTATGTTTAGGACGTTGATGGGATTAGTTGTGTTCTAAAAAGACTGGCCATTTAACAGTACGGCCTCAATCTAACCCCTTTGTGCCCTCAAGCCTTCTCTGGCGGCCGCGTTTTCAGTGTATCCCTTTCCCTTGATCGCGGCAGACACCAGTTCTATGAGTTTAGTCATTTGTTCTCTCGATTCTTCTTGGGACCTTGCCAATTGTTCCTGTAATCCTTTATGTGCTCTCTCCATTCTCTCTATCCGAGCTATTTGTTCATTCTCCATAGCTTTGGCCTGTGTTATAAGGTGCTCATTACTTCTTATACCTCTGATCTGAAACAGTAATTTCTTCAAAAACTCTTACAGCCAAGCCAACTTCTGTTTTATCCCCCAAATGTATGTCATGATGAATGAGCCACGAATGTCATGAATGCAATTTGATGCAAACTTGATGCATGTAAAGAATAAACAAATTAATGCATAAATATATACCGAGGAATCATGATGACCATGTATGTCATGAATGTAACCTGATGCATGTAAAGAATAGAGAAATTAATGCATAGGCATATACAGAGAAATTATACAAAATAAATTGGAGGGACCAATCTTAATTATTCAAAAATCTCATTATGCAAGATTTTCACCCAAATTTGATCCATGATTTTTTTGAAACATGTTTTTCCCCCAAAAATCAAACTTAATCAAAAGAATTATTTTTCAAAATAAAACCAATTTTTATTAAAAAAAAAATTGGGTAGTGGGTCTTATTATGGCACGGGTGTCCAAATGTTTATTCAACACTACCGGTCTAAAATTCTTATTCAATCAATGAATGTTTATGAAATCATCAAATGAGATTATTATCACCATTCGTTTATTGAAAAGAATGAGATAAAAAATACAACCATAAATGTACATGCTCTATTCACATATGCATGAAATATGCAAAATGCAAAAATGTTTGAAGAAAAGAACTTTTATATTTTTAATTTCAAAAAGTCAATGAACATTTGTCCCAACAGTATCTACTTATTTAGGCATCACGGTGCCTTTAGGGCAGAATACCAAATTTATTACGAGTCAAACGATGTACGTTCATCATTGCCCGGTTCATGATGCTTGCTCGGGATGTAAAATAAATAGCAAAAGTTCGAAAATCTTCCTCCATGTGTTCCTAGCTTCGGGATATCTAATCGAAAATTCGGAATGGCTTTGCCTAGATTGGTTTCATACAATTCACTATATGAGGTTGAATTAGGTTCTGAAGGCCCCAAATTGCTCCTCACTGTTGCCTGTGAAGGTTAGTAAGACACCCCGATTTAAATGGGTTTAATTTGTTGGAGTAATATTTTCCAGGCTTATGCGGTGGTTATCACCTCATGAAAGCATGGGTACTTTTTTACTCTTGAAGTGTTTCGCTAGCCCATACAGAGGTTATCACCTCATGAGAGCGTAGTTACTTTACTTCCACCTAAAAGGACAGAACCCTGGTATAAGGGCTCCATGTTATGCAAATGCACGTATAGTGTGTGAGGAGGGATAAACAAACCTTTCACAACCTATTCTACAACCTTTATTCAAAATACCCCAACAAGTTAATAAAACAATAATCAAATACGGTAAAGCATTAAATAACCAGAGAGCAATAATAATATACAACATTAAATAACCAGAAAACAGTAATAATATGCATGAACATGAACATGAACATTAACATTAACATTAACATATTTGAAAACATTTTATTATTTTTGGAAATCCTCCATATTTAAAAAAATATATATCAATTAAAACCAACAAACCGGGGCTTTAGACAACACATACTTAATTTTAGGCCTGACTCTCTAATGTCTCCAGTGAAGTCGCCAAGCTACCATAATGATCCTCGCAGATCATTATCGAATGACGTTGAAAAAGGGGAAAAGGCAAAGAAATAATTTGTTGTTCCTTGTAAATGAAATGAGGATTTGAAAACAACCTCGAAAAAAATGGGAGTCGCCACCGATCTTTTTTGGGTAGGTGTGATCGGTCTATTGGGATTCAGCTCATGCTCAAACAGAGATAATCTATAATTTAATCAACAAGTTAAAACATACAACGCAACGGAATTAAAATAAAAAATAGAGATACTGAATCCCTCCATGGATCTGCCTATGAATTCAAAACGATTAGGCTGTTAAGAACAGATAACAATCAAAATCTCATACCTCTATTTTGAAGATTGTCGAATCCTCAAGACAGATTCTTGATGTTCTTGTTCTTGTACACAAAGCTCGCTTGTCGAAAACCAAAGTCATCCAATTGTTCGACTTCTAACAGTAATCCACACAGGTGATCTGAAAGCCTTCACAAGGTTGAGATTATATTTTGCCAAGACGATGCTAGTAGTCTAGGTTGTGATAAACCTTTCTCCTCTACCTTAATTAGCCTAAAGGAAATGAAAGAATCGTATTCTCCCTTCTCTATAGGTGTTCGGTTGATTCTCACTTATTGGGGAGAGGTGCCGATTCAAGTATTCTCTTAGGGGGGAGGCGGTAACAACATTAGCCTATATATAAGTAGGTTTAGTTTATGCCAACTCTTGGAATAACTGCACTAAAGCCCTTCTACATATTATTAAATATTCACAATAAGCCCACAACACTTAATGAATATTTAATCTGGCCCAATCTCATTTTAATTTCATTAATCACCTTTTGGGTGTGACCTATTAGGCCCTAAACATGTTGGTAATAAATATAATAAATTCAATTAAGAATTTTCTATTTATATTTATAGATCATGAGCGGCATCTAGCAATGCATCAATACCACCCAAATGCTAAGAGAGTCATCAAGCTTTGACTAGTCTTTCATGTACAATATGTCTGTGTAATTCGATCCCTTCATCAAATATCCCGGGATAGAAAAGAGCATGGTTCAGTGTCTACTCTTAATCCCATTCCATATTAGATCTGCAGCTTTAATATTAACTCCTTACGTATTGCCTTGGCCAAGGACTTTCATAAGTTAATATAAGCCAGATACATGTGAGATATGTCTCCTTAATCACTTGGGTGATGAATCCTCTCTGGACCACTCATTCATCTTCGTATGCTTCATGTCATACCCAATAACACCTTACTATAAGCATTCTTGTGATTGGGACCCGTTCGTGATGAAATCTAAGTATGACAGTTCACATACAAAATGACCTGGTGTCACAAGTCAAAGGATTACTTACACTATTGACACATGAGAGTATTTACCATAGACACTTGAGTGAAATACCAAATGGAACTCTCATAACGGGTCATGTTCAGTGAACTTGTTCAACTAACAAGCACCCATATGTTATCCCCAAGTATCTCTATACTTTTAACCTATGAGATCAGTTGCATGCAACAAGTACATGAAGGCTTAACATATGCCAGTCTTTGAGCATTGTCAATGCCCTATCTTGACAATACAATGACCAAGAACAGTTTTAGAAACATGGCATTAATGCATAAGGATCCTCATAATTGCACCTCCTTACAATTCCTTTGCAATGCTATTGTGTCTCATGGGCTTTATCTTCACAAGTCATTTATAATAATTATAACAATACTTATGGATAAATAAATACCTATTTATAATTAATAAACTATAATGTGCAATACATGAATATATTAATAGTGTTTTATAAGCCTAACTAGATTGGCTTGTAGGGCTTACACCAACAATCTCCCACTAGCACTAAAGCCAATCGCCTATGTACTTAAGCCCATGTCTTTCCATGTGACGATTTTGTTTCTGCTGGGACAGAACCTTAGTGAAAGGATCAGCTATATTGTCTTTTGTGGGTACCCTTTCCACACTTATATCACCTCTTTGAATTATGTCTCTAATCAAGTGATATTGTCGCAATACAAGTTTGGATTTATGATGAGACCGTGGTTCCTTAGCTTGCGCTATGGCTCCATTGATATCACAGTAAAGTGGTACTAGATCAACAATGCTTGGAACCACACCAAGTTCAGTTATGAACTTCTTAATCCAAACAGCCTCCTTCGCTGCCTCACACGTGGAGATGTATTCAGCCTCTGTTGTTGAATCTGCAGTTGTAGTCTGTTTGGAACTTTTCCAACTGACTGCAGCTCCATTTAAGGTAAATACGTAACCGCCCTACGATTTACTATCATACCTATCAGTTTGGAATCCAGCATCTGTATAACCCCTTACTTGGAGTTTAGCCCCTCCATAGACCAAGAAAATATCCTTAGTTCTTCTCAAGTACTTGAGGATATTCTTCACAGCAGTCCAGTGAATTTCACCAGGATTGCATTGGTATCGGGTCGTGACACTCAGAGCGTATGATACATCTGGTCTTGTGCACAACATGGCATACATGATAGATCCTACTGTCGAACCATATGGGATCCTATCCATCCGTGTCCTTTCTTCATAAGTTTTACGACACATCTCTCTCGAGAGAGGTACACCATGTACCATAGGCAAGTTACCTCTTTTGTAGATATCCATGCTAAACCTCTTTAGCACCTTGTCTATGTAAACGAATTGGGACTATCCAAGTAGCCTTTTCGATCTATCTCTATAGATCTTAATTCCCATAATATATGTTGCTTCTCCTAAATCCTTCATGGAGAACTGTTTGGAGAGCCAGACGTTGGTGGTCTGAAGCATAGGTACATCGTTTCCTATGAGCAATATGTCATTGACATATAGCACCAAAAAAACAATTGCATGTCCATTTACCTTTTTGTAAACACATGGTTCATCAAGATTCTTAATGAAACCAAATTCTTTGATTGTTTCATCAAACTTGATGTTCCAACTCCGAGATGCTTGCTTTAGTCCATAAATGGACTTTTGCAGCTTGCATACCTTATTAGATATGGCCTTGGATGAAAAACCTTCAGGTTGTGGCATATACACCTCCTCTTGCAAATTCCCGTTAAGGGAAAGCAGTTTTTACATCCATCTGCCATATCTCATAATCATGGTATGCAGCAATAGCGAGCATAATCCTAATGGACTTTACCATGGCAACTGGTGAAAAGGTTTCTTCAAAATCAATGTCGTCAACTTGATTATAACCTTTTGCAACCAATCTAGCCTTATACATTTATATGTTTCCATCCATGTCTGTCTTTATCTTGTAGACCAATTTACACCCTATGGGTTTTATCCCTTGAGGTGGATCAATTAAAGACCAAACTTGGTTAACTTCCATGGCATCCATTTTGGATTTCGTGGCTTCTAGCCATTTCTTGTAATTGATGTCCGACATCGCTTCCTTATAGGTAGCAGGTTCATTATCAATGGGCAATCCATCTCTTTCCAAAAGAAATCCATATCTTATTGGAGTTTGCCTCTCCCTACTACACCTTCGGAGTACTTGTGTTTCTTGAGCATTAGTCCGAGCATCCAATGCTTCGACCAATGGCTCAGGTTCCGAGGGAATGTTAGGTTGTGGTTCTTGAATTTCTTCTAGATCTACTTTACTCCCACTGAATCCTTCTAGTAGAAACTCTTTCTCTAGAAAAGTAGCGTGTTTTGACACAAACACCTTTTGATCAGTAGGACTGTAAATGTAATATCCAACAGTCTCTTTCGGATATCCCACAAACTTACATTTTTCTGATCTAGCTCCCAGCTTATCAGAAGGTACTTGCTACATATAAGCAGGACATCCCCAAATCTTTAGATAAGATAAGTATGGCTTCTTGCCATACCATATCTCATATGGTACCTTATCTACCGATTTGCTTGGAACCCTATTTAGAAGGTAAGCTACAATCTCTAAGGCATATCCCCAAAAGGATATCGGAAGGTCATCATTAGACTGTCGCAACCTACAAAAATAACAAGTCTCATCGCGAGACTTTATATTCGTTAAGCGTGACATTAAAAAAAACGAGGAAAAGTCGACTTAATTCCTCTTTAGAAATGAAGGTTTTGAAAATGACCTTGAAAAAAGACATGGAGTCGCCACCAATCTTTTTTTAGATAGGTGTGATCGGCCACCTATTAAAATCGGTTTTATAAAACATTTTAAAATTAATTAAAATATTTTTAGAACCAATTTCAAGTCTGCGTTATAAACCAGAAAAAAATCGAAGAATCGGGTTCGGGACTCGGTTACGTGCGGGGAAGTATTAGCACCCCCACAATGCCCATATAAAACGGTACCTTATTAATCGTGTGTTATCTCAAGTCTCGGTAAAAAGTCAATTTTTAATTTAGTATCTCAAGTTAATTCCCAATTTAAAGCAAGATAATTCCATTTTTTATCAAAAATGATCTAGAATTTATTAATTCGAAATTTTCCTATATTCCCCGACAAAATCGGTAAAATATAGAACATTTGTTTTATTTGGTAAAACTTTCCGAATCATTCTCGTTTTTTTTTTAAGAAATATATTCTTTTATTAATGATAATTGATGATATCCCCTCCAGCAAACCTGGTAGAGAACTCATGAATTATTTTAACTCGAGAATATCTTTATTTTTATTTAAAATCATTATCCTCTTTTTAAAAAACATTTTAAAAAAATGAATATGAACATGTGTGACATAAATGAAATGACATAGCAAAGTCTAGATAATATAATGCATCCTAAATGACATGATATAATTTAAATGGCATAGCATATTCTAAATGAAATAAAATAAAATATCCTAAGTATCATGGTATATTCTATATGAAATGAAATGACCTATGTGACATAATATATTCTAAATAAAATCAAATATCCTAAATGAAATGAAATGTCCTAAGTGACATAATATATTCTATATGAAATGATATGATATGATTAAATGACATGGCAAAATTAAATGATATGGCATATTTTAAATGAAATGGCATATTCTAAAAAATATAATCTAAATGACATGAAACATAAAATAATGCTATCATATAATATGCATGAAAATAAAAATAAAAATAAAAATAATATTGCATGAACATAGTATATGCTAAATAATGTGACAAAAACAAATAACAAAATAAAAAGCATAGGATATCATGAAATATTCAAAACCATATAATAAACAACATAACATAAAAAATACAAATAAAAAATAATAACAACACCATGGAAATTATCATAGCAAAAATCACATATTATAGTATGCATGAATATGGAAAATGCAATGCATGAGAATGTATTTTTTCCTTTAATTAAGGAAATCCGTATATCTAAAAAGATATCCGGCTTCCTTAGGAAAATATATCAAATTAAATTTTCTAAAATCAAAATTCTTTGTGATTGTTTGAAAACAATTTTGGAAAAACATAGATTAAAAATAAAAACCTAGCCAAACCCTTTAAAAATGGCTCTAATTTCCTAAATTTGAAATCCCGGGCCTTAACCCGAGATTTATAAAATCATTTTTTAAGTTTAAAAAGACCTAGAAAACACCCTAAGACAATAGTTAGATTTCCTAATCAGCCCCCTCTAAGTGCCTTATCCAAATTCCACAATTGTTTTTCTTATGAATTCAAATCTGCCTCTACTATCTAGTTTTAACACACGATTTTTTAACCTATTTTTAAAAATTCAAAAAACTCTAAAAAAAAATACTAGAGACTCAGAACATGTAAAAATACACTATAAAAAATTGGATTAATTTTCTAATTAAATATTACTTCCCAAAAAACTTGGAAAATTTTGAGTACTGGATGAAAAACTATTTTTCTAAAACACATTTTTTTGCCTTTAGTAAAATCATTTAAAAATAAAAGTAAAAATTTTGGGGACTCTCCTAAAGACCTACAAACAGCAGCTAATACTTCTAAAGAGTTGAACAAAATTTGGCTAATTAAAAAAAAAATCACAAATGTAGAATAATCAATTTGATAACCCTTTAATTTTTCACAAGTATGCTCAAGTGAGCATGACTTTGAGCCATTGATTGGCCTAAGTCAATAATCATGTGGCATGACATGAAATGCATGATCATAGAGAAAACTGAATGCATGAAATGCATGATTTAAAACCTAAATAACATGAAAAAATGCATGGCATAGAGAATATGGCCTAGACCTAAAATGAACTTGCATGGCATTTAATGCAACCTAGGTCTAAAATGCATGAAATGCATGGCAATGCTAATGAAACCTAAACCTAAAGTGACATGAAATGCATGGTAATACAAAGTGACCTAAGACCTAAATAACATAGCAATGCATGGCAATACCAATATGATTTAAGACCTAATATGCATGGCAATACAAAGATGGCTTAAATGCATAGCATGAGTTTGCATGGCAATAAATGCTATCCTAACTTAATATGCATGAAATGCTTGATAATACAAATGTGACTTAGACCTAATGTGTTATTAATATGCATGACAATACTAATATGACCTAAGAACTAAATGGCATAGCTATGCATGGCAATACCAATATGATTTAAGAAATAATATGCATGGCAATACTAAGATGGCCTAGACCTAAAATGTGATGAGAATGCATGAGAATGTCATGGACATATAATGACCAAAAAATCTAATACTAAGGCATGAACAAACAGCAACTCAAACACAATTTCATGTTATAATAATGCAAAACAATGGTACCTAAACATAATGCAAATGCACACACAATGCAAGAATTACATGAAGAAATCGAATGTCCATTAAAATAGACTAATGCAATCCTATTTATCCAATAACACAAACACATAGCAAACCAAATCAAAATTCACAATGTTATGGCATGAAATGCAAACCAATCAACTAGACAAAATGGAAATGTAGACACAAAGCAAAAAGGACCCTAATGGCCGAATGGTCCTAAAAACAAAACAAGATATAATCTTAGCCAAACAATAACACAAACACATGGTAACAAACATGACAATACTGCAAACATGGTGACTAACATAATTCATAAACATATCAATGACAAAATAACAAACACAAGGCATGGTGTAAATATGTAAACATGAATGGAAACATACTAAGCAAGCAAACATGATAAAAATGCAAACATGCTCAATAAAATCCATCATGACCGAATGGAACAACCTAAACTAGCATTGCATTGTCACAAACACATAGCATGGTATATTATTAAACTATCACAATCAAGCTAACTTACCACAAATCAAGCTAATCTAACACAAATAAACTAACTTACCACAAATCAAGCTCATAAATAAAAATCAAACACAAAATCATTTTCCAAAACAAAAACTCATTCGGCCATCATGGATTTTTTATGAAAACTTGTTGTTTTTTATACTTTCTTTAAAAACAAAGTAGTAGATCCTTAGAAACAAGTTTATTTCATGAAAGGAAAACAAAAATAACAATCAAAACAACAAAATCATATCAACAAAGTATGAAAAAACCATGAAAGAGCATAGCTACCTTGCTCTAGCTTTCCAAATCAAGAAGAAACAAGCTAAATCACCTCTTTTCCTTCTCTTTTCTTCTCCTCTTTTTTTTCCTTTCTTTTTTCTCTATTTTTTCCCTTAGCTACTGCCTTCTATGTAAAAAACCCACCATTAGATTAGAATCATCAGCTCTTGAATTATGATGTCATAAAGATGTCATAAATAGGATCCCTCTCCAACCATTGGTCTATGTGTTGCAAATTCAAAAGCTTGGTCACAAAAAATAACTACATTCCTCTTCATTTTTTGCCCTTTGATTAAAAAATCAGAAAATATCTACCCATCATTGGGCCTTGGCCGGCTGACCCTTCATCTTCTAGCCCATGCTTCATTTTTTTTAAAAGCAAGAAAAGGCCCTTTTCGATTTTTTTGGTGAAATGACCTTTTTGACCCCCGAACCTAAATAAATAGCAAAGGGACTCCAAATTCAAAAAAAAATTTAATACTTCTGAAATAATAAAAAATTGAATTCTGGAGGTTTTCAAAATTTTTTGAGCCCATTTGCTATTTATTTGGATTTTTCTTCCAAAATTGCCCTTTTGTGCTCCCAAACTTTACCATTTTTTAAACGAGCTCTGAATCCAGATTTTTCTTTACCAATCGCTTCCAAATAATTTAAAAGTGTGATCTGGAAGTTTTCATAATTTTTGGAGCTCATTTGCTATTTTTTGGGATTTATCTGCTTGAATTACTACATAGTGTGCCCGGGATTTGGTCGGTTTGCAAACGAACTCCGAATCCAGATTTTCTTTTGCCAATATCTTCCAAATAATTTAAGAATAAGATCTGAAAATTTTCAGAATTTTTGGAACTCATTTGGTATTTTTCCGGCATTTATCTTCTTGAATTTCTATATAGGGGACCCGAGATTTGGCCATTTTGCAAACGAACTCCGAATTCGGATTTTCTTTCTCCAATATCTTCAAAATGGTATGAGAATGAGATCTACAAATTTTTAGAATTTTTGGAGTTCATTTGCTATTTTTCCCAAATTTTCAAATTTTGCCCTTTTACCTCCGAAGCCCGGTTTTGCTCAAAACAAGTCTGATTTTCAGATTTTCTTTTCCTGGGCCTCTTTCATATATTGAATTGGAGTTTTTCCAAAAACACATAATTTTTACGATCAAATTCCCTTCCAATTTGGTTTTTCCTCTTTTCACTGTCGGGAATTTCCTCGTTTTTCCTTTTTTTTCTCCAATCGGCTCTTTTCTCGGATTTTCTTCAAACTGAGCCTTGGGCTATCCTTGTTTAATCACTCCTCATCAATTAAAGGCTTTAGTTTTACCAAATCGGGCCATTTCTGCAATTTTCCCCAATTTCACCAAAATCAACTAAAATCCTAATTCTCGGTTTTCTTCCGGATTGACTTTTCCTTCAATTTTTCTTCTAAGTAGCTTCTCCATTACCCATAGCCAGTGCTTATCTTTCATTTGGAACCCTCAATTTCGACCAATTTTATCGTTTAAGCACTTTTTCCAAAATTTCCCGAACTAGGGTTTCCTTTCTACTGAATCTTCGTAACCCAACTTCCGAACTCCATATCTTTCAATGTAGACCTCGGATTATCAAAATTCTTTCACCATTTTTCAATTCAACTTCAAATCTTGATTTTGAAAGTGGGTTGACTTTTTCAGTAGTTGTTTTTTTGGGATTGACGTTTTCGGGGTTGACTTTTTCAAGTTTGACTTTTTATGTCTGCTTTCTTAAACTAAGTGTCGGAGTACCACCTGCAGGATGAGAAAAGTCTTTTTGCATTCTAAAACAACACTTTAAGAAGAAAACATACTTGTTTTAGTGGTCCGAACCAAATTAGGTGTCTACATAGACATCTTGGACCAAACCATGTCCAACAAGGTTCGATTTCTCCTCTCGGACACTCCGTTGTGCTAAAGAGTTCCAGGTGGAGTCCATTGCGACAGAATTCCATTTTCTGTGAAATGATCCAAGAAATTATGGGTTAAATATTCTCCTCCTCGATCCGATCTAAGAGCTAGAATATTTTTCCCATTCTGTTTCTCTACTTCAAATCTGAACTCTTTGAACTTTTCAAAAGCTTCAGACTTGTATCTCATCAGATACACATAACCATATCTAGAATAATCATCGATAAAGGTTATGAAGTATGAGAAATTACCTCTAGCAGCTGTGTTTAGTGGCACACATACATCTGAATGTATTAAGCCCAATAAAACACCAGCTCTTTCACCCTTTCCAATAAAAGGAGTCTTGGTCATCTTACCAAGGAGACAACATTCACAAGTCCCATATGATTCATAATCAAAGGGTTCCAAATAACCATGTTTATGTTTGTCTCATTGATATGACCAAGTATACAATGTCAGATGTAAGTCTTACTTGGATCATCCTTTCTTGCTTTCTTGACATTTATATTGAACACAGGCATCTCTGGATCCAAAATATATAATCCATTATGTAATGTTTCCGATCCATAGTGAATGTCTTTAAGAATGATGGAGTAACTATTGCCCTTCATTCTTATCTCGAAACCATCATTAACAGTGAGGTATCAAAACAAAATGATGTTTCTAGACAATACTGGAACAAAGTAACTATCTTTTAGTTCCAATTTCATGCGAGATGGCAAAGATAAGGTACATGTTCCAACAGCCAATGCTGCAACTTTTTCACCATTGCCTACTCTTAGAACTACTTCATCCTTGCTCAACTTTCTACTTCCTTTCAACATCGCTATGTCATTACATAGATATGAACTGCATCCTGAATCAATTATCCAGGAATTGGATTTAACAGTAGAAAGATTCAGTTCAATCACAAATATTGTCAACCCAGAAACTTCTATAAGTTCTTCTTGATTTGTCAAGTGAGCAACCTTACTTTCATTGAGAACGCTTCTCAATCTCATGTACCAATCCAAACAATTTGGACTAATGGCATTCATAATGCCGCGCAGTACGATTAAAGTATTAACCATTTTCAACAACCTAATATGGAAAAAGTATATATCAGTTATATTCATGCATTTATACCAATTCAAGATGAGGTATTAAATCTCTTATTGGTTCTCCCACTAATTTTTCGAGATAATAGCCCTCACTATTATTTGGAAATCTCATCAAGGTATTTTTAGTGCGCTGGGATCCCTTTCAACATGTTGCAACCTTGATTGACTCAACAAATTACAACAAGCCTAGTTGGGTAGATAACATAGCTTATCAATTGCATCTCTATGCAACTCCCAGATCAGTTAGGTGACAACTCTTTGTCTAAGCACATCATATGTACTTCGCCTAACTATGCCTCTAACACCATGCAGTCAAGTTTAACGCATCCGGACAACATGGCATTAGTTGAGTAAGACCCAACTTCATAACTCAAACATATTCGTACAGTAGTTTGACTTTGAGTGACTCAACAAGCCTCCTACTAGAAGAAATCTGGTTATCTTGTTATGATGATGGAAGGTAACTTTATCACTTTATCATGCGAAACATGTGACTCAATATTGTAATGAGGGATTTCCTTGTTCTTTATAAGTCTCATCATAATAAACATTCATAGCATTTATAATATCGCATAAAATAAATCTATAACATGCTTTCTACTTGGATGATTATGGACTTTTCTAATCTAATTTCCTTGAGCCATCAAAGAAAATTAGTTGGTCAAATTCCTAGGTGATTACATACATAGTCTTCAAAGCTTGCTTGTAATCTCCTTATCTCTATGGTGCTTATCTTCATCTTCAAGTTAACAAAAATTATTCCTAGCTAATCCTAATTTTACACTTTGATGTAACTAATTACATTTGTAATAAAGAAACCTCAAGTTACATTTGAGGGGAATTGGGTGAGGAAAGAATTTTTACAACTCCAGATAATGAGAGATAAGGCAGGGCACGCAGTCCCTATTTAATTTAATAATAACCATAAAAATAAATTCAACCATCCACAATCATATTGGGTCTAAGTCCATAATTATCCCATACATTCACAAACAATTTATGAACATATAAATCATGCTTTAATCTCTAGTTACCATCATTGATTATATTGATCCATAATTTAATTCAAAGAAAATAATAAACTCATTAGAATAAATCCTAATCCAATTAGGATTATTTCCTTTAATTAAATTATTATCCAATTAAATAATTTAATTGAATATTCATGTAAATTCTTATTTTGGTGATTTACTTAATTTAACAATATTACCTTGATTACTAATTTCAGTGTTGTATCTCAACTAGGATACTACAACATTAGTAACTCAATATTGCTAAAAACCATAAGCTGTGAGAATCTAATAGAATCAAAAAACCCTAGCAATGGAGGCACATGCATTGGATACTAGGAGTAGCCGCTGCCCTTTCATCTCCCTAAGACTGTCTATCCGCTTTTCACAGCTTCCAACTTTTCAATTGTAAATTAGTTTTATAATTTTTCAGGCTTGCCAAGAACAATTCTAAGCAATTTTAAATCCTAAAAATCATTAAAACATGCATTAAAAATCAGTCAAGAAAAATCTACAAGTTTTTCACACTAAAATCACCAAATTTGCGCAAAGCAGGCAAAACAGTTTTCAATCGTTGCCATACTTTCGCCAGTTGCATTAATCAGTTTAAAACAATTTTAAACCAATTAATCAACAAGAAATTCACCATGATTAACTACTGTCTTCACCGAAAACTACAAGTGCAAATTCTCACAAATTCGATTAATGACAATCAGATCAAAATAACTCAAAGAACAAAACAATTTTGTTAAAGGTAACAATCAAAGCATTGATCGTATAGGAATAACATAGGCGAGGATTTGATACCACTGTTGGGATTCGGCTCATGCTCAAATAGAGATAATGTATAATTTAATCAACAAGTTAAAACATACAATGCAGCAGAATTAAAATAAAACATAGAGATACTGAATCCCTCTATGGATCTACCTATGAATTCAAAATGATCAGGCTGCCATGAACAGATAACAATCAAAATCTCAAACCTCTATTTTGAAGATTGCCTAATCCTCAAGACAGATTCTTGATGTTCTTGTTCTTTTACACAAAGCTCGCTTGTTGAAAACCAAAGTCGTCCAATTGTCCGATCTCTAACAGTAATCCACACAAGTGATCTGAAAGCCTTCACAAGGTTGAGATTATGTTTTGCCAAGACGATGCTAGTAGTCTAGGTTGTGAAAAACCTTCCTCCTCTACCTTAATTAGCATAAAGAAAATGAAAGTCGTATTCTCCCTTCTCCATAGGTGTTTGGCCGATTCTCACTTATTGGGGAGAGAGACGCCGATTCAGGTATTCTCTTAGGGTGGAGGCGGCAACAACATTAGCCTATATATAAGTAGGTTTAGTGTATGCCAACTCTTGGACTAACTGCACTAAAGCCATTATACATATTATTAAATATTCACAATAAGCCCACAACACTTAATGAATATTGAATCTGGCCCAATCTCATTTTAATTTCATTAATCACCTTATGTGTGTGACCCATTAGGCCCTTAACATGTTGGCAATAAATATAATAAATTCACTTAACAATTTCCTATTTATATTTATAGATCATGAGCGGCATCTAGCAATGCATCATGACCACCCAAATGCCAAGAGAGTCATCAAGCTTCGACTAGCCTTTCGTGTACAATATGTCTGTTAAATTCGATCCCTTTATCAAATATCTCAGGATAGGAAAGAGCATGGTTCAATGTCTACTCTTAATCCCATTCCATATTAGATCTGCAACTTTAATATTAACTCCTTACGTATTGCCTTGGCCAGGGACTTCCATAAGTTAATATAAGCTAGATACATGCGAGATATGTCCCCTTAATCACTTGGGGTGATGAATCCTCTCTGGACCACTCATTCATCTTCGTATGCTTCATGTCATACCCAATAACGCACTACTATAAGCATCCTCGTGATTGAGACCCGTTCGTGATGAAATCTAAGTATGACAGTTCACATACAAGATGACCTGGTGTCACAAGTCAAAGGATTACTTACACTATTGACACATGAGAGTATTTACCATAGACACTTGAGTGAAATACCAAATGGAAATCTCATAGTGGGTCATGTTCAGTGAACTTGTTAAACTAACAAGAACCCATATGTTATCCCCAAGTATCTCTATACTTTCAACCAATGAGATCAGTTGCATGCATCCAGTGCATGAAGGTTTAACATATGCCAGTCTTTGAGCATTGTCAATGCCCTGTCTTGACAATATAATGACCAGGAACAGTTTTAGAAACACGGCATTGATGCATAAGGATCCTCATAATTGTAACACCTTACAATTCCTTTGCAATGCTATTGTGTCTCATGGGCTTTATCTTCACAAGTCATTTATAACAATTATAACAATACTTATGGATAAAGAAATACCTCAATTATAATTAATAAACTATAATGTGCAATACATGAATATATTAATAGTGTTTTACAAGCCTAACTAGATTGGCTTGTAGGGCTTACACCAACACGGTCACCTATTAAAATCGGCTTTCGTAAAATGTTTTAAATTAATTAAAACATTTTTAGAACCAATTTTGAAGTCGGCGCTTTGAACCATAAAGAAAACAAAAGCAGGTTTGGGAGTCTATTACGTCACGGGGATGGATTAGCACCCCTACAATGCCCGTATAAAACGGTACTTTATTAATCATGTGTTATCTTAAGTCCCGGTCAAAGTCGGTTTTAGCTTCGATATTTTAATATTCCCTTAAAATTTTGTTTTTATTTCGTGAATGTCCGGAATTTATTATTATAAAATTTTCTATATTTCCTGACAAACCGGCAAAACATAAAAGTTTTTGCTTATTTTGAAAATCACTATATCATTCTTTTTTCTTGAAAAGGATGTTCCGTTGTTAATGATAATTGATGAGATTCTTCCTAGCAGACTCGGCAAAGAACTCATGAATTATTTTAACTCGGGAATATTGTCTTATTTTATAAAAACATCCATTTTCATTAAAACTCGTTTATTATGGATATGAGCATGCAAACATTATTAATATGCAATATGAAAGAAATAATGTGAACACTAATTATCTCATGGCATAAGCTAGAAATCAACATGGATACCAAGCATAGGTAACATAAAATAATCAAAAATGACATGGCTTTTATTTTATCATGACATGGCAAATCATTCATAACATGACATATCTTTTATTATGACATGGCAAAAATGATTTATGATATGGGAAATGATTCATGACATGGAAAATAATTCATGACATGGCATACATGACATGGAATAATATTTCATAAAATGACATGGCAAAGAATTCATGATATAGCATACATCTTATATGACATGGCAAATGATTCAGGACATGGCATACATGACATGACAACTAATTCATGGCATACATGACATGGCAAATGATTCATGACATGGCACATATTTTATTATGACATGGCAAAGAATTCATGACATGGTCTTCATGACATGGCAAAATATTTCATGACATGGCATACATGACATGGCAAAGAATTCATGACATAGCATTCATCTTATTATGACATGAAAAATGGTTCAGGATGTGGCATACATGACATATCACACATCAAGTAGCATAATCATCATAACCACATGAACATCAATTATTAAATGACATAAGTATAGGACATGCACATTAATCAAAATATATATGAACATAGAAAATGCACACAACACTTTGAAAATCTTTTTTCATGTACATATACTTTCATGTGTGAAATTATGTAAATGGCATACGTCGAAACATTTTACCAAACTCCCTGGCAGACCCAGCAAAACTTTAGTAAAATATCCTTTCGCGTGACACTTATGTAATTCCGGATAAAACGAAAATCATGCCTTACGATTTCATAAACACGTGCATTGAATAATTTTCTAACCTTCCCGGCAAACCCGACAAAGATTAAGAACTAATTCTCGCCAAATGTCTAGGAAACTGAAAAAGCACGTTTATATGACAAACTCGGAAAAAAAAATTTAATTATGAAATGCATGAAAAAAGGGGACCATTATCGGAATGTGTTTATCTCTTGAAGAGAGGATATTCGAACATCTACGAAGATGTCCGACTACCTTTGAAAGAAACTTAGATTGAACTTTAAAATCGAAAGATTTCGGGCATGAATTTTGGCTCGAAGTAAGGGATATTCGAATGCCATGGTTTGACATCCGAATACCTCTAAACGAGCCTCAATGCAAATGACATTTTATTAAAACCAAGAAAACGAAAATGCAAATTTTTTTAGAAGAAATGGCTTTGGCCGAATGCTCCTAGTGTAGGAATAAAAAACGTAAACTCATTTTTGAATCTCGTTTTAAGTACCCATAACTCGATTTAACAAAGCCTTATTTTTAACCTATAATGACCAAAAAATGACCTAGAATAGCCCCCCTACAGGTCTTGAGCAGCCCCCATAGTGCAAGGGAAAAAATTGGCCTCTATTTTGTTTTAAAGCTAGTTTTAACCTCAAAAATCAGTTTTATCAAAACTATTTTTTTAACCCTTAAGGAAAACTTGAAAAAATCTAAAATTTTAACCATGGACTCATATAAGGGTATATTAAATGATGATAAAACATTTTTTATTTGGACAAGAAATGCTTAGAACAAGTTGCCCCAAAATCAACATATCAAACTAAAACCAGTTTTGCGGAAACTATTTTTCGTAAACCCTTAAGAAAAACTCAAAAAATCTAAAATTTCAACCATGGACTCATCTAAGAGTATATTAAATGAGGTTAAAATAGTTTTTTATTTGGACAAAAAATAAGCATGATTTTTGTTGCCCGAAAACAACATATCCAACCTTTAAAACATTATTTTTTCCAACTCTTTGGAAAACAAGATTTTGGCTATGGACCATTAGTTGATCTTAGCCAAAATCATATTGAAATGGTTGAAAAGATGATTTACAGAAAGAAAAGTGATTGGCTCAAGGTTGTCCTCTTGGATGTTAATCTGGCCTAACCATCACTTGATAGAAACCAAGATCATCAAGCTCATAACCATTTTTTCAACAAGCAAAATAAATATGTAATATGAAGGATGCTCCACAATAAACTCATATTCAGCAAAGTATGCACATGAGAATGACAATATATAAGCAAGAAAACATAAATAAACAAGCAAGGCAAAGGTTGGCTCAAGGTTGGCCTCTTGGATGTTAATCCAACATAACCATCACTTGGATGAAACCAAGATCATCAAGCTTATAACCTTTTCATTTTGAAGAAAAGAAAATAGAAATCACCAAGAAAAGAAGAAGAAAGAACTTGGAAATGAATAACAAAGCAAAGAAAAGGAAGCTACTTTTGGTAACCTTCAAGAAACCTCTCAACTTTCTCCTTTTTTCTCTCTTCCTTTTTCTTTTTTTCTTCCCTATTTTTTGCTGCTGCGTTGGCTGCCTTACTGCCCAAAAAATGAATTTCCAGCCCCCTTTTTAGTGTTTGGCCGAATGGCCCTAAGTAGTCCTCTCTTGGTCTCTTGATTTTTTCCTCTAAAAATATCTCCCTCTAGCTTCTAGTGTCATCTTTTTTTAGCCAAGTGGCATGATCACATGGCTTAACCAATGAGCTTTCTTCCTTACCCATTAAGAGTGCTCTTCGTTGGCCAAAATTCCAACTCATGTACTAAATAAGATGACTCATGTCCATTGCTCTTATCACCTATTTATTTATTTACTAAACATGCCATTTAGCCCCTCCAAAGACAACTTCCACTTTTCCTTTTTAATTGCAACTTTACCTCACTTATTTACACAATATTCCTACAACTCTTATTTAATTCTAAAGTCACCCCTCTTCCTATCATTCATTTTCCTACATGGACCTCAACTTTGGGCCTTCCACCAAAAAAAATCCTACATTGGTCCTTAAGCTTGGGCTCTCCATATTTTTTACACAAGTTGGTCCCTCCATTTTCCTACCCATCATCCACCTATTGGTCTTGAAAAATGGTCATCTTCTTCCATCAAAAATTCTACCACTTAGGCACTAAAGAATAGGCTTCCATGATTCCACCAAAATTTCCATCACTTAAGCAAAAATGGGCTTCCCATATTTTCCACCAAAAATTGCTATCCATTTAGAAAAATGGGCTTCCATATTTTCAATAAAATTGTCATCCATTTGGATAAAAAAAATGGGCTTCCCCCTTGCCTAATTTACTTTGGCTGAACCCACTATGCATTTTTCCATTATTTTTGTTCACTTCACTTCCATTTAATCTCATCACTTCAACATTCAAAATTTACTTTAAAACCATCAAGATTACTTCTTTAATACCCAAATTCCTTTTTAATCTTGATTTTTCAAAGTTAACTTTTTGACCTTTGACTTTTTGGTCAATTTTGACTTTTCAGTCAACTTTGACTTTTTAATCTGAAGTATTAAAAATGGCACGCCTATTTCACCGAACCCAAATGTTAAGTCACTAGGCCATGAGGAAGAGGTAAGCTTAGAAAAGTCTAAATTGAAGGTAAATATACATTGTTTAGGGTCCCGGACAAAATTAGGTGTTTACATAGGGCATATACTAACAATCTCCCAGTTGCACTTGAGACATTATATTGCTTAAGCGCCACTAGTGAGAATATGCTTGGTCATATTCATGATAATCTCATTATCAAAATTGTAGACACCTAATTTTTTCCGGACCCCTAAATCAGGTGGTACTCCGAGGCTTAGTCTAAGAAAGCAGACAGAAAAAGTCAAACTCAAAAAAAGTCAACCCAAGAAAAAGTCAACCCCGAAAAAGTCAACTACTAAAAAAATCAACCCACTTTCAAAATCAAGATTTGAGGTTCAATTGAAAAACGTGAAAGAATTTTGATAATCCGAGGTCTACATTGAAAGATATGGAGGTCAGAAGTTGGATTACGAGATTCAGTAGAAAGGAAACCGTAATTCGGGAAATTTGGGGAAAAGTGCTTAAAAGATCAAATTGGTCGAAATTGAAGGTCTCAAATGAAAGATAAGCACTGACTACGAGTAATGGATAAGCTACTTGGAAGAAAAACTGATAGAAAGGTCAATTCGAAAGAAAACCGAGAATTAGGGTTTTTTGGTGGAATTCGGTGAAATTTGGAAGAATTATAGAAATGGCCCAATTCGGAAGATCTAAAGCCCTTAATTGATGAGAACTGATTAAAAAAGGATAGCCCAAGGATCAGTTTGAAGAAAATCTAAAAATTGGACTTGTTTTGAGCAAAACCGGGTTTCGGAGGCAAAAGGGCAAAATTGGAAAATTTGGGAAAAATAGCAAATGAACTCCAAAAATTCTGAAAATTTTCAAATCTCATTCTTAAATCATTTCGAAGAGATTGGCTAAAGAAAATCTTGATTCGGAGTTCGTTTGCAAAATGGCCAAATATCGCGTCTCCTATGCAATAATTCAAGCAGATAAATCCCGAACAAATAGAAAACTAGTTCCAAAAATTCTGAAAATTTGTAAATCTCATTTTAAAATTATTTGGAAGAGATTGGCTAAAGAAAATCCTGATTCGGAGTTCGTTTGCAAAATGGCCAAATCCCGGGTCCCCTATGCAGTAATTCAAGCAGATAAATCCCGAAAAAGTAGCAAATGAGCTCCAAAAATTATGAAAACTTCCAGATCACATTTTTAAATTATTTGTAAGATATTAGTGAAGAAAAATCTGGATTCGGAGCTCGTTTAAAAAATGGTAAAGTTCGGGTGCATAAAAGGGGTAATTTCGGAAATAAATCCGAAATAAATAGCAAATAGACTCAAAAATTTTTGAAAACTTCCAGAATTCAATTTTTTATTATTTTGGAAGTATTGAAAAAATAAAATTCAAATTTGGAGTCCGTTTACTATTTATTTAAGTTCGGGGGGCAAAAAGGTCATTTCACAAAGGAAACCAAAAAGGGCAAATTGGTAATTAGGGAAATATGAAAGAAGAAGGAATTGCTGGGATTTTTTTATTCCCTTGGTCAGCCAACATGGAGGATAAGAAGGAAGCTTGAACAATTTAATTCCCTAGTCACTATCAAGCCACATGCTATCACTAACACTTTGCAAATGGTCCTCCCTTCATCCAATGGCTTAGGTGCCTTGTAAAAAAGTTGAATGCACCATCCAATGGCCAAGTTTAAATGCCAAAATGAAATTTTTATTTGTCATAAAAGAACCCTCATCTAATGGCCAAGAATGGAAGAAAAAAGATGAGCACAATTCATCCAAGGGTGAGCATCCATTCAGTTGAGCAAGGGAGTGCATGGGATTATCTCTTTTCATCCAATGGCTTAGGCCATCTACAAGGGCTGAGTACACATGTTGAGGGCTAGATTTTATCTACAAGATGTCATTCTTATGTTGGCCTCATCCAATGACCAAGAATGGAAGAGCACAACTTATCCAAGGGTAGGCACTCAAGATGGACAAGCAAGGGAGTGCATGGGATTGGTCCTCTTTTGCATCTAATGGCTAAGGTTACTACAAGAGCTGAGTACACATCTTAAGGGATGCTATCAATTGGCAAGATAAAATTTTTATGTTGTCATCAAAATATCTAAATCTAAAGGCCAAGATTGGAGGAGAAAAAGTGCAATTCCCATCCAAGGGCTAGGGGGCATTCGGCCAAGGCTAAAAGGAGGAGAATGTTTTCATTTTTTTCAGAGGTTTTTTGTTTGGAAAATAGTATCTAATTTGGCAAGAAAAAAGGTTTTGAAAGGTAGAAAGAAAAAAAAAAGGTTTTCAATAGAGAGCTTGAAGGTAGTCATCTCTACCAAGCTCTAGTCTAGCTTTCTTCTTCATTTCCATGGTGTTTTCTTGATTTTTCTATCATGTTTTCCTACTACATTTTTCATAGAAATAAATTTTTTAATGTTTACTTATGTTTTCATCTCTTCTTCTTCTTTAAAATGGTGGAAAACAATTTTTTTCTTATGGTTTCATGCCATGGCCGAATGGCACATTTACTTGCCTTGTTTTTTCCTTTTTTTCTTCCTTGCATGTTGTTGTGAAAAATGATTTTTACAAGTTTTTTAGAGTATTCTAAGGTTCTGATTTTTACAAAATATTAAGCAAAAAAGGTTGAAATGGCTACATGATCTTGGCTAAACCAAGTGACCATGGTTAGGAGAGAGGCTATGCCCATTTTTACCTACCATGAAGATCACCTTATTTTCTGTTTTACATGGTTTATTTTCTGTTTTATTGAGATGGAAAGGCTTCATGATCTTGGCAAGACCAAGTGATTATGCATTGGTGAGAGGCTATGCCCATTTGATACCAACCACGGAGCTTAACTTTCTTTGTTCTACTTACTAGTTTTGTTTGTAATTTTTGCATGTCTATGTTAAATCTTGTGTATATATGTTCTTTATATTATTTTCTATGCTATATTTTCTTATATATTTCATTTTCATGCTTGATATTGCATCCTTGCATATTCGGCCATTGTTGTTCATATGCTCATGTTGTGCATTTTTTTATGTATCATGTCTTACATGTTTGCATTTCATGGTTTTGTTTCATGACCATTCGACCACTCCATTTTGTATGCCTTGCATGTTCATTTTTCTTTTGCTTCTTAACTTGTTTGCATCTCCATGTCATTAACTTGCATATTCTGATTTTAGTATGCCATGTGCTTATGAAAATGCTATGATAAAAATGCCATCATATTGATCCATGACCATTCGGCAATACCATGTTTGTTTGCTTTGCATGTGCATTTTCCTTTTGTTTCTTAACTTGTTTGCAATTCCATGCCATGAGCTTGTGCATTTTGATTTTGGTATGTTATATGCTATTGAAAATGTCATGAAATTATGCATTTTAATATTATTTGTCATGTACTTATGTCATTTACTAAATAGGATTGCATTAGAGTCTCATGTGATCATTTGGCCTCTTCATGCATCCCTTGCCTTATCATGCATTTGCATTTTGTTTAGGTAACATGCTTTGCATTATCATATCTTGAAATTATGTATTATTTTCTGTTTGTTCCAGCATTGACATTAGTTTCATGAGTCATTGTATGTTCATAGTATTGCTATGCATGTTCATTACATTTTAGGTCTAGGCCATATTGGCATTGCCATGCATATTGAGTCTTAAATCACATTGGTATTGTCATGCATTAATATGCTATTTAGGTCTTAGGTCACATTCATTTTCATGCATATTCATAACATATTAGGTCCTAGTCACATTTACATTATCAAGCATTGCATGCATATAGAGTTAGGATAGCATTTATTGCCATGCAAATTCATGCTAGGCATTTAGGTTGCCATGAATTGTCATGCATTTCCTTTACCATTTAGACCTTTAGACCATGAATTTCATACATTTCATTTGCTGTATGTTCATGAATTCCATGTCATTGCCACTTGATTTGTGACTTAGGCCAATTAATGGCTCAAAGTCATGCTCTCTAGAGCATACTTGTGGAAAATTAAGGAATTGTCAAATTGATTATTCTACCTTTGTGATTTTTTTTACTTAGCCAATTTTGTCTAAGGTTTTTAAAATGTTTAGCTACTGTCCTTAGGTCTTTAGGATGATTTCCAACAATTTCTACTTTGGTTCTTGAATGAATTTATCAAAGGCAAAAAATGTGTTTTGACAAACAGTTTTTTTCACCAGTACTAGAACATCTCCAATTTTTCTGGGCAGTCATCTTTAATCAAAAAATTAAGCCAATTTTTACTTGTGTATATTTACATGTTCTGAGTCTCCAGTATTTGTTTTATAATTTTTTGAATTTTGAAAAATAGGCTAAACAATCGTGTGGCAAAATCGGACAGTAAAGGCAGATTTGAAAACAAAATGGGGAATAATGGTTGAATTTGGCTAAGGCATTTAGAGGGGGTCGGGTAGAAGTTTTAGCTACTGTCTTAGGGTAGTTTTTAAGCCTTTTTTAACTTTGAAAATGATTTCATAAATCTCGGGTTAAGGGTAGTTAAGTCCGGGATTTTAAACTTAGGAAATTAGAGCCATTTTAAAAGGGTTTGGTAAGGATTTTAATTTTTATTCAAGTTTTCCTCAAAATTATTTTCAAACAATCACAAAGTTTTTTTTTTTAGAAAATCTAATTTGACATATTTTCCTAAGGTAGCCGGATATCTTTTTAGATATACGGATTTCTTTAATTAAAGGAAAAAATACATTTTCATGCATTGCATTTTCCATGTTCATGCATTTTATTTAAATGTGTGATTTTTGCTATGATATTTTCCATGATATTATTATTATTTTGATTCACTTTTATGATCTTATATTTGTTTGCCATATGATTTTGAATGTTTCATGATATCCTATGTTTTTTCTTTAGTTATTTTTGTCATATTGTTTAGTATATACTATGTTCATGCATTATTATTTTTATTTTCATTTTCATGCATATTATATGTTAGAATTATTTTAATTCTATGTCATTTCTTGTCATTTATATTATATTCCATGTCATTTAGGTTATTTTATTTATAACATGCCATGCCATTTAAAATATGCCATATCATTTAAAATTGTCATGTCAATTAAATTATTTTATCTCATTTAGACTATACCATGATACTTAGGATTTTTCATTTTACCTAGAATATACTATGTCATTTAAATCATTTAGGTTGCATTATATTATCTAGACTTTGCCATGTCATTTTACTTATGTCATACATGTTCATATTTTTAAATGTTTTGAAAAAGATAATCATTTTCAATAAAAATAAAGATATTCCCGAGTTAAAATAATTCATGAGTTCTCTACCGGGTTTGCTGGAGGGAATATCATCAATTATCATTAATAAAGGAATATCTTTCTTTAAAAAAAAACGAGAATGATTCGGAAAGTTTTCCAAATGAATAAAAATTTCTATATTTTGCCGATTTTGTCGGGGAATATAGGAAAATTTCGAATTAATAAATTCCGGATCATTTTCAATTAAAAATGGAATTATTTTTAACTTGAAATACTAAATTAAAAACCAACTTTTTACCGAGACTTGAGATAACACACGATTAATAAGGTACCGATTTATATGGGCGTTGGAGGGGTGCTAATCCTTCCTCGCACGTAACCGACTCCTGAACCCGCTTCTTTGATTTTCTCTGGTTTATAACGCAGACTTGAAATTGGTTTTAAAAATGTTTTAATTAATTTTAAAATATTTTATAAAACCTGTTTTAATAGATGGCCGATCACACCTAGCTAAAAAAGATTGGTGGCGACTCCATTTCTTTTTACGAGGTCATTTTCATACCCTCGACCGTTTATTTTACTTCAAGAGGAATTAAGTCATCTTTTCCTCTGCTTCTGTTTTGCCCCTCACTCGAGCGGGTCCCCCGCGATCCGGGATCACGTATCGACAACTTCGTTTTTTAGAGGAATTAAATCGACTTTTCCTCTTTTTTTTTAAACGTCAATCCTAAGGAAAACGAATAATGAAAGTCTCGCGATGAGACTCGTTATTTTTTTAGGTTGCGACAAAAGTCATAAACTATTCAGATCACAACGAGACCTAGATTCCAATTGTATGGCTAGATTCCAATTGTATGGCTCAGTTGTTACTTTAACAACTATTAGAACCTTTTATTAGCTTGTAGGCTAATGATCCAATTATAACTCCTTTTGCAAGCCAAAACAAAATAGTTTGTTTTATAACCTTTAGGGTATAAACATGCAATCCTCTCTAGTTTGGAACTTTTCTAAATAATTGCATTTTACATAATGGCTAATTATCACCAAGTTTAAATTATGATTTTTAACTCTTAAAATATCATAAATTGCTCCCACTAAATCCTACATGTGTAGAAGTTTATGGATATTAAATTCAAAACTATTTTGAATCCTAAATTACTAGGTTGATTATTATTCTCAATATTATACATGTTGTATAAAAAGAGAATGAAATACCATGATATAGAACAATTCTATAAACGATTTATTTAAATAGGAATTACAAATAAAGAATGGCATCCATACGCCAGCAAAATATTATGTTCAATAACATAAATTTAAAACATTCTCAAAATTGGCCCACAATGCCAAAATTAAACATCAAATCTTTAGAAATAAATCATAAATAATGTTTCTCAAACATCCTCAAAGAAGGCAAGCCTGATCTAGCATCAACAAGGTTGACATCTCCATGGTCCATCTTCACTGCTCATTTACTTTGTTCCCTACAATATGTCATACATATTTAGTACCAAAAATGAGGTATCATATACCAAGAGAAGTGAATTAATCTCAAAATATACCTGAAGTTGAAACTCTTTTCATCTTTTTTCCTTTGACTAATTCAATGTATTCCTTGCAGTTACGCCTCTAATGACCTGGTTTTCCGCAGTGATGGCATGTTCTCTTGTCATTGCCCTTACCAATCTTCACTCCACCATCGGGCTTCAAACTATTTGAAGCATGAGGTACATCCCATCTAGTCTTCCTCTTCTTTTTGTTCTTTGGTTTAGAAGAAGAAACTAAATGGATAGATGACTTGTCCTTTACAATGGTTTTCTCAGCCGTTGTTAGCATATTCATCAATCCGAGGATGGTGACCTCCAGATGGTTCATGTTGAAGTTCAACACGAACTGTGAATAGCTCTCAGGTAGTGAAGAGAGAATAAGGTCAATTCTTAGATCATGATCCATCCAAGTTGCTCCAGTCGAGTGATACATCCTATCATCTTTACCACATGAGGCCTTACTGGGCTACCTTCTGACATCTTCGTTTGGAACAATTCCTTACAGATGTCGAACCTCCCAGTGTGGTTCTCCTTATCAAACAATTCTCTAAGGTTTAGGATGAATCCTAAGTATTCATGGCCTCGTGTTGCTTTTGAAGATCAGGTGCCCTACTAGCCAACATCACGCATGTGCCTTGATTGAGATCATCTTTATGAACTTCATAGGCAGCCCTTTCTTCCTCAGTTGCTTCAGTAGCGGGCTTATCTGGAATAGGATCATCAAGAACGTAAGCCTTTTTCTCCTATTTCAAGACAATTTTGATATTGCGGAACCAGTCAATGAAGTTTGACCTTGTCAATTTATTAGCATCAAGTATGCTTCTTAGTGATAGATTATTAGCCATCTTTGCGTTTATATCCTATATGAACCAAAAAACTTATAGTTAATAATTGCAATTTTTAATCATTAATGTAAGGTCTTACATCTTTAATGATTATCCTCATTATGTTATCAAAATAATGGCCCTCAACTACTATTTCAAGAAATTTAACTCTTAAACTTCTTAACGATATAGACCTCTTTCATCCCAGTCATGACCCTGATCTTCACATGAGCCGTAATAAAACTAATTAAGTAGGTAACTTAGCTTACCAATTGCATCTCTATGCAACTTCTAGATTGATTAAGGGACAACACATTGCCTAAATGCATCATATGCATTTCGCCTAATTATTGCCTCTAAATGTCATGCGATCAAGTTTCTCTCATCCAGACAACATAACTTTTAGTTGAGTAAAACCCAGCTTCATAACTCAAACATATTTGTGTAAAAGTTTGACTTTTGGTCGTCAAACTAAGCCTCCGATTAAAAGAACTCTGGTTATCTTGTTATGATGGTGGAAGACAACTTAATCACGCGGAGCATGGACTCAATATAATTTAATGAGGGGTTTGATTAATTCATTAATTAGGTCTCATGGCTTTGCTTGGTTGATTGGCATGCATAGCATTTATTCAATTATATATCATATATATAAATTCAAAAATAAATCTATCATATGTAATCTTGTAGGATGATTATGGACTTTTACTACTCTAGTTTCCTTGAGTCATTAGGAAACTAGTTGGTCAAATTCCTAGGGATACCAAACAAAGTCTTCGCAAGTCTTGATGGTAGTCTCCTTGGGCCTTCCTTCTTGGTGCCAAATCTCCTTACATTTTGGAATTACATAAATTCAAATCTAAGCCTAAATCTAAATCTATAAAGAATATAACAGTTACATTACTTTGATAGAAAACTCGAGTTACATTAGATGGGAGTTAGTTGAGAAGAGAATTTACAACCCGGAAATGAAAAAAGAAGGCAGGGTTCACAGACCCTATTTATAAAAATACCGAAAGAAAAATTTAACCATCCACAACCTAGTCATACTAAGGTCTAGTCCATAATCATCCTCATGCATTCATAATCATATTATAATCATGAAAATAAAATATGCATGGCCAATATCACTTGATGATCTTTGTTTATTATTTGCATAAATCTCATCAACTCATTTGAGATTATTTATCAAATTATTTAGCAATCTTGGTTCTTCAATTAAAACAATTTTAATTAAATTCCTAACTTTTAGGAAGGTTGTCTTAAATTTGGATTACCTAACTTTTAGGTTGTTTGTCTTGATTAGAACATTATCTAACTTTTAGAAAACTATATCTTAATTTGGACAATACATTTTTGGCATGCATACATTCCTAAACCATTTAGGATACTTAGTTTTCAAAATAATATTTTAAGACATTAAAATTAGGAAACCATTTTTGTCTAAACATTTTAGTAAAAAACAAGTTACCAAATTTTATTTCTATAAAACATGTTCGTTTTAGGAAACCTTCTTGTCTTAAACCGAATCAAGGATTTTGAAACCTATCCTAACTCTTAGGAACTTCAACCCATTAGGTAATAATTACCTAATCAAACTAGAATTCTTATCTCCTAAATTTTTTAGGAATCACACTCCCACTAGAAAACAATTTCCATTTTGAAGTAGGAAGATAAATTTTTTGGCCATCGAATGGTTGTTTTCTGCTCATGATAGTGTTGTTGTACGCCATTTCCAATGGCTGCTAGATGCCCAGAATTGGGCTGATGTCCGCACCTCATGGCAGCAACATGATCGGTAACTTTTGCCATCATATGTGCCACAGTTTGGGAGGTGCATGTGCAGCAACGTTTGTTGACCGTTTCAGCCTTGTTCCATGCTCGAACCAGCCCTCAAACGTGAATCATCTTCAGGTAAGATATTGTCCAAAATTTCTAGCAAACTTGTGGAATGTTTCCACACTCATGCTAGAAGTTTTAAAGCATTCAAACACCTATAAAACAGCCCAGAAAATTCCAGCATTGAAATATGACTGTATTAAGTCTATATTTGATTTTGTCTAAACCGTTTAAGCCCAAATCATTTAGGAACCATAAATGGCAGTCTTTAAGGTTAAAATCCAGAATTGAAATTACCCGGAAAATAGATTTTATAAGTCTCAAAATAGCCTTAAAAACCAGACTCAAAAACAACATATTAGGCATCAAAATTTCTCAGTTTTACTAAGACATGTTATGACTTTAATCCGGCTTGATTAAACAATCTTAATCTACCATTTAAAGAATTTTTAACATGATTAAAATCACTAATCACATGCTGTCCAGATTTGAAGAAATAATTTTTTAGAATTTTAACCAAAACTGAAAACACCAAATTAGCACACAAATAAAGTCTTTTGATTATCACCAAGAACCGGCATGCAAAACCACATGTAATCACTGAATCTTTGACTCTGATATCACTGTTGGGAAATCCGACCTCATTCCCAAACAAGTTGTAGCATAAATACAAAAATAATCACGTAAACGCAGCAGAAATGTAATACAAAGAAATAGCCGCATCCCTTAGCATCTTTAGATCGTGATTTAGATGGGTTTAATGGCAAACAAAACAATTTTTATCAACCATGTGTTTCGGATCATACCTACTCTAGATCTTGTAATCTTAAGTGTGTCATTCCTTCATGAACTCTGCAACGAAATGGTCACTACGTGATCTCTCCAAGGTCATGAGCAACACAATTGTCTTGCCTCCAACGGTGATCCACATAAACAGGTGTTGGCACCTTCTCAAGGCTCAAGGATTCACCAATGCTAGTTGGTTGATCGATTGATCAAAATCAAAAGGTTTCTCTCTTTGTTTTCTCTCAAAGCCGAATACCTCTAGAAACAATTCTAAGGTTTCACTAAAACAAGAAAATAGAGGAGGAGATGAACAAAAGGGGCAGCTACTATGGATAGCCTATGGCCAAATACTTCTTTTTCTCTCAAGTGAGAAACTCTTTTCTCTCAAGTAAAACACTTAGGTTTTCCACTTCCACAATTTCACTTAGTTTTGTACCCCATGGCCAGCCAACATATAGATTACATGATAAGAGTTTAAAACTATTTTAAACTCCTATCACCAGAGAAACTCTTCCTCTTTCAAGGCTTGTAGTTTAGCCCAAACTCTAATCACTCAAAGCTTGGCTAAACCTAGTCAATATAGTGTCTATATTTGACTGTCAAGGGATAGGGAAGATAGGAGTTTGGTTCTCAATCAAGTCCTAGTTAAGGTGAAACTCTTTGACCCTTAAATTCCCCAACTCTAACTCTTAAAGTCGTGGCTGAACCTATCCCAAATTATATCTATGCTCATTGGCCGGTTTACACAAGGATAAGAGTTTGATTCTCAATCAACCTCTTAGAATTCTAATAGGATTCAACCAACTCGAGTTAACAGATTTTGACTCATAATCAGACTTCTTACTTAAGTGAAACTTTTTCACCTAGAAAGTGTTAGAGTCCTAGTCGAACACTAACTCTTAGTGCCTAGTTTAGATTTAGACATAATCGAAGCAGTGCTTGGTTTAGTGAAATACGAGAAAATAGAATTTGATTCATAATCAAACTCCTCGAAGAAGAGAAACTTTTTATCAATTTGGACAACTCCAAAATTTTGGCCAGGACAACTTATCTTAAGACATGTCTACAATTAGACATTGTCTTCTTAAGGCAGACTTATCCACAATGCTATATTAAGACATCCTTCTTTGGATTTTCCAAATCCGAATTATGTCTTAACCTTTCCTAAATTGAACTTATTCAATTAGATCCTCCAACTTTAACCTTATATTCAATTAAGTCCCACTTAATCAAATCCCAAGTTTAATCCAACATTATCGTCCTATTGTGTGTGACCCATTAGGTTCCCAACATGTTGGCAATGAGCATAAATTATAATCTACATTTTTCAACATAGTTACAATTTATAAACATAGATCATGAGCAAGATCTAGCAACCCATCATGACCACCCAAATGTTGAAAAGTCAAAGTGACCTCTTTGAAACCTTTCAGTAACCTATTAGTGTAATTTGGTCCTTTCACCAAATATCCCGGAAAGCCCATGAGTATGGTGCAATGTCTACTCATGTACAATCCATATTAGTTCATGCAGCTTATGGTTAACGTTATGAATTTAGAGAAACGATTTCTCCTAAATCCTTCGTGCTTTGGCCAATGACTTTATTCAGTTAACCCAAGCCAAGAGCAGATGAGATATATCTCCTATGTCACTTGGAGTGGTGAATCCTCTCTGGATCACTCATCCACCTTCGCATGGTTCATGTCATACCTAAAATCACCCAACCATAAGCATCCTTTCTTGGGACCCGTTCGTGATGAAATCAAAGTATGACACTTTGCATACAAGATGACCTGGTATCATAAGTCAGAAGACTATTTACACGACTGACACGTGATAACATTTTCATAGACACTAGAGTGACAATACCAAATGGAGTTCTCACAGCGGGCCATGTTCAGTGAACTTGTTCAACAGACAAGCACCTACATGTTATCCTAAGTATCCCTCATACTTCAACCTATGAGATTGGTTGCTTACTTCACAAATAAGTAAGCTTAACATGTACTAGTCTTTGAGCATTGCCAATACCCCCATCTTGGCAATACGATGACCAGGAACAGTTTTAAGAGCATGGCTTTGATGCATAAGAATCTCATAATTATAACTCTTTATAATTCCTTTGCAAGGCTTTTATGTTTCATGGGCTTCATCCAATTAGTACTTAATAACTCTTTATTGTTGTACTAACATGAAGAAAAAACCTTGTATCACTAAAGTATAGTGATTGGTTTGCTTTATTAACTATATATCCCTTGTCCAATATGATTGGCTCTAGGGTATATACTAACAGTGAAACTACAGCCTTATAGGCAAAAGTCAGTGGTTGACATGTATTCCTTAAAACTAGCTGCAAAATACTTTGGACCATATCAAGTAATTGGAATTTTGGGCAAGGTTGCTTATCAGTTACAACTTCCCCAAGGCTCGAAAATACACCCCACTTTTCATTTTATCACAACTCAAGAGACATGTTGGAGACAGTCCTACTCAATCTCAGCTACCGTTATTAGATGAGGACGAAACCATTTCCAAGGAACCACTACATATTTTGAGCAGGAGAATGAAGAAGAAAGGCAATCGAGCAATTAGAGAAGTATTGGTAAGTCTGGACCAACTCGTTTCCTGAAGATGCTATATGGGAGACACTTTTTGAGCTGCAGCAAAAGTATCCCAATTTTAATCCTTGAGGACAAGGATTGTTTCACCCAGAGAGTATTGTTACATGCTTGAAAGAGTAATTTTCATATTTCTGGTAAGTTCGTTAGTTTTTGTGAGTTAGGTCAGGGTGTAATGGCTACGAGATAACATAATAGAGTCGGCCCAAGTTACAGGTCCAAGGGATCTGTTACCAATATTAAGCAGGGATAAGTTGGTCTTTTCTTAACCTATAGTTTGTTACATGGGATCGGGTACCACAACAGGTATATACCCAAAATTGTAGTACCAGATTGGCAGTTATGGAATTTATGGCACATTCCTTCCTCATGATTCTCTTGCACTCTCTCTGGTTCTTCTTCTTGAACCTTCTTCTATTCCTTCTTCCTTTCTTTTCGTCTCTGTTCTCTTGTTACCAGGTCTCTATGTTAGCTAGCCTCTGTGTTAGCTACTGTGGAGTATTGGAGTGTTAGCAAGGTATCACCCCACTACTTAATCCTCATTTTATCGTCGCTCGAATGCTTAGACTCACCAAAAAAAACTTCTTTATAACTGTTTTCGATCTCGAAAATCTAGAAAGAAACCCTAAGAAGAACTAAACCCGGATCCCAAATAAAACACTCATTGCCAAAATTCTTTTACATTTTTTTGCTTTGTTTATTGCTTGTGTATATTATGTATTATCTTGCTGAGAATTGTGTTTATTTTGGATTTTGAATTAGAGAAATTACGATTTTCTTTTAATTGAGGTTAGAGGTTTGAGAATATGAATCTGCCATTGGCCGATCCAATTCTTACTTCTTTCCCTTTATGCCAATTTGGCCAATTTGAGTTTCTTTGGCTCAAAGTACTTCAAAAATTACTAATTTGATTTTCCTTAATTCCCGAGTTTTCAATCTTGGCAATTTTCTAAAAAAAAAAAAAAAACTTGAATCTGATTTCCTAATTTCCTTTTAAAAAAGTTTTGAATTTTTGATTCTTTTTTATTTTTTTTTAAATTTTCAATAAAAATAAATCAAAATCAAAAGAAATAATTTGGATAAACCGACTTTTATTGGGCTCAAAGTCCAATTTGATATTAATCCAATTTGACAATTTAAAACCCAATTAATCAAACTTGAGTTCCAATTTAATGAATTATGAGGCCCAAAAAGCAATTCTAAAATCCAAAAATTGACACTTTTAAATTCGGCTTAATAAAATTTGATCATGAATACAAAATCGAATTTATTCTTAAATCCGAATAAAAATGAGTTTGAATCAATTTAATAATTCAATTCAAATTGTTTCGAATTTTTCAAAAACATACCACAAAACCCTGGACAAAGTGGGTGTCTACGCTCATTGTTTTGAAACCAAGTGAAAAAAAATATGGAGTGGATATTTTTTAATTTGATAGATGATGTATAGACATTATAATTGAGTTTTTTCTTGTAGTAGGGTACTGTAAAATCATAATTCTCAAAGTGATATATTTTTTAAAAAAAAATTCATAGATAAGACATTTTAAATCATCTAATTCCATGTCATTGTCTAAGTGATCAAATTGCAAACGTGGCAATTAGTAACATGTAGATGATGATATAAAGTTGACTGTGTTTTTAGTACTCCATTTAAAGAAAAAAAATTAAAAGTGTCTGAGAATAAAAATTTTCATGTACTCTTAAGACAAGAAGAAACTTGACTAAATTTGAAAAATATACCATCAACAATACAATAATTATTAAATAATATAATAAGTTATAATTATTTAAAAAAGAAAAATATAAAAAATAAAAAATTGTTAGAAAGAAAATTGTAAAGACAAAATTACCCTTGATAAAAAAAAAATTTCTCCTCCCTTCTCCTTTTATTTTTTAATTTACTTTTTAAATTAAAAAATAAATATTTAAATATTTTTATTTTTTAGTTTACATTTTTTAATAAAAAAAATTAAAAATAATAAATAATAAAAATAATATTTCTAAAATAATATTTTTTAGAATTTTAAAATTTTTAAAAAATAAATATTTAAATATTATATTTTTTAAATTTATTTTCAATTAAAATTAAAAAAAAAATAATATTTCCTTAAAAGAAGGAGAAAGGAAAAAAAAAGATTTTTTTCATTAAAGACAATTTTGTGTTTACAATATCCTTCCTAACAATTTTTAATTTTTTTATTTTTCCTTTTTAAGTAATTTTAACATATTAAATCATTTAAAAATAAAATTATTATTGAGGGCATGTTTTTTATATTAACTCACGAAACTTCATGATGATTGATATGACAGCTAATGTGGTAGCTGACGCAATAATTTTTTAATTTATTAATATTTTTTAGATAAAATCTCGTTAGAGTGACAAATTTTGTTAAAGTTATCAAATTTGAATCATTTTATTAAAAAATTTGTGACAATTGAGTTAGAAAAATTTTAAGGAAAACTCCTTAAAATAAGCTTTTCGTAGGTTTTATTATATATGTAATTTGTCATATTTATATGTAATTTGTGTCATGTTTATATGTAAAAAAAAATACATATAAAAAAAATTACATAAATACATGACATATTGTCATATTTATATGTAATTTGTCATGGTTATATGCAATTTGTCATGTTTATATGTTAAAAAAAATTACATATAAATATGACAACTTTATGTAATTTGTCATGTTTATATGTAATTTTGTTATGTTTATATGTAATGGAGTCTATTTTAAGCTCATCCTAAGGGAGCTTACCCTAGAACTTCCCATTGAGTAGAGCTAACAATTTTAATCCGAATTCAAATATTTCAACCAATTCATTCGAATTCAAATAAGATTCAATCTGATTTGATTAGAAAAGTCAACACAATCCGAACCCGATCCAATCCAAAATCAAAAATAACCCGAATCCGAAATGATCCGAATCCAAATTGATCCAAACTCGAATTGACTTGAACTCACAATGATCCGAATTCGAATTGACCCGAACAATTCACTCGAAATGATCCAAACTTAAATTAAGTATATTTATTTTTAAAATATTAATTTTATAAAAATAATAACTATAGCATAAATTATTAATTTATTTTAATTTTATAACTTCTAATTACTATTTTTGAGTATGGTAAAGTATGCACTACACAGGCAATGACGGTGGGAAAATTTTGAACATGAAAAAAACAAATTTTATGTTATTATACATATGTTAGGGCATTAGAAATTAGAATTTTAATCAATCGGTTGTAAATTAATTTTAATATCTTTATTTTAAATCAAACTGTTGGATTGGATAAATAGTAAGTTTGTTGCATTTTTTCATAAGTAAGTTTTTTATATAATTACCATAATAACCTTTTTATATTAATTGTTCAAGATTTCATTATAATTGTTCAAAAACTAAAATAGTTTTTAAATATATAATAATCTCATAAATAAATATAAAATATTATATCAATTATGATAATCTTACAATAAGATTTAAAATAAATTATATATTTTAATGATCATGGATATACTTATGATAATCTTATAACATTTTTTATCGTTATACATATTATATAAAATAAATGTAGTATTTTATTTTAAAAGTATAATCCATTCACATGTAATTTAGAATAAAATCCATAGAATAAAATAGGTTATTAATAATGATATGTGTATTTTACCATAATAATTTGTACATTATGTTATAATAATATCTTATCATATAATTTAGATCAAATTATATAATTTATTATCATTATACATGTTATTTTTAGGTAAATGTGTTGTTTTTACTTTAAATGTATAATCTCTTAAGTATTATCATGTGTTTTTCTATAAGTAAATAAAAAAGTCATTGATATGTATATTGTATCATAATGATTTGTAATTTCTACATTGCGTTATAACAATACATTTACAAATATGTAAATGATTGAAATAACGATTTCACGTATATAATAATACTCGTTTAAGTAAAACGGATACTCGAATTTGAAAAATTATCGGATTATGCTCGAATCCAAAATAATCGGGTTAGATAGATATTTATTTTTAAATTAAAAATTACAATGTCTTTATTTATTTTTAAACATTATTTATTATATTTTAATAAACTTTTAATTAAATCTGATTCGATTAAATAATTTATTTAAATTTGATTTAATTTTATTTTAAAATTAAAAGATTAAACCCGAATGACCTAATCCCGAATAACCCGAATCAAAAAACCCGAATGATTCGGATTGAATAATCAAAATATCAAATCCGAATGATCCGAACTTAAAACGATTCAAACTCAAAAATAATTTAAAAATTTTTAAATCCGAATTAATCCAACTGAAATTGATTCGATCCAAAATCAATCCAGTGGCTAATGATAACATTTACTCAAAAGATTGCGACAACGTAATATAATATGCATAATGCCACGTAAGAAGCGCATGGGAAGCGTAGGCTACCCAAACTCACTACAGAACGGTCGTGTTGAAAATCTGACTTGGAAGTCAAAATTTTAAGCGCAAGACTATTTTCTAGCCTTAAACTAAACCTTTTTTCTTTTATTTATTTATTTTATTTTTTTAACAATTGTAGCTTGCTTTTCTTCCCTATCCGCAGAAGCAAAAATCTTCAGTATTGAATCAAAGGTGACAACATGAGAATTTTTTTTAACGAGAATCACGAGAACAATATGAAATTACAAAAAAATTAAAAATTTGAAAAAAAAATTATGTTTGCACCAATAACAAAAAATATTTATTAAAAAAATAAAAAATGAAAAAAATTGTTTCGATCTCCTTTTTAAATTATTTTTTTTCATGATAGAATGAGTATAGATAAAAACATTAAAGAACAAAAAATTTATTTCCATGTAATAGGATCAAATTCATTTTTACGTTAAAACTTAATTTAATATCTAATTAAATTTAGCAACAAGATTTCTACGACCACATATAGCTCGAAAGTTGTTAAATCTAGCATTAAGATTATTAGATGGACCTGTCAATCTTGACTCGAACCCGAAAAGCCCAACGCAAATGATCTGAACCCAAAAAAACTCAAGTGTCAAACTCGATTGATCTGAATCCGAAATAATTTGAACCCGAAATGACCCGACTGACCCGTCCCGAAATCAACCCGACCCGCCTAATTGACAAGTCTCGTGGCTTGAAGAAGAAACAAAAAAATGATTTGAAGTAAAATGATAATAACAGTTACAGATAATAATTAATATTTTAATATAAAATACTCTCATACTATTCAACTCAACTTTTAAATAATAATATTTAATATTTTGTTATAAATTATATATTATTAATATAATACTTACTAAATTAATTATTAATTTTTGGCAAAAAATAATAATTTAGTAATGGTTCTAAATATGATTTTAAATTTAATTATTTTCTATGAGTTAACTTAATTTTTTAATTTAAGTTCCATTAATAATATGTATAAAAATTGATTTTAAATTGACTTTTTATTTTAAATTTTGATATTTGAGTTGGATAAAATAATAATAATAATAATAATAAAATTATTATTTATGATTTAATATGTTAAATTTAGTAATTGAATTTAGATATTAAATATTAAATTTTGATCGAGTTTGAATAAAATATTGATCGAATTTGGGTATCTCAAATCGCTTTCATTTCTAATGATAATTTTTTCTTTAGCAATTATTAAGTTTTTCTTTATTTTTATTAAATAATTTTTTATTAATGGAAGCATTAAATGTTTTTTATGTTGCTTTACCTTATTTTGTAATTTTTATCATTGTCTAATTAGAGCCAAGCAACCAAAAGTCAAGAAAAAAATAAATAAAAAAAGTAAATCATTTTTAAGTAAAAAAATCTAAAAATTTATGTAAAATAAAAGTTTGCATAAATTTTTACCAAATAAATTTACATTGTAGTAGTCATAATAAAAAGCCAATGTCAAAGTAAAAGTTTTTCTTTTCTCTCCATTAAAACTAAAAAATCCCTCTTTCTATTTCCCTTTTTGCTATTTATAGCCGAACATAGATTCTTCCATTTTGATTTGATCTTAAAAAAAAAATCAAATATTTCATCTCTCATCCCACTTTCTCTTTCCTTTCAAAAGAAATGAAGATTAAGATTTTGAATCTTCTTTTCTTTCAAAGTCAAATAACAATATCTTTATATTCTGAAAATTAAGATAAAACCTGAAAAGGTTTTGAATTTCAACTTCTTTATCAAATAAAAATAAATTTTATAATTTGCGTCCTTTTTAAATCAATTTTTTTTGAATGAGCATAAAGTATTGTTTTTGGGCTCATTGTACTATTTCTGAATAGACCAAACTCATGCCCATTTGATCGGGTTTTCTTGGACTCTTTTTACCATTTAATAACTCAAAATAATTTTATTATAAAAATAGTTCATAGCCACGTGGGCAAATCTTCTTCACATGGCTGCCACGTGACAATTCTTATGAGAAGACTAACTATGTCGGAGGTTTCAAGTTATTACAGTAGAAGAATAAAGATCATATGATAAATTTAACTCTAATATATCTATAAATCTATAAACATACCCCAAGTTATTTTATATTAAATTGACCGCTGTCTTTTTTTTTTTATTTTTTTTATTTTTTTATTTTTGAGATTTACCTTTTACTTTTTTTTTCTCTTTCTTTTTGTGAGACTTAGGTGGGTTTCATGATTTGTGGTGAGAAAGAGAGAAAAAAAATAAAAATTTATGTATTTATAGGTTATTTGTGTTATTTTTTCGTGTTTTAGAGTTTAAATTGAATCATTATGATAAATTATATAAAATTTTCCTACATGAGGATAACTTTTAAAGTAAGATATAGATGTCTAAAATTATCAAATTTAATCTAAACAAATAATAACTCCCAATCACTATAGAACACATGACACAAAATTGAGAGTTATTTGAATAGTGTTAATTAGACATGGCAATTTCGAATACAACATGATTATACGACACGAACACATAAAAAATAAAATACGACATGATACAAAAAATAACATGAACACAACACGAATAGACGAATGTGTGTTACTTTTTCGTGTCATAATCGTTTTAATTTATTATATATTTATATAAATTTTGACACGTTAATAATTCGTTTTATGTAGATTTTGACACTTTTGTGTTTTCGTGTCGTGTTCGTGTTATTTTAGTTTCGTGTTGTATTTTAATTATTTTTCCATGTTGTATTCGTGTCGTATAATCATGTTGTATTCGAAATCTAATTGATACTATTCAAATAACTCTCAATTTTGTGTCACGTGTCGTATAATGATTAAGAGTTATTGTTTGTCTAGATTAAATTTGATAATATTAGACATTTATACCTTACTTTAAAAGTTGTCCTCAATTGAGGATATTTTGTATAATTTGTCATAATAATTCAATTTAAACTTTAAGTTCATTAATTTAAGAATTGGATTATTGCATTTGCATCTGTTATATATTAATATAAATATCATATTCAAAACTTATTCTTAAATTTTTATTTTATCTATTTAATTTTATTTTTTTCATGAATTTAAATTATGAATTAATTGTTTTAAAAAATAAATATAATAAAATTTCAAAAAATTAAAATTATTAATTGAATAAATTATTTTAAAAAGTAACAAATATGAAAAATAAAATTATTAATTCAATATAAATTAAAATATAAAATAAAAATTATTAATGAAACACATTAATTCAATATACATTACGTAATAAAATATAAAATTTGAAATACATTTAAATTATATAATTTATGGATAATTACTTTTAACATAATTTTTAAATTAATAGATATATAATTATATTTATATTAAGATATAAAAAAAAAAAAAAAAAACTAAATCTTTTTTAAAAGAATTATTTATAAAAAAATTTACTCTCACAACAACACATAAATAAAAAATTATTAAAAAATATATTATAAAGTAATTATTAGTAGATTAATAATACTATTATTATATTTTTTTAAATTATTCTTTTTTATAAAATATTAAAATAAAATATCCCGGTTGAAGCCGGGGCTAACATACTAGTATATATATATATATATATAAGCCTATTAATTGTCCATTTTGTATTTTTGTTACTTTATTTTACACAATATTGTAATATTTTTTTTTCTCATTGCTTTCATTTATTTCTTATTTCTACGAATTTAGCTTACAATGAGTGATAATACTTTTCTTATATTTGGAGGTGACAAATGGACAGGTGGATTTCGATAATGTCATTTTGAGCTTCCTATCATATTATGTTCGAATCATTTTGAATTCAATTTTTTTTATTCTCAAATTATTTTGAGTTGAGATTGTTTCGATTTAGGGATAAAATTAGTAATTAAATTTTACATTTTAACATTAAGCTTAGGTTATTCTGGATTTTGATCAAGTCGATTTGGAATTTAGATCATTTCGAATTTAAGTTGTTTTGGATTGGGATTCTTTCAAAACTAAGTTATCCTGGGATTGTGTAATTTTGAATTTAAATCTTTGACTTTTTAATTAATTTGGGTTTGAACGGATTTGAGTTCGAATTTTCTAAAGCAACTTTACCTTCAATTTGCCATTTTTATTTATACTTTACATTTATTTGTTTTAAAGCACCGAAATATATATGTTACTTTTAAATATATCAAAATAAAAAATTTTGTTATCATTTACAATTTTACATATATTTATTATTATATCTTTAAATGTTACTTTACTTCATATATCTTGAAGTACAATACTACTTCTCTTTATCATTTATATCCATTTATTATCATATTAGTAATCTAATATTGAAACGTGTGAACTTAATAAAAAACTGTAATTGGTGAGATTTGATCAAATCCACGTGTTTGTCAAATGAATAAATTCTTTTTTTCTCATAGACTTGATTTAACTAATAGATATTTTGATTAAGTAATTCCTAATATTCTTTCCCAAATGATCAAATTTTATAGTATTATTTTTCATGTTACAACATAGGTAATAATCAAAATCTAAATTTTTCATTGGAAATTGGATGTTTCTCCTAAGATTCGGTATTTTCTTTGGTTAGTTACCCACAATCGCATTCTTACTAAAGAGACTTATTTTAAAAAGAGAATTACTTCTTCTTCATGTTGTCCTAGGTGTGATGGGGAGGTTGAGAATGTATTGCATCTATTACGGGATTGTCCTGAGTCGAAAACTATTTGGATCGATGGTTATCTGGCTCTCATCGGGATCACATTTATTCCTTATCCTTGGTTGATTGGCTGAGATACAATCTTAGCAAGAGAAACTATTTGGTTGAAAGTGATATTCCTTGGCCGCTATGTGTTTGATTTGTGTGTTGGCATGAGTGGAAGTTTCACAATAGGTTTGCTTTTGAGGTAAATTTTGTGTGGCCTACAAATGTCATCTTTCAAATTATTTTCAGTATGCATGATTTTATCAAATGTAGTGTTCTTGTTTCTCATTCTCTAAGAAGACAATGGAGTTATATAGCATGAGCTTGTCCACCTCTGGGTTATACTAAGTTGAATGTTGATGGTGTTGCTCGGCTGAATCTAGGAGAACTAGCTTGTGGAGGTCTTTGCAGGGATAGTAACGGTTTTTGGTTTTTTGGATTCTCTAGAAAACTTGGTTGGGGACACATCTTGAAGACATAACTTTATGCTATTTTTACTAGATTGAGCTTAGCGTGAGAACATGGTAGCAGACATCTGATTGTTGAGTTAGATTCACTTTTGGCGGTTCAAAAGATTTTACAACCACTTGATGATAAAGATCTTTTTTATCAACTAATCTATGGTTGCAAACAAATGTTGAATCGAGACTGAATTTATCAACTACATCATACCTATAGGAAGGCAAATTTTTGTGAAGATTTTCTAATTTTTTTAGGTCACAATGTCTGTGTTGAGGTTACTAAGTTGAATAACCCACTTGTTGCTCTTATAAGACATTTACAAGATGATTTATTAGGTGTAGCGCGACCTAAAAGGTGTGTTATTTAAGCGATTATCTTCACTCATATGTACAAAAAAAAATCTAAATTTTTCTTGTACATTTATAATATTTCAAATTACTTTTTTCAATTATATATAATATCTTTTAGTTCTATGTAACATTTTATAAGATTTCTTGTTATTTAAATATAATTTTTAGTTTCACAAACATAGTTACAAGATTGTTATATGTCTCATTTTTTTAATTAATTTTTTTATTTTTTAATATATTTTAAAAGATATTTGTCGGTTTTTTAATCTCATTTGTAATATTTAAAAACTACTGTGAATGAAATATATATTTTTAATTTTATATTAATACTTTGTTTTACTAATGATCATGCCTCAGTCTCGTTTCCAGTAAAAGCACATAATGTTGGAGTAATTCCTCGACAACTTACACTTTCCCAACTTTTCTAAATTGTTGCAATAAAATTAGGAATTCTTTTGAGTCTTAAACTTTCAATTTTTTATGTCGATTTGTTATTATTATTATCTTGAAGTTAAAAGTACGTATCGGCATGGTATGATGTCTTAAAATTTGTTCTTGAAGCTAGCAATGATAAGAGATAGGATAATAATCGAATCTTTATGATTTGATTTACTTTACTTTGAATTGATATGATAAGAGATAAGATTTACTTTATTTTGAATTGATAAGATAAGAGATAGGATTTACTTTGTAACTATCTTATCATATGTAAGTGTATATATATTTATACTCAGCTAGACAGAAATAGAACAATAGATTACTCAAGTTTTTTCATGGTATCAGAGCCTTTTAGCTTAACAGCAAACTCTTTCAGGTATGGTTCGTGAAAGGTGCTGATCAGAGTGATGGTGTCTCAGGCAGATAACTAGACACATGAGGTTCCAAAGACTCGTGGGAGAGCTAAAAAGGCTAGTTCGAGGGATGTTCTAACGTCCATGGATAGCTGGGTGGCCAAGCTCGAGGTGACCGTTGGAGACATGCGGGAGAACCTGGAGAACGTTGAGGGTCGCATCGAAGAGCTAGACTCCACAGGGAGGAACTCAAGGATTAAGATGTATAGGGCTCTCAATGAGGTAATAGACATCCTGACTCAAAAGAATGATGCTCTAGAGGCCATGATGGTAGCCATGCGGAATGAGATGGAGGAGCTCAAAGGAGAGCTCACTTCATGCAAAGCAGCCATAGGGGGTGGCAACGGTTCCAAGATCTTCGGTCCAAGTTGACAGTTTGTCCCAAACCTATTCAACTTACAGGAAGGTGATAAGAGATAGGATAATAATCAAATCTTTATGATTTGATTTACTTTACTTTGAATTAATATGATAAGAGATAGGATTTACTTTACTTTGAATTGATAAGATAAGAGATAGATTTACTTTGTAACTATCTTATCTTATGTAAGTGTATATATATTTGTACTCAGCTAGATAGAAATAGAACAATAGATTACTCAAGTTATTTCAAGCAATGGGTTGGATTTTTTTAATAATAAAATAATTTGCTGATATGATGGTCTGCTACACTTGATCTTTGCTGACATAAATACAGATATAAAAAATCCTTTAGGGTTGATGAAGTTTCCACTACCTAAATATCAATCTAAATGGGGAACCAGATAAGAGAATCATATCTGTCTTTATGCAAATATATATATATATATATATATATATACATATATATATATATATATATATATATCAATTTGAGTCTCTTCCTATAAAAAAAATGTGAAGGAAAGGCAAGCAAATACATGAATGGCAACATGAAACTGAGTGAAAGACCCTTCCACTAAACAGCAAGTTAGTGCAAGACCTTATATGCTTAACACTCCATTTGTTTCTTCCTATGATACCAGAATTTTTTATTTTTTCTAAAGTATAATGTCCAACATCAGAATCCACACATATTTGAATATGGATATAAGTATGATCCTTCAAATATATAAAAAAAAAACTTCTTGAACAAATAAATATACCTGTATCGGATATATACCTGTATTTAACACTCGTCCAAAATCTAGATAATATAGGTTTCGTCATGTATGAGCTAAAATTGGGAAAGCAACTTAAAGAGAAATAAATCTCCCTACATGGAAGGATTTCGATACAGGAACTCCTTTTCATAAATGACGACTTTAGTCTGGTCGGATTATCAATCTTTACCAGTTACGTACGAAATGCATAATTGAAAGCTGAACAAATAATGCAGTGACAAGACAAACTAAGAACACGCTTCGAGCCCCCGTGTACAAGTAGCTGAGATAGTGGAAGATATACTATACTTACCACTAGCAAGTGTTCCCTAGCTACTTAGCATATTGCCGTAGTCCCAATCCTCATTTCTCTGTGAATCATCCTGTCCACTGGCTTTAGACTACGGTTTCTCATCATCCTTCATAGTGGCATTTGTAATAATAAGCATTCACAAATATTGCGGAAAGGTTTCAAAGTGAAGAGAAAGGAAAAAGTGAACAGGCAGGAATTTAAAGACAAAAGAAAAGACAATCACACATACCAGGCTGAAACATTATTTTTTTAAACTAGTACGGAATTCTAAGTTCTATATTTGTTTCTACTAATTCATTTTAGCACCTAGCAGAAAAAGAACATTCTTTGAGATGAGGGTTGGGCATCCCTTGCATTTAAATTGCAAGAATGGAACATTTAGTTAAGACAATAATTGGAAACTTAGAACTCGTTCTGCTGAGAAGAGTGCTTGTTGGAAAGCTTCTAACTGTTATGTCGATCGCTTGTCGAGGAATTTGACTTTCTCATATGCACATATATCAATGATATTTGCAATTTTATAACCCTATAGTCATCGTGCCTAAATCATGATGAGATAAATAATCAACATTCGCATCCAGAATAAGAGAAAAAACTAATAGTATACTTTATATAACTGTTGTTATATGCCCTAAGATCAATTGGATTGGCTATAAAATATGTCATAATAAGCATTATTATTATTAACTAAGATAATTTTTTGTCAACATTTTGCACAAATATTTGATATTACTTATTTATCTCATAAAGTTTATGGAATAAACATGTTTTATAAGGGAATTACAATAAGTTATAATTATGAAATTATCATTGCATTAAAACATTATTTTTAAATTAATCTTAGTCAATATGCTTGGCCACGATATGACATTGATAAAGCTGTTGAGAACGGCACATGGTTATAATCTTACTTATGAAGCAAACAACCAATCTCATTTGTTGCAGTTTGGATAAACTTGAGCTAACATGTGGGTGCTTTTGGATAAACTTGAGCTAATATGTGAGTGCTTGTTACAAGAACAAGTTCACTGAATACGACCCGATATGAGAATGTCATTTGGTGTTTCACTCAGTGTCTATGGCAACATTCTCATGTTGTGGTTGTACAAGTGATCTTTGACTTAAGATTACTAATGATTTTAGATGAGGATTGTTATACTTTGATTTTACCTTACTTTTGGTACTAATCATGGATGATCCAGTCGAATTCTTTTGAGTATAATATGAGGCATATGAAGATGCATAAGTAATCAAAATAAGATTCATCACCTTGAGTGATTAAGAGAATATCTCAACTAGTCTTGATAAAGATTAACTTAAGAAACCTCTAGCCATAATGGAATGAAGTTTTGGAATAATTTTAAAACTTATTCAAAGAGTTAATTGCCTATCCCGAGACTTAACATGGTTAAACTAATTAAGTATCCACTAATTCATACTCAAGGTTAAACCGAGATATTAAGTGATGAAAGGATAATAATTATACTGAGAAACCAAGTACGAATAGGTTGGTCAAACCTCATTGATCTTACTTGACAATTGGAGAGTCATGACTCATTGCTAGATGACAACCATAATCTACAAATATAAAATTGTTTAATTAGAGAATTAATGATTAACTCAAATATTTTGATTCATCTAATCTGAATTTATTAAGGATTGCAATATTTATATTTGTTGTCAACATGTTAAGGAATCTAATGGGTCACACACAAATAGAACGTGGCTTAAGAAATATTAAAATAAGTTGGACTTAATTTAAATAAGTTTGGAACTTCGTGGTTGAATTAAATTAATTTAAAACCCAAGAGAAATAGTTAAGGCACAAGTCCTATTTGGAATAAGACATGGTCGATATATAAGCAAGGTTGCTCGTCCCTCTCTATGATTGACTCATTGATAATTCATTCATAGCCTTCAATTATTAAAACCTTGTGAAATCAAAGAGAGGCAGCCACATATACTATTAGCATAATATTCGACCAACTTGCATCCCATCTTTCAAGAAGGCTCTTCACGAACTATTAGAGGCTAGACACTTGGATAGCTGACGGTTTGCTACAACTTAGTTTGGTTTTCTTAGAGGATTAGTTTTACAACAAGATCAAAACCTGAAGTAATGCTCTTGTTGTATGCCTCTCTTATGTTGCATAACTTGATCAACATTGATCCTATGGTTTGAAAATTGAGTTTAAATTTTAAGATTTTGTTTCTCTTAAATCTGTTCATACATGATCAATAACTGTGGTATCAGAACATCTGTTGATTCAATTTATACAACTAGATTGTTTAATTGGTATTAATTTCATAAAATTTGTACTTGATTTACTTACCCTAATCAAGGTTGGTTTACAATGTCTTGAAGCACAATTTCTGTAATAGTGTTACTACGAAATTTGTTTCTCTCTCTAGGGTAATTGTATTACTCTTATATTTTAACCCATGATACTATATTGATAGAGAACCGTTGAAATAAAATTTGAGAATTTTTGGACATCGTTTGCTTGCCCAAACATAAGTTGGTTTCTATTTTGAGTAATTTCGGGTAAATGCGATTCTCTTATGAAGACGCAAATAAATACAGTTCTCACTCTATGGTATTCTGATTCCCTTCAAAATTTAATGTATTATAATACACTGTATAAAGACCATTTTGTAAAATTTGAGAATTTTTCAACTTTGTTTGCCTTGTCAAACACGAAGTTGAAATCCAGGCAGTGTTTGATATTGTGTGGCTGCTGACACATTCAAAACGTTTTTGGTTCTCATCCTAGGGTTCTTTGATTGTTACAAAATTTTAACACATGATAATAAATTGTTTCAGGATAATTGTGTTAAATTTTAGGAATTTTTTTAACTTGATTTTCTTCTTCAAATACGAAGTTCAAGTTCAGGTAGAATTCTGCTCCATGCGACAGTAGTCTCCTAATTGAATTAGGATACATTTATAATTGTAGCTGGTATTCTTAATTGTTAAAACTCTTAATAACATGTTAACTAATATCTATGCCTATTATATTAAAAGTATCCCTAGTAAGAGAATGGCCAGCCGGCCAATAGCTGGCTTTTTTTTTTTTTTTTTTTCTTTTCATTCTTTTGGAAAATTATAAAATGTGTTACTAAATTAAATGTATTTATATTATTTAGTTATTATAATAAATAATTATAAATATTTTTTTTACTTTTGTGAGTGATAGTAACAAATTAGATATCCGATATTATTTGATCCGTTATTTGTGGATTCAGATATTGCGGATTCGAATAATTTGCAGATTCAGATATTGGATTTACTATCCGCAAGGGATTCAGAGTGGATTCGAAAATAAATCCTTGGATATCCGTTATCTGAAACCAATTTGATTTTGGTTTGGATAGTGTCGAATATTTGAATCTGTTATCCGAATCCAATTTATTTATGCGAACAAAGGATTCGATATCCAAATTCAATATCCATTTACATATTTAATTTTATATTTTTATTTTTAAAAAATGATTTAATAAATTCTGATATTTAGTGGGTTCGGATATACGGTGGATATTGCTCTTTAAATCAGATGCAGATTCAGATAGTGATATTTGGATAGTAAAGGATAATAAATGGATTTAGATTTCAGATAGATTAAGTGGATTCAGATTCAGATATTTAAAAAATTATTGATATCCAATCCGCTGTCATCCTATTCGTGACTAAATTTTTTTGGAATAATTACAAAATTAACTAATAAATCAAAAATATTTACTATTTATTATCATAATAATAAATAATTATTAGTAAGGAAAAAGAATATTTTTTTTCTTGAAAAGTCTGTAATCAAGAGTATTTTTTTTTAAAGAATTATAAAATAAACCAATAAATTAAAAATATTTATTATCTATTATTATACAATAAATAATTATTAATAAGAAAGTAGAAAAAAAATTATGTGAAAAAAAGATTTTGTAATTATTTTTTATTTTTTGAAAAGAAAAAAAGAAATATCAGTAGGAGTAATTGGTCGATTTGGACTCTTACAATCGAAGAAAATAAAATCTGATTGGTAAAAAAACCGACTTAAGGTTTATTTTTTGATAAATTTGTCATTTGATTTCAAAAAAGTTCAATTTTATAAATTTATGTTTTTAATTAAAATTGATTTAGTAATATATTTTTTTTATGAAGAAGATGTAATTTGAAATATTTGATTTTTATGTTTAAAATATAATTATCTTAATATATATATATATATATTTAAATATTTAAATAAATACTATTTAATACAATTAAAAGTATATAAAAAATTTCAAGTCCCTAGCAAAGCGGGACGGGGAACCATTCTAGTATTAAATAGAAACCAACTCAATTGTAAGTTTATCAAAAGGTAAAAACTTGAGTTTCTCAGGTTTTTCTCATTTTCTTTCTTATACAAGTTGGTACAAACTAGTTTTAATAAAAATCAACTTGATAATCAAGTCTGAAAATTTAAGGTTCATATGGAACCCACTGAAGTCCCAGTGCGCGGCAATTAAAGGCACCAATCACACTGAGGGCTATTTGGGTAACATCCCATCAGTGCGGTTAAGGCCTTTTCCCTGCACTGGGGCCAAAAATTTCACTTGACCTTTAAGCGTTCAGTTGAATTTCCTCTATTGGAGGTCTCCTTCCCCCTTTACCTTACTTTTTTTTACACTATAATGCAAGAACGAAAATATCATTGCCACTTGTAGTCTTTGCTTTTTTTATTATTTATTTTCCTTTTTATATTTAAAGTTTTTAAAGTAATATTATAATTATTTAACATATCATTTATATAATTATTATTTTGAATAAATAATTTATATGATTATTTAATAATTATTATTTATTTTTAGTTAAAGATGTGTAAATATATTATTATTTTTTTTAAAAATAATTATTAATTAAAATAAAAATGATCATTTAAATAAAACATAAATAATTTATCAATACACTTTTAGAATAATGTTTATAATGGTCATTTTTCGTTCTTATCTCACGGTAACCGTTATTTTGTTATCCAAACACAACTTCACCACTGATTTTAATCTCATTGCTACAGTACTCAATCTCACCGCTACAATGACTAATCTTATCGCCATCACTGTTTTCAATCTCACCAGAGTTAATCTCACACTCCATCCAAATAGACCCTTAGAGAACTTGTTCATTAAGATTTCAAGATTTATTTTCTTGATCACCAAAGGATTGTTTTGCTTAAAACTTAAGTAATTGTTACTTGTTTAAGGCAGTTAACCAGAGGCAAACTAAGGCATCCTAAAGGGTTTTTAACCCTTAATTTGGTGGTCAAAAGGTGCGGCTATGGTTGTTTCATACCATGCAGAATGAAACTGTCATGAGCCAATCTTGTATCGGGCCATGACCGGGTAGAGGTGCCATGGGATGGTAGTCATTATGTCTTAGGAAAAGTGTCCCAATTTCAAACATTGTAATGGTTCTTGGTAGAAATCTTGTAAAAGCTCTTAAGCTCTTTATAGGGGGTGAGCAGTCGACGGATTGTTGGCCTGCCTCACTGGTTAAGGTATGTGCTAGGCCACCATCTAGGGCTGCCCCTATGGCCCGAACGATGGTGGGGAAGACTCGATGATCTTTTGTAATCTTTTGTACTCTTTTCAAAACTAATAAAACTTTTTTCCTTTGGGGGCATCGGGGGTCACTGGTGTGCACCCGCTATGCCTCACGATATTGAGATGTGACCTTGAGACTAACTACTAGCTTGCTTGTTGCTTGATTAGATAATCGAGAGAACTTGGCTGACTTGTATGGAAGCTTCCATCCAAGTGCCCCACGGACTAACATTCAATTGAGGCAAAGCTTAGTCCTTGACAATGAAACCCTGTGTCATATGCTACAAGGTTTCCTAGTTTGATGATGTTTGAATCAAATCCTAAAACCAACCTTGCTCCAACATTAATTTGATTTTCCTAATTTGATTAAGAATTGAGAAATCAAATTTAATGAAGGTTCTTAATTTAATTAGAATTCCTAAATTGTTTAGAATTTCTAATTAAACTAAGAACTACTAATCCTAGTTAGACTATGACTTAACAAGTAACCCTAGTATGATGAAGACTACTCCAGATTTGTAGTTTGACTTGGATCTTACTAATTTGGTATTCCTAATTGATCTAGGACTTGTATAACAAGATTATATTAAGAGTCCCAGTTGAATTAATAATCTTAAATGGTTTAGAATTACTAATTCCACAAGGAACCACAAATTCTAGTTTGACTAGAACAACACTATTAATCCTAATTTGACTAGGACTTCTCAATACATATAGTTTGATATGGATTTTAATTAATTGGTTATCCTAAATGGTTTAGGATATGTAAGACCATATTATATTATGAATCCAAATTGAATCATAATCCTAAATGGTTTAACACTACTACTTAAACAAACAACTAATCCTAATCATACTAGGAGACATAATAAGTTAAAGACTCCAAAAGTTTGTTTGCATGTAAATACTGAGTTATTTGAACCAAACAAAGCCTAACATCACAATGTTTGATTTAATATAAAGAATATATGATATTGATATTAGTTCAAATGGCATGTAAGATCATGAACTTGAACTAAACAAAGTTTTACTTTCATATTATAACTATGAATCTATGATTAGATGGTTATGAATTCAAAAGCCCTTATTTATGGATGGTTAATTTTGCTTTATGGTATTTTTGAATAAGGATTTTAGGCCTTTCCTCTTCTCTAAAATTTTGGAATTGTAACATTCTTTTCCAATCTTACTTCCCTTGAATGTAACTCAAGATTTCTCTAAATGATGTAATAGTTACATATGTTAGAATTAAGATAGAAAATTAGTTGTAAGTCCAAGAATGGAGATTCAAGGCACAATGAAGACACCAAGGAGATTTTGCATGATGACTTTGGAAGACTAATCAATGCAATCCCTAGGTTTTGATCATCTAGCTCCTTTATTGGCTCAAAAGAAGCTAGTTTAGTAAAAGTCCATAATAATCCAAAGTAGTATGCATGCTCGATCTATATATATGTTTAAAATATGATAAATTCTAAGCATGTATATTTAGAAAGCATGATAGGATTTATATGTATGTTTAATACATGATAAATACTATGCATGCAATGAGACCAAAATATTTAAATAATTAAATCCCTCACAAAATAATGTCACATGTTTTTCAACATGACCAAGTTGCCTTCCATATATCGTAACAAAACAGGAGTTTCTACTTTTGAGACTTGTTAGGACACACCCATTGTCTCTTTATTTGAAATATGTTAATGTTATGATTAACTAGTCTTAACTAACTTATATAATTTGGATGAGCACACTTACGATCATATACTGCTAGAGACGTGGATTTGGCGAATTGCATAAGATGTAATTAGATAAGGAGTTGCCACCCAATTGATCTAGGAGTCACACTAGATATGATTGATAAATTAAGTTATCTATCTAATTTACTTATTATAATTTGTTGGGGCACACTCAAGGTTCTGATGAACTAAATGGGATCCTAGTCCACTAGGAAAAAAATAGATTTTTCCTGAATCAGTAGAGATGGCTATTAATTTGAAGAAAATAGTGGGAGCAACCAATTATAAGATAAAATACCTTATCTAAATTGGTTTAATGCAATATGACTTTTAATTGTTTATACTTTTATGACTATTAGAATGTAGAATAATAACTAATTATCACTTTGTGCATAAATAATGCCATTTGGGCCAAAACTTCTAGGATTGATACTAAGACTTGAGAGTAGTTCTCAAGCAAGAAGGAATTTATATTTTCAGATCTACCTATCATTATTGAGGATATTAAGATGAGACATCATAAAGCCACATATATGATGTTTGCTATTATAACTCTAATATTCTAAAGCCACACTAAAAGGGTGCTTCTCTTTTGTTTCATCTTTTAGGTATAAGAATAGTTCTTCTAAGAAAAAGAAAAACAAAGAAAAAAAGAAAGAAAAGAAAGAAAAGTGACCTAAGTTGGTAAGGCCATAAGGCTGAATGGTGGATAAAGAACAAACACAAGGACACTTGTCATTACAATGGAAAGATATGCTATTGGAAGATAGACCAAAAGTTTTACTTTGCGAAGCTTGAATGAGAATAAGCTTAGTGAAGTGTCTACTTCAAGTAATATTTATGATTGAGATAAACTTTTCATAAATAAGTATTGGATGCCAAATGTAGTTCTCATTTGTATGACAAATTGCAAGAACTAAAGAAAAGTATAAAATCAAATCTCAATATAAATGTCAAGAAAAACTAAGTTAGATAAACCAAATCAATCTTATATATGGAATTGTAGACTTGATCATATCAATAAACAAGAATCACAAGGTCACATAAAGAAGGATATCTTAATCCTTTTGATTATGGATCATATAAAACTTGTAAATCATGTTTGATTGAAAAAATGACCAAATCACCTTTTAATTGAAAGGATGAAAAGTCTAGTATGTTACTTTGACTAGTACATTCATATGTATGTGGTCTAAATGAACAAAAATTCTAAAAGAGGATACTCATTTTTCATTAAATTCACTGGTAACAATTCAAGCTATGGTTATGTATATCTAATGAAGCATAAGTCTAAATCCTTTGAAGGGTTCAAGGAATTTAGAAGAAACAAATTAGCAAAGTATCTTAACACTAAAAACCAATCAAGGTTGAAAATACTTGAGCCAAGAGTTTTTTTCGCTTATGTGAAAGAGAATTGGATTCTCTTATAATAGAGAAACTGAACCTTTTTGGACATTGTTCTATCCTTGAGAAATAGTTCTAATCTTCTTACTTCCCTTAGAAATATTCTTTAGAAACTACTACTTACCTACTAAATAAGGTTGCATCCAAATCTATTGACATGTAACCATATAAGATATGGAATGTCTAGATGCCAAACATGTCATACTTAAAAGATTTGGAATGCATGGCTTGTGAAGCATGCATCATTCAACAAGCTTAGAGCTAAGTTGAATAAATGTAAGTTTGTGGATATCTAAAAGATTTAGATATAACTTCTATTGCCCTATTGAGCAAAAACGTTTATCTCAAATCATGCCATTTTGTAAAATAAATAGTTTATACTATAAAAAGGTAATTGGAGTAAAGTAGAACTTGAAATAGTTCAAGAAACACAAACTATAAATTCCAATGGAACAAGGGCATTTGATTAAAGCATTAGATGCATTGTCGGAAGCTAAGCTCGAAGTACAAAACAACTCCGAATGTTGAGCAGGATGTAAAATTTCCAAAGAAATATAGATTTCTTACGGATAAAAAATGTATATTACTCATAGATGATGAGCCTACTACATATGAGGAAACAATGTTGGACATTGAATATGATAAATGGCTTGAGGCCATGGAATCCTAAATGCTCTTGATCCAAACAAACCAAGTATAAACTGGAGAACCTACCCAAATGGATTTGATCCATAGGGTGCAAGTTGGTCTTCAAGGGGAAGACCAATATGGATGGAAATGTATAAATGCTCAAAGCAAAGCTAGTAGCTAAAGATTATAAACAAGCCAAAACGTTGACTTTGAAGAAATCTTTTGCCTTGTAGCTATGCTAAAGTCCTTTGAAATATTGCTTGCTATAATTGCATACCATGATAATGGGATTTGGCACAAGGATGTCATAACCATATTCCTTAAAAGGAATTTTGAAAGGGATGTGTACATGACATAATCTGAAGGTTTTACATCCAAATAAAATGAAAAATAGACGCAAGTTGCAAAGATTCATATAAGGATTAAGTAAGCACAAAAGGAGTTGGAACATCCGTTTTGATGAAATAATCAAAAGAGTTTGATTTCACCAAAGACATGAATCTTGTATGTACAAGAAGGTTGGTGAGAGTATAATCGTTTTGATGATGTTTTATATGGATGGCATATAGCTCATAGGAAATGAAATACCTATGCTACAATCTATAAAAGATTTATCTATCCAAAGAAAATTCCATAATGAATATATGAGAAACAATCACATAATTGGATAAAAATATCTATATGGATAGATTTAAAAAGTTGTTAAAACTCTCCTAATCCATATACATAGTCAAGCTGCTAAAAGAATAATGAATTTAAGAATAGATTTGTGCCTAGGTTATATAGCATAAACATAAGCAAGATGCTAAAGGGTTTAGCAAGAAGATACATGTTTATGTTGTATTACATGAATCTCTCCAAAGGCATAAGATGAGAAAGGTCACACTGATAGAATACAATTGTTTTGACAATTGCATCTATTATATACAAATGCTATATATCCTGCTAGATTTTTTATAATCTGTGGAAAGACTAAAAATCATAAAGAATGTTATTTCACATTAACTATCAATCTTGCAAGAATGATAACAAGTTTCAAAGTGATTACATTTTATTCTAAATAGCGGAGCCGGTGAGTTGGAAAGAGTTCCAAAAACAACATAACCACAGATTCTACAACCTAATCCAAATATAACTCTTTGTCTGAGGTGGCAAAAGAGATGTTTTGGATCAAGAAAGTTCAAATCTTGAACTCTACGATTCCGAGCATTGTTGAGAACAATGGAGCATTGCGTATGAAAAAGTAATCAAGGTCTCATCAACGATCCAAACATGTTGAGTCATTACCATTTGATTATAGAGATAATAGAGAGAAATGGTACAAAAGTATAGCGAGTTCCCATAAAGGATAAACTAACAAATGATATCTTTTTACTAAGCCACTATCCCATGATTGCCAAATGAAGGAGTTTGGTATTGGATACCAAGGCGACTGGCATTAGTGCAAGAGGGAGATTGTTTGTGTATGCCCTAAGACCAATTAGATTATCTATGAGATACATGTTATATTAAGCATTACTATTATTAACTAAGGCATTCTTTATCTACAAGTTTTGTATACTTAAATATTTGATATTACTTGTCTGACAAAGTCCATGGAATAAATATGCATTGCAAGATAATTAAAATAAATATTAATTACTAGATCACCATTGCATTAAAACATTAGTCCTAAATTGTTCCTAGTCAATGCTTTATCAAGATAGGACATTGATAAAGTTGTTCATGGTTATGTTCATGCTTATAAAGCAAGCAACAAATCTCATAGGTTGAAGTTTGGTAAACTTGAGCTAACATGTGGGTGCTTGTTACAAGAACAAGCTCATTGAACATGACCCAATATGAGAATGCCATTTGGTGTTTCAGTCAATGTCTTTGGCAATATTCTTATGTGGTGGTTGTATAAGTGATCTACTGACTTGAGATTACTAATGATCTTTATATGAGGATTGTTATACTTTCATTTTACCTTATGGTCCTATCATGGATACTCCAGTCGTGTTCTTTTGGGTATAACATGAGGTATATGAAGATGCATAACAATCAAGATAGGATTCATCATCTGTGATCAAGAGAATATCTCAACTAGTCTTGATAAGGATTAACTCAATAAATCTCTAGCCATAGTAGAATGAAGTTTTGGAATAGTTTCAAAACTTATTCAAAGAGTTAATTGTCTATCCCAAGACTTTACATGGTTAAACTAATTGAGCAGAAAATAATCCATGCTCTAGGTTATATATACCGAGATAATAACTAATGAAAGTATAATAATTATAGTGCAAAAAACACAGATAGGTTGGCCAAACTTCATTGACCTTTCTTAAAAATCAAGGGTCATGACTCATTGTTAGATGACAACCATGATCTACAAATATAAGATCAATTAATTAGAGAATTAATGATGAACTCAAATGATAATTTGATTCATCTAATCTAAATTTAATAAGGATTACAATATTTATATTTGTTGCTAACATGTTAAGAAACTTAATGGGTTACATAAATAGAATGTGGCTTGAGAAAGATTAAATTGAACTTAAATTAAGTTGAACTCAATTTAAAGAAATTTCTATTGGGATTCGACCTCAAGCTCAAACATTAATCGAGTTAAAGAAGAACATGAACGCAGCAGAAAAATAAACAAAGAGATAGTCGAATCTTACAGAATCATACATGTAAAATTTTAAAGCGATCTTGTAATTATAAAGCATACATCTGATTAAGATTCATACCTTAACTCAAAGATCTAGTAATCTTGAGTTTACAAATAGCCCACTCAATCTTGATCATTAAGAATGCAACACCGAAACTTTAGCCACAAAAGTGTCTGGCCTCTTAAATGTGATCCACACAAGATGATCAAGAAAACCTTCATAAGGTAGGAACGGTGTCCTGACAAGAACCATGCTAATGGTTTAGATTTTAAAACCTCTCCCCATCTAAACATCCATGGTCGAATGCTTTATTAGGCATAAAAAGGAAAAGAAAACGCTTTTCTACTTCCACAGGGTTTGGTACGCCAACCTAGAATGAAGATCTTGATCATCTTTCTTTTCACGGGGTTTGGAGCATTAACCAAAGGCAAGATCTTTATCTTCTTTCTTCTCACTCTAAGCCTTTGCTCTCTTGAGAGAAACCTTTTCTCTCTAGCAATCCATAAAGAGGCAAGAAGGAAGAAAGATATCAAGAAGACGCCAATACGCAAGGCACTTCTCATCTACCGCAAGCCATATGGAATTCGATCAAGCTATCATGTTGTTTATATAGGGCCGGCAACACTCCAGGGTTTGGACTAAAGGCTATAACATAACTCTTATGTATTTGCTCTTAAGTCCTTCCACTTAATTAAACTATTTAATAAAGTCCTTATTGATTAAATTCTCAATTTAATCAATTAGGCTCATTCCATTTTAATCTCTTAATTCACCTTTCTGTGTCTGACCCATTAGGCTTCCAATATGTTGGTAATGAATATAAATTAATCTAATTAATTTATACTCATAGATCATGAGCAGACTCTAGCAAGCCATCATGACCACCCAAATACTGAAGAGTCAAGTTAGTCTCGACATAACCTTTCATGTTCAGTCTATTAGTGTAATTCGGTCCTTTCACCAAATATCCCCGAAAGACCATGAGCATGGTGCAATGTCTACTCATGTTCAATCCATATTAGTTCCTACAGCTATTGGTTAACTTTGTGAACTTAGAGAAACTATTTCTCCTAAATTCATCATACTCTGGCCAGAGATTCCATCAAGTTAACTTAAGCCAGTAATAGATGAGATATGTCTTCGATATCACTTGATGTGGTGAATCCTCTCTGGATCACTCATCCATCTTCGTATGCTTCATGTCATACCCAAAATCACCCAACGATAAGCATCACTCTTTGGGACCCGTTTGTGATTAAATCAAAGCATGACAATTCACATACAAGATGACCTGGTATCACAAGTCAAATGACTACTTACACGACTGACACGTGAGAACGTTTCCATAGACACTTGAGTGACAATACCAAATGGAGTTCTCACTGCGGGCCATGTTCAGTGAACTTGTTCAACAGACAAGCACCTACATGTTATCCTAAAGTATCCCTTATACTTCAACAAGTGAGATTAGTTGCTTACTAAGTAAGTAGGCTTAACATGTACTAGTCTCTGAGCATTGCCAATGCACCGTCTTGGCAATACGATGACCAGGAACCATTTTAGGATCATGGCTTTGATGCATAAGGATCTCACAATTATAAATAATTCCTTTGCAAGGCCTTTATGTTCCATGGGCTTCATCCGATTAGTACTTAATAACTCTTTATCATTGTACTAACATGAAGGAAAACCTTGTATCACTAAGATATAGTGATGGGTTTGCGTTATTGATAGTTTATGCCTGACCAAACCGATTGGCTCTAGGGCATATGCCAACAATCTCCCACTTGCACTAAGCCAATCGCTAACGCATCCAATGCCGAACTCTTTCGATTAGCAATTGTGTCTCTACTAGGACATAGCTTTAGTACATTTTTGTGAGAATATGCTTCGGTCATATACTTTTGATAATCTCTATTATCATAGTCACAATACTTATCCGGATCACAATGAAACCCGATTTTGTATGGCTCATGTTGCTACTTTAACAACTAGGAATCTTTTAATTAGCCTAGTGAGCTATGGTCCAAATACACCTTCTTATAGCCTTAAACAAAAGGTTTGTATTCTGACTTTGAATATAAATAATTCAGTCCTGTCTGATTTGGAACGTTTCCAAATGACTGAATTTATTTACATCATAGCATTAAGTCACTTGTTGGATTTTCTCTATGTTAAACTTATTTAACATTTAATCCAATCCGTTGTTGCTAGATCTGTTAGATCTTAGCATAACTATCGATTTACCTTTTAATCATCAATGTATCTGATATACATTGTTCAATGAGTAATCCTCATTACTCCCACTAACCTTAGTTGTGCACAAAAGATGTCTCATCCTTTTGATAAATTCAACTCTTGAATGTAACTATCTCAATCCATTGTCTTAACAGTGTTCTATTAAGTAGACTCATCTCTTATGAGTTATGCATCACTATGCATCCTACTTAACCATTATGTTTAGTAGACTCATCACATATGAGTAATGCATCATAATGCATCCTATTAAATCTTTGTGCCTTTATGCATTCTATGCATAATATCAGATTTCAACTTATGACCTTTAACTTTTAAATGTCATAAAACTCCCACTGTTTCCTACTTGTATAGAAACATTCAAAGTAAACTTATTTACTTTCCTATGGGATGTGAATTCAAAACTTTTTTGAATGCACATTTGTAATTATAGAACCAAACATCTCATATCCCATATGAATGTTTGTTTTACAAATACAATTCGAAATCCTCTCTAGGTTAGTGTTTCGGCAATCTTGGCTATTTGGAGCATCATGGACTTTTCTATGTAATCACATAGTAATGTTCATCCAATTCATCTTATATGAATTCTACTAGATAATCAATCAATTTAGTTTCAAGCCATTCTTCATTTAGATCATATCTTAATAAGAATGCTCTTTAACTAAATTAGTTTCATAATCTCATTATGAAATTCCTTGAGCCAAACCTCATCTAATTGTCAAGTTTTGTATAAGATTTCCTTTGATTCATAATCAAAGAAACTACTAGTATCTATATACTTTAATCTTATACTTTTGACTTGAACAACCTTTGATTATCTTGTATGCAAGTTTCTAGTTTTTATGAGTGTAATAAGACCATGATATGGAACAAATTCCATATGACCTTTCGGTTCATTCTAGGATGAATGGCCAAGCATATAATGATAATGTTTCTAAAACATTCATCATGAATAGGTTGGCAAGCTTGATCAAGTATCAACTAAGGTTGCCACCTCCTTGGTCTTATTCTTTTCACTTGTCCTTACTATTAGTTCCATCTATACGTCATACATATCTTTGAACCAATCTTATAGGTATCATATACCTAAAGGTAGTGAAAACAAACTTATAATAACCATAAAGTAAAACTTCTCAAGTTTCACTTCCCTTCAAGTATCGAATATACTTCTTGCATTTAAGCCTCCAATGCCATGCATTGCCACAATGATGGTATGTCCTTTTATCAATATCAATTTCTTTCTTTATCTCAACATCCTAACTTTGAAGAACATTTCTTCGGTTACCTTTCCCTGGTGGAAGTAACAAAATGGATGATCTTCTAGTCTACTGAGCACATTCAGCAACACCAATTGGTTCATGTTGTAATACAACATGACTTGCAAATTGCTCTTAGACAATGAAGAAAGAACTAAGTCCATACTTAGATTATGATCTATAAACCAACCAAGTTTCTCAAATTTGTTGATGCACCCATTAGCACATGATGCCTCATAGGCTCCTTCTAACATCTTTCATTGGAACAATTCCTTGAGATGTTGAACTTCTCATTGCTAAATACCTTATAGAACAATTCTGTAAGGTCATGGATCATTAAGGACATAGACATTCATTTTATATCACAATCTTTATTGTGCAACTGATTAGTGAAATCGACTTTAAATAGTTTGCATCAAGTATGTAATCAAGTGACTAGTTAACCTGCCATGACGATTTATATCCCATATAACCAATGCATATAATAGTCATTATGCAAATTGCAATCATTAAAACTAGGTTTTAGAGTTTAAATGATTGTTCTCACTGTTTTATCAACATAGTAGCCCTCTTCTACTATTCGAGAAATTTAACTTTTAAACTTCTTAGTGAGCAAGGATCCCTTTCATCCCACCATGACCTTGAGTGACTCAACAAGTCATGTTGAAACTAATTGAGTAGGTAACTTTGCTTACCAATTGCATTTCTATGCAACTCCTTGATCAGTTAGGTGACAACTCTTTACCTAAATGCATTATATGCATTTTGCCTAACCATTGCCTCTAAATGTCATGTGATCAAGTTTTAAAACATCCGGATTACATAACACTTAGTTGAGTAAGACCCACCTTCAATAACTCAAACATATTCGTACAGTAGTTTGACCTTGAGTGACTCAACAAGCCTCTTACTGGAAGAACTCTGGTTATCTTGTTAAGATGGTGGAAGACAACTTATCATGCGTAACATGGACTCAATATAATTTAATGAGGGATTTCTTTATTTCATTAATTAGGTTTCATTGCTTTTCTTTGTCGATTGACATGCATTGCATTTATTCAAATATATATCACATATATGAATTCAAAAATAAATCTATTTCATGCAATCTACTAAGATGATTATGGACTTTATTACTCTAGTTTCCTTGAGCCAATAGGAAACTAGGTGGTCAAATTCCTAGGGATACCATACATATAAATTATAATCTTAGCCTAGATCTAAATCTACAAAAAAATATAACATTTACATATCTTTGATAGAAACCTCGAGTTACATTCGAGGAGAGTTAGGTGAGAAGAGAATTTACATCCCCAAAAATGAAAAAGAGAAGGCATGGTTGGCAGACCCTATTTATAAAAATACCAAACAGAAAATTTAACCATCCATGACCTAAGTCTAAGGTCTAAGTCCATAACCATCCTCATGCTTTCATAATCATATCATAAAGCATAAAAATAAATGCATACATATTTAATGTCACTTAGTAATCTTGTGTGTCATTTAAGGAAAGTAATATTTAAACTCATTTAAATATACTTGGCTCAAATAATTTAGCAATTTTAATTTTAATTAAATGTACTTGAGTCCTAATCCAATTAGGATTCTTTGAGTTAAAATCTTTCATCTAATTAAACAATTTAATTAGATTTCCTAACACCTTAGGAAGTTTAAGTTTGATTAGGAAACATTCTCTACAAGGAAAGTTTCATATCTTCTCCTAACTTTTAGGAGTCCTTGTTCAACTAGGAAACAATTTCCACAAGGAAAGCTTAGGTGCATTCCTAACTCTTAGGAATCCAATCTTGACTAGGAAACAATTTCCACAAGTCCAAATTTCCAAATAATAAGAATTTCCAAAAATAGAAGGTGATGCCCTAGCACACAACTTTTGTGTGCAGCCGCTTCCTACTTTGGTAAGTAGCATTGCTGCATTCGACAACCCTTGTTAAGGCAACGTTTGCTTCAAGAAGCCGCCTCTTATAGTGGCTAATGTGGTGAACAATTCACACACACTTCATCTTTTGATTTTCAGCCAATTATACCTATAATTCAAGAACTCAAGGCTGCCTAGAAAATTCCAGCAACCATGCAAACTGTTTTCACAACTTTGAGAGGCAATTTCGACAATCATAAAAAAATAAAAAAATTCACCAAAAATTACAGCATCTAGATAGACATGTTTCGGAATTTTCCTCAAATTTTCAAAATTTTTGGACACCTCTAACCATGTCAAAACTGCAACTTACAGCACGTATGCAAAAAAAGTCCTACACTTTGTTCTTCGAAATTCAAGCACCAAAACCAATTTAAATCAAATCCAAACTTGTTTCTTTTAACTTCTTTGTGTCATGCAATCATATGGCAACGTTAAACATTAATCAAATCAATTTTAAACATGTTTTAAACAATTTAAAACACCAAGAATTGAAACAAAGCAGAAAACATTTTTTTTCATGGAACTTTGCTAAACCGACACACAATTCAATCCAATTGAATATTACCAAGAATTAAACATATAAATCACAAGAAAACTTACAAGCAAGACTCTGATACCACTGTTGGGATTGGACCTCATGCTCAAACATTAATCGAGTTAAAGAAGAACATGAACGTAGTGGAAAAACAAACAAAGAGATAGTCGAATCTTACATAATCATACTTGTAAAATTTTAATGCGATCTTGTAATTATAAAGCATACATCTAATTAAGATTCATACCTTAACTCAAAGATCTAGTAATCTTGAGTTTACAAACAGCCCACTCAATCTTGAACACCAAAAAGGCAATGCCAAAACTTTAGCCACAAAAGTGTCTAGCCTCTAACGGTGATCCACACAAGATAATCAAGAGAACCTTCATAAGGTAGGAATAGAGTCCTGCCAAGAACCATGCTAGTGGTTTAGGTTTTAAAACCTCTCTCCATCTTTCTTCTCACTCTAAGCCTTTGCTCTCTTGAGAGAAACCTTTTCTCTCTAGCAATCCATAAAGAGGCAAGAAGGAATAAAGAAATCAAGAAGACGCCAATACACAAGGCACATCTCATGTGCTGCAAGTCATATGGAATTCGGTCAAGCTATCATGTTGTTTATATAGGGGCGGCAGCACTCTAGGGTTTGGACTAAGGGCTATAACATAACTCTTATGTATTTGCTCTTAAGTCCTTCCACTTAATTAAACTATTTAATTAAGTCCTTATTGATTAAATTCCCAATTTAATCAATTAGGTTCATCCCATTTTAATCTCTTAATTCACTTTTTTTTGTGGTGACCCATTAGGCTTCCAATATGTTGGCAATGAATATAAATTAATCTAATTAATTTATACTCATAGATCATGAGCAGACTCTAGCAAGCCATCATGACCACCCAAATACTGGAGAGTCAAGTTAGTCTCGACATAACCTTTCATGTTCAGTCTATCAGTGTAATTCGGACCTTTCACCAAATATCCTCGAAAGACCATGAGCATGGTGCAGTGTCTACTCATGTTCAATCCATATTAGTTCTTGCAGCTATTGGTTAACTTTGTGAACTTAGAGAAACTATTTCTCCTAAATTCATCATACGCTGGCCAGAGATTCCATCAAGTTAACTTAAGCCAAGAACAAATGAGATATGTCTCCGATATCACTTGGAGTGGTGAATCCACTCTGAATCACTCATCCATTTTCGTATGCTTCATATCATACCCAAAATCACCCTACCATAAGCATCACTCTTTGGGACCCATTTGTGATGAAATCAAAGCATGACAATTCACATACAAGATGACATGGTATCACAAGTCAGAAGACTACTTACACGACTGACACGTGAGAACGTTTCCATAGACACTTGAGTGACAATTTCTCACAGCGGGCCATGTTCAGTGAACTTGTTCAACAGACAAGCACTTACATGTTATCCTAAAGTATCCCTTATACTTCAACACGTGAGATCAGTTGCTTACTAAGTAAGTAGGCTTAACATGTACTAGTCTTTGAGCATTGCCAATGCCCCGTCTTGGCAATACGATGACCAGGAACCGTTTTAGGAACATGGCTTTGATGCATAAGGATCTCACAATTATAAATAATTCCTTTGCAAGGCCTTTATGTTCCATGGGCTTCATCCGATTAGTACTTAATAACTCTTTATCATTGTACTAACATGAAGAAAAACCTTGTATCACTAAGATATAGTGATGGGTTTGCATTATTGGTAGTTTATGCCTGACCAAACTGATTGGCTCTAGGGCATATACCAACAATTTCAAATTGAATTAAATTAACTAAAACCCCAAGGGAAACAGTTATAGCACAAGTCCTATTTGAATAGGACATGGCTGGCCACTTCCCTATATAAGCAAGGTTGGTCGCCGCTGTCTATGATTGATTCATTCATAATTCATTCATAGTCTTCAATTGTTGAAATCCAGTAAAACAAAGAGAGGCAACTGCTTATCCTACTAGCATACTATTCGTTCAAGTTGCATCCCCTCCTTCAAGAAAGTTTTTTCACTCCTTGTTCGTGTGGACTATTATTAGAGGCGGGACACTTGGAGAACTGATGGTTTGATACAACCTAACTGGTGTTTGGAGGATTAGTTTTGTCTCAAAGTTCAAACCTTAAAGTAAGGCTCTTGCTGCATGTCTCTCTTGTGTTACATAACTTGGTCAACCTTAATCCTATTGTCATAACGATCTTCGCGGACCGTCGAATGACGTTGAAAGGTTAAGGTGTATGGGGGGAGGAAAAGAAGAATTCAGTTCCTCATAAATAATATGAGAGTTTTAAAACAACCTCGAAAAAAAAAAGAGTCGCCACCTATCTTTTTTGGCTATGTGTGATCGGTCACCTATTAAAATCGATTTTATAAAACATTTTAAAATTAATTAAAACATTTTGAAAAAAATAACTATTTTAAAGTCTGCGCTTTAAACCAGAGAAAAAAAAAACGGGTTCGGGAGTCGGTTACCTTACGGGGAAGGATTAGCACCCCTACAACACCCGTATAAAACAATACCTTATCAATCACGTGTTATCATGAAGTCTCGATGAAAGTTGGTTTTATATTCGATATTTAAAAATAATCATATTATTTCAAGAATGATATGAAATTTATTATTATAAAAAATTTCTATATTCCTCAGCAAACCTTGCAAAACATAGAAGTTTTCTTCATTTTGAAAGCATCCGGATCATTCTCCCTTTTTCAAAAGAAGAGCATTCTGTGGTTAATGATAATTGATGATATACTCCCCGACAAACCCAACAGAGAACTCATAAATCATTATAACTCGGGAACAACCTTGTTTTGTTAAAATTCATTAATTTTTATATGCGATTAAAATCATTTACAAATGATCATGAATATGCAAATATCATTAGAATGGATATAAACACTAATTATCACATGGCATGAAATAATCACAAATTTGCATGGCACTTATTATCTCATGGCATAAAAAATTAGCATGGATATTTAAGCATCACCTAGCATAAATAAATTAAAAATCAACATGAAATTTATTGTCTTATGACATGAATTTTATTATGACATGACAAATAATTCATTATGACATGGCAAATAATTCATCATGACATGACATAATTCATCATGACATGGCATACATTTTATTATGACATGGAAAATAATTTATCATGACATGGCATGCATTTTATTATGACATGGCATACATAATGAACATACACACATCCTTTATCAAGTAGCATGATCAACATATCAACATGGATATCAATTATTAAATGACATAATCATGGAATATGCACATTAATCAAAATATATATGAACATAGAACATGCACACAATATTTTTTTTAAAAAAAAAAAATTCATGGATTTTTTTCATGTATGAAATTATGTAAATGGCATATGTCGAAACATTTTACCGAGCTCCCCGGCAGACCCGACAAAGCTTTAGAAAAATATCCTTTCGCGTGACATTTACGTAATTTCGAATAAAATGAAAACCATACCTTATGATTTCATAAACACGTGCGTTGAATAATTTCCTAACCTCCCCGGCAAACCCGGCGAAGATTAAGAACTAGTTCTCGCCTAATGTCTAGAAAACCGAAAAAGCACGTTTTTATGACCAAAAAATTTATTTTTTATTTTTAATATGCAATGCATGAAAATGGGGCCGTTATCGGAATGTGTTTCTCCCTTGAAGAGAGGATATCTGAATACCTAAAAAGATGTCCGACTATCTTTGAAAGAAACTTAGATTGAACTTTAAAATCGAAAGATTTCGAGAAAGAAGTTTTGCTCGAATTAAGGGGACATCTGAATGCTATTGTTTGACATCCAAATACCTCTAGATGAGGCTCGAGGCAAATGACCTTTTCTTAAAATCGAGAAAAACAAAATTGCAATTTTTTTTAAGAATAAATTACCTTGACCGAATAGCAACTAGTGGAGTAATAAAAAAAGTAAACTCATTTTTGAAGCTCGTTTTAACTACCCTTGACCCGGTTCATCAAAACCATTTTTTTTAGACTTAAATGACCCCAGAAAACAACTTAGAAAAAGCCCCAATAGGTCTCGGGCAGCCCCTCCCCTTAGTAAAAAAATCCAAGCTTTTGCTAGTTTAAAACTTGTTTTAGTCATCCAAAACCCGATTTTAGCTAACTATTTTTTTACCCTTTAAAAAAATTCAAAAAAAAATCTGAAAATTTATCCCTAGGTTCAGCCAAGGGTCTATTAAATGAGATTAGAACAGTTTTTTATTTTAACAAAAAAAGAGAAGGATTCTTGTTGCCTGAAAACATATATCCAACCTTTAAAATATTGTTTTTTCCAACTATTTGGAAAACAAGATTTTGTCTATGAACCATTGGTTGATCTTAGCCAAAATCATGTTGGAAATGGTTTGAAAATATGGTTTACAGCAAACAAAAATGATTGGCTCAAGGCTAACCTCTTGGATGTAAATCCGGCCTAGCCATCACTTGGATGAAACCAAGATCATCAAGCTCATAATCATTTTTTCAAAGAGAAAAACAAATGTAACAAAAGAGAATGCTCCACAATAAACTCATATTTAGCAATATGCCACTTGAGAATGACAAGATATATGAGCAAAAAACATAAACAAGCAAAAAATAAAGGTTGGCTCAAGGTTGGCCCCTTGGATGCTAGATCTGGCCTAACCATCACTTGACAAAACCAAGATCATCAAGCTTAAAACCTTTTTATTTTGAGAAGGAAAACAAAATAAAAATCACTATCCTACCACAATAGACCAACCCGCATCAAATAGCAAGGTAAAACATGAAGCAAAACACAAGCACAATAAGGCCTACTAGTTTCGGCCAAGAAGAAAAAAAAATGGAGGCAAAGAGTTTTGCAAAATTTGTAATTTCGTAAAAGAAGAAGAGAAGAAGAAGAACTTTTGAAAAGCCTTTTGAAAACCTTGAGATTTAAAGAAAACACAAGAAATAAAATTTGAAAATGGATGGAAAATAAAATGAAAAGGAAAGAAAAAAGCAAGCTACCTTAGTAAGCTTTTCAAGAACAAAACCTTTAAACCTTCTTTTTCCTTCTTTCCTCTCTTCCTTTCCTTTTCTCCTTTTCTTTTTTGAACTTTTTTCTTCCCAAATGAAGTAGTAGTCGAATGGTGAGGCAAATTAGGGTTGCTGCCCTTTTAATTCATGTTGGTCGAATACCCATTGCAGAATATCCGAGGTCATGCTTTTTTTATGTCAAATGGTCCCCCCTCCAAATGGTCATCTTTTCTTATTCTTGAGGACCAAGTAACATTCTTATTGGACCAAAATACCATGTCATGTACCTCTTACTCTCTCTCTATCCTACTCATTTATTTATTCACAACAATGCCATATTGTGTTTTCTCCAAAATGGTCTTCATTCTTTATTTTACTATAACTTCTACCTTGGGTTATTTTCATACTTATCCTTCAACTTTTATTTATTTCTTATTCATCCCTCCATTATTTCCAAACCAAATTTCTTTTCAATTGCACCCTTCTCTACAACTCCAAACTTTTAAATTGTGCAATTTAGTCCCTCCATTTACAATTTCTTATTTCTTATTAATCTTCTATTATTTCCAAACCAATTTTTTTTTTCAATTGCACCATTCTCTATAACTCCAAACTTTTAAATTGTGCAATTTAGTCCCTCCATTTCCAATTTCTTCTTCAAATCGATTCTTCTTACCTTCTAATTGATCTCTTCAAATCCATTCTTTTTTTTTATTATTTTCCTTTAAAATGAACTTTCAATTTCTTTTAAATTTAACCATTTCTTATAATTCTCCTTAAAATTGAACTTTCAATTTAGTCCCTCCATTTTCTATTTTTCTTTCAAAAGATTTCTCCCCATATTTCCTTCAAATTGATCTTTTAAATCCATCCTTTTATTGATTCTTATTCAAATTGAAGTTTTCAATTTCATTCGATTTAACCTTTTCCTTTAATTCCGCTTGAAATTGAACTTTCAATTTATTCAATTTAGTCCTTCTAACGTTTCCATTTCCTATCTCGCCTTTCTTCATTCCAATTGTCTCAAATTCCATTTCAATCATCTTTAATTTATTCAAATTAGCCACTTCGTCAACTCAATTTTGCTTTTCCCCCTTTAATTTCAACTTTTGATTTTTTTCGATTTAGTCCCTACACCACTTTTTTTTTAATCTCATCTTTCAATTTTGCCCTTCGGTTTTTCAGTTGTGGCTCTTCAACTATCAAGATGACTTCATCACCATCCCGTTTTCCTTTTAAATCTTGATTTTTTAAAAGTTGACTTTTTCGATTTTGACAAGTTTGACTTTTCAAAGTTAACTTTTCAATGTTGACTTCCGAATCAAAGTGTCAAAACCAAATTATGAGATTAGGGAAAAATTTTAGAAACCCGGGGAATTGAGGGAAGAACGTACCTTATTTAAGGGCCCGGACAAAATTAAGTGTCTACACCTATGATTTGAGAATTGAATTTAAATTTTAAAATTCCGTTGTTCTTAACTCTATTTATGCACGATCAATTCTCAACAATAACAAACTAAAACAACATGAAACTATTTTTATTATACTATCATGTTGATAGCCTGAAGACTATGGTACCTAAATTGCCTGCACTATTTGCATCCGTAAGACTCTAATCATTAAGGTAAAAATGCATAAAGCTAAAGCATATGCTCCCTTTGCTGATTGAAGAGATTCCCACTCATCGTCAGATGACTATAATTTGAAGCCTGATAGATATAAAGTTTAGCTGCATTTATCAGTACGCTACTGCTTTGTGAGGACTACTTTATGGTAAAAGTGTGCCCCCCAAGAGAATCTCGATTAAAGGATATTAGCACAGAGACGAATGCACCTGTTCTGGCTTCTATCTGCTGCAGTAAAATAACGCATGTTGGACCTTTATTTTTCAGCTTCACATACTCGTCCTGCATGCTAGACAGTTCAAATTGTCACTCCTGTCTGATCATCAAAACTATATTTCTGAGGTTCCACCGCAAACTTTTCAAATCAGTATCATTCTAGACACCTCTGGTATTATATTTGACATATAATGATTTACAAGTAAAAGTAAAAGTGGATACTTCACTTGAAAGTTTTAACCAAATATTTGCATCATTGTGCAAAAGTAACTGTTGATGTAGGTTGAGCAGAATGATCTTCTGAGGATTGTTAGGTAGAAGTTGGATGCGGTCTGCAAAGACAGGAAATGTAAAAGGGATCGGAATTTGGCTTCCGGAGCATACTCCGATGCTTAAGTTAGTGTGGAATCAGAAGATATTCAGAGAAAAAAACAGGAATAATCAGAAGGCTTAGTGTTTATGTTTTTTTCTTACCTTAGGCCAATCTTTATTTCACCTATTTATATCCGGTTGCTGGATGTCTATGAGATTGACAAGTGTAAATCGGGTGTTTTTCTACATATAAAGATCTAGCGTAACGAGGTCCTGACGAGTATAACAATAACTTCTCTATAAAGTAACGAGTAAGAACATCACAAAGAAGATTTGACTAAGCAGTGTATTAGTTATCTTCAAGGCAATCCATCAGATTATCAGAACTGCCATAGCAGAAACTTTTATCATTTTAATGAAATGTGCTAAATCATAAGGTTCCCAATTCGATCTGACAGTCCAACAAATAACATAATTTATTGTACATGTGTTTGGAAATTTTTACTAGTTTATTTGCAGTTACTTGACTTCTTTGCTGTTATTCCTTTTTAATGCTTTTAAGGCTTTGTTGAAAGAAAATAGAAAATAGAAGCCAAAATTCGTAATAGTTAAATAAACATAAATACTAAATAGTCCTCTGCCTGTTGGAAGGTACAAGAACAGAACTGACAATCACCCTATTGACCTCTCGAAAACACACTGAAAAGAAGACTCTAGTTATATGAAGTAAGCACAAGACCTCTCGAGTGCCATTGACATTTAAACTCACCACTAAACAGAAATAGATATGAAGGTTTTTTAGCTAGATGATGAACCACGACTGCTTTGTCCAAGTGTAGATGGTCCAGGACTGGGAGTTTGCTTTAATTCAAGTCCCTTTTCAGTCAAGCTGGGGCTTCCTTCCCCCCTCAGTTGACTAATCCGGGGACTATATGCCTTTTGTGAGACTCGTGGGCTGTAAGAAGGTTTTATGTCCCCCAGTGAAGATGGAGTTGTACTTGATACTTTAGGACTTTGTGTACGGCGGATTTCTCCGCGGCTTCTTGTCATAATTTCATCTAGAATTTCTGCATCATCAATATGAGTAGCCCTTGACTGACGTTCCTGGTCCTGTCCAGTATACAAAACATCATGTATAGATTTCTCAGGGAAGATCTAAGATCATAGTCTGACCCATAAATAAAATTATAAAACAGAGATCAATCCATATTGAAAATCATTATCTTTCTCAATGTAATCCAAATATTAGTACACTTACTACCCTTTCTATATAAAAGATCCGTGAAAAATATCGCAGATTGCAGCTTTAAATCCAGACAGAACTAAGTGAAACCAACACTTATTGCAACCTTAGATAGAAACAAATGCACGATGAACTAAAGTGAGGTTCAGAGAGCATACTTCAAATGTCATGTTGTAGGTAATAGCTGGAGCTTCCTCATATTCTGCAGCATCAAGGTCTTGAAGATGGGCACCTTTGAAAAACTTGGGGAGCAAATATTGCCGCACCGGCACAAGAAGCATGATCAAAAGTGGGAAAAGGACTCCAGCTAATGGGATCCATGTTATGCCAAAGCATACTAGCAAGTAAACTGCCTGGAACAAGGTAAAGGTGGCAATAGTTTTGAAAGGTACAGTCTCAACAAAGGTTGCATGATACTCCTCCAACACCCTGAAACAACAGATATATGAATTTAGATATCTAAAATCTTCAAAAAATAAAAATGATAAGTCGAAGTATGGGCATAATTACTAAAATAAAACACAAATGATAGCGAAACTTTTCAGATTATTCATCTTCCATGAGCATTAATGTGAAAAATGACTGTCTATATACAAGACAGTTTTTATGATAAAGCTGTGATACAAAATGAGCAGAGAGAAGAAGATTTTAGAATAGAACTGAAGATATCATTAACATAGTAAAGAAAGGAGTTTATATACTAGAACCCAGGGCAAGAGTCCTGGACTAAGAGGAATAAGTGCTAGCTTTGGTTGCTTAATGAATGCAATCTCTAGTACTCAAAAAAACTAAAAAAAAAAAAAGTAAAAGAAGGGGGAAAAAACAGAAAAATACTTGTATCTCCGACTTGGAGCAGTGAAAAGCAACAATATTCTCTCCCAAAATTGATTCCCAGGCAAGCTTTCAATGGCCATGAAAGCAAAATAACCCCAAAGAACAGAAGTAGGGATCTTCTTAAGAAGAGGCATAGCAGCAACACACCCACCAACCATCAATGCCTGAAGCAAGTTACTGAAACGTTGTTCTTTGACTTCAACAGGTAAAAGCTCATCGATTTCCTTATCCACGTCAAAAATGGTCTCGTCAACAGGTGCATCAATGTAGCCAGTACTTGAGGCCAGTTGGATAGTGGATTCTTTCAGTTCTTTCAGTCCCTATTTTAAGTAAAGGTAAGGGCAACAGGGGATGATAATAGATGGTGTAAATCAAAATGATGAATACAAATTAATCTACCAGAGTGGATGGAAGTTGATAGACAAGTGGAGTCTGCATTTCATGGTATGCCTCTTGCATGCTCCGATATAGTTGACTCAGGTTTGAATTTTTACTTATACTTTTTCGGGCTGTTGATACAAGCTTATTATGCAAAAGCTGTTATCCATAAAACAAAAGAACCAATCACAATGATTTACATAAGAAAGAAGAACTGACAAAAGAATGAAAAGGCTATGTCTGCATTAATAGGAAATATTGTTAGAAGACAACAAAATATGGTAGGAAACTTGAAATTGTGCTCCCAATACGTAAGAAAATTGTCCTCCCAAAACGTAAGAAAATTGTCCGAGCTCCTGTGTCTTACCCTCAGGAGGTCAACAGGTGGACTTAATTTTAGAAAGTACTTTGTGAAATATTTTAACAAAATAAAATAAAGAAGGATGGAAAGAACAAGGGAAAGACGAAGAAGAGTTGGGTCAATTTCTATAACCACATACAGAAGGATAGAAAGAAATTTCAGTTAATTGATGGTTGAGCCTGACACATCGTACATTCATATATCATCAACTAGTAAACCATCTATACCTGATGTTTCAGGGTTGCTAAGCTTTTTGTATGCATTGGAGATTGTGGAATAACACCATTGGCTGGTGGAATGCCAATAAGACCACATAGTATAACCTAGTCAAAACCGTATTAAGTGTTAAGAAAAAAAGAACTTTCAGCAGTAAAAAATAAGCATTTGTTATTATTTAATAGGTTCATCATTCAAAAAAAGTATCGCATGACAATGGCGCACCAGAAAACCCAAAAGAAGAAGGTCATAATGGTATGAAGGTGGCTTTTTCAGATTGAACTCTTTCTGTTGAGCAAGTTGAGATGCTACACTGTGGTCAAAATAGTAAAGCACGGCAATCATTGTTGCTGGAATAAATGCTCCAACTATGTAAAGAGGGGGCACATCCACCATTTCCTGCACAATCGAAAAAATGAGTCTCTTGGCATGTTTTGAAGGAAATTTAACAAAAAATTAGCTCCCATGAAGGAAAGGGAGTAAACAGATGCTAAACATTTGAAAACCACAGAGGATTCACCTTGATAACAGTCCAATTAGAATATGCACCAGGAGACCATGGGTTTGGACTGAAAAGACGCCTTGGGATCCCTCTTGGAACATCATTAACAGGTATGTAAGAAACAGCAGTCCACACAAGCACCATAAGTGGCACCCCATAATCTGCTATAAAACCTCGAAGCCAACCTATCAAAATAAGATGCATAAGTCAGAGAAATAAAATAAATAAGGAATACAAAAGTATGACCTTTCTCCAACCAGGGAACTGAATAAAGCCATAACTTAATTAACGAAAGAAAGAGCTAGGCCACAATTGCATGGTTACGAACTATTCTTTCAATGGAAAAACAAAGGTAACATCAGCCTCTAATCCCTTATGATAAGATTGGAATGCACTCCAATACCTGTTCCATAGCGCCAGGATCTTGCTTTACGGCTCCTTAGTGCAGTGAAGAGGAGGCCAAAGGACAGAACTAGTGCAAACATTCCATTGCCAAATCGCCAAGAAGGCTGAAATGCTGTTTGCTCAGGATTTTCTCTCTGGGGAATGCCAAACTCCTCCACAACTCCCTGTAGAATAAAATTCATTATGTACTAAAATGAAAGCTTTTATCACGGTCTTGGAAGGTAATGTTGGAGAAAAGTGTCAGTACTTGTTAATTTGAAAATTGAAATAACAACAAAAAATACTCAAATTAACTTTAAGTGACACGTAAAAGCATGTTCATTAACATTTCAATTATCCTGATCATAAGAATAGATCATTTCATTTAATAATGTTAGTTATATGAGATACTCACCCGAATAGCTTGCTGCATGAAAAGCATTGCAATTAATAGACCAAATAATTCACCCGCAACACGTGTAAATCGATTTATTATAGAACATGCCCCTAGAATTGCCAATAAGAAAAGCAGAAGTGCTGTCCACACACAAACCCTGAGAACCCATCAAAGTAAAGAAAATAGCTCAGTGCCACCAGAAAACCTATCTGGCTCAGTACTTAAGTATGCTAAGAAATGAAGAAATACCATCCGGTCCAGGCTAAGAAGAGTTTATGCCCCAAATCTTTTCGGTCCTTCGCAAAGTTGAACATAAACGTATACATCAATACTGTTGGCTCTGCAACTCCAAGTATGAGCAGGGGCTGTCCTCCAACAACTGAGTGAATGATTCCACAAAGTGCTGTTGATGCCAGAGTTTGTACTGCAGTCAAACTTCCATCTGAAACAACAACAAGGTATCTCTTAGAAATCATGACACAAATAGCAGAACATGTTAATATACATGTATAATGTCTAGTCCCGACCTGTATTTCTTTCCAGCTGCTCCCCAAAAGATATAACTGGAATTGCTGAAGCAAAGAATATATATGTTGTTGGAGCAAGGATCCTAAATGATCAAAAATTAAATATGTTGATTATAACTTTACAAATTATAACTTCAAAAAGATTGTAGTCTTTGTAATAATGATGTTCATAAACTTCAGATAAATATTTGTTTCGTAAAAATAAATAGGAGCATATTGTATCCCATACATGGATAGAGATGAGCAATGAATGTTACAAACCTGATACCTGCACGGAAGCCACCAGTCCAGTCTTGCTTGTAGCATAAAAGCCTTTCTTTTAGATCATTCTTGATTCCACGAAATGGAACAAAAGTTTCTTCCATGGTAGCTCAATATTGTGCAAACAAGAACTTTTTTTTTTCTTTATTGTTTGACAGACAACTAATGAAAACAGAATACAAGACAAAACACACTGACAAAGATTGAAGGACTCGAGAGGCCAGTATGGTAACTAAACTTGCATAAGCTAAGGTAAGTAGAAGGATAAGAACCGGTTGGTCCTTGATGGATTTAAGAAGAAAAAAAAATGTGAATTTATCATTTTTCCCATGTATAGTTGACCCTTGATAAGGGCAGTAACTAAATATTCAGAATAAAACAAAGTTACATTTCAAAGAATTTATAAAGAATGATTGGGGTATATTGCTATGACAGATGAAAAGAATCAAATTAGATACGAATCAAAGCACCTGAAATTCAATTTGTCTGTAAAAAGCGAAGGATGCTAACGAGCAAACTCCATAAGTGAATTTAATCAAGGTCTTAGTTAACGGAAAGAAAAGATGTTCTCCATATCTTCAGATCGTAACTAACGATCAAATTCAACAAAACTTAGATCCATTATCACTTCTTTTTTACCTCATTGTTCAAAAAAGAAGCTTTCTTGACATCAACTAAATCCCGCCAAAAGTAAACCAACAATAACAAAGGCTGTTAGATTTTGACAAATTACATGGTAAAATCTTACATGCTAAAAAACCAGGCAGAAATCTCAGACAAGTTAAAAGTTTTAAGAGTTTGAAAGCAGGTACCGGAAAATTAACGAAAACCCATCATCCTAAACTCCATTTGAGATCGTTTAAAACAATTTGATGCAAATGGGCATTAATAAAATCCAAGAAGCAACCTTTAAGATCAAAATAAAACAGAAAAAGCTAGCAGTGGAACAAGATTAACGAGAATCCATAGTTAGAAACATACCAGAACAAGTTTAAAGCAGCTTTGAGGAAATGGGCATTAATCAAACAGAGAAAGGAAGCAAAAAGACAATTTGATCAAGATTACATTATAAGAAAAGAGACCCTTTTCAAGGAAGAACACTAAAACAGTTAGAAAAAGAAACAGACAAGGAGAACAATGACACTTATAGGTTGCAGTGACAAAGCTTAGAGGAGCAAGGGGGCAGAGAAATATATATATAAGGAGGAGCTAAGAAGACAAGGAAGGGCAGAGAAGATTTCAGAAGTAGGCAAGTAAAAGGTTAGTATTAGGATTGAGGAAAGTAAAAAACAGAGAATTGGGAAGAGGTTTTTGGCAAACAAACTCTGGCAATGAGCAAAGGATTTTTGGCGTGAAACGAGGTAGTGTGTGGTGACTAAGCATAAATAAACTCTTTTCAGGTATGAAAAAAAAAAAAAAAACAAAAGAAATCACAATATCATGAGAGAGAAAGAGAGAGAGAGAGAGAGAGAGAGAGAGAGAACTGGGATTGACAATTTAAGGTTAACGTAACTTTGTGAGAGGCAAAAATTGTGAAAATCAAAATATAACTGAAAACAGGCAAATGATAATGCAGCTTATCTTTTGGATTTGATAACATGGTGATGAATAATGACATATTTGGAGTCTAGTCCTAAAGTTGAGAAGAGCTTGTCATTACATTTAATGAAGTTTTGTAATGGTAGTTGTTGAAAAATAGTAGGATTAGGATTACCTATTTAAAAGTTATAATAATGTTTGTTTTACGAATTTTCAAGAATTTATTTTTTTATAATTTTGGAAAAAGGACATTAACTCCCTCAGATTTTATAAAAAATACATTTACCCTTATAATTTAAAAATTATCTACTTACCCTTTGAAGTTTGATGAAAAATACACCAATCCTCTTGAAATTTATTTACTAAGTGAATTTTAAGTAAAAGATAAATTTATCCTTTATTAATTATTTATTCTTCTATTTATTTTTCATTCTTTTTTATCCAAGATTCTTTTAACTACAAAACAATAAAAATTTTAATTAGTTTTAAAATTATTTTCAATTACTATTAAATTATATTCTAATTAAATTATATTCCATATTAAACATTTTAAATTTATCTTTAATTCAATCTATTAACTTTGAGATGAATGTATTATCTTTTTTATGTGAAATAAATTAATAAAATCATTTTAAAAAGTTTAGTGATAAAAAAATTGATTAAAAAAATGAAAAAAGGGATGAAAATAAGAAAAATAAATAAAATTAGGTCTTAATATTTAAAGTCAAATTTAAAAAAATATAAATTTGATTAATGAAATCCTAACATTAGTTACTTTTTTAGAGAGATAAAATATAATTTTCAAGTTAACATATGTAAGTTTATTTTTAATAAAATCTCATGGACGATAATTATTTTTTATTTTTATTTTTTTAATCAATTTTTATGTAAGTACATGTTAAATATTTTAAACTTATCTTTAATTCAATTATATATTAACTTTGAGATGAATTCATTAAATTATTTTTATTTAAAATAAATAAATAAATTTTTTTAAAAAAAAATTAGTGATAAAAATATTAATTAAAACAAAAAAAATAAAAAAATAAGGAAAAATAAATAAAATGAGGGTATTTTAATATTTAAGTAAATTTTGAATAAATATTAGTTTAATGAAATCCTAACATTAGTTATTTTTTAGAGAAATAAAATGTGGTTTTCAAACTAATAGAGGTAAGTTTATTTTCAATAAAATCTGATGGATGATACTGATACTGATAGTTATAGTTATATTTTTATTTTTATTTTCTTCTCATTTTTTTCTCTCTTTTTATTTTTATTTTAATCAATTTCTTACCATGAAAACTTTTTAAAACAATGATAATTAATTTATTTTAAATAAAAATAATTTAATGAATTCATCTAAACGTTAATATATAATTGAATTAAAGATAAGTTTAAAATATTTAACATTTACTTGAATTAGAATATAATTTAATTAGAATTTAATTTTATAGTAATTAAAGATAATTTTAAAATTAATTAAATTCTCATTATTTTGTAATTAAAAAATGAGTAAAATTAATAGAAAAATATATGATTAATAATTAACAATGGTATAATTGTCTTTTATTTAAAATTTATTTACTAAATAAATCTCAGGAGGGTTAGTGTGTTTTTCATCAAATATCAGTGGGATAAGTGGGTATTTTTCAAACTATAGGGAGATAAGTGTATTTTTTATTAAACATCAGGGGAGTTTATGTACTTTTCCCTTATAATTTTTAATCTTCTTTTGTCATAGAGTATCTATTATAATTGTCTACAAACTTTTACATTCCAAATATTATAATTTTTGTAGATACCCAAAGATTAGACAAGAAAGAGTTCAGATGTAAGAAAAAAAATCCTTGATTTTCCTTAATCACATATCTAAAAAATTTGAATACTATATAAAAGGAAAGCTTATGATACAAGGATCCTAAACATATAATTTCATGCTCTAAAGTCGAGCTATGTGAGAGAAATTTACAGAGTTTTATTTTTATTCGACTTCGATTTTTTCCCTAACCATAAGTGCTTTTAATATCAAATTTTTACTACAAATTCATACTACCTTAGGTAAATGTTTATGTAAAAAAACTCGACCTAAAAGCATGTTCTAAAATTTTACGATAAAAGACCATTGTTGGTTATTAAAAATATTTTAGCATGTCAAATAATCATAGAAGCAAATGCTAGAGGTGAAAACAGGCATACTATAGTTTTGATACCATTGTATAAACATTGGTAGGTTTAGGATTACATACTCCAATGTTAATCTGAATTTCCAAGAACGATTTACCAATACTTGCTTACTAACCTCCAAATATCTACTTCCTGTACAACTTCTTAATCATTCTTTTTTTTTTTTTTTTTTTTGGCTAAATCAAGAAATAATATTAAACAGGAGAGCAAAACTCTCAAAGCATACCGGTACTTGTATCAAAGAAACACCATAACAGAGTTGAATCAGGATCAGAAATAAAGCAAAACACAAATAGCACTTGTGCATACTCCTAATCCAAAAATTGTATCACACCCCATCCTCTCAACAAAAAAAAAAAAAAAAAAAAAGAAAAGACCGTAAAACATGATATCATATGCCTCTACCCACATGGGAATAAACAAAACCTGAAGTTTGCAAACATTCATAAGACAAACCATACTTCAGAGTTATAAAATCCCAGTATGAAGCTCAAGAAGAGATCCCTTGAAATGATGGTGGCCGAAACTCCGTTTCCAATACCAATTAGACATAATTCTATACCACTGGTGAAGAATGATAGACATCTATTCAACAGAATCAATAGGGTAATGCAAACATTGATCTTCTTTTCATTAAAGAACTCATAGGTAAAAATCACCAACACCCCATAAACATCTCATTACAATCCACTCTCGCTTTAGTCATTGCATCAACATTAACTTCGGGAAATACAAGAAACATTCTCAGTACACCAAACTCATTCCTCAGCACATCAATCTTAACAAAGATGTCCCATAATTTCCATGGTCTGTCCTCCTCCTTAGAACACCCATTAACAGCAACCGAGTAATTAAATTTGATGATCAAACCAGCTTTGTTAATCCATTCAGTTGCAGAGACACCTCTAGTGCAGTTTTAAAATCAATCCTATTTTATTTCACATAACCCCTCTATAACTTCTCAAACCTAAGGTGCAGGTGACTTTCTCTAAGAAGAGAAGATAACTTTTCAAGAAAGCTCTTCTCTATTATGGAGCAACTACTAGAGTTACCAACAAATTTTCACACTTCAAATTTTAGGGTACAAAGATTAAATAAGAGAGAGTTTAAGAAATAACCTTTTTACTAGTATAATTGTAGATAACATTTCTTGTTAATTTCCACAAGAATATGTTTCTATTTATATAGCACATCCTATTAAGTATGAACCTTTAGGGTGTGTTGGGATGAGAAATTTTAAAATTTTGAAGAATTTTGAAATGCATCAATTCAAAATACTAGCATTTGTAATTGTATTTTTTGGGTAAATATTTTTTTTAAAAAAATTTTGAATATTGAAATTTGATGAGGTAAAAAAAACAATATTAAAGATAAAATAAAAAAATATTGACAAAAATATGCAATATGGATGTCATTAGATTTGTAGAAATATTTAGATATTACTAATAACATGAAAAAAATGAGTTTTCATAGTTAGAATTAAAAAAAAAAAAGTTTTGTAAAAAAATTAAACATAATAAATGTTAATATCTTAGTAAAAAATCAAAGAATTTCAAAAATTCCACCTCTTGAGGTGGAATTTGAAGAGGGAATTTGAGCCCTTTAAAAATCATCTTTTAGATTCCAAGAATTTTGACAATTCTAATTTTTATTTTGCCAAACAAAATAATTTTATTTTAAAATTTTAAAAGTCTCTCTATTTCCTTATTGAAATTCATCATCAAAACACATCCTTAAGGAAATATCTCAATCCTATTAGACATGAACCTCTAATTGCACTTATGAACTCATATTAGGAATTAGATAATGTCTATGTGAATGTATTAATGAATTTGAGTCCATATATCCGACCCATATTTTAACAATAGTAATAAATATAATTTCCGTACAAATTTTGAAGAAATTTGCCCTTTCCCTTTAGCTTTCTCTTTATTTTTGCCACTTGAGCTTGCTTGAGCCTTGATGAGTATTGGAGTTAAAATATTTTCGGTGAAAATCTTAAGTTGGGACATTTTGGTATTAAAACTTTAATATTAAATCTGGCTTTCACCAGACCAGAGCCATAAAACTTGGTCTATCTGTTAGTATATTCTGTAGCCACGATTTTCTTTCTTTTGAAAGTTTGCAGGATAAAATGTTTAAAAAAAAAAAATCATCTTTCCAGCAAATCTAAATGATGTAACAGGAAATATTGAAGATTCTGTTTTGAGCAATTTCCTTAATAATGAAAATAATAAGTGTAATCTGCCTCGAGTGCTTGATCAAATAAGCAATAGAGTAGCAGAAGCATGTGATCAGTTTTTGCCAAAATTTAATTTTTAAAAGAACTCTAAACTAAACTAAAATTAAATAATCATTTAAGTTTTTATTATTTTATTATAATCAATTTGAACCCTCAAATATTTATTTTCATTTATTTGAATCTTTAAACATCTATTTTCATCTAATTGAACCCTCGATTGAATAAAAATTGATGATGACTTTAACAAATTTTCGTTCAATCATTATTCAATTAAATAAAAATAAATATTTGAGAACTTAATTTTCGTCCATGAGCTTTTTTCTATATATATATTTAAGCCTTTAATTTTAGACTGATTTCTGCAACGAATTCTTGCCCTTGGTGAAGGGAAATGTTTAATTGCAAAGGGTGAGAGGTTGGGGGAGATTCAGATTTAAGAGGCAGACAAAAACAATGATACAACCGAAAGGTTCCTGCTGTAATAGGAAAGGGACTGAAAAAGACCAGATTTAAGGAGCATTTTGTACAAATTGATTTCTCCAAATTAGCCTTTACATATAAGGGAAATAGCATCACAGCCATCCTCCTCGCTACCCTACTTAGACTTCATAATTTTAAACGCAATACGAAATTATGATACGAACACGATACGTTTAATAGATATGAAAATATTGTAATAAATATGACACGACTTATTTAAACATGACACTTTTAATACACGTATCATATTTATATTTTATATTTTAACGCATTTAATGATTTATATTGTGTTTATATTTATACGATTAATATAAAAAAATACGAAACATGATACGCATATACAAATTATCAAATCTAATCCTACCCAAGCCAGTGACCCATCTCCAGCCCTCCCCCTCTACCGAACCCCCCACCGCCCAAAGTATTAGTGTATCATAATTCATTTTGCAATGGTAGCATAACTTTTTTTCATCAAATGGTCCAAACTTGGAATTCCATGAATTTACAACTTTGACATTACAGGCTTCTTTATAAGTTATAACTATCAATTTTACATTTATCTTTTTAAATATAGAACTAGATTTAAGGGATTAAAAAATGGCAATTGAGAATCCTCTCTAATTGTAATTGAAGTTTCAAACAAGTACAAGCTAAGCCCTTTTTCTTCCTAATACAAAAAAGAATGATAAAATTTCTCCTGTAATTTCACCACACTTGGAAGGACAACTTGGAAACAAAAGCAGATGGAAAAGTGGCACTCTAAGCTTTATATATTTTTAATAATTTACAAATTAAATGCGATTTTTTTTTAAAAAAAAAAAATTATAATTTTAACTACGTGCATGCATGATAGTTTCTTTTTCTTTTGTATATAGAAGCTGAAGGCACCAGCGATGCCGCGGGATACAATATTTGTGTTATTTTTTAATACTTGTTAAGATTAAAAAAAATTAAATAGTAAAAGTTTAAATATAAATAATAAAAAGTACATTTTAAATTTTTTTACTAATTGAAATTTTAATAATTAATTAGTATATTATATTAATTCAATCACATAAAATATTCACTAAAAGTATGTTAATATAATCACAACTTTTTTATTCATATTATTTAACTATTAGTTAATCAAAATATTTATTAAAGTGACAACATAATTAAAATTTATTATTCATCATTATAGTTATTAATTAATAATATAAGAAATTGTGTAATAACTTTTAATTTTAAAAAAGAAATAATTAGATCTAGTAATGTTGGACACGACACGAACACAACATGAAATAAATAACTAAAACACGACACGACACAAAAAAAAAAAACGAACACAACACGCATACACAAACATGTCAAAATCTAAATTACACAAATTATTAATACGTTAAAATTTATATAAATATAAAACATCTTAAACACGATTATGACACGAAAAAAATACACAAACACGATATAGATACATGAATTACAAGATCTAAAAATAATCAACAAAATCATAAACGCGTAAAATGAGTATTAATTAATTAAATATATTGTTATCAAGATGACATCTTTCTGATAAGAATTTAAAACTCTTAATTTAGAAATCTTAAGTTTGAGTTCTGAATCTGAAATAAGATTTATGAGATGAAAGAGTGTTATCATTTACTTCCAATGTGCGATTTAAACGTATACGCATTACTTCATAATTTATTTTATAAGAAAAATATATTACATCTTGTACCCAAAAAAAATATCTTACATGTAAAATGATTTAATTATATAAATGTGCTTAAGAGATGCGAAACTTCTGTTAAAGTAAAAATATTATAACTTCAATTTGTTTGTGTGTAGGTCATGTCAATTAATGTATATTTATGCATATGTTGAGAGAAGGTAATTTTTGTATTGATGCTTAGCAAGTCTGTTTAAGAGATGGACGTGGGTTATAAGTGTTAGTCTTAAGACTTAAATTGATAATTGTTTTGAAATTATAAAAACGTTAAACGTATTTTTTAAATTAAATTTGTTTTACTTTTTTGGGTATTTCTAAAATTAAAATTTAATTTTATAGATTATTTATTTGAGGCTAAATGTAAATCTAATTACTATTTTAAGGAAAAAATTTTTTATTGGACTTTATATAATTGTGATGCTATTGGTTTTGAAAAATAACTTTTTTATGTTCTTTACTTGAAAATGCAAGTACAAATTTATATTCAAAGAAAAATATTTTTTTTGGGTACTATACAATTTTAGTATTATTGATTTCGAGAAAAAACATTTTAAACACGATTTATTTGACTAGAGCTTTTGTTCCTAAAAGGAGAAAAAAGTATTGAGCTCTAATAATAGCTTGATTAAGTGTTTTGATAAAGTTTTATTTAATACAAATTGTTCAACTTATATCATTTATGCTATTAAATAAAACCTCGTCTTTTAAGTTGATTAAATAAAATCCAATATTTTTCATTTCAAATATTTATCTTTGGACTTGAACATTATTTTTAGAAATTCTCCAATATTTGTTTTAATATTTTGGATTAAATTACTTTCCCAAAAATACAAATTTTTAAGTGAATAATATTAGTCAAATGATTTTTAGGTAAAAGTCAATCCTTTTTCAAATGAAAATGTGCAAGATTTTAATTTTTAGACAAGGGATCTATCCCTTTGTGGAAATGATCAATCATTTTCTAAAACAAAAAAAAATCCGTGAGCTACAAGGCTCAAAAGGATCCAACCCCTCTAGAAAGGATCAATCCTATTGCCTCAGGCTCCATTTGGATGGACGGTGAAATTGGTTCCGGTGAGATTAAAAACAGCGATGGAGGTGAGATTAGTTACTGTAGCGGTGAGATTGAGTATTGTAGTAGTGAGATTAAAATCAGCGATGAGATATGTGTTTGGATTCAAAAGCAGCGGTAGAGGTGAATTATAGTGAGAAAGAAAAATGACCATTAAGGATATTATATTAAAATGTGTATATATATAATAAATAATTACAAAATATTAAAATTATATTTATATTAAATAATAAAATATATATTAAAATTATATTTATGTCAAAAAAATAAATTAATAAAATTAAAATAAAATAATTAAAAATTGAATAAAATAATATTTTGTACTTTTTATTATTTATGTAATTATTTATTTTTAATTAATTATATAATAATAAAATATATGTATTTCATTTTTAAATAAAAAATAAAATAAAAAAGTGCCAAGAACCAAAATATCCTTATATTGTTCACATAAAACAAAACAAAGTAAGGAGAAAATTAGAAAATGCCCTCCCACTGGAGGGCATTTTCATTGACTGGAGCTTAAAGCTCCAGTCCAAAAAAATGGCATTAGCACCGTGAAACACTGTTCACCGCGCAGGTGCCATGTTACCCAAACATGGTTAATGGTGCGATTAGGGCAAAAAGGTGCCCCAACCGCACTGAACAGTGGCCCCATTTGAATCCAAATGGGGCCTTATTCAAGTAAATTTTTGAATTTACAGTAGAATGAGATCAATCCCCTCCAAGTAAGGATCAATCCTCTGGCTTCTGTTAACTTCCAATGGCTAGTTTGTCAAGTGGAACAAACAACTATTTTCTTATCTCTCTCAATCCCAACAGTGTAAGCATCCTATCTGCATTTTAAATAAATAAAGTAAGGAATAAAATGTTCTAACACTATAAATCATGAAACAAAGATTACCTCCAACCATTGAAACACACTCACAAACTCACTTTTCACTCTTTGATTTTGGCTCTTCTAAACTCTAAACACACTCTTTGAGATGGTGTACGAATTTCTGAATGAGGTAAGTGAGCTTAGGGACCAAAACATGTTTTTATAGCCAAGCTCCCATCAAGCTTTAATGGCTAGACTTTAATGGTGCCATAAACTCTGAAAATGGTTACATAAGTTACTTGAGGTTACAAAGTATGTAACAGATACTTAAGTGTGGACCATTATTTGGTTTAATGCAAGTTTTCCTTTGGTTTAATGCTTGAAACGTAAAACTATTACATTCTCCCACTTGGTCCACATGATTAAACCATTATTATCTTAAGAAACAAATACATGAATCATGGCAACAGGTCCTCTAATAACGAGTATTATCTTCCATGTATTACAATGCATTTGTTTTCTCAAGTTTACTATATATATATATATATATATATCGCGACCTTACTTAATGAAATAAACCCTATGTCTATTCTTGGTCCTACAGATGAATTTTCTCAAATAAAATTAAGGTGCACATGAATATGAGAAAACATTACAATAAATAAATTCATTCATAATTTGTATATACAATTACATAGTGGTAACAAGTCCCATTTTCTCTACATGATCCTTGAATTTCAATAGTGGCATGCCCTTAGTCAAAGGATCAGCGATCATCAATTCAGTACTAACGTGCTCAATGATCACTTTCTTTTCTTTCACACGTTCTCTTATGGCTAAGTACTTAATGTCGATATGTTTACTTCGACTTCGACTTTTGTTGTTCTTAGCCATGAAGACAGCAGCTGAATTGTCGCAGTACATTCTTAATAGCCTAGAAATGGAATCCATAACTTTAAGCCCATATATGAAACTCCTTAACCATACACTGTGTGAAGTAGCCTCAAAACAAGAAACGAACTCATCTTCCATAGTGGAAGTAGCAGTCAAGGACTGCTTGGCACTTCTCCAAGATACAGTTCCACCAGATATTATGAAAACATATCCTGATGTTGATTTGCGAGAATCAACACAGCCAGCAAAGTCTGAATCTGAATAGCCGATTACTTCTAGATTATCCCCTAATTTATACATAAGCATGTAGTTTTTGGTTCCTTGAAGGTACCTCATCACTTTCTTTACAGCTTTCCAGTGGTCTATACCTGGGTTACTCTGATATGGTCCCAACATTCCAATAGCAAATGCAATGTTAGGTCTTGTATAGACCTGAGCATACATCAAGCTTCACACAACAGAAGCATATGGAATGTTTTTCATATGTTCCCTTTCGAAATCGTTCTTCGGGCATTGGTTCAAATTGAACTTATCACCTTTCACAATAGGAGCTACACTTGGTGAACAATCTTTCATCCGAAATCTCTCTAAAACTTTATTGATATAGGTTTCCTAAGATAGACCCAAGATGCCTCGTAATCTGTCTCTATGTATCTTAATGCCAATGACATAAGATGCCTCACCCATATCCTTCACATCGAAATGTTCAGAGATAAATTGTTGTACCTCATATAGCAAACCCTTATCATTGGTTGCAAGCAAAATATCATCCATGTATAAAACAAGAAAGCATATCTTACTCCCACTAACGTTCTGGTATATACATTGATCCATGGGGTTTTCAAAAAAATCAAATGAAGAAATTACTCCATGGAATTTAAAATACCATTGATGGGATGCTTGTTTTAAATCGTATATGGATTTCTTGAGCTTACAAACCAAGTGCTCACCATCACTAGAAGGGAATCCTTCAGGTTGTTTCATATAAACCTCTTCCTCTAGATTTCTATTGAGAAAAGCCGTTTTCACATCCATTTGTTGCAACTTAAGGTCAAAATGAGCTACTAATGCCAAAATGATGTGCAAGGAATCTTTCTTAGATACAGGAGAAAAAGTCTCTGTGTAATCGATTCCTTCCTTTTGAGTGAATCCTTTAGAAATGAGTCTCGCCTTGTATCTTTCTATGTTGCCTAATGAGTATTTCTTTATCTTAAAGACCCATTTACATCCAATGGCTTTTGCACCATCAAGCAACTCAACAAGATCCCAAACTTCGTTAATCTTCATAGAACTCATCTTTTCCTTCATGGCATCGTAGTATCATACTATAATTCTGACTCTTTGCAACTCATGGCTTGTGAAAAAGACTTGGGATCATTCTCGGCTCCAATACTGAAGTAAGATTCTTGTAGGTACACTACATAATCACTAGGAATAGCTGACCTCTTAGTTCTAGTGGATCTCCTTAACGTTGTACCATCATCTTCCTGAGAAGCTTGTGGTTCAACTGGTTGTTCAGGAGGTCCTGGTAATTCCTGAAATATTTGATCCACTGGAATATTATCAACAGTTTGTGGAACTTCAATGATTGGTGGTTCAACACCGATTTGAACTTGAGGGGTGCTGTGAAATATAACCAATCTATCATTGGAAGTGGAAGGTCCAGAATGATCTTGTTCAGGAACTTTTTTCCTGATTTGATCACTCCCGCTGATCAAGTCATTCTCAAGAAACTTGGCATTTCTTGATTCCACAAACCTAGTGCTGTGAGATAGACAATAAAATTTGTAACCCTTAGACCTTTCAGCATATCCAATGAAATACCCACTAATGGACTTTGGATCCAGTTTCTTCTCTTATGGATTGTAGATTCTCACTTCAGACGGGCATCCCCAAACACGCATATGTCGCAAACTTGGTTTCCAGCCTTTCAATAACTCAAATGGTGTCTTTGGGACAACTTTGGTTGGAACTCGGTTTAATATATACACAGTCGTCTTAAGTGCTTTAGTCCACAAAAACTTAAGAAGATTGGAGTTGCTAAACATACTCCTCATCATGTCCAATAATGTTCGATTTCTTCTTTCCGCCACACCATTTTGATCCGGTGAACCAGGCATGGTACATTGGGCAACTATCCTATGTTCTTGAAGAAACTTAGCGAATAGACTTGGTGCTTGTCCATTCTCAGTATATCTACCATACTACTCTCCACCTCTATCTGATCTCATGATCTTAATTTGCTTCCCGCATTGTTTCTCTACTTTAGCCTTAAAGATTTTAAACGCATCTAAAGATTCATTTTGTTATGAAGTAAGTAGAGATACATATATCGTGAGTAATCATTAATAAAAGTGATGAAGTATCTCTGACCATGTGAGTCCATGTCTGGACTTCATATATTAGTATGCATGATTTCTAATAAGTTCGAATTCCTATTGGCACCTTTCTTAGATTTGTTGGTCTGCTTTCTCTTAATGCAGTCCACACATGTTTCAAAATCAGTGAAATCTAGAGTACTAAGTACTCCATCATTCACTAATCTCTTAATTCTTTCTATAGAGATATGTCATAATCTTCGATGCCATAATGTAGAGGAGCCCTCATTAGTAATACACCTCTTAGTGCCAGTGTGAACATGTATTGAACTATAAGTAGTATTGTTTTGTAAATTAATGGGATAAAGACCATCAGACAAAATACCATTCCCAACACAATCCGAATTATAAAATAAACTGAATGATGTGTTTGTAAAATTAAAGAAATATCCCAAAGGTACAAGTCTTGAAACTGAAATCAAGTTTTGTGAGAAACTTGGAGCATAAAAAGTCCTATCTAACTCTAATACAAATCCACTACTCAAAGTTAAAAGACACGTTCTTATAGCCTCCACATGTGAGCCCATCTTGTTTTCGGATAAGATGCTTTGCTCACTTCCCACTAGCTTCCTTAGGTTTTGCATACCCTACAAGGAGTTTGCAATATAGATTGTAGATCTAGAGTCAATCCACAAGGTGTAATATTAATATCAACCAGAGTCAATCAAAAAAGGATTTTTTTTTTTTTGGAAAAAGCAAAAGGATCAACCTAGTTGACAGAACTTGCTTAAAAGAAGACAAGAAAGTGATGAGAATCTATTATGCTTGATTTGTGGACATGCATTGTGAAACTCCTTGCATATGCATTACATTTATGACCTTAGTTCATTTCATGCGTTGTGACATCATGACTTTGTGTTTGCATTTGCGTGTTTAAAAGACATTAGCATTTGCAACATCATTTGAGACATTTGCATTATTGGTCATTGCATTTGTGAACTTTAAAGATTTTGAAAAGAAAGAGGTGAAGAAGATGAAATGATGAGCTTGAGAATCTTCCACCATAATACGAGACAAATGATGTTTACATTTCATAGTAATCATTTCATGCATAGCATTCATAACAGTTAATCATCATGCATGGCATTCATAACATATATCCCATTTGCGATTTAATTACATTTACTTTGCATTCATGATATTCATTCCATGACATTCATGCATTGCATACATTCATAATATTCATGCACTACATGCATTCTATGATTTTGAGTTTTAAACTAGTCAGAAGTGATAATTGGTTTAGAAATTTAAGAGGTTGGAAACCTTGATTAAGGAGAATTTCTTCAAAATGAGTTGATAAGGCTATTTTCTTCAAAATGAAAATTTTGAAACCCTGTTGAGGGAAATTCCTTTAACGCTTCGTGAACCTCGATTGTGGGGATCTTTTCAAAAAGAAATTTTGAACCTCGATTGAAGAATCTCTTCAAAATAAAATTTTCAATCTCGATTGAGGGAATCATTTCAAAGAAAAATTTTAAACCTCGATTGAGGTATCTTTCTTGTGATGAAAATTTGAACATCAGGAAATCTTTTTCAAGGTGAAATTTTAAACCTCGATTGAGGGAATTGTAGACACCTAATTTTGTTCAGACCACTAAAACAGGTATGTTTTCTTCCTAAATTGATGTTTCAAAATGTAAAAAGACTTTTTTCATTTTGCAGGTGGTACTCCGAGACTTTGACTAAGAAGGCGAGCATAAAAAGTCAAACTTAAAAAAGTCAACCTCAAAAAGTCAACCTCAAAAAGTCAACTACTAAAAAAGTCAACCCACTTTCAAAATCAAGATTTGAAGTTCAATTGAAAAATGGCGAAAGGATTTTGATAATCCGAGGTCTACATTGAAAGATATGGAGTACGAAAGTTTGGTTATGGTGATTTAGTAGAAAGAAAACCCTAATCCGAGAAATTTGGGAAAAAGTGCTTAAACGATCGAATTGGTAGAAATTGAAGGCTCCAAATGAAAGATAAGCACTGACTACGGGTAATGGAGAAGCTACTTGGAAGAAAAACTGAAAGAAAAGTCAATCCGAAAGAAACCCGAGAATTAGGGTTTTTAGTGGATTTCGGTGAAATTGGAAAAAATTACAAAAATGGCCCGATTCAGTAAGAATAAAGCCCCTAATGGATGAGGACTGATTTAACAAGGATAGCCCAAGGCTCAGTTTGAAGAAAAGTTGAAAATCGAACTTGTTTTGAGCAAAATCGGGTTTCGGAGGCAAAAGGGCAAAATTGGAAAAAATAGCAAATGAACTCCAAAATTTCTAAAAAATTGTAGATCTCATTCTTAAATCATTTCAAAGAGATTGGAGAAGAAAAATCTTGATTCGGAGTTCGTTTGCAAAATGGCCAAATCTTGGGTCCCCTATGTAGAAATTCAAGAAGATAAATCCCGAAAAAATAGCAAATGCACTCCAAAAATTCTAAAAATTTGCAGATCTCATGCTTAAATTATTTGGAAGAGATTGTAAAAATAAAATCCGGATTCGGAGTTCGTTTGCAAAATGGCCAAATCCCGGGCCCACTATGCAATAAATCAAGCAGATAAATCCCGAAAAAATACCAAATGAGTTCCAAAAATTATTAAAACTTCCAGATCACACTTTTAAATTATTTGGAAGAGATTGGTGAAGAAAATCTGGATTTGGAGCTCATTTAAAAAATGGTAAAGTTTGGAAGCACAAAAGGGCAATTTTGGAAGAAAAAATCCAAATAAATAGCAAATGGGCTCGGAAAATTTTGAAAACCTCCAGAATTCAATTTTTTTTATTTTATTTTGGAAGTATTGAAAAAAATAAAAAATTGAATTTGGAGTCCGTTTGCTATTTATTTATGTTCGGAGGGCAAAAAGGTCATTTTACCCAAGAAATCGAAAAGGGCTTTTCTTGCCTTTTGAAAAAATGGAGATTGGGCTGAAAGAAGAGGGGTCAGGTGGCCAAGGCCTAAGGATTGGCAAATATTTTTTTATTTTTAATCAAAAGGCCAACAATGAAGAGGAAGGTAGTTATTTTTTGATCAAGCCTTTGCAATTAAGCCACATGGACCAATGCATGAAGAGGAAAGTGTCAACATAATGGCTTAAGATTCTTGAACAACTGTAATTTTGGATAGCTGATTGCTTAAACTATGGGTGATAATTTCACATTTTAAACATCTTGGATCAATAGCCTTTGGATCAAAATTGGTTGAAGAAAAAATGACAACATCCTAGCAAGAGGGGGCATTCGGCCACTACAAGGGAAGAGGCTCTCTCTTTGCATTTTTAGCTATTCACTCTCTATTCTCTCTTGTTTTTGGCTATTTTTCTCTCCATTGTTGAACGGCAAAAAGAAAAGTTTAGAAAATAAAAGAAAGTTAGAAGAGAAAAAGCTTGCAATATAGCTTCTAGAGGTTGTTTTAAGCACCATACTCTTGCACTTTCTTTGATTTTCCATTCTTGATTTGCTGTTTTCATTTGATATTTGGTGAGTTTCTTTTGATTTTGATTTTACAATAAGTGTTTTTAAGCTTTCTTTTCAAGTTCTTCCTTCATGCTTTCTTGAAAAAACTATGGAAAATCAATTTTTTTTTCTATTTTTCTCTAAGTGGCCGAATGGCCTATTGGTTTAGTGTAGTTGCTGTTTGCATTTTTATTTCATGTTATTCTTGATATTTAACAAGTTTTGATGCTTTAAATCTTCTTCTAATACATAAACATGAAGCTTGTTTTAATTTGGTTGCTTGCTTGTTTCTATTTTTTGAGTCTATTATCTTGTTATCATGTTTATTTTACTTGTCTTGCATTTTTGATTTTCTATTTTCAAAATGTTTAAGTTTGTTTATCTTTTACATTTTGTAATCCATGTGTTTGTGAAAATGCCTATTGGTTTTCATGCCTTTATTTTTGCATGATTTGAGTGTCATTCTTTAGCTATGCATGTTAGTATATTAAGTGTTTGTGAAAATGTCATGCTCCTTTTTTATATAGACCATTCGGCCACCCTATCTTTTAAGCTTTGTGTGTGCATTTTTGTTATGTTAGTTGATAGGTTTGCATTTTCATGATATTTGGTTGTGTATTTTATTTAAGCATGCTATATGTTTGTGTTATTGCCATGCATTCTTTAGGTTTAGGATTGGTTTGCTTTGCCATGCATATTCATGCATTTTAGACCTAGGTTACATTAAATGCCATGCAAGTTCATTTAGGTCTAGGTCATTTTATTGATGCCATGCATTTTTCATGTCATTTAGGTTTTAAATCACGCATTTCATGCATCATATTTGCTGTATTTTTATGCATTTCATGTCATTGCCACTTGATTTATGACTTAAACCAATCAATGGTTCAAAGTCATGCTCATTTTGAGCATACTTGTGGAAAATTAAAGAGTTGTCAAATTGATTATTCTACCTTTGTGATTTTTTTTACATAGCCAATTTTTGCCTAATTTTTCAAAAGTGTTAGCTACTGTTTTGTGAGTCCTTAGGAGAGTCTCTAACATTTTTACTTTGATTTTTAAATGATTTTATCAGAAGCAAAAAAATGTGTTTTGACAAAACAATTTTTTCACCCAGTACTCGTACTTTCCCGATTTTTCTGGGCAGTCATCTTTAATCAGAAAATTAAGTCGATTTTAAACTTAGATAATTAGAGCCATTTAAAAGGGGCTTAGCTAAGTTTTCATTTTTAATCTAAGTTTTTCAAAATTGTTTTCAAACAATCACAAAGTATTTTGGTTTTAGAATATTTAATTTGATATATTTTCCTAAGGTAGCCGGATATCTTTTTATATATACGGATTTTCTTAATTAAAGGAAAAAAAATACATTCTCATGCATTGCATTTTCCATATTCATGCATACTATATAATATGCGATTTTTACTATGTTAATTTTCATGATGGTGTTATTGTCTTTGATTTAAAATTTTGATATTATATTAATTGTTATATGTTTTTGAATATTACATGTTATCCTATGCTTTTTATTTAGTTATTTATTTTTGTCACATTATTTAGTATATATGATGTTCATGCATTATTATTTTATTTTTATTTTCATGCATATTACATGATAGCATTATTTTATGTTTCATGTCATTTCATATCATTTAGATTATATGCCATATCATTTATATTTTCCATGTCATTTAAATCATTTTATTTCATTTAGAATATATCATGTGACTTAGGATATTTTATTTCATATAGAATATATTATGTTACCTAGGTCATTTCACTTCATTTAGAATATATCATATGACTTAGGATATTTCATTTTATTTAGAATATGCTATGACATTTAAATTATATCATACCATTTAGGTTGCATTATATTATCTAGACTTTGCTATGTCATTTTATTTATGTCACTGATAACTCGTATAATTATATAGTTTTTAGTTATGTTTTATTATTGTTTTGTGTCAAATACGAGTTATTATTGTTTAGTCTAATTGTGTTTATGATCTTTTATATTTTTATGTATTTTGGTCTTTTTCACAAGTTTCTTTGAGTGATTTCAGATTACTAGAATTAAGGGCAAATCCAGTTCAGTTCCAGTTCCGACACCTTTTGCCATATCAGCTATATCTCGAGTTTCACTGAAGCAATAAGGCTGACATTTGTAGCCGTGCAAATCTAAGAGGCATATCTATCTTTTTCATGTTTTACACTTCTTGAAACGGAGTCGTTTTCCCTAGCGAAATCGACCATCAAGTTGGCTGATGTGCAATGACGTCTGTGCTGACCTGTTTTCGTATTTTGCCCATATCTTCTTATCCACATCAGAAAATGAGCTGATTCCAACGGCTATGGATCAGTAACTGACAGGGGAACATTTTTCTAGAAGACCATGTGATCAGATCAGGCCTCCAATATTGACAAAATCGACCATCAAGTTGGCTGATCAAAATTGTCATACAATATGACGAAAATTGTTAGAAAAATGCACCCACCTATTATACCTACCTTTGAAATTTGTAAAGCTTGTCTCTTGTCATTTAGCCCTCCAAAATGTGTATAAATAGAGGGCCTTGGATGATTGTAGAGGATCATATTGTACATTGGTAGGATATTAGCCTTTGTAATAAAATTCTCTAAGTTTTCTTCTTCTTTCTTTTCTCTAGTTTTCTTTTTCTTTAGAAAGGGCAAGAGGTTGGATAATTAATATTCTTCTTCTTCTTCTTTCTTTCTTTTATTTTCTTCTTAGATTCTATTTAATTTTATGTTTATAATGCCTATGCTAGGCTAAACTTCTATTTGGTTAAGGGTGATTTCAAAGCCCTAGACATGTTTTGTGATTGATTTTCAGATTCTATCTATCATTAATTTTCTATCAAAGTTGCTTATGTTCTTCTACAAGAATTGTTCATGATGTTGTCTTGATTTATTTAGGTGTACAACTAGATAGATCTTGATAATTATCTATTGCTAGTTTAGGAGTCTTGATCCGTGTAATTGTCTTGATTTCCTATTCATAAGTGGCAATTTGTGATTAATGATTATGGTCAAGTTTTCAATAATTGCAAAGTGGAACATAACCTAAGTTGAACAATCTGAGCTTATGTGTTTGTTGCTTAGATCAACCTATCTTTCTCATCATAAAGCTGCCATTAAATTGAATTTAGAGAGCTTATTCTAGGTTGTTTGATGGTTAGAGATTAAATAGAGAGCTTGTTCTATTTAACGACAAACTAAGGAAAGATTGGGATAACAGAGCTTGTTGTTATCTACGGTTGTTAACTTTGATAGTTGGTTGATAATGATAGATCTGAAATTGATTCTTAATGATGTCTAGTGGTGGAGAATGAAACCTTAACCATATTTTTCATATTTGATTCTTCTTACTTAGTTGTTTTCTTACTTTTAGTTTGCTTATTTTTAAAAGTATATTTATTTTTATTGGCTGGTTATACCGCCTAATTTGTATATTAACTTTGTTTTATTTTTATTGGCTGGTTATACCGCCTAATTTAGTATATATATTTTCATTGGCTGGTTATACCGCCTAATTTAGTTTATATATTTTTATTGGCTGGTTATACCGCCTTGCATCTTATTCTTATTATTTACTTTAGTTTAAATCTGGCTTCAAAAACCCCTTTTCTTTTATTGTTCTTGAATTTAAGTTTTAAACTATTAACTTATAAACCAAAACCCAATCCCTGAGGACTCGACCCTTGCTAACTACTATACTTACAATTTATCTTTTTAGTGCAAGGTTAAATAAGATACACTCTTTTGGGTGCATCAAATTTTTGGCGTCGTTGCTGGGGATTGCTTTCTTTAGTTTATTTGTTACTTGGTTTATTCTTATTTTCAGTTCTAATTAGTTTTATTTTCTTGTACATACAAGTTTTTCTTTTCAAATTTAAAAAAAAAAAATTAATACAATGGAATTGAGCAATCTAACACTTGAAGAGTTGGTGGCATACATGAACATGGAGAATCAACAAGCCAATCTCACCTCCCCAGTTCAACAATTGGCCATGGGAGGATGTCAAGGCCATCAAGTGTTCCAAGACCAACAGTATGATCATTACTCAAACACTTACCATGAGGGATGGTGGGATCATACTAATTATGGCTACTCGAAAAATTACCAAGAAGTAGATCCTTATGCCAATTACACTCATCCATCTAGCTTCAATCAATCATGGTCTCAAGAACCAGATCTTTTTCAACCACCACATATGACTGAAAACTCAGGTACTTCTTTAGAAGATCTTGTATATTCTCTTGTCACTGATACTTTGCAATTTCAACAGGAAACAAGGGCAAGCATCCAGAGTTTGGAAAGGCAAATGAGCCTATTGGCTAGTAGTATGGTGGGATGGGTAGCACAAAGATCTGAAGAACTCCCAGCCCAAACGATGATTAACCCAAAGGAGAATGCTACTATTGTGACCTTGAAGAATGAGGAACAAGATGAGGATGAGACAAAATTAGAGATGGATTCTATTCTTGAGGATAATGAAGCCACAAATCCAAATAAGAGTATTTCGGCACCTGAGGTAACGTTTAAGATTCCAATTTTTACTAATGTTTCTTCTCCACCTTTCCCTAGTAGATTCGCAAAGTTCAAGGAGGAGGAACATGAACAAAACATGCTGGAAACCTTAAACAGTTTGTTTGTGGATGTCATTCAACAAGTACCAACATATGCTCCATTCCTCGATGAGATATGCACCACAAAGGATGATGGAATAATACTTGTAATGGAGAATGCATCCAGTTTTGTGCAAAGAAAACTTCCTATCAAACGCTCAAATTTGGGAAGTTTCATGTATGAGCCTAACAAGCCTAAAAAGCCAAGAAGGGGAATTGGCTAGGCTGAAAACAATCAATCAAGTGCTAATTGGGGGAGGCAGCCTAATTAGTGAAAGCATTGCCAAACTGCCATCCTCAGATTTGCTCTCTTTTTCTTTATCTTTTTCTTATGTTTCTTTGCTAATTGTGTTTAGTGTTTCTAAGTTCATTTAGGCTGCATAAGTTTATTTTGTTTATTAGTTCTTTTCACTTACACATGATTCTTTCATTTGGGATTAATAGCATTACATTAATGACAATGTAAGAATTATGTGTGGGGGGAAGAATTTAGGATTTTATTTAGAGTGTTTTGTTTTTGAGTCTTTTTATGTTGTTTTTCTTTCTGATCCTTGTTTTGAAAATAACTAGATGTAAATATAATTTTTTTAACCCCGGTTAAACGGCGGATAACGGTACTCCGTGATTATTTAAGTCGGTTCCATCAGCGACCCACAAAACTGATATTGTATATAAATTTCTCTTCCAATTTCTCTTTCAATTTTTTTTCATTTTTTTTCAGGATGGATGATATTCTCACAAGATTGCAGAAACGATTTCCTCCTTTTCCTCGAAATATTTTACTGAAGCTTTACCAAGTTCGATTTGAAAGATTAAGAATGCTTATGCACAAAGGGATTCCTGACGACATACGTTGGATAATTGAAGCCAAGGTACGTGAAGATGAATATCTTCCTGTTTTGCATTTACCAGGTACAGGTAGAAGCACTTTTGCAAAGAAGCGACGAGCAAAGCGCATGAGTTCAAATTGCCACAAATGTGCACGATGGACGTGTAACGGTAAATGCCGTTCTATTGGGATTCCGTCCTCTAATCGAGATGATAAAATTGAATTCATTAAGGATGGACTGAGTAAGGAGAATTTGGGTAATATCCAACTTTCTCTTGAGACGCATCCTAGTGGAGACGTACAAAGAGAAATTCTTGATTTATGGCCGCAATTCCAAAGGGAATGGCAACATCTTGGGAATCTGATGTTAAAAGACCCTGTTTGCCAGCTTGTAAGAAAACTGGATGGGAAGCATATCCTCGACTCATAGAAGGCGTTCAAGCCGTTTCTGGACGTAAAACCAGAGGAAGATGTGAGCCACAATCACAACTACAATAAACGACTTCTCAGCTTTTGGTTTGATTTGCAATAACTTTATTTTGGTTTAATTTACGTGTTGTTCGATTTGTGTAATTATTCTCGTTTTTTTTTTATTTGTCTTTTACGGTTGATTTTTTCTTCTCTTTTTGATTTTCTTCCTGAAATCACGCAAAAATCTTTTGTTAGGTTAACATTTTCTTCTGACAGGTCAGATACACTTTCGGTGACATTATTACTCTTGTCTGATTCACTACTCAGTCCTCTATATATTACACCATGTACTCATTCTCTTTCAGGCACTCGAAGAAAAAAAAAATGGAAAGTACTTCGTCCCAGCGCATTAAAAAAATTTGTGTCTTTGGAGGTGCTTATCCAGGGAAAAATAACATATTCGCTGATGAAGCCATAAGAGTTGGAGTAATACTTGCCCAACAAAAGATCCACTTGATTTATGGAGGCGGTAGTACGGGTTTAATGGGAGCAGTCGCTACAGCAGCACACGCCGGAGGAAGTCCAGTTCTAGGAGTCGTGCCAAAACTATTCACAGATTTTTGTGGACCTACCGTGGGTAAGGAAATACAAGTCTGGAGTATCCCTGAACGGATAACAATCATGTACCATTCTGCCGATGCATTCATTGCTTTACCAGGAGGTCTGGGTACATTGGAAGAAATAGCTTGCGTGGCTTCTTGGTCATCTTTGGTCACAAATAAGAAACCCATTGGTTTGCTTAATATTAATGGTTATTTTAGTAATTTGCTTTCATATTTAGATAATGCTGTGGATAATGGATTCATGTTTTCAGAGGCAAGGAGAACCATAATTTCTGCTACAACCATTGAAGATTTACTCAAAAAGCTCAAAGCTTATGAGTGTTTATCTGCTACGGTTGTTTCGCAAATGCTCGGAAAAAGAAAAAGAGATATGGACGAGCAAGGAGTGGATTGCACTTTGTCTTTGTGACATTATCTAACATTTTGTTTGTTGTGTCTCAGTTATAATAAGTGGTTAGCAACCTCTGCAGGTAATAACTCCTAAATTCTACCTTTAAAATTTGACATTGGGGACAATATCATATTTTAGTAGGGGGTAAGGGACATATTTTGCTAATTAAAAAAAAAAAAATTTGTTGTGTTTTAAGCCATTTAGAAGTATTCATTCTGAACAAGGTCTGAGTAAGGGAGACTTGAGACATACCTTGTCAGTTTGATTTCTTCTTTTCAAAAAAAAAAAAAAATTTGTTGTGTTTTAAGCCATTTAGAAGTATTCATTCTGAACAAGGTCTGAGTAAGGGAGACTTGAGACATACCTTGTCAGTTTGATTTTAATCTTTTTATGTTTACTTGTTAATTTTTCTTTAGTATTTTAGGATTATTTAGGTTGCATGAGTTTGTTTTGTTTTGTTTTGAGTCTAGTTGTTCCTATTCTTATGTTATTAGTTCTTTTCTCTTACACATGATTCTTTCATTTGGGTTAATAGACTTACATTGAGGACAATGTAAGAATTAAGTGTGGGGGGAATGATTTAGGATTTCTTTTATTTTCGTCTACTATTTTTTTTATGAGTCTTTATTATTATTATTTTTAGTATGTTTTAGTTCCTTTTTAATACAATGATGAGATATGAATTGCATAAGTCTAAAACAGATTTATTAGTGAGAAGATTTTCATGAGAATTGAGCTTGATGTCAACCTTTTTATGAGCCAATGTTAATATGATATGTTGATTGAGAATAAGCATGTTTAGACTTAATCTGACTTGTATAATCATCCTTGTGAGTTTTTGAGCCTATAATGATTGATGCATTATACAAATCAATCTAATTTCTTTCTTGAGTGCTCTTATGATTACATGATTCTCTAGAACTTGCTTTAGACCTTGTTGAGACTATATTGATGCATGTGACAACATGAATATGATAGAGGCATTAGGATTTTTAGCCAGGGCCAAACAGCCATCCCTTATTGATGTTCCAAGAGAACACACCCCTAGTGAACCAATTTGAGCCTACATTGAATAAGCTATCTCTTTGGTAACCATAACTTGTCCCTAACCTAAATATACTTATATCTTTACCTTTGTTCCAAAGATGAATTAGCATGTTTTGAGACAAGTTGCAAAGACAAGGAAGATCTATTGAAAATTTGGGTTAGAAACAAGAAATAAGTGTGGGGGGGGGAAAGAAAAGAAAAGTCAAGAGAAAAAGAAATGGAATACTGGCAAATACATTCCTATGTAAAAAAAAATATATATATGAATCATCTCTTGAATTTGTGGAAAAGGAAAAAGATGTTACAAAGTTGTTTAGAATGAAGAAAAGGCCCAACATGAATATCCGGCCTAGGTGACTATGTACTTGTAAAAAGTTTTGAGAAGTTTTATTTGTATGATCTTATTATGTCTCTAAACTCTATGAACTCTTTGGAACCTTTGTGATATCTTTATCCTTTTGTTCTTTAACCACATTATAACCCTTTGGCCCCATTACAACCTTGAATAAAGACCTCTTGATTTATGAAGTTGTATGATCTAAATAGTGGAGAATAGGTGGACAAGCAAGCATATGGTAGAAGTGTTTTCATGAGATTAATTGAGTGTAAACACTTTACCACTACTTTAAAGAGTGAAAATCAAGAGAGTATCCCATGTGAGAAGTTGAGATTAAGTTTGAATATGCACTATTTTGATTGAAATATGTTATGTTAATATTGGCTTAACTCAAACTATTTACATTCAAGCAAGATTTTTTTGTGAATTTCTTTAAGCTATTGATTAGTTTTTAAGACTTGTCCAATGATTATCTCTAATTTATATTGGAAGGATTAGTTATAATTATTATTTTTAGTTTTTCTTATGTCTTCAATGTTTGTGGGTATCGTCCTAGTAAACCCTCACGAGACTAAACTCGTCCACTAGGGACACCTAGGGGTTTAAAGGCTTGTGTCACATGCTAAGTGCCACCGTGATTTCCTACGAAAATGGATTAGATTAGATTTTCTTATTTTATTTTTATTGAGTCGTTGCTAGGAACTAGCAACAATCTAAGTGTGGGGGTGTGATAACTCGTATAATTATATAGTTTTTAGTTATGTTTTATTATTGTTTTGTGTCAAATACGAGTTATTATTGTTTAGTCTAATTGTGTTTATGATCTTTTATATTTTTATGTATTTTGGTCTTTTTCACAAGTTTCTTTGAGTGATTTCAGATTACTAGAATTAAGGGCAAATCCAGTTCAGTTCCAGTTCCGACACCGTTTGCCATATCAGCTATATCTCGAGTTTCACTGAAGCAATAAGGCTGAAATTTGTAGCCGTGCAAAGCTAAGAGGCATATCTATCTTTTTCATGTTTTACACTTCTTGAAACGGAGTCGTTTTCCCTAGCGAAATCGACCATCAAGTTGGCTGATGTGCAATGACGTCTGTGCTGACCTGTTTTCGTATTGTGCCCATATCTTCTTATCCACATCAGCAAATGAGCTGATTCCAACGGCTATGGATCAGTAACTGACAGGGGAACATTTTTCTAGAAGACCATGTGATCAGATCAGGCCTCCAATATTGACAAAATCGACCATCAAGTTGGCTGATCAAAATTGTCATACAATATGACGAAAATTGTTAGAAAAATGCACCCACCTATTATACCTACCTTTGAAATTTGTAAAGCTTGTCTCTTGTCATTTAGCCCTCCAAAATGTGTATAAATAGAGGGCCTTGGATGATTGTAGAGGATCATATTGTACATTGGTAGGATATTAGCCTTTGTAATAAAATTCTCTAAGTTTTCTTCTTCTTTCTTTTCTCTAGTTTTCTTTTTCTTTAGAAAGGGCAAGAGGTTGGATAATTAATATTCTTCTTCTTCTTCTTTCTTTCTTTTATTTTCTTCTTAGATTCTATTTAATTTTATGTTTATAATGCCTATGCTAGGCTAAACTTCTATTTGGTTAAGGGTGATTTCAAAGCCCTAGACATGTTTTGTGATTGATTTTCAGATTCTATCTATCATTAATTTTCTATCAAAGTTGCTTATGTTCTTCTACAAGAATTGTTCATGATGTTGTCTTGATTTATTTAGGTGTACAACTAGATAGATCTTGATAATTATCTATTGCTAGTTTAGGAGTCTTGATCCGTGTAATTGTCTTGATTTCCTATTCATAAGTGGCAATTTGTGATTAATGATTATGGTCAAGTTTTCAATAATTGCAAAGTGGAACATAACCTAAGTTGAACAATCCGAGCTTATGTGTTTGTTGCTTAGATCAACCTATCTTTCTCATCATAAAGCTGCCATTAAATTGAATTTAGAGAGCTTATTCTAGGTTGTTTGATGGTTAGAGATTAAATAGAGAGCTTGTTCTATTTAACGACAAACTAAGGAAAGATTGGGATAACAGAGCTTGTTGTTATCTACGGTTGTTAACTTTGATAGTTGGTTGATAATGATAGATCTGAAATTGATTCTTAATGATGTCTAGTGGTGGAGAATGAAACCTTAACCATATTTTTCATATTTGATTCTTCTTACTTACTTGTTTTCTTACTTTTAGTTTGCTTATTTTTAAAAGTATATTTATTTTTATTGGCTGGTTATACCGCCTAATTTGTATATTAACTTTGTTTTATTTTTATTGGCTGGTTATACCGCCTAATTTAGTATATATATTTTCATTGGCTGGTTATACCGCCTAATTTAGTTTATATATTTTTATTGGCTGGTTATACCGCCTTGCATCTTATTCTTATTATTTACTTTAGTTTAAATCTGGCTTCAAAAACCCCTTTTCTTTTATTGTTCTTGAATTTAAGTTTTAAACTATTAACTTATAAACTAAAACCCAATCCCTGAGGACTCGACCCTTGCTAACTACTATACTTACAATTTATCTTTTTAGCGCAAGGTTAAATAAGATACACTCTTTTGGGTGCATCAGTCACACATATTCATATTCATATTTTTTAAAATATTTTGAAAAAGGTAATGATTTTCAATAAAATAAAGATATTCCTGAGTTAAAATAATTCATGAGTTCTCTATTGGGTTTGCTGGGGAAGATATCATCAATTATCATTAATAACGGAATATTTTCTTTAAAACGAGAATGATTCGGAAAGTTTTTTTTCAAACTAATAAAAATTTCTATATTTTGCCACGTTTGTTGGGGAATATAGGAAAATTTTGAATTTATAAATTCCGGATCATTTTGAATTAAAAATGGAATTATTTTTCTTTAAATTGGAAATTAACTTGAAATACTAAATTAAAGATCGACTTTTTATCGAGACTTGAGATAACACATGATTAATAAGGTACAGTTTTATACGGGCGTTGTGGGGGGTGCTAATCCTTCCCCACACGTAATCGAGTCCCGAACCCGATTCTTTGATTTATTTGGTTTAAAACGCAGACTTCAAATTGGTTTTAAAAATGTTTTAAAAATTAATTTTAAAATATTTTTATAAAACCGGTTTTAATAGGTGGCCGATCACACCTAGCTAAAAAAGATTGGTGGCGACTCCATGTCTTTTTCAAGGTCATTTTCAAAACCTTCATTTTTTAAGAGGAGTTAAGTCGACTTTTCCTCCGTTTTTTTATGTCACGCTTAACGAATAATAAAGTCTTGCGATGAGACTTGTTATTTTTTAGGTTGCGACATGAATATTTCATGATAAAATTTTAAACCTCGATTGAGGGAATTTTCTTCAGAATGAAACCTGGATTGAAGGATTTTTTTCAAGATAAAATTTTGAAACTTGGTTGAGGGAGTCTTCGCAAAAATGAAATTTTGAATCTCGATTGAAGGGATATTTGTCAAGGTAAAACCTTAAACGTCAATTAAGAAAAGTCTTTGATCTCCGGTTGGGGAAATTGTTTCAAAATTTTAATTTTCTCTAAATTTTTAAAGTTGAAATCTCGATAGAGGAACATTTTTAAGATCCTTGGTGGAAGAGTATTTTATTTTTATCTTTGGTGAAAAAACGTTTTTAAGATCCTCGGTGGAGGAGTATTTTATTTATCTTCGGTGGAAGAGAGTTTTTTAAGATTCTCGGTGGAGGAGTGTTTTATTTTTATCTTCGATGGAAGAAAGTTTTTTAAGATCGTCGGTGGAGGAATATTTTATATCTTCGGTGGAAGAAAGTTTTTAAGATCCTCGGTGGAGGAGTATTTTATTTTAATATCTTCGGTGGAAGAGAGTTTTAAGATCCTCGATGGAGGAATATTTTATTTTAATATCTTTAGTGAAAGAGAGTTTTTAAAGGTTCTTGGTGGATGAGTATTTTCTTTAAGATCTCTGGTGGAAAAGAGTTTTCGTTTCATGATCCTCAGTGGAGGAATATTTTCATTTTAAAGTTGATGCCTCGATTTAGGAATATTTCCTTTTTATGATCCTCGATCCAGGAGTATTTCCTTTTTAAGATTCTCGGTGGAGAAAATTTTTCTTTTTAAAAGTTGATGCCTCAGTGGAGGAGTACTCTTTTTTTAAAATTCTACAAAAATTCGAATGTGACAGATGTTATGTCTTTGCACAATTCCTGTTTCACAAAAAATGTGCAAAGAAGGACAACTTTATACACCCGATTTTATTCGGGTCTTTTAAACCGATATTGAATTTGATATTGTAAAATTAATTATTATCGGGTTTTTATTTAGACTTTGGAATACAAATTTGGACCGATTTATAAGTCTCAAATTGTTGAAATTTGAAGTTCGATCCAAATCCGTTAGGTCCATTTAGGTTTTTTGGGTTTCCAATTTTTTTGGGCTTTAGAATCCAATGGACCGGCCCATTTGTTTGTCACTATTATAATTATTTATTATTATTATTATTATTCTAATTATTATTAGTTATTTCAGAAAAAAAAAAATTCAATTCTTCGAGAAAGCTGAATCTGTGAAAGAAGGATTGCAAAATGGTAGGGATGTTAAAAAACGTGGGATTTTGGCTTGATTGGAGTCAAAGGAAATCGGAAAAAGAAAAGGAAATTTAGGAAAAAAATATAAATCAAAGGAAATCAAAAGAAAAAATTAGAAAAAAAAAAAAAGAAAAAAGAAAGAAATTGGATCTGCATGCTTGGCCATTAAGTAGAAATCCTAGGTTCTCTACTCTTTGAATCCCTATAAATACCTACCCCTGAACACACCAAAAAGATGAGGAAGCATTCACAGAAAATAAACAATTATCAGCAATCCTAGCAGTAAAAGCTTTCGTTTTTTTAAGGTATTTTTCAGAAAAATTATTTTCTTGCTGCTTGAGGTTTTGAAAAGAGTGTTTGAACAACACTGAAAATAAATATTTTTATGGGTTTCAGATTTCAGTAAAAACAAAAGCAAACAATTACTTTTCTTTCTCATTTTTTTTTTCAAATTTGTTTCTTCGAGAAAAGAAGATCTGAAGTTGTAAATCTGGTTTTCGAAAAGGAAAAAAAAATTATGGATTTTCCAATTTTCGGCAACGAAAACTGGAAAATCATGAAGTTTTCGGCAACCAGTTGAAGTTCCTGATCGCCGAAAACTGGGTTCTTGAAAAACTGGGAAAGGTATGATATTTTGCGGTTTGAGAGAAAGAAGAGATATTTTTTTAAAAAAACTTGTTTGAAATGAAAACAGAAAAAAAAAAGTTTTAATTTTAAAGTCCTAGGGTCAGGACCCGCACGTCGACCCGTTTCTTTCAGATTTTCTTTTCTTTTTCTTTTAATTATATTTAGTTTATTTTTATTAATATTTAATTAATTAGTTATTCTGTTTTATTATTTTAATTATTTTAATTTTACTTTTTTATTTTACATTATTTATTTTATTAGTCAATTTATCTTCCATTAAGTTATTTAATTTGCTTATTATTATGTTAATTTAATTATTTATTTTGCTTAGTTTTAATATTGCTATTTCTAATATTTTTGTCTCATTATTATTGTTGTTCCTTTATTTAATTAGTTAATGTGTTTATTTATTTGTTATTATTATTTTCATTATAAACTTTAGGTATTTTAAAAAAAATAAATTAACACATATCCGTTTATGAAATTCTAGAAAGTTGCGAACGGTCAATTTTTAAGAAATTTTAGGTAAGGAAATTTTTTAGGTATCTAACCCGAATGGCGAAAAGTAACCTAATTTTTTTTTTCCAATATTTGGTCATATCAAATTTACATAATTCTGACGACGGATCTTTATAAGAACGAATGGTTTCTATGAAAGACTCCTGAGGTGAGGTAATTTCAAAAATCAGTCTCGAATGGTGGAAAGAATTTTTGGAATTTTCCAATAATTAAATATTTAAATTAAGACCTATCCGATGATGGAATTCTAAAAAGATTTCAAACGATGGATCTTCTAGAAATTTTAGGTGAGAAAAGATTCTTCTAAGTTCCGCCAATGATAGAGAATTTAGGGGATGACTTTCAATATTATTGGTTGAAATTTATTTTTAATTTAAATATAAGAGAATTTAGTTTAGGGTTTATAATTATCTTTTTTCCATAAAATACTTAATATATCCGACGATGGAGCCTCTTCAAGGGACCAAATGGTGTCTTTTGGATACTCTTGAGGTGAGGAGATTTCGTTTTGAGATTTCGCCAACAATGGAGAATACCTTAAAGAATTTTTCCAATATTTAAATATATCAAAATTAAAGACCATTTAGTTGAACCAAATTTAGGGTAATATTTGACTAATTAGGTATCGTCCTTTGGATGGGCGTTGTGGGGGTGCTAATCCTTTCTCACACGCAACTGTACTCCCAAACTTAGTTCTGGTAAAGTAGACTAGGACCTATCCTTTTTATGTGCCTTCATCGTGCTTAGGATTATTATAAATTGAATAGATTCATTAGGGTGACTAATCACACCTAGCAAAGATGATTAGTGGCGACTCCACAATTTGCGTCTAGCATGCTGAATTTGCGTTTGGCACGTTAGGACAGTTTGGCTACTCCACTGGGGACTTTTAGAGAGTCGAGCCATTAATTAGTCATATGTTACCCTAGGTTGGAATAAATGGTTTTTAAATATTTTTATCTTTATATGATTTCTTTGCATGCTTATTATTCTTATTCATTAAATGTTCTTACAGACATTGCACATGCATGTGCATAACATAAGCCTTATACCCGGGCTCATCCTTTTACGAGGGGGTAAAGTACTACGCTCTTGTGAGGTGATAACCTCCGCATGGGCTAGTGAAACACTCTTAGGTTGTAATGTACCGAAGCTTATCTGAGGTGATAACCTCCGTAGTGGCTAGGGAAATACTCTCACCCAAATTGAACCCTTTTCGGTTGGAGCCTGTAATGGGTGAGGATCAGGGTGCCTTACTCATCCTCCATGGATGAAGTTAAGGAGCAATTTGGGGACCGTTTTAGATTGGTCAAATATCCAAACCCAACATATAGCTAAACATCTAAGTGGCTAACCTTAGGATAGCCATGCCCCATCCTTGTATAGAAAATTACCCAACTTAAGACACATGAAAGAATGTTCTTCTCACATCTTTGTGTGAACTTTTTAAATTCTTACTTTGTCCTATTCTGCATATAACTTGATTGCCCTAGTATTAAGCTTTGTGAAATTTTTTGTGACTATCATTTGAATTGACTTTACTCTTTCACCCATCCATAATTCATGCATACATTCTTCATAATACCCATGCATTCATCAGGTATAAAACATCTAATAATACACATTTCATTCATAATGCTCATGCATCATATAAAAGGGTGTAAATAATGCATACATACTTCATTCATTCATGCACCATATCCATCATTCATGTATCATACTTCATGGATATTTCATAATGCTCATACATTCCTTATGTAAAAAATTGAGCCTCCTCCTGCTATTGAAGGTAGAAAAAATTCAAGAGAAATGGGTGATCACTTAGAAGCTCGGATTAATACTTTGGAAAACATTCAAGAGAACTTGGACATAATCTTCGAGAAATATTTAAAAATATTTTAAGTTATCCATGTTTTAGAACTTAATAAAAGAAAAAAGAGATAAAATTACTAAAAATTAAATAATAAAAAATATTTTTTATATATTTTTTTAAAAAATAATATGGATGGCCATAAACGGGTTTAGACTATACATTTACTATGGCCGGGCTTGGACAGAATTTGAGGCCCATATTTTGTGCCGGGCCGGACTTGGTCAAGTATACATGGTATTGATACCATACTTAAGCCCAACCCGGACCCGGTCCGGCCCGGCCCATGAGCACCTCTAGTAGATAAGAATGTGATAGTGTTAAACTAATACAAGACTAAGGTGTTATTTGATAAATTGAAAAACTAAATGTTGAAAAATTAAGTATTCAATTTTTAGTACTGAATTTATAAGCACTGAATTTATATTATAAAAATTATTTGGTATATTACTAAAAATTAAGTATTGAATATAATTATATTGTTTGATAATTGTAAATATTGAATTTTGAAAATTATTTATTTCAGAATTTTAATTTTATTAACATAAAATTTTATATTATTTTGGATAGTTTTGGATAAAATTAAAAGAGATAATTTAAATATCTCATCTTTTATAACCAAAAAATGAATAATTTAGTTCAAATATAATTTTTTTTAAAATAAAATTGACTTAGCATATTCTACATTAAGTGATAAATAACTCTTTATCTACTTATCTCATTCAACATTTTTTATTGAATAACACTTAATATGAGTTATCAAACAAATTGAAAAAATTAATTGTTGAAAGTTTTCTTAATGCTTTATCAGACACACCCTAGATCAAGTTTTTTGAATTTATAAAGGGAATCTAAATTCCCTCCAATATTCCCGCGAGATGCTGGAACCATTAGTCTAGTTTCGGATAAAGGCTCGTTGAGCACATTAGCTAGTTGATCCATTGTGAAAATGTGTTTCACTAACATTAGGTCTTGAGCAGTGATGAAAAATCGAATCGAACTTGTCGGTCAAATCAGTTCAATCAAGAATCACTAGACTGTTCAGTCCGATATAATATATAAAATCAATAATATGTTGAATCGATAGTGAACCGATTTAATCGATAAAAATCAATAAAAAACAACAGCATTAAGCCAAATGCATTTTTTTTTTATCAATTATTAACTTATTTAATATTAAAATTATTTTTAAAACATTTTTTATTATATCGATTGAATCAAAAATAAAAAATCTAACAGATCTGACCTCAATCCGATATTTTAATCTTGGCCTTGAGAAACCTTTTCCCAAACAAAAAAGTAATCAAGAGCTAAGTGCTTCATTTTGGTGGGAAGGAACAAGATTTATGCAGTTCTAACGGTGTTCCATGATTTTTAATATAAAAAGTAAATAATAATCTTGAAAATTAATATGAAATATAGAAAAATAAGTAGTATTAGATGATTAAAATGGGTAAAACATATTAGGCATTTGAAAAATAAAAAATATATATAATTTTAAAAAATTTAAAAAAGAAAAATAAACAAAGAAAATGTAACCCGAAGAATGTAATAGCTTTTTGACCTCTTGAAAAAGAATTTTTGCTACGCCACTGTACACAATATTATCCGTTGCCAAAGTACATAATTAAGGTGTTGTTAGTCAATAATATAGATATTCAAATTCATTAGCCATCGCCTTTTGACTTGATAACCTTTTTCAAAGATTTTATTAATTAGTAGTGTGTTAATTATTTAAAAGACCAGGCTTGGAATTGGACTTGATAATTTGTGTATATTTATCGTATTTCGTGTTTTTTTTTAGTTGTGTAAAATATAACATAACATAAATTATTAAATGTATCAGAATCTTAAATACGAATACGATATATGTATTAAACGTATCGTGTTGAATTTATTATATTGTTTTTATATTTATTAAAGTGTTATATTCATGTTGTATTTTCATATCGTGTTCAAAATTATTATATCTACTTGAAATGACCACTTAAGCAATTTAAAATATCAATAATAATCATATCCAATATCATAATTAACAACAAGACCAATTTAATATAGAAATGACAAAGATGCTATTTTCCATGATTAATAGTTGATACCAATAAGCATTTTTTTGGTATACTTTCCCTTAGTAGTATATATTAATTTTCTCATGCAAAAACTCATGGTTATCTATATTCCAACTCTAGTTTACCTCACCAATTCTACTTTGTTAGCAGCTAGGTACTTTAATTATTTAATAAAACATGCACGTAACCTAAAATAACTAATGTTAAGACTGGATTTATTATGGCAAGCATTCAAACATATATATGCAAAAATGTATATTGCTGTTAAAATATTTTATAATATATATTAGACTTGTCAATTGAGCAAATCATGTTGAGTTTGGGTCAGGTCTTAAACAATTCGGATCAAATCGGATTTGGATCATTTCGAATTCGGATCGGTTCAGATGGCTTCAAGTTCAAGTCATTTTAAGTTCAAGTAATTCAAATTTAACATTTGGGTTATTCAGATTGGGTCATTTCAGATTCAATTTATTAATTTTTTCAAATTAAATCAGTCTAAAATTTAAACAAATTATTTGATCTAATCATTTTACATTAGAATTTTATTGAAAGGTAAAAGTAAAACAAATAAATAATATTTTAAAAATAAATATAAACAATGTAATTTCTATATTTCAAATTAAAATTAATTTTTTATATAAACAAAAAATATGTGATTTTACTTTTTTATTAAACTAGAATGTTTTTACTTAATGTTTCATTGTATATAGTCATTGGTTAACTACTTCACTTTTAATCAAATCCCAAAAAATCATCTCAATTATCAATTTCTATATCAATTTCAAACTTTCAAAAAGTCACATTTTTCTTAAACTAATCAATATTAGTAGATTATCACTAACTATGAGTAATATATATGTAATATATTATATGCTCATAGGCCATATGGCTATAGAATATTTACGATATGAAATTATAAATTATATGATGAATGATATTATTACTGAAATTAAATTATTACCTAGTAAGACAAATACAAGAATATTTAGATTTGTAATTTATATTTTAAAGTCTAATACGTGGATTCGTAATTCGAAGTCTTGAAATATTTTGATTGTGTATATGTATTATTGTGTTTGCAGACACCTAATTTTGTCCGGACCACTAAAACATGTATGTTTTCTTCCTAAATTGATTTTTCATAATGTAAAAAGACTTTTTTCATCTTGCAGGTGGTACTCCGAGACTTAGTTTAAGAGGGCGAGCATAAAAAGTCAAACTTAAAAAAGTCAACCCCGAAAAGTCAACCCTAAAAAGTCAACTACTAAAAAAGTCAACCCACTTTTAAAATCAAGATTTGAAGTTCAATTGAAAAATGGAGAAAGAATTTTGATAATCCGAGATCTACATCGAAAGATATGGAGTTCGAAAGTTGGGTTATGGAGATTCAGTAGAAAGGAAACCTTAATCTGGAAAATTTGGGGAAAAGTGCTTAAACAATCGAATTGGTCAAAATTGAAGGTTCCAAATGAAAGATAAGCACTGACTACGGGTAATGGAGAAGCCACTTGAAAGAAAAACTGAAAGAAAAGTCAATCCGGAAGAAAATCGAGAATTAGGATTTTTGGTGGATTTCGGTGAAATTGGAAAGAATTACAAGAAATGGCTGATTCGATAGCACTAAAGCCCCTAATGGATGAGGAGTAATTAAAAAAGGATAGCCCAAGGCTCAGTTTGAAGAAAATCTGAAAATCGGACTTGTTTTGAGCAAAATCGGGTTTCGGAGGCAAATAGGCAAAATTGGAAAATTTGGGAAAAATAGCAAATGAACTCCCAAAATTCTGAAAAATTGCAAATCTCATTCTTAAATCATTTGGAAGAGATTGGTGAAATAAAATCTTGATTCGGAGTTCGTTTGCAAAATGGCCAAATCTAAGGTCTCCTATACAGAAATTCAACAAAATAAATCTCGAAAAAATAGCAAATAAACTCCAAAAATTCTGAAAATTTGAAAATATCATTTGAAAATTATTTGGAAGAGATTGGCAAAAGAAAATCTTGATTCAGAGCTCGTTTGCAAAATGGCCAAATCCCGGGCCCCCTATGTAGTAATTCAAGCAGATAAATCCCGAAAAAATACCAAATGGGTTCCAAAAATTATGAAAACTTTCAGATCACACTTTTAAATTATTTGGAAGAGATTGGTGAAGAAGAATCTGGATTCGGAGCTCGTTTAAAAAATGGTAAAGCTTGGGGGCATAAAAGGGCAATTTTGGAAGAAAAAATCCAAATAAATAGTAAATGGACTCGGAAAATTTTGAAAACTTCCAGAATTCAATTTTTTATTATTTCAAAACTATTGAAAAAATAAAATTTGAATTTGGAGTCCGTTTGCCATTTACTTATGTTCGGGGAGCAAAAAGGCCATTTTACCCAAGAAATCGAAAAGGGCTTTTCTTGCCTTTTAAAAAATGAAACATGGGCTGGAAGAAAAGGGGCTGGCCGGCCAAGGCCCAAAGATGGGTAGGAAGTTTCTGATTTTTTAATCAAAAGGCCAACAATGAAGAGTTAGTTATTTTTTTATTAAGCCTCTGCAAATAAGCCACATGGACCAATGTATGAAGAGGGAGAGTGTCAACATAATGGCTTAAGATTCTTGAACAGCTATAATTGTGGATAGCTAATGGACTAATCTAAGGGTGTTAATTTCATGTTTTAAACATCTTGAATCAATAGCCCTTAGATAAAAATTGGTTGATGGAAAAATGACAACATCCTAGCCTAGAGGGAGGGAGTTTCGGCCACAACTACAAGGGGTCTCTCTTTCATTTTTTTTTCAGCTATTCACTCTCTATTCTCTCTTGGTTTTGGCTGATTTTTTCTCCATTGTTGAAAAGCAAAAAGAAAAGTTTAGAAAAGAAAAAAAAGTTAGAAGAGAAAAAGCTTGAAAGATAGCTTCTAGAGGTTGCCTTAAGCACCATACTCTTGCACTTTCTTTGATTTTCCATTCTTGATTTGCTGTTTTGATTATTATTTTGGTGAGTTTCTTTTAATTTTTCTTTTTAAATAAGTGTTTTTAATGTTCTTCTTTAAGTTCCTTCTTCATCCTTTCTTATAAAAAGCTCTTGAAATTTTTTTTCTTTCCTTTGTTCTTGAGTTGGTCGAATGGTCTATGTTTTTTATAGTTGCTATTTTTCTTTGTTATTTCATGTTATTTTTTATATTTAATAAGTTTTGATGCTTTAAATCTTCTTTTCATACATAAACTTGAAGCTTGTTTTAATGTGGTTGCTTGCTTATTTCCATTTTTGAGTCTATTATCATGTTTATTTTACTATTCTTGCATTCTTGATTATCTGTTTTCAAAATATTTAAGTTTGTTTATCTTTATATTTTGTAATCCATGTGTTTGTGAAAATGCTTGTAGGTTTTCATGCCTCTACTTTATATTTGCATGATTTAAGTGTTATTCTTTAGTTAAGCATGTTAGTATATCAAGTGTTTGCGAAAATGCCATGCTCACTTTGAACATAAAGGTATTCGGCCATCTCATTTTATTTGCTTTGTGTGTGCATTTTTGTTATGTTAGTTGATAGGTTTGTATTTTCATGATGTTTGGTTGAGTATTTTGTTTAAGCATGCCATGTGTTTGTGTTATTGCCATGAATATTTTAGGTTTAGGATTGGTTTGTTTGCCATGCATTCTAGACATAGGTTGCATTAAATGCCATACAAGTTGATTTAGGTCTAGGTCATTTTATTGATGCCATGCATTTTTCATGTCATTTAGGTTTTAAATCATGAATCATATTTTCTATATTTTTCATGCATTTCATGTCCTTGCCACTTGACTTATGACTTAGGCCAATCAATGGTTCAAAGTCATGCTCTCTTGAGCATACTCGTGGAAAATTAAAGAGTTGTCAAATTTATTATTCTACCTTTGTGATTATTTTTACTTAGCCAATTTTTTGCCTAACTTTTCAAAAGTGTTAGCTACTGTTTGTGATTCATTTAGAGAGTCTTTAATATTTTTACTTTGATTTTTAAATGATTTTATCAAAGGCAAAAGAATGTGTTTTGGCAAAATAGGTTTTTCACCCAGTACTCGTACTTTCCCGATTTTTCTGGGCAGTCATCTTTAATCAAAAAATTAACTCGATTTTTTCTCGTGTACTTTTACATGTTATGAATCTCAAGTAGTTTTCTTAGACTTTTTTGAATTTTTAAAAATAGGGTAAAATATCGTGATTTAAAACTAGACAGTGGAGTCAGAATTGAATTTGAAGGAAAATCATTTTTCTGTTTTGGTTAAGTTACTTAGAGGAGGCTGATTAGAAAGTTTAGCTACTGACTTAGGGTAGTTTCTCAGCCTTTTTAAACTCTAAAAATTATTTTTTAAGTCTCGGGTTAAGGGTGGTCAAGTCCGGGATTTTAAACTTAGGAAATTAGAGCCATTTAAAAAAGGGTTTAGCTATGTTTTTATTTTTAATCTAAGCTTTTTAAAATTGTTTTCAAACAATCACAAAGTATTTTGGTTTTAGAATATTTAATTAGATATATTTTTCTAAGGTAGCCGGATATCTTTTTTAGATATAAGGATTTTCTTAATTAAAGGAAAAAAATACACTTTCATGCATTGCATTTTCCATATTCATGCATTTTATATAATATGTGATTTTTGCTATCATAATTTCTATGGTATTGTTATTATTTTGATTTATATTTTTGATGTTATGTTGTTTATTATATGGATTTTAATATTTGATGATATCCTATGCTTTTTATTTAATTATTTTTGTCATATTATTTAGCATATGCTATGTTCATGCATTATTATTTTTTATTTTTATTTTCGTGCATATTATATGATAGCATTATTTTATATTTCATGTCATTTAGATTATATGCCATATCATTTATATTTGGCATGTCATTTAAATTATTTCATTTCATATAAAATATATCATGTTACCTAGGTCATTTCATTTCATTTAGAATATACCATATAACTTAAACTATTTCATTTCATTTAGAATATGCTAAGACATTTAAATTATATCCTATCATTTAGGTTGCATTATATTATTTAGATTTTGATATGTCATTTTATTTATGTCATACATATTCATATTCATATTTTTTAAATGTTTTGAAAAAGGTAATGATTTTAAATAAAATAAAGATATTTTCGAGTTAAAATAATTCATGAATTCTCAGCCAGGTCTGCTGGGGAGGATATCATCATTTATCATTAATAACGGAATATCTGCTTTAAAATGAGAATAATTCAGAAAGTTTTCCAAACTAATCAAAATTTCTATATTCTGCCACGTTTGTTGGGGAATATAGGAAAATTTTTAATTTATAAATTCCGGATCATTTTCAATTAAAAATTGAATCATTTTTCTTTAAACTGGGAATTAACTTGAAATACTAAATTTAAATATGACTTTTTACCGAGACTTGAGATAACACACGATTAATAAGGTACTGTTTTATACGGGAGTTGTGGGGGTGCTAATCCTTCCCCACACATAACCGAGTCCCGAACCTGCTTTTTTGATTTCTCTGATTTAAAACGCAAACTTGAAATTGGTTTTAAAAAATATTTTAATTAATTTTAAAATATTTTATAAAACCGGTTTTAATAGGTGGCCGATCACACCTAGCTAAAAAAGATTGGTGGCGACTCCATGTCTTTTTCAAGGTCATTTTCAAAACCTTCATTTTTCAAGAGGAATTAAGTCGACTTTTCTTCGATTTTTTTAATGTCACGCTTAATGAATAATAAAGTCTTGCGATGAGACTTGTTATTTTTTAGGTTGCGACAGTGTTTATAATGTATTTTTTACTTGATTTTTAGATAAGTTTTTTCATTTTAACTATTTTTAAAAAAGTAATGATTTTGTTATGAAGTTTATAGTAAAATGTTTAAAAGTGGTATAATTAGTTTTATTAATTATTGACAAATTTTTTTTTTTAAATGATTATTGTTGATCTATTTAATTATTCTTTCAGAGTAAAAAAAGAAAAATAAAGAACTTTATTTATAACATATACTAATAAACAAAAAAATTAAATTCATTTATAATAATAGAAATAATTTATTTTTATTCTTTTTCAATCATAATTAAGAAGGATAATATTCAAATTATATAAAATTGTAATAGTAAAAAAGATTTTAAAAGATAATTTAAAATTAAAAAATTAAACTACATTAATAATTTATGTAATATTTATTATTTTTATTAAATTAATGTTTTTTAAAATAAAAATATACTTCATTTAAGTTCAAGAAATTTTTGGTTAATTTTTTTGGGTGATTTAGATTCGGGTTGTTTCGGGTTTGGATTGTTTTTGGATTTGGATTGTTTTCAGATTCAGGTTGAACAGGCTCGGGTTATTGACTTTTTATAATCAAATCAGGTTGAATTGGATTTGATTCGGACAGGTTGGACGAATTTTTTGAGTTTGGTTTAGAGTTAACAAGTATATTATATATTTATATATAAGACAAGGAGTTGGACAGGACTAGAGAATTAAACTATGTTATTTTTTTACTAAAATTTTGTTTCGAGTTGGTAAATAGGAGGATATAGTATTATTTTGCTACATGTTAAATAAAAAATATGTATAAATATATTTTCAAAATATAGTGAAAAAAATGAATGTTAATTGATTAAATATGATGTGTTAATCAATTAAATGAGAAACTAGCGTTTAATAAACTAAATATTAGTTTTGGAAATGTTCCAAAACCAAGAAAATCTATGTAAGAAAAAACAAATCGGTTATAGAAGCTTTTTACATGAGGCATTCGAATGCCTAAAGCATGAGATTCGAATTTCATGTGTTTCATAATGAAAAATAGTTTCTATTTCAAATTTACATTAAGGCATTCAGTTTCCCGATCTAAGGCATTCGAATGTTATGTTTAGAATCAAAAATTACAAGGGGACATTCAAATGCCTTAATACAATTTTCAAACAACTTTGTTGTAACGGCTAGTTTCGTTTCAAAAAAGTTTTAACCTTTTTCAAAAGGTGTTCTTTCACTTGTAAAATGTTGCAATTGACACATACTAATTTCTAAAAGATGTGAACTCAATGAAAAGATAAATTTGTTGAACAAAACAACAGAATTGAAGAGTTACTACTCTTGATTAAATTCTCTGAAAACAACACATATTTAGTTAACTGCTTGAAACCATATGTTAAAAGAGAGAGGTTGAGTTAAGACTCTTAATGAACCCATAAGATGTAAATTAAAGTGTTAAGTGCCTTATACAATGGCATGTATGATGGAGTTCACCTATATGAGAGGAAATGGTGTCATTTCTAAGAGTAAAGGACTTGTCTCTTATAGCACTCAAGAAAAGGATACATGCACATGTTGGGATTCGTCTTATGCTCAAACAGAGATAATGTATAATTTAATCAACAGTTAAATATACAACGCAATGGAATTAAATAAATCATAGAGAATACCAAATCCCTCCATGGATCTGCCTATGAATTCAAAACGATCAGGTTGTGAGTTATATATAACAATAAAAAACTCACACCTCTGTAATGGAGATTGCTGAAACCACATCACAGATTCTTGATGTTCTTGTTCTTGCACAAAAAGCTCGCTTGTCGAAAACCAAAGTCGTCCAATTGTCCGACCTCTAACAGTAAACCACACAGGTGATCTGAAAGCCTTTACAAGGTTGAGATTATGTTTCGCCAAGACGATGCTAGTGGTCTAGGTTGTGAGAAACCTTCCTCCTTTATCTTAATGAGCCTCAAGAAAACAAAAGAATCGTATTTTCTCTTATCTCAATGTGTTCGGCCGATTTTCACTTCTTAGGGAGAGAGGTGCTGATTCTAATTCTCTTAGGGGGGAGCCGGCAACAACATTAGGCTATTTATAAGTAGGTTTAGTGTATGCCAACTATTGGACTAACTGCACTAAAGCCCTTATAAATATTATTAAATATTCACAATAAGCCCACAACACTTAATGAATAATTAATCTGCCCCTATCTCATTTTAATTTCACTAATCACCTTTTGTGTGTGACCCATTAGGCCCTTAACATGTTGGCAATAAATATAATTAATTCAATTAAGAATTTTTCCTTTTATATTTATAGATCATGAGCGGCATCTAGCAATGCATCATGACCACCCAAATGCCAAGAGAGTCATCGAGCTTCGACTAGCCTTTCGTGTACAATATGTCTGTGTAATTCGATCCTTTCATCAAATATACCGAGATAGGAAAGAGCATGGTTCAGTGTCTACTCTTAACCCATTCCATATTAGATCTACAACTTTATATTAACTCTTTAAGTATTGCCTTCGCCAAGGACTTCCATAAGTTAATATAAGCTAGATACATGTGAGATATGTCCCCTTAATCACTTGGGGTGATGAATCCTCTCTGGACCGCTTATTCATCTTCGTATGCTTCATGTCATACCCAATAACACCCTACTTTAAGCATCCTCATGATTGGGACCCATTCATGATGAAATCTAAGTATGATAGTTCACATACAAGATGACCTGGTGTCACAAGTCAAAGGATTATTTACACTATTGACACATGAGAGTATTTACTATAGACACTTGAGCGAAATACCAAATGGAACTCTCATAGCGGGTCATATTCAGTGAACTTGTTCAACTAACAAGCACCCATATGTTATCCCCAAGTATCTCTATACTTTCAACCTATGAGATCAGTTGCATGTATCAAGTGCATGAAGGCTTAACATATGCCAGTCTTTGAGCATTGTCAATGCCCTGTCTTGACAATACAATGACCAGGAACAGTTTAGAAACATGACATTGATGCATAAGCATCCTCATAATTCTAACACCTTACAATTCCTTTGCAATGCCATTGTATCTCATGGCCTTATCTTCACAAGTCATTTATAACAATTATAACAATACTTATGGATAAAGAAATACCTCAAATATAATTAATAAACTATAATATGCAATACATGAATATATAAATAGTGTATTACAAGCCTAACTAGATTGGCTTGTAGGGCTTACACCAACAATCTCCCACTAGCACTAAAGCCAATCGCCCATGTACTTAAGCCCATGTCCTTCCATGCGACGATTATGTTTCTGCTGGGACAAAACCTTAGTGGGTAACCTTTTTCATATTGAAGTCACCACTTTCAATGATTACACTAATCAAGTGAAACTGTCGTAGTATATGTATGGATCTACGATGAGACCTTGGTTCCTTAGCTTGTGCTATGGCTCCATTGTTATCATAGTAAATTGGTACTGGATCAACAATGCTCGGAACCAACCAAGTTCTTTAATGAACTTCTAGATCCAAACAACCTCTTTCCTTGCTTCAAATTAGAAGATATACTCAGTTTTGGTTGTTGAATCTACAGTCATCTCTAGTTTGGAACCTTTCCAACTGACTGTTCCAAGATTCAAGGTAAATATGTAATTACAATGCGATTTACTATTATCCTAATCAGATTAGAAGTCAGCATCTGTATAACCCCTAACTTGGAGTTCAGCCCCTCCATAGACCAAGAAAGTATCCATGCTAAACCTTTTACCACCTTGTCTATGTAAACAGATTAGGACAATCCAAGCAGCCTTTTCGATATATCTATATAGATCTTAATTCCCAGAATATATGCTGCTTCTCCCAAATCCTTCATAGAGAACTGTTTGGATAGCCAGACCTTCGTGGTCTGAAGCATAGGTACATCGTTTCCTATGAGCAATATATCGTCAACATATAGCACTAGGAAAACAGCTGCATGTCCGATTACCTTCTTGTAAACACATGGTTCATCCGGATTCTCAATGAAACCAAATTCTTTGATTATTTCATCAAACCTAATGTTCCAACTCCGAGATGCTTGCTTTAGTCCATAAATGGACTTTGGCAGATTGCATACCTTATTAGATATGGCCTTGGATGAAAAACCTTCAGGTCGTGTCATATACACTTCCTCTTGCAAATTCTCGTTAAGGAATGTCGTTTTAACATCCATCGGCCATATCTCATAATCATGGTATGCAGCAATAGCAAACATAATCCTAATGGACTTTACCATGGCAGCTGGTGAAAGGTTTCTTTAAAGTCAATGGCTTCAACTTGATTATAACCTTTTGCAACCAATCTGGCCTTATACATTTGTATATTGCCATCCATGTCTGTCTTTATCTTGTAGACCCATTTGCACCCTATGGGTTTTATCCCTTGAGGTGGATCAACTACTTGGTTAACTTCCATGGCATCCATTTCGGATTTCATGGCTTCTACCAATTTCTGGGAATTGATGTCTGACATCGCTCCTTATAGGTAGCAGGTTCATTATCAATGGGCAAACCATCTCTTTCCAAAAGAAATCCATATCTTATTGGAGTTTGCCTCTCCCTATTAGACCTTCGGAGTACTTGTGTTTCTTGAGCATTAGTCCGAGCATTAGTCCGAGCATCCAATGCCTTGACCAATGGCTCAGGTTTCGAGGGAATGTTAGGTTGTGGTTCTTGAACTTCTTCAAGATCTACTTTACCCCCACTGAATCCTTCTAGTAGAAACTCTTTCTCTAGAAAAGCAGCGTGTTTTGACACAAACACCTTTTGATTAGTAAGACTGTAAAAGTAATATCCAGTAGTCTCTTTAGGATATCCTACAAACTTACATTTTTCCGATCTAGCTCCCAGCTTATCAGAAGGTACTTGCTTCACAAAAGCAGTACATCCCCAAATCTTTAGAAAAGATAAACATGGCTTCTTGCCATTCCTTATCTCATATGGTACTTTATCTATCGACTTGCTTGGGAAACCTATTTAGAAGGTAAGCTGCAGTTTCTAAGGCATATCCCAAAAGGATATTGGAAGGTCAGCCTTAGACATCATGAACCGAACCATGTCCAACAAGGTTCAGTTTCTCCTCTCGAACACTCCTTTATGCTGAGGAGTTCCAGGTAGAGTCCATTGCGACAGAATTTTATTTTTCGTCAAATGATCCAAGAAATCATGGGTTAAATATTCTCCTCCTCGATCCAATCTAAGAGCTAGAATATTTTTCCCAGTCTGTTACTCTGCTTCAACTCTGAACTCTTTGAACTTTTCAAAAGCTTCAAACTTGTATCTCATCAGATACACATAACCATATCTACAATGATCATCGATAAAGGTTATGAAGTATGAGAAATTACCTCTAGCAGCTGTGTTTAATGGCCCATATACATATGAATGTATTAAGCCCAATAAAACACCAGCTCTTTCACCCTTTCCAGTAAAGGGAGTCTTGGTCATCTTACCAAGGAGATAACATTCACAAGTCCCGTATGATTCATAATCAAAGGGTTCCAAATAGCCATGTTTATGCAATTTGGAAATCCTTATCTCATTGATATGACAAAGTCTACAGTGCCAGATGTAAGTCTTACTTGGATCATCCTTTTTTGCTTTCTTGACATTTATATTGAACATAGGCATCTCTGGATCCAAAACATATAATCCATTATGTAATGTTTCCGATCCATAGTGAATTTCTTTAAGAATGATGGAGCAACTATTGCCCTTCATTCTTATCTCGAAACCATCATTAACAGTGAGGTATGAAACCGAAATGAAGTTTCTAGACAATACTAGAACAAAGTAACAATCTTTCAGTTCCAATTTCATGCCAGACAGAAAAGACAGAGTATATGTTCCAACGGCCAATGCTGCAACTTTTGCACCATTGCCTACTCTTAGAACTACTTCATCTTTGCTCAACTTTCTACTTCCTTTCAACATCGCTATGTCATTACATAGATGTGAACCGCATCCTGAATAAATTATCCAGGAATTGGATTTAACAGTAGAAAGATTCAGTTCAATCATAAACACAGTTAACCCAGAAACTTCTATAAGTTCTTCTTGACTTGTCAAGTGAGCAATCTTCCTTTCATTGAGAAAGCTTCTCAATCTTTTGTACCAATCCAAACAATTTGGACTAATGGCATTCATAATGCCGCCTAGTACAGTTAAAGTATTAACCATTTTCAACAACCTAATATGAAAAAAGTATATATCAGTAATATTCATGCATTTATACCAATTCAAGATGAGGTATTAAATCTCTTATTGGTTCTCCCACTAAATTTCGAGATAATAGCCCTCACTATTATTCGAAAATCTCATCAAGGTATTTCTATTGGGCTGGGATCCTTTTCAACATGTTGCAACCTTGAGTGACTCAACAAATTACAACAAGCCTAGTTGGGTAGATAACATAGCTTATCAATTGCATCTCTATGCAACTCCGAGATCAGTTAGGTGAAACTCTTTGTCTAAGCACATCATATGTACTTCGCCTAACTTTGCCTCTAACACTATGCGATCAAGTTTGAAAGCATCCGGACAACATAACATTAGTTGAGTAAGACCCAACTTCATAACTCAAACATATTCGTACAGTAGTTTGACCTTGAGTGGCTCAACAAGTCTCCTACTGGAAGAACTCTGGTTATTTTGTTATGATGATGGAAGGCAACTTTATCATGCGAAACATGTGACTCAATATTGTAAAGAGGGATTTCCTTTTCCTTAAGTCTCATCATAATAAACATTCATAGCATTTATAATATCGCATAAAATAAATCTATAACATGCTTTCTACTTGGATGATCATGGACTTTTCTAATCTAATTTCCTTGAGCCATCAAAGGAAATTAGTTGGTCAAATTCCTAGGTGACAACATACATAGTCTTCAAGGCTTGCTTGTAATCTCCTTTTCTTCATGGCGTCTTTCTTTATCTTCAAGTTACAAAAATTATTCCTAACTAATCCTAATTTTACACTTTGATGTAACTAATTACATTTGTAATAAAGAAACCTCAAGTTACATTTGAGGGGAGTTAGGTGAGGAAAGAATTTTTACAACTCCGGAAAATGAGAGATAAGGCAGGGCACGCAGTCCCTATTTAATTTAATAAAAACCATAAAATTAAATTCAACCATCCACAATCATATTGGGTCTAAGTCCATAATCATCCCATACATTCACAAACAATTTATGAACATATAAATCATGCTTTAATCTCTAAATACCATCATTGATTATATTGATCCATAATTTAATTCAAAGAAAATAATAAACATTTATTCTAATCTCATTAGAATAAATCCTAATCCAATTAGAATTATTTCCTTTAATTAAATTATTATCCAATTAAATCATTTAATTGAATATTCACATAATTCTTATTTTGGTTATTTAATTAATTTAACAATATTACCATAATTACTAATTTTACTGTTGTATCTCAACTAGGATACTACAACATTAGTAATTTAATATTGCTAAAATTCATAAGCTGTGAGAATCTGATAGAACAAAAAAAAAAAACCCTAGCAAAGGAGGCGCAACCCATGGATATTGTGAGTAGCCGCTGCCCTCTCACCTCCCTAAGGCTGTCTATCCGCTTTTCACAGCTTCCAATTTTTCAATGCTAAATCAGTTTTATGATTTTTCAGGCTTGCCAATAACAATTCTAAGCTATTTTAAATCCTAAAAATCATTAAAACATGCATTAAAAATCAGCCAAGAAAAATCTATAAGTTTTTCTTACTAAAATCACCAAATTTGCGCAAAGCAGGCTTAACAGTTTTCAATCGCTGCCAAACTTTTGCCAGTTTCAATAATTAGTTTAAAACAATTTTAAACCAATTAATCAACAAGAATTCACCATGATTAATTGCTGCCTTCACTGAAACACTACAACTGCAAATTCTCACAAATTCGGTTAGTGACAATCGGATCAAAATAACTCAAAGAACAAAACAATTTTGTTAAAGGTAACAAAAGCATAGATCGTATATGAATAACATAAGCGAGGCTTTGATACCACTGTTGGGATTCGTCTCATGCTAAAACAGAGATAATGTATAATTTAATCAACAGTTAAATATACAATGCAATGGAATTAAATAAATCATAGAGAATACCGAATCCCTTTATGGATCTGCCTATGAATTGAAAACGATCAGGCTGTCAAGAACAGATAACAATCAATAACTCATACCTCTGTAATGGAGATTGCCGAAACCACATCACAGATTCTTGATGTTCTTGTTCTTGCACACAAAGCTCGCTTGTCGAAAACCAAAGTCGTCCAATTGTCCGACCTCTAACAGTAATCCACACAGGTGATCTGAAAGCCTTCACAAGGTTGGGATTATGTTTTTCCAAGATGATGCTAGTGGTCTAGATTTTGAGAAACCTTCCTCCTTCATCTTAATTAGCCTCAAGAAAACAAAAGAATCGTATTCTCTCTTATCTCAAAGTGTTCGGCCGATTCTCACTTCTTAGGGAGAGAGGCGCCGATTCTCACTTCTTAGGGAGAGAGGCGCCGGTTCTAATTCTCTTAGGGGGGAGGCGGCAACAATATTAGGCTATTTTTAGGCTGGTTTAGTGTATGCCAACTATTGGCCTAACAACACTAAAGCCTTATAAATATAATTAAATATTCACAATAAGCCCACAACACTTAATGAATATTTAATCCGCCCCTATCTCATTTTAATTTCATTAATCACCTTTTGTGTGTGACCCATTAGGCCCTTAACATGTTGGCAATAAATATAATTAATTCAATTAAGAATTTTTTCTTTTATATTTATAGATCATGAGCGGCATCTAGCAATGCAGCATGACCACCCAAATGCCAAGAGAGTCATCAAGCTTCGACTAGCCTTTCGTGTACACTATGTCTGTGTAATTCGATCCCTTCATCAAATATCCCGGGATAGGAAAGAGCATGGTTCAGTGTCTACTCTTAACCCATTCCATATTAGATCTGCAGCTTTATATTAACTCCTTAAGTATTGCCTTGGCCAAGTACTTCCATAAGTTAATATAAGCTAGATACATGTGAGATATGTCCTCTTAATCACTTGGGGTGATGAATCCTCTCTAGACCACTCATCCATCTTCGTAAGCTTCATGTCATACCCAGTAACACCCTACTTTAAGTATCCTCGTGATTGATTTTCGTTCGTGATGAAATCTAAGTGTGACAGTTTACATACAAGATGACCTGGTGTCACAAGTCAAAGGATTATTTACACTATTGACACATGAGAGTATTTACCATGGACACTTGAGTGAAATACCAAATGGAACTCTCATAGCGGGTCATGTTCAGTGAACTTGTTCAACTAACAAGCACCCATATGTTATACCCAAGTATATCTATACTTTCAACCTATGAGATCAGTTGCATGCATCAAGTGCATGAAGGCTTAACATATGCCAGTTGTAGACACCTAATTTTGTGCGGACCACTAAATTAGGTATGTTTTCTTCCTAAATTGATGTTTCAGAATGCAAAAAGACTTTTCTCATCCTACAGGTGGTGGTACTCTATGACTTAGTCTAAGAAAGCAAACAGAAAAAAGTCAAACTTGAAAAAGTCAATCTTAAAAAGTCAACTATTGAAAAAGTCAACCCACTTTCAAAATCAAGATTTGAAGTTCAATTGAAAGATGGTGAAAGAATTTTGATAATCCGACGTCTATATTGAAAGATATGGAGTTCGGAAATTGGGTTATGGAATTTCAGTAGAAAGGAAACCCTAGTTCGGGAAATTTGGGGAAAAATGCTTAAACGATAAAATTGGTCGGAATTGAAGGTTCCAAATGAAAAATAAGCACTGACTACGGGTAATGGAGAAGCTACTTGGAAGAAAAACTGAAGAAAAAGTCAATTCGGAAGAAAACCGAGAATTAGGGTTTTTGGGAGATTTTGTTGAAATTTGGAAAATTACAGCTGATTTGGTAAAACTAAAGCCCCTAATTGATGAGGAGTTATTAAAGAAGGATACCCCAAGGCTCAATTTGATGAAAATCCGAGAAAAGAGCCGATTGGAGAAAAAAACAAAAAAACGAGAATCGATAGTGAGAAAAAGGAAAAATCAAATCGGAAGGGAATTTGTTCGTAAAAATTAGGTGTTTTTGGACCAACTCCAATTCAATATATGACAAAGGCCTAGAAAAAGAAAACCTGAAAATCAGACTTGTTTTGAGCAAAATCGAACTTCAGAGGCAAAAGGGCAAAATTGGAAAATTAAAAAAATACCAAATGAGCTCCAAAAATTTTGAAAATTTGCAGATCTCATTCTTAAATCATTTCAGAGAGATTAGAGAAAGAAAATATGGATTCGGAGTTCGTTTGCAAAATGGCCAGATCCCAGGCCCACTATGTAGAAATTCAAAAGGATTTATCTCGAAAAAATAGCAAATGAGCTCAAAAAATTTTAAAAATTTGCAAATCTCATTCTTAAATTATTTGGAAGAGATTGGCAAAAGAAAATCTGGATTCAGAGTTCGTTTGCAAAATGGCCAAATCCCGGGTCCATTATGTAGAAATTCAAGCAGATAAATCTTGAAAAATAGCAAATGAGCTCCAAAAATTATTAAAACTTCCAGATCACATTTTCGAATTATTTGGAAGAGAATGGTGAAGAAAATCTGGATTCGGAGCTTGTTTAAAAATAGCAAAAGTTTGGGTGCACAAAAGGGCAATTTTGAAAGAAAAAATCCAAAATAATAGCAAATGGGCTCAAAATTTTTTTAAAACTTATAGAATTTAGTTTTTTATTATTTCAGAAGTATTGAAAAAATAAAAATTGAATTTGGAGTTCATTTGCTATTTATTTAGATCCGGGGGTCAAAAATATCATTTTACAAAAGAAACTGAAAAAGGCCAATTTGTAATTAGTAAAAATTTGAAAGATGAAAGATTTGCTGAGAAAATTCTTCCCTTGGTCAGTCAGCATAGAGGAGAATAAGGAAGCTTGATCAATTTAATCCCTTAGTCACTATCAAGCTCAAAATGCTTCCACTAGTACCTTGCAAAGGGTCCCCCTTCATCCAATGGCTTAGATGCCTTGTAGAAAAGTTGAATGCACCATTCAATGGCCAAGATTAAATGCCAAGATGACATTTTTACTTGTCATGAAAGAACTCTCATCCAATGGCAAAGAATGAAAGAAGAAAGATGAGCACAATGAATCCAAGGGTTAGCATTCATTCGGCCAAGTAAAGGAGTGCATGGCATTGTATCCTTATTTTATCTAAGGGCTGAGGTTATTAGAAGGGCTGAGTACACATCTTAAGGGCTGCTATCAATTGGCTAGAAGGTAATTTTATTGTGTCATCAAAAGATCCTAATCTAAGGGCCAAAATTGGAAGAGAAAAAGTGCACAATCTATTGAATGGTGAGAGGCCATTCGGTTAGGCCATTAGAGAGGGGGCTGATTTCATTTTTTGAGGAGGTTGGAGGCTGGAAAAGAGGCTGTAGCTAAGGAGAAAAAGAGAGAAAAAAGAAAGGAAAAAGAGATGAGAAAAAAGGAGAAGGAAAAAAAGGGTTTTTGCTAGTTTCTTCTTGACTTGGAAAGCTAGAGCAAGGTAGCTATGCTCTTTCATGGTTATTTTTTATATTTTATTGACATGATCTTGTTTTTTTTATGGATATTTTTCCTTTTTATGAAATAAACTTGTTTCTAAAGAGCTACTATTTTATTTTTTTTTTAAAGAAAATAAAAAACAACAAGTTTTCATAAAAAATTCATCATGGCCGAATGAGTTGCTGTTTTGGTAAATGATTTTATGTTTGATTTTTATTCATGAGCTTGATTTGTGGTAGGTTAGATTATTTGTGTTAGATTAGCTTGATTTGTGGTTGGTTAGCTTGATTGTGCTAGTTTAATAATATACCATGCTATGTGTTTGTGACAATACCATGCTAGATTCATGTTGTTCCATTCGGCCATGATGGATTTTTTGAGCATGTTTGCATTTTTATCATGGTTGCTTGTTTAATTTGTTTCCATTGATCTTCATGCATATATACCATGCTATACTCATATTGTTTAACTAGGCCATGGTGAATTTTTGTGCGTATTTGCATTATTTAGTTTATTACTTCCATGTGTTTGATTTATTGTTTAGCTAGGGTTATAGGCTATTCGATCAACATGATTTGGTTTTGTGTGTGCATGTTCATTTTGTCTAGTTGATAGGTTTGCATTTCATGCCATAACATTTATTTTTTTGATTTGGTTTGCCATGTGTTTGTGTTATTGACTAAATAGGATTGCATTAGTCTATTTAATAGCCATTCGGCCTCTTCATTGCATTCTTGCATTGTGTGTGCATTTGCATTATGTTTAGGTACCATTGCTTTGCATTATCATGCCATGAGATTGTGTATTAGTTTCTGTTTGTTCATGCATTAGTTTTAGGTTTATTAGTCACTATATGTTCATGACATTTTCACACATTTTCATGACATTTAAGGTCTAGAATCATATTGGTATTGCCATGCATATTCCCATGCATATACGGTCTAGAATCATATTGATATTGCCATGCATTTGCAATGCTATTTAGGTCTTAGGTCACTTTGTATTGCCATGCATCTCATGCCACTTTAGGTCTAAGTCTAGTTTGCATTATCATGCATCTCATGCATACTTAGGTTAGGATTGCATTTATTGCCATGCAAACTCATGCTAGGCATTAGGTTATTTTGTATTGCCATGCATTTCTCACATCATTTAGGTTTTAAATCATGCATTTCATGCATTCAATTGGCTGTATGTTCATGCATCTCATGTCATGCCACATGATTTATGACTTAAGCCAATCAATGGCTCAAAGTCATACTCACTTGAGCAAACTTGTGAAAAATTAAAGAGTTGTCAAATTGTTTATTCTACCTTTGTAATTTTTTTTTACTTAGCCAATTTTTCTAACTTTTTAAAAGTGTTAGCTACTGTTTATGAGTCTTTGGGAGAGTCTCCAACATTTTTAATTTGATTTTTAAATGATTTTATCAAAGGCAAAAAAAAAAATATGTTTTGGCAAAACAGTTTTTCACCCAGTATCGGACTTTCCCGGTTTTTCTGGGAAGTCATATTTAATAATAAAAAAATTAAGTCAATTTTTTCTAGTGTAGTTTTACATGTTTTGAGTCTCCAGTATTTTTTTAGATTTTTTTGAAATTTTAAAAATAGGTTAAAAAATCGTGTGCTAAAACTGGACAGTAGAGGCAGATTTGAATTCAAAAGAAAAACAATTGTTGAATTTGGCTAAGGCATTTAGAGGGGGTTGGTTAAAAGCTTTTGCTACTGTTTTAGGATAGTTTCTAAGCCTTTTTAAACTTTAAAAATGATTTTATAAACCTCAGTTTAAGGGTGGTCAAGTTCGGGATTTTAAACTTAGGAAATTAGAGCCATTTTAAAAGGGTTTGGCTAGGGTTTTATTTTTAATCCAAGATTTTCAAAATTGTTTTCAAACAATCACAAAGTATTTTGATTTTAGAAAATTTAATTTGATATATTTTCCTAAGGTAGTCGCATATCTTTTTAGATATACGGATTTCCTTAATTAAAGGAAAAAATACATTTTCATGCATTGCATTTTCCGTGTTCATGCATACTATATTATATGTGATTTTGATAATTTCCCTGATATTGTTATTATTTTAATTTATACTCTATGGTGTCATTGTTTGTCATATGGTTTTGAATATTTCATGTTATCCTATGCTTTTTATTTAGTCATTTATTTTTGTCACATAATTTAGCATATACTGTGTTCATGCATTATTATTTTTATTTTCATGCATATTTCTTGATAGCATTATTTTATGTTTCATTTCATTTCATGTCACTTAGATTATATTCCATGTCATATAGAATAATATTATTTAAAATATGACATGTCATTTAAATTTGCCATGTTACTTAGTACATATCATTTCATTTAGAATATATTATGTCACATAAGTTATTCATTTCATTTAGAATATATTATATCACATAGGTCATTTCATTTCGTATAGAATATACCATGATACTTAGGATATTTCATTTCGTCTAGAATATACTATGCCATTTAAATTATATCATGTCATTTAGGTTGCATTATATTATCTAGACTTTGCTATGTCATTTTATTTATGTCACACATGTTCATATTCATTGTTTTTAAAATGTTTTGAAAAAAATAATGATTTTCAATAAAAATAAAGATATTCCCGAGTTGAAATAATTCATGAGTGTTCTACCGGGTTTGCTGGAGAGAATGTCATCAATTATCATTAATAAAGGAATATCTTTTTTTGATGAAACGAGAATGATTCGAAATTTTTTTCAAATAAATAAAAATTTCTATATTTTGTCACGTTTATCGAAAAATATAGAAAAATTTTGAATTAATAAATTCCGGATCATTTTCAATTAAAACTGGAATTATTTTTCTTTAAATTGGGAATTAATTTGAAATAATAAATTTAAAATTGACTTTTTTACCGAGACTTGAGATAACACACGATTAATAAGGTACCGTTTTATACGGGCGTTGTGGGGGTGCTAACCTTTCCCTACACGTAACCGAGTCCCGAACCCGATTCTTCGATTTCTCTTGTTTAAAACGTAGACTTAAAATTGGTTTTAAAAATATTTTAATTAATTTTTAAATATTTTACAAAATCGGTTTTAATAGGTGGCCGATCACACCTAGCTAAAAAATATTGGTGGCGACTCCATGTCTTTTGCAAGGTCATTTCCAAGACCTTCATTTTTAAAGAGGAATTAAGTCGAATTTTTCTCGATTTTTTTAATGTCACGCTTAAAGAATAATAAAGTCTTGCGGTGAGACTTGTTATGTTATTTTTTAGCTTGCGATAGCTTGGCGACTCCACTAAGGACATTAGAGAGTCAGGCCTAAAATTAGTCGTGTGTTATCAAAGTCTCGATTTTGTAGGTTTAATTGGTTTTTAATTTTAATTCCCACATTTTTATAAAATAAGGAGAATTTCGAAAATAATAAAATGTTTTGAATATGGCCATACTCATGTGCATGCATTTTATCATTTTTCTCTGGTTATTTAATGTTGTATATTACAATTGCTCGTTGGTTAATGCGTTACACTATTCTTGAATGTTTTTTAATAAATTGTTGGGGTATTTAGGATAAGGGGTGTAGAATAGGTGGTAAAAGGTTTATTGTTCCTCCTCACACACATTGCACTTGTATTTGCATAACATGAACTCTCTACCCAGGTTCCGTCCTTTTAAGTGGGAGTAAAGTAACTACGCCTTCATGATGATCCTTCGTATGGGCTAGTGAAACACTTCCGGAGTATAAAGTACCTAATGCCTTCGTAATGATCCTCCGTATGGGCATAGGAAAATATACTCTAACGAATTGAACCCGCTTTTATCGGGGTGCTTTACTAGCCTTCACAGGCAACAGTGAGGAACTATTCGGGGCCTTTAGAACTGATTCACCTTCATATAGTGAACTTAGGCGAAGCCATGCCGAATTTTCGTTACATACCAAAGATAGGAACACATTGAGGGACATTTTTAACCTTTTGTTACCTATTTCACACTCTGAATAAGTGTTGTAGATCGGGCAGTGATGGACGTACATCGCCCGTAATAAATGTGATAATCCGCCCCAAAGGCATCGTGATGCCTAAGTGAGTCGATACTGTTGGGGCAAGTGTTCATAAACTTTTAAAATTGAAAATATCAAAACATTCTTTTTCAAAAAATTTTGCATTTTGCACATTTCATGCATGTGCGAATAGAGCATGTACATTCATGGTTGTATTTTTTTATCTCATTTTTTGCAAAAAACAGTTGGTAATAATCTTATTTGATGATTTCATAAACCGGTAGTGTTACATGAACATTTGTATATTGTACCATAGTAGGATCCACTACCCCGAAATTCTTTTGAAAATAATATGTTTGTTTTTTCATAGAGAAAACATTTGTCAAAAAATCATAGATTAAATTTGGAGGCAAATCTTGCATAATGAGATTTTTGAATAATCAAGATTTAGGTCCCATCAATTTCGTGTAATCAATGGTTAATTTATTTGTATCATTTTGACATCATGTTACAGTCCTAACATGCATGGTTATTCATTGTAGAATACATTTTTGATATAAATGGTCATTCTTTGTACCCACCTTTGTGTTAATTCGTTTATTCTTTGCATGTATCATTTTGACATCATGTTACAGTCATAACATGCATGGCCATTCGTTGTAGAATACGTTTATGACATGCATGGTCATTATTTGTATATACCTGTGCATCAATTTATTCATTTTTTAAAATGCATCATGTTGGCATTAGATTGCATCCATGGCATACATAGTCATCATAATTTCTCTGTATATGTTCATATATTAATCATCAGTATATTCATGCACATAATAATAAAGCATGTACCGTCATAATTGTATTCTTGATCTCATAACATTTTCATTTTCATGAAAGGGGTTCGAGATATGAGGAAAGAATCAGAAGAACGATTGGGTGCTTTGGAACGCAATCAAGAGGAATTTGGGCATGAAATCCGGGAGGTGAAAGAATAGCTTGCCAAAATGATGAAAATGTTTGAGGATATGGGTAAGTGTAAGGGGGAATCTTCTCAGGGTTCTGCATCGCCTTTAGATCAACCAAAACCATTAGGTCCAGAACATACAATCCTTGCTGGATCCTGCACTTGTCAATGCCACAAAGGTTGCAATCCTGATCAAATTATGGAAAAAATCATGAAAATGATTAAACCCGAGAGCCTGATACCAAGGATAGAAACCTCAGATCCCAAACAGTCCCTGCAATTGGTCATAGGTCCAAACCAGTATCCTCACCCTACTATGGCCCAATTGTCCACTAGAATGATCATTACGGGACCCCTGAATCCCACTCCATCACCACCCATTGCCAGTTTGTATTTCTTCCCTCATCAATCACCTTATCAAGCATCCGAGATAGGAACCTCGAACTATGTACAACCTCCAAGGATTCCAAATCCATACCCTTACCATGCTGTTCTGCCACCTCTCCATGTAAACACTTCGGTTCGAACCTTAGTGCCACCACCAAGTGCCCTAACTCCTAGGCCATGTGTGACTAAGAAGCAACCCAAAAACAAGACTCAAGAGCAGTATGATCCCATTCCAATAAGCTACCGAGAGATTCTCCTTATACTGATCCAAAATCACATGGTTGCCTGTATCCCGCTGAAACCCCTGTTACCACCATATCCAAAGTGGTATAATCCAAATGCAAGATGTGATTATCATTGTGGAATTGCTGGCCATAGCATTGAAGACTGTATAGCCTTTAAAAAGAAAGTGCAATCTCTTACAGAGATCAAGTGGATTGATCCAACGACACTGATTGATAGAGGGTTGGGTAAACATCATTAGGATTGGGAGATTTACGGCAATAATGTAGAAAGACTTCGGTCTGATATGATGTAGTAGGATTTCACTTTTTCAATAGTTGGCTCTTATAGCCTTAGGATGCTAGGAAGAATAAAGTGCTTGTAAAGACAGTTTTAACGACTGCTCAAATTTTGTAAGACATGGTTTATACCATTGTGAACGTTGATATGGGAATGAATTGGTTGTGCTTCAAAGTTATGAGATGTTGATGATTAGGTTCCTCCGATTCTTATTTCCTCGGTGATATCTCCCTTTTGCATTTGCATCCAATCAATTATTTGTCATACCATGCATTCATACATACGTCATGTTAGCATTAGGTCATATTCATGACACACATGGTCAGCATGATTTTCTGTGTATATACTCTATGTCAATCATTTATTGATTACATGTATCATATTTGACATCATGTTGCATTCAAAGTGTATATGATCATTCATTGGGAAATACACTGAAATATACATGGTCATTCATTGCATATATCCATGCGCTGTTGTTTATTCTTTGCTTGTATCATGTTGGCATTGTGATTGCATTTATTACATACATGGTCAGAATGTCTCCACTGTATATGTCCATACATCACATTGTTTATTTTTCACGGGCATCAAATTGCATTCATGGCTCCTTCATCATGACATACATTTGGGGAAATAAAACAGGAGTTGGCTTGGCTTTAAGAGTCTTTGAAAGAATTTCCATTTCAAATCAGAGGTATAAGAAGTACTGAGTTCCCTTTTAATACAGGCTAGTGCTATAGAGAATGAACAAATTGCCCGAATGGAAAGAATGGAAAGGGTACAGGAAGAATTGCGAGAATAGCTGACAAAGTCTCAAGCAGAACCTAAGGATCAGATGATTAAATTGATGGAGCTAATGTCCGCCGTAATCAAGGGAAAGGGATACACTGAAAACTTGGCCGCCAAAGAAAGGTTAGAGGCATAAAAGGGTCAGAGTGAGGTCATGATGTTGGATGGCTAGAACACAATTAACCCCAGCAACACCCTGAACTTAGACAGCCCAGCTGAACAGGAAAAGTTGAAAATGGTTGTGTCAAACATGGCTGAGTTGATAGATTTCCTAGGGAAATATCAGTTGTTAGATGAAAGGCTCCGGGCAGTAGAAAATACAGATGTATTTAGGAGTGTGGATGCGAAAGAACGATGCTTGGTCCTCGATTTAGTCATTCCTCCTAAATTCAAGGTCCCTGACTTTGTGAAATATGACGAGACGACTGATCCCTCAGCTCACATCACTATGTTCTGTCGAAAGATGACAAGTCATATAGATAATGATAAGCTTCTGATCCAATACTTTCAGGATAGCCTCAGCGGGTCCGCAATTAGGTGGTATAGTCAGTTGAGCAAGGATCAGATTCGCTATTGGAATGATTTGGCTAGGCTTTTCTAAACCAGTAGAAGTATATGACGGACATGACACCTGACCGTCTCACCTTGCAAAATATGGAAAAAAGAGCTACTGGGAGCTTCAAAAAGTATGCTCAGAGGTGGAGGAACATGTCCACCCAAGTACAACCACCTTTGACATAAAAAGAAATCACTGTCCTTTTTATGAATACACTGCAGGCGCCGTACTATGATAGACTTGTCAACAATACCACGAAAAATTCTGCGGATATGGTAATCTCAGGGGAGATGATTGAGAATGCTATCAAGAATGGGAAACTTGAAGGAAAAGAAACATCCAATGCCGAGAGAAATAGGGCACCTAGAAAGAAAGAGGAAGATGTACAAGCTATGGGAGATTTCGTCCCATATTCCCAATTTCCCTCATACCAATCATATTACCCTACTGAGGTATCTCTAAGCCCTTATCCTTACCTACCAACCCAAGAACCTAATCCTATACCAGTCCTTGCTACAAGGCCTGCTTCCAGAAAATGACCACGGGACAACCAAGAAAGAATTTCAATCCCCATTCTTGACCTGCTGCCATTACTAATAAAGAATCAGTACCTTAACCCGGTACTTTTACAAATAGCTCTGAATCCATCAGCAAGGAGTTCTGATCCTGACAGCAAGTGTGATTATCACCTGGGGTAGTTGGGTATTCAATTGAAAATTGCAGACAACTGAGGAAAATGATTGAAAGTCTTATCCGTGATGGTATTTTGACACCGGAGCTTATCTTATCAATCAGTGGAAAGCCGCTTTGTCGTAAATCAGTTTCTTTCAGGGTTTTAAGAGGAGAATTACTACCTTTGAAGGATGTCAATAGGAGCATTTTGATGCATGTAGTTTCAGACCTTATGATGAAAACACTTGTCTCATGTCGACATTCATATGAATTAAATGAATTTTGAATTTTAAATGCTTTGTGTTTGTTGTGTTTTAACAATAATTTGACTTTGCAAAAATAATCATTAAGGAAGTTTTAATAATAGATAGTCTCGAGACTGTTGATGATCATTGTTACAAATGACCCAATACCCTCTCCCCTCTCTTTCAGGCTTTCCTAGGCCTAAATCCTTTGAACCAAGACCACTTGGAAAACCTAATGCTTCAAGGAATATGAATGATTGAACTTCATAAAACCATTGGCATCATAGAATAAGCAAAGATGTAGATCATAGTCTAGGCTATGAACAAAGGATCGAACTCTTTGAAATTTTGTAAAATTCCTTTAAATTCAAACAAATGGGACATTTCTTTCAAGAATTTAGATCATGGTAATTTGGTGTGTGTCAAGGTTGTGCCAAAACCATTCATGTCATTTCCAACGACCACAAAACACTAATTGCCCAAACATCACTTCATGATTGACACCCTGGGGCACAATGATTAAGCTAGATTATCCCATGTCCTGGAGATAACCCGTTTTTGGGTCATATTTTCCTTGTTTCTTCAAAGAACTCAAATTTGAAACTCAGCCTTTTCAAAACAGACCTAGGCTTTCTATGTTCCTCGTTGATACAAATTCTCATGGTTAATCAAATTGGAGCATCATATGTGGAAATGTGGGGCATGCAACAAAAAAAAAAAAGAGGAAAAAATTGTGATATCATGCATATAAGAATTCAGATGATTCCAAAGTGCAAAATAAAATTCTGATTATCTATTTCCCCTGGGGATTGCTTTTCAATGAGAATATTCGTGCTTGATATGATAAATGGCCATCTTTCATATATCACTCACAAAGAGAAAATTATCCATAGTCACCCCTTTTGAGCTTAAGGAATTCTTTTTCTTTAAACCCTGATCAAGGATCACTGATAACTCGTATAATTATATAGTTTTTAGTTATGTTTTATTATTATTTTGTGTCAAATACGAGTTATTATTGGTTAGTCTAATTGTGTTTATGATTTTTTATATTTTTATGTAATTTGGTGTTTTTCACGAGTTTCTTTGAGTGATTTCAGATTACTAGGTTAAATAAAGAATTAAGGGCAAATCCAGTTCAGTTCCAGTTCCGACACCTTTTGCCATATCAGCTATATCTGGAGTTTCAATGAAGCAATAAGGCTGAAATTTTAACCGTGCATAGTTAAGAGGCATATCTATCTTTTTCATGTTTTACACTTCTTGAAACGGAGTCGTTTTCCCTACCGAAATCAACCATCAAGTTGGCTGATGTGCAATGACGTCTGTTCTGCACCGTTTTGGTATTTTGACCATATCTTCCGATCCACATGCGAAAATGATCTGATTCCAACGGCTATGGATTCGTAACGGATAGGGGTATGTTTTTCTAGAAGACCATTTTATCAGATCGAGCCTCGAACATTGACAAAATCGACCATCACGCTGGCTGATCAGAATTGTCATACAATATGACGAAAATTGTTAGAAAAATGCACCCACCTATTATACCTACCTTTGAAATTTGTAAAGCTTGTCTCTTGTCATTTAGCCCTCCAAAATGTGTATAAATAGAGGGCCTTGGATGAGTATTGGGATACATTATACATTGGTAGGATATTAGCCATTGTAAAAAATTTCTCTAAGTTTTCTTCTTTTTTCCTTTCTCTAGTTTTCTTTTTCTTTATTTACTTATGCTTCTTACATTTCTTTTCATTTTTAGTATGTGTTGCTAATCATATTGTTGAGGTGATGAGGTGAAGCTCTTGGTAAATGCTAAGGTTAGTCTCTTAAACATGAGCTAAAATGAATCATCATTTATAAACACTAGTATAGATAATATTTTCTTTTGGTTTAAAATCATACTTGCAAAGTAGAGATCTTGATTCATTATTGACAATGAAAATGGCACAGTAAATGCTTGGTTTCATAACCTTGATTTGTTGTAGACATATACCTTGGCATAAGGAATGCTTGGACTCTTTTTATGAGTTTTGAGGACACCAAATGAACATAATATCATATGCTATGGACGTTGGACAATTTGGACTGAATTGCTAAACCTTCCGATTGGAATTTCCCTTATGTGTGAATTTCAATTGTGTAATAAAACAAGATTAATCTTAGCATAACACCAAGAGTGGATTCTCTAACCTCAACATCTTTTCTTATTGTTTTTTTTTTATCTTGTTTAATTTCTTTTATATTTTGTTTATTTTGTTCTCTAATATCTTGTTTATCTTATTTTGTTGTTGATTCCCTAATATCTTGTTTACTTTCTTTGTCTTATATATTTATAAACTTATACTTACTAATACGCTTCCCTGTGGTTCGACCTCGGACACCCGAGAATTTATTACTTGAACATAACCTGCACTTGGGTTTACGACTCTTAATTGAGTCTCCATCAAGTTTTTGGCGCCGTTGCCGGGGAGGCAATACTAAGTATATAAGTTTATAAGTATATTGATTTTTATTGGCTGGTTATACCGCCTATATTTATTTTTATTGGCTGGTTATACCGCCTAATTTTCTATATATTTATATTTATATTGTATATTAACTTTGTTTTATTTTTATTGGCTGGTTATACCGCCTAATCTGTATATTAACTTTGTTTTATGCTTGTTTGGCGACGTGATTTTAGATCTCGTCGTTTAGTTAGATTTTATTGTGAAACTTTTTCAGGTAATCTTTCTAATACAACTCCTACCATGGCTGACAATGAAAGTGTTCATGCTGAAGATGAGAACAGACAAGTACGCACCATGCGTGACTACTTGCAACTAACTCGAAGCTCATCACCCTCTTGTTTTATTTTTCCTCTCAATGCAAACAACTCTCGTTTTAAACCAGGTATGATAGCTTTGCTTCCAAATTTCCATGGGTTAGAATCGGAAAGTGCTTACTCGTTTCTAAAAGACTTCGAAGATGTATGTGTCACCTTTAATGACCAACAATGTACAAATGAAATTGTCAAGCTAAAATTATTTCCTTTTTCTTTAAAAGACAAAGCAAAAATTTGGCTTCATAATTTAAAACCAAGGTCAATTGGCACATGGCAAGAATTACAAACTAAGTTTCTAAAGAAATTTTTCCCAGCACATAAAACTACTGCTTTGAAAAGACAGATTCAAAATTTCAATCAAAATCAAAATGAAGCATTTTTTCAGTGCTGGGAGCGTTTTAAAGATTTGTTAAGTTCTTGTCCACATCATGGTTTTGAAAAATGGCATCTTATTAGTTTCTTTTATGAAAGTTTAACTCCCGAAACTAAACAATTTGTTGAAACAATGTGTAACGGTGAGTTTCTAGAAAAAGAACCTGAAGAAGCCTTTGACTACCTAGACCATTTGGCAGATAACTCTCAAGCCTGGCACACAGATAATTCCTCTGAAAGTTCCAATAGATCTAATCCTGTTTCTAACAGAGGTAAATATCATTTTAGTCAAGAAGATGAGATAAAAGCTAAAGTAGCTAATTTGGCTAGAAAGATTGAAGCCATGGAACTTAGAGAAGTAAAAGAAGTCAAAACGGTTAAAAATGAAGACAGTTGTGGAATTTGTGAAATCATGGGACACCCCACTTCTGAATGTCCAAACATTCCCATTCTTAAAGAAGCGTTGCATGATCATGTAAATTCCATAAACACATTTAAAAAGCCTTTTGCTTCTTCTTACTCTGAAACGTATAACCCTGAATGGAGAAATCATCCCAACTTCAGTTGGCGGAATAATAATCATGTTCAGGTACCACAATCTCAAAAGCCGAGCAACACTTTTTCCTATCAACCTTCACGTGTACAAACCTTGGAAGAGACATTGCAAGCATTCATGCAAACACAAGCAAATGTGAATAACCAAACTTCACAGGACATCAATGAGATCAAAAACACCTTGTCCACATTGACAGCTTCATTACGCACTCAAGAAAAAGGTAAGTTTCCTGCTCAACCTCAGCCTAACCCTTCTACTCAATGTCTTGTTTCTTGCTCCAATGAAACTCAACAGGAAAATGCCAGTTCTATCACAACTCTTCGAAGTGGAAAGGAAATTGACAAAAACATTCCATCAAAAGACCAATATCCTCCTTCCCCTCCGAAAAGTAATGGTAAGGATGATGGTAAGTCTGAACTTCTTGAAAATTTGGACAAAGAAAAAGGTATGCATCCTGCTCCTTTTCCTCAAAGGTTGCAAACAATAAAGAATTTGAATCAAAATGCAAAAATTTATGAACTTTTCAAACAAGTTAAGATTAACATTCCTTTATTGGATGCAATCAAACAAGTTCCATCCTATGCTAAATTTTTGAAGGACATGTGCACAGTTAAAAGGAAACATAATGTACAAAAGAAAGCATTTCTGACGGAAAGTGTGAGCTCAATCGTTCAGCACCTTACTCCACCAAAATTGAAAGATCCTGGATATCCAACAATCTCATGCATCATTGGAAACACTAGAATAGAACGTGCATTGCTTGATCTTGGTGCTAGTGTTAATCTTTTGCCTTTTTCTGTTTATCAACAGTTAGGTTTAGGTGAACTCAAGGAAACACCTGTTACACTTCAACTAGCTGATCGTTCTGTAAAAATTCCTCGAGGGATAGTTGAAGATGTTTTGGTTCAAATTGATAATTTTTACTTCCCTGTTGATTTTATTGTTTTGGACACACATCCTGTTTCAAATCCAAATGTTCAAATTCCTGTTATATTAGGCCGTCCATTTCTTGCAACTTCTAATGCTCTGATAAATTGCAGGAATGGTATTTTGAACATTTCTTTTGGAAATATGACTTTAGAATTAAATGTGTTCAACATTTGCAAGCAACCTGGTGATGATTCAGAAGTACATGAAGTGGATTTCATTGAAGAACTTGTTCATGAACATCTCACCACTACCACATTCCATGATCCTTTAGAAGCTTATTTAATTGAATGTGAGTTTGATAATGCTTCAGAAATTTCACACACTGATTCTTTGTTAAATTCTTTTCAGGATAAGCATTGTTGGAAACAAAAGTTTGAGGAACTTCCATCACTCACAAATGACACTGTACCATCAACTATTGAACCACCCAAGCTGGATTTAAAACCATTGCCATCCGAGCTAAAATATTCCTTTTTGGGTGAGAATGAAACTTTTCCAGTCATAATTTCTTCACATCTTGATGAACTACAAGAAGGTAAGTTGTTACAACTTTTGAAGATGCACAAAAATGCATTAGGATGGACCTTAGCTGACATAAAGGGAATAAGCCCATTAATCTGCACACATAATATTTATTTAGAGGAAAATACTAAACCCTCTAGACAAATGCAACGAAGGCTTAATCCTAATATGAAAGAAGTAGTGAGAAATGAAGTCATTAAACTTTTAGATAATGGAATCATTTATCCTATCTCTGATAGCAAATGGGTAAGTCCTACTCAAGTCGTACCTAAGAAATCTGGAGTTACTGTAGTTAAAAATGAAAACAATGAATTAATTCCAACTAGGACTGTTACTGGTTGGCGCATGTGCATTGACTATAGGAAACTTAACTCAGTGACGAGGAAAGATCATTTCCCTTTGCCTTTCATGGATCAAATCTTAGAAAGAGTTGCAGGGCATGAGTTTTATTGTTTTCTAGATGGATATTCTGGGTATAATCAAATTGCCATTGCACTTGAGGACCAAGAGAAAACCACTTTTACATGTCCTTTTGGTACTTTTGCATATCGTAGAATGCCATTTGGATTATGTAACGCCCCTGCCACATTTCAAAGATGCATGCTTAGTATTTTTAGTGACATGATTGAACGTAATCTTGAGATTTTCATGGATGATTTTTCTGTTTCTGGTGATTCATTTGATGATTGCTTAGCCAATTTGAAAAATGTATTGATTAGGTGTGAAGAAAAAAATCTTGTTCTTAATTGGGAAAAATGTCATTTCATGGTCACTAAAGGTATTGTACTAGGTCACATTGTTTCTGCAAAAGGGATTGAGGTAGACAAGTCAAAAATTGAATTGATTGCTAATCTACCCACACCAAAGACAGTAAAGGACATTAGGTCATTCTTGGGACATGCAGGTTTTTATAGAAGATTCATAAAAGATTTTAGCACGATATCTAAACCTCTATGTAATCTTTTAATGAAAGACACTGCATTTGAATGGACTAAAGATTGTGAAGATGCTTTTGAAAAACTCAAAAATATGCTCACTACTGCTCCTATTATGAGATCTCCTGATTGGTCTTTACCATTTGAAATAATGTGTGATGCTAGTGACTATGCTGTTGGTGCTGTGTTAGGACAAAGGAAAGATAATAAACCACATGTAATTTACTATGCAAGTAAAACTTTAAATAGAGCCCAAATGAATTATTCCACTACAGAAAAGGAATTACTTGCAGTTGTTTTTGCATTGGATAAATTCAGATCTTACCTTGTTGGATCATCAATTGTTGTCTTTAGTGATCATGCAGCTTTAAAATATCTTCTCTCTAAGAAGGATGCAAAACCTAGGTTGCTGAGGTGGATCCTTTTGCTGCAAGAATTTGACATCACCATTCGAGATAAAAAAGGAGTAGAAAATGTGGTGGCTGATCATTTATCAAGACTTGTTTGTGATGAATCTTTTGGAACCTCACCAATAAATGATACTTTTCCTGATGAACAACTTCTAATTGTCTCCACGACACCTTGGTTTGCTGACATTGCTAATTTTCTTGCTACAGGAAAAATTCCTTCTCAATGGAGCCCCCAAGATAAAAGGAAGTTTCTGAATGAGGTAAAGAAGTTCTATTGGGATGACCCTTACTTGTTCAAATATTGTCCTGATCAGATTTTTCGAAGATGCATTCCCGACAATGAGGTAAGTAGTGTAATTAAGTTTTGTCATTCTGAGGCATGTGGTGGTCATTTTTCATCAAAGAAAACTGCTGCAAAAATTTTACAGTGTGGATTTTACTGGCCAACTTTATTCAAAGATGCACATAATTTTTGCAAGTCATGTGAAAGTTGTCAAAAATTAGGTTCCATTTCGAAAAGAAACATGATGCCTTTGAACCCAATTCTTGTAATTGAAATTTTTGACTGTTGGGGTATTGATTTCATGGGACCATTTCCACCATCTTTTGGTTTCTTATACATTTTAGTTGCAATAGATTATGTTTCAAAGTGGATAGAGGCAATTCCATGTCGAAATAATGATCACAAAACAGTGATTAAATTTTTAAAAGAAAATATTTTGAGTCGATTTGGAATTCCTCGATCTATCATAAGTGATGGGGGAACACATTTTTGCAACAAGGTTTTTGAAACATTAATGAAGAAATATGCCATTACACACAAAGTTGCAACCCCTTATCACCCGCAGACAAATGGACAGGTAGAATTAGCAAATAGGGAGATTAAACAAATTTTGGAAAAGACGGTTAATCCAAATCGCAAAGATTGGTCTCTTAGACTTAACGATGCATTATGGGCCTATCGAACAGCTTTTAAAACAGCATTGGGCATGTCTCCTTATAGGCTAGTTTATGGAAAACCTTGTCATTTACCTGTGGAACTTGAGCATAAAGCATATTGGGCCATTAAAATGTTCAACTCAAACCTTGATGACGCTTCTAATTTACGAAAATTACAAATAAATGAACTTGAGGAACTCAGAAATGATGCATATGAGAATTCTAAAATTCATAAAGAAAGAACTAAAGCCTTTCATGACAAGTTAATTTCAAGAAAAACATTTGATGTTGGGCAAAAAGTTCTACTTTATAATTCTAGACTTCACATATTTCCTGGTAAGTTGAGATCAAGATGGACTGGCCCATTTGTGGTTAAGCATGTGTATCATTATGGAGCAGTTGACATTGAGAATCCTCAAAATGGTAACGTATTCAAGGTAAATGGACAAAGACTCAAACTCTTTTTGGAAAATCATGTTACTCAAGAAGAGGTTGTTTTTCTTTCTGATCCTTGTTTTGAAAATAACTAGATGTAAATATAATTTTTACTAATCTTCAAAAAAAAAAAAAAAAAATTGTTGTGTTTTAAGACATTTAGAAGTATTCATTCTGAACAAGGTCTGAGTAAGGGAGACTTAAGGCATACCTTGTCAGTTTGATTTTAACGTTTTTATGTTTACTTGTTAATTTTTGTTTAGTATTTTAGGATTATTTAGGTTGCATGAGTTTGTTTTGTTTTGAGTCTTAGTTGTTCCTATTCTTATGTTATTAGTTCTTTTCTCTTACACATGATTCTTTCATTTAGGTTAATAGACTTACATTGAGGACAATGTAAGAATTAAGTGTGGGGGGGAATGATTTAGGATTTCTTTTATTTTTGTCTACTATTTTTTTATGAGTCTTTATTATTATTTTTTTTTTTTTTTAGTGTGTTTTAGTTCCTTTTTAATACAATGATGAGATATGAATTGCATAAGTCTAAAACAGATTTATTAGTGAGAAGATTTTCATGAGAATTGAGCTTGATGTCAACCTTTTTATGAGCCAATGTTAATATGATATGTTGATTGAGAAAGAAGCATGTTTAGACTTAATCTGACTTGTATAATCATCCTTGTGAGTTTTTGAGCCTATAATGATTGATGCATTATACAAATCAATCTAATTTCTTTCTTGAGTGCTCTTATGATTACATGATTCTCTAGAACTTGCTTTAAACCGTTTGAGACTATATTGATACATGTGACAACATGAATATGATAGAGGCATTAGGATTATAACCAGAGCCAAACAGCCATCCATTATTAATGTTCTAAGAGAACATCCCCACTAGTGAGCCAATTTGAGCCTACATTAAATATGCTGTTTTATTGGTAACCACAACTTACACCTAGCCTAAATATACTTATATCCTTACCCTTGTTCTAAAGATGGATTAAATATTTTGAGACATATTGCAAAAAACAAGGGATATTTTTAGTTGAAAATTTGTGTTAGAAACAAAAGATAAGTGTGGGGGAAGAAAAGAAAAGAAAAAGTCAAGAGAAAAAGAAAGGGATCATTGTTAAATACATTCCCATATTCAAAAAAAAAAAAAATCTTCTCTTGAACTACTAGTTAAAGTAAAGAAAAAGATGTTACAAAGTTTGTTAGAATGATGCAAAGGCTCAACATGAATATTTAGCCTATGTTATTATGTGCTTTAAAAGAGTTTTGAGAAGTTTTATTTGTATGATCTTATTATGTCTCTAAAATCTATGAACTCTTTGGAACCTTTGTGATATCTTTATCCTTTTGTTCTTTAACCACATTATAACCCTTTGGCCCAATTACAACCTTGAATAAAGACCTCTTGATTTATGAAGTTGTATGATCTAAATAGTGGAGAATAGGTGGAAAAGCAAGCATATGGTAGAAGTGTTTTCATGAGATTGATTGAGTGTAAACACTTTACCACTACTTTAAAGAGTGAAAATCAAGAGAGTATCCCATGTGAGAAATTGAGATTAAGTTTGAATATACACTATTTTGATTGAAATATGTTATGTTAATATTGGCTTAACTCAAACTATTTACATTCAAGCAAGATTTTTTGTGAATTTCTTTAAGCTATTGATTAGTTTTTAAGACTTGTCCAATGATTATCTCTAATTTATATTGGAAGGATTAGTTATAATTATTATTTTTAGTTTTTCTTATATCTTCAATGTTTGTGGGTATCGTCCTAGTAAACCCTCACGAGACTAAACTCGTCCACTAGGGACACCTAGGGGTTTAAAGGCTTGTGTCACATGCTAAGTGCCACCGTGATTTCCTACGAAAATGGATTAGATTAGATTTTCTTATTTTATTTTTATTGAGTCGTTGCTAGGGACTAGCAACAATCTAAGTGTGGGGGTGTGATAACTCGTATAATTATATAGTTTTTAGTTATGTTTTATTATTATTTTGTGTCAAATACGAGTTATTATTGGTTAGTCTAATTGTGTTTATGATTTTTTATATTTTTATGTAATTTGGTGTTTTTCACGAGTTTCTTTGAGTGATTTCAGATTACTAGGTTAAATAAAGAATTAAGGGCAAATCCAGTTCAGTTCCAGTTCCGACACCTTTTGCCATATCAGCTATATCTGGAGTTTCAATGAAGCAATAAGGCTGCAAGTTTAACCGTGCATAGTTAAGAGGCATATCTATCTTTTTCATGTTTTACACTTCTTGAAACGGAGTCGTTTTCCCTACCTAAATCAACCATCAAGTTGGCTGATGTGCAATGACGTCTGTTCTGCACCGTTTTGGTATTTTGACCATATCTTCCGATCCACATGCGAAAATGATCTGATTCCAACGGCTATGGATTCGTAACGGATAGGGGTATGTTTTTCTAGAAGACCATTTTATCAGATCGAGCCTCGAACATTGACAAAATCGACCATCACGCTGGCTGATCAGAATTGTCATACAATATGACGAAAATTGTTAGAAAAATGCACCCACCTATTATACCTACCTTTGAAATTTGTAAAGCTTGTCTCTTGTCATTTAGCCCTCCAAAATGTGTATAAATAGAGGGCCTTGGATGAGTATTGGGATACATTATACATTGGTAGGATATTAGCCATTGTAAAAAATTTCTCTAAGTTTTCTTCTTTTTTCCTTTCTCTAGTTTTCTTTTTCTTTATTTACTTATGCTTCTTACATTTCTTTTCATTTTTAGTATGTGTTGCTAATCATATTGTTGAGGTGATGAGGTGAAGCTCTTGGTAAATGCTAAGGTTAGTCTCTTAAACATGAGCTAAAATGAATCATCATTTATAAACACTAGTATAGATAATATTTTCTTTTGGTTTAAAATCATACTTGCAAAGTAGAGATCTTGATTCATTATTGACAATGAAAATGGCACAGTAAATGCTTGGTTTCATAACCTTGATTTGTTGTAGACATATACCTTGGCATAAGGAATGCTTGGACTCTTTTTATGAGTTTTGAGGACACCAAATGAACATAATATCATATGCTATGGACGTTGGACAATTTGGACTGAATTGCTAAACCTTCCGATTGGAATTTCCCTTATGTGTGAATTTCAATTGTGTAATAAAACAAGATTAATCTTAGCATAACACCAATAGTGGATTCTCTAACCTCAACATCTTTTCTTATTGTTTTTTTTTATCTTGTTTAATTTCTTTTATATTTTGTTCTCTAATATCTTGTTTATCTTATTTTGTTGTTGATTCCCTAATATCTTGTTTACTTTCTTTGTCTTATATATTTATAAACTTATACTTACTAATACGCTTCCCTGTGGTTCGACCTCGGACACCCGAGAATTTATTACTTGAACATAACCTGCACTTGGGTTTACGACTCTTAATTGAGTCTCCATCAATCACCCTCTACACTGGGGGGCAAATGAAAGGAAAGATCTTCTCAAAGATCACAGAAAAATGAAACTCAAAGACAGATATAAAGCAAATGGAGCCCCGAATAAATACGGTTCACTCTGTCGAAGAATAAAGGAAAAGGAAAAGGAAAAGATGGCGAAATGGAAGCCAAAAACAAAACAAAAAAAGTGTGAAAAAATATGGCAAATGAGAGCTAAAAGGCAAAGAAGAAAAAAAGCAAAGTCAAAAGGAATGAAAAGTCCAAAAGGGACAAATGCTTCAAAGAAAATCCTCCTCAAGAAATGATTCTTGATCTGATTACCCTTAAACACATATTTTGGGCCTATTTATCCTTTCTTTTTGAATCTCGAACCATGGCCTACATTATGTGCTTTAAAAGTCCATTTTGATTAAGCATGGATATTTAATTTGAAGGGTTTTTCTTCAAATTTTATCCCATCTCATCGAATTATCATTTCACTAAGGAAGAATTTAGAATTCTCAAGTGCATGGTAGAACAATAAAAGAAAAAAGAAAAAGAAGAAAAAATGGAAAGAATAGGACTCTAGGGCGAAAACCCAAAAATGGGCGGTCTATAGTAAAATGGAAATTTTTTATGCCATCTGTGATAGTGCCAGTACCACAAAAGAGAAGGTCATCTTGAAAAAGTGGTCATCGAGGAATATCTAGGAATTTATGAACCTCCTAAATTGTCAGCTCTTTTCGGAGGATTGATTTCAAAAACTGAAACTTTTTTCCCTCCGAGATTAAACTTCCTAGTTTAAATATCCCAGACAATCTTGATGCTTGTCAAAATGCCTTGATATGAAAATTAAAAGAATACTGAATTTGTTTGATTCTCAATGAATTCATGATTTATAAAACTTGTTCCATTTGTGAGCCTAGAAGGGACATACATTTTTGTTATGAAATTTTCTTTGATCAACCAAAATCTTGTTATACCAAACATTGCCAATTCAAATTGAAAAACCTAGATTGACACTTAGAAAATTTTTTAACAATGATCATCAATCTTCAAGAGATTCGTATATCACATACTGTGGGGTTAATATTCTTGTTCAGAAGTTTTCAAAATGAGAAAACAAATAAAGATATTTTTGAAATACCCATTTTTGATGTTGACATGAGATAAGGGTTTTTCTAACCCAAAGGTGTGGAACTACTAGGGTTAATCTTGATTTCCAAATATGAGAAGAAGAAATAGAACCAGGCAAGCAAACTTCTGTCAATAAGAGTTTGAAAACTGTTGGGGCAAAGGAAATAGCCAAAGATTGAAAAATGAGTTGAAGTTATACTCTGATTTGAAGAGGAAAAATGAATTGGAAAGGCTAAGCTAAAGTCTAGAAAAATGATCAGGGGCATTTGCATCTTTTCATGAAGCGTTTGCATCATTATCGATCTTTGCATTTGCATCATTATCGATCTTTGCATTTGCATCATATAGAAGCATTTGCTCATTGTTGACCTTTGAATTTGCATCCTTCTCTGAAGTAATTACATTATTTGAGGATCATTTGCATTTGCATCATTTAGAAGCATCTGCATCTTATTCAACATCTGCATCAATAAGCATTTGCATCAATCTAAGCCATTTACATGTACACCATGAAGCATCTGCATCTTATTCAACATCTGTATTTGCATCAATAAGCAATTGCATCAATCTAAGTCATTTACATGTACAACATGAAGCATCTGCATCAGCATCAAGAAATATTTGCATCAATTCAAAACATTTACATTTGCAATATGAGGTATGTGCATCCTGTTAATCATTTGCACTAGCATCAAAAGGCATTCACATCTTTTCAAAATCTTCAGGTTAATTTTCAACAATTCTTCAAATATCATTCTTAAGACCTCCGGGCATCATTTTTAAAGTCGCATACAGCGCAATTTTCTAAATCACAGATAAGGCCTCCAAGGCACCATTCTTAAGATCTCCGGGCATAGTTTTTCTTTTTAAATCACGGGTAAAGCCTCCGGGCACCATTTTTAAGACCTCCGGGCATCATTCTTAAAGTCGCATACAGTGCATTTTTTCCAAATCACGGGTAGGGCCTTCGGCATCATTTTTAAAGTCGCATACAGCGTATTTTTCCAAATCACGGGTAAGGCCTCCGAGCACCATTCTTAAGACCTCCAAGCATCATTTTTAAAGTCGCATACAGCGCATTTTTTCCAAATCACGGGCAAGGCCTCCAGGCACCATTCTCAAGACCTCCGGGCATCATTTTTTAAGTCGCATACAGCGCATTTTTCCAAATCATGGGTAAGGCCTCCGGGCATCATTTTTAAAGTCGCATATAGCACATTTTTTCAAATCACGGGTAAAGCCTCCGAACACCATTCTTAAGACCTCTGGGCATTATATTTAAAGACGCATACAGCGCATTTTTCCAAATCACGGGTAAGGCCTCCAGGCACCATTCTTAAGACCTCCGGGCATTATTTTTAAAGTCAAATACAGCGCATTTTTCCAAATCACGGATAAGGCCTCCAGGCACCATTCTTAAGACCTTCGGGCATCATTTTTAAAGTCGCATATAGCACATTTTTCCAAATCGCGAATAAGGCCTCCAGGCACCATTTTTAAGACCTTCGGGCATAATTTTTTCTTTTGCAAATCGAACCCATTTTATTAAGACGGGTCGAGCCTTGATTAGTCAGGGAATTCAATTTAAGGACTAAATCTTCAATTTACAGCTTTATTCAAAAAAAAAAAAACTGATGATGAAAAAAATGAATGAAAAAATGGAAAACATGAAAACCCCTTTTCTTTTCCTTCACATGTGATTTCACTAACCGGACAAAATTAGGGTTTGTTTATCTTTGCCCGATTCTTGATTCTCAGCAATAGTCAAAGAGGGGCAGCTGTAGACACCTAATTTTGTTCGGACCACTAAATCAGGTATGTTTTATTCCTAAATTGATGTTTCAGAATGCAAAAAGACTTTTTTCATCCTACATGTGGTACTCTGTGACTTAGTCTAAGAAAGTAGAAAGAAAAAGTCAAACTTGAAAAAGTCAACCCCAAAAAGTCAACTACTAAAAAAGTCAACCCACTTTCAAAATCAAGATTTGAAGTTCAATTGAAAGATTGTGAAAGAATTTTGATAATCCGAGGTCTACATTGAAAGATATGGAGTTTGAAAGTTGGGTTACGGAATTTCAGTAGAAAAGAAACCCTAGTTCGAGAAATTTGGGGAAAAATGCTTAAACGATCAAATTGGTCTGAATTGAAGGTTCCAAATAAAAGATAAGCACTAACTACGGGTAATGGAGAATCTACTTGGAAGAAAAATTGAAGGAAAAGTCAATTCGAAAGAAAACCGAGAATTAGGATTTTGGGCGGATTTTGGTAAAATTTGGGAAAATTACAAAAATGGCCTGATTCGGTAAAAATAAAGCCTCTAATTAATGAGCAGTGATTAAACAAGGATATCCCAAGGCTCAGTTTGAAGAAAATCCGAGAAAAGAGCCGATTTGAGGAAAAACGAAAAAAAGAGAAAAATCTCGATAGTGAGAAAAAGCAAAAATCAAATAGGAAGGGAATTTGATCGTAAAAATTGGGTGTTTTCGGACCAAGTACAATTCAATATATGACAAAGGCCCAGAAAAGAAAACCTGAAAGTCGGACATGTTTTGAGCAAAATCGGGCTTCGGAGGCATAACTGGAAAATTCAAAAAAAAATCGGGCTAGGGTTTTATTTTTAATCCAAGATTTTCAAAATTGTTTTCAAACAATCACAAAGTATTTTGATTTTAGAAAATTTAATTTGATATATTTTCCTAAGGTAGCCAAATATCTTTTTAGATATACGGATTTCCTTCATTAAAGGAAAAAATACATTTTCATGCATTGCATTTTCCATGTTAATGCATACTATATAATATGTGATTTTTGATAATTTCCATGATATTGTTATTATTTTGATTTATATTCTATGGTGTTATTGTTTGTCATATGGTTTTGAATATTTCATGTTATCCTATGCTTTTTATTTAGTCATTTATTTTTGTCACATCATTTAGCATATATTATATTCATGCATTATTATTTTTATTTTCATGCATATTCCATGATAGCATTATTTTATGTTTCATGTCATTTCATGTCACTTAGATTATATTCCATGCCATTTAGGTTTAATTATTTAGAATATGCCATGTCATTTAAAATATGCCATATCATTTAAAATTGCCATGTCATTTAAATCTTTTTACTCCATTTAGAATATATCATGTTACCTAGGTCATTTCATTCCATAGAGAATATATTATTTCATTTAGGATATTTCATTTCATTTAGAATGTATCTTGATACTTAGGATATTTCATTTCATTTAGAATATGCTATGCCATTTAAATTATATCATCTCATTTAGGTTGCATTATATTATCTAGACTTTGTTATATCATCTTTACTATGTCACACATATTCATGTTCATATTATTATTTTTAAATGTTTTGAAAAAGATAATGATTTTCAATAAAATAAAGATATTCCCGAGTTAAAATAATTCATGAGTTCTCTGCCGGGTTTGCTGGGGAGGATATCATCAATTATCATTAATAACGGAGTATCTTCTTTAAAATGATAATGATTCGAAAAAAATTTCAATTAAATAAAATTTCAATTAATAAATTTCGAATCATTTTCAATTAAAAATGGAATTATTTTTCTTTAAATTGGGAATTAACTTGAAATAAGAAATTAAAAACCGACTTTTTACTGAGACTTGAGATAATACACGATTAATAAGGTACCGTTTTATACGGGCATTGTGGGGGTGCTAATCCTTCCCCGCACGTGATCGAGTCCCGAACCCGATTCTTCGATTTTCTCTGGTTTATAACGCAGACTTGAGATTGGTTTTAAAAATGTTTTATAAAACTGGTTTTAATAGGTGGCCGATCACACCTAGCTAAAAAAGATTGGTGGCGACTTTATGTCTTTTTCAAGGTCATTTTCAAAACCTTCATTTTTCAAGAGGAATTAAGTCGACTTTTCCTCGCTTTTTTTTAATGTCATGCTTAACGAATAATAAAGTTTCGCGATAAGACCTCGTTATTTTTTAGGTTGCGAAAGTGGGAATTGTTGAAATATTTTCAAACTATAGTGAAAGAATGAAAGTTAATTGATTAATGACGTATTAACCAATTAAATGAAAAACTAGTATTTAAGAAGCTATATATTAGCTTTGGAAAAGGTTCCAAAACCAGGAAAACCGCTTTAAGAAAAACAAATCGATTTGAGAAGCTTTTTACATAAGGCATTTGCTAGTGTTTAAGAAGCTATATATTATCTTTGAAAAAGGTTTCAAAACCAAGAAAACTGCTTTAAAACAAAGCAAATCGATTTGAGAAGCTTTTTACATGAGGCATTCAAATGCCCAAATCATGGGATTCGAATTTCTTGTTTTTCAGAATAAAAAATAACTTATGTTTCAAAATTTACACTAAGGTACTCTATGCCTGAACTAAGGCATTCAAATGCTTCTGGAAATAAACTTGGAATCAAAATTAGAAGGGGCATTCGAATGCCATACAAATTTTCGATAGATTTATTGGTGTAAGCCAACAAATGAATCAAGTTGGGCTTGTAACACACTATCTATATATTCATGTATTACACATTATAGTTTATAAATTATAATTGAGGTATTTTTTTATCCATAAGTTTTGTTATAATTGTTATAAATCAATTGTGAAGATAAAGCCCATGAGGCACAATGGCATTGCAAAGGAATTGTAAGGTGTTACAATTATGAAGATTCTTATACATCAATACCGTGTTTCTAAAACTGTTCCTGGTCATTGTATTGTCAAGACAGGGCATTGACAATGCTCCAAGACTAGCATATGTTAAGCCTTCATGTACTTGATGCATGCAACCGGTCTCATAGGTTGAAAGTATAGAGATACTTGGGGATAACATATGGGTGCTTGTTAGTTGAACAAGTTCACTAAACATGACTCGCTATGAGAGTTCCATTTGGTATTTCACTCAAGTGCATATGGAAAATACTCTCTTATGTCAATAGTGTAAGTAATCCTTTGACTTGTGACACTAAGTTATCTTGTATGTGAACTGTCATACTTAGATTTCATCACGAACGGTTCTCAATCATGAGGATGCTTATGGTAGGGTGTTATTGGGTATGACATGAAGCATACGAAGATTAATGAGTGGTCTAGAGAGGATTCATCACCCCAAGTGATATGAGGGGACATATCTCACATGTATCTGGCTCATATTAACTTATGGAAGTCCTTGGCCAAGGCAATACTTAAGGAGTTAATATTAAAGCTGCAGATCTAATATGGAATGGGTTAAGAGTAGACATTGAACCATGCTCTTTCCTAACCTGGGATATTTGATGAAGGGATCGAATTACACAGAGATATTGTACACGAAAGGCTAGTCGAAGCTTGATGACTCTCTTGGCATTTGGGTGGTCATGATGCATTGCTAGATGCCGCTCATGATCTATAAATATAAATAGAAAATTCTTAATTGAACTAATTATATTTATTGCCAACATGTTTAGGGCCTAATAGGTCACACACAAAAGGTGATTAATGAAATTAAAATGTGATTGGGCCAGATTAAATATTCATTAAGTGTTGTGGGTTATTGTGAATATTTAATAATATGTATAAGGGCTTTAGTGCAGATAGTCCAATAGTTGGTATACACTAAACCTACTTATATATATATGCTTATGTTGTTGCCGTCTCCCCCTTAAGGAATTACCTAAATCGACGCCTCTCACACTAACAAGTGAGATTCGACTGAATAGCTAGAGAGAAAGGAGAATTCGATTCTTCTTGTTTCTTTGCTAACTAAGGTAGAGGATGAAGGTTTCTCACAACCTAGACTACTAGCATCATCTTGGCAAAACATAATCTCAACCTTGCGAAGGTTTTCAGATCACCTATGTGGATTATTGTTAGAGGTCGGACAATTAGACTGCTTTGGTTTTCGAAAAGCAAGCTTTGTGTACAAGAACAAGAACATCAAGAATCTGTCTTGAGGTTTCGGCAATCTCCAATATAGAGGTATGAGATTTTGAATTTTCTGTTCTTGACAGGCTGATCATTTTGAATTCATAGGCAGATCCATGGAGGGATTCGGTTTTCTCTTTGTTTTATTTTATTCCGCTGCGTTGTATGTTTAACTTGTTGATTAAATTATACATCATCTCTACTTGAGCATGATCCGAATCCCAACAGTGGTATCAGAGCCTCGTTTATGTTATTCCTATACGATTTATGCTTTGATTGTTACCTTTAACAAAACTGTTTTGTTGTTTTGATCCGATTGTCACTAACCAAAATTGTGAGAATTTGCACTTGTAGTGTTTCGGTGAAGGCAGCAGTTAATCATGGTGAATTCTTGTTGATTAATTTGTTTAAAATTGCTTTAAACTAATTAATGCAACTGACGAAAGTTTGGCAGTAATTGAGAACTATTTTGCCTGCTTTGCACAAATTTGGTGATTTTAGTGAGAAAAACTTGCAGATTTTTCTTGGCTGATTTTTAATCCATGGTTTAATGATTTTTAGGATTTAAAATTGCTTAGAATTGTTCTTGGCAAACCTAAGAAATCATAAAACTGATTTGGCATTGAAAAGTTGGAAGCTGTGAAAAGCGGATAGACAGCCTGTAGAGAGAGAAGGGGCGGCGGCTACATCTGATAACCATAGCCTGCGCCTTTCCTTGCTAGGGTTTTCGCTTCTATCAGATTCTCACAGCTTATGGATTTTAGCAATATTGAGTTACTAATGTTGTAGCGTCCTAGTTGAGATACAACACTAAAAATTAGTAACCATGGTAATATTGTTAAATTAATTAAATCACCAAAATAAGAATTTACATGAATATTCAATTGGATTATTTAATTGGATAATAATTTAATTAAAGGAAATAATCCTAATTGGATTGGGATTTATTCTAATGAGATTAGAATAAATGTTTATTATTTTCTTTGAATTAAATTATGGATCAATATAATCATTGAATGGTAACTAGAGATTAAAGTATGATTTATATGTTCATAAATTGTTTGTGAATGTATGGGATGGTTATGAACTTAGACCCAATATGATTGTGGATGGTCGAATTTATTTTTATGGTTTTTATTAATTAAATAGGGACTAAATGCCCTTCCTTATTTCTCATATTCTGGAGTTGTAAAAATTCTTTCCTCACCTAATTTCCCTCAAATGTAACTTGAGGTTTCTTTATTACAAATGTAATTAGTTACATCAAAGTGTAAAATTAGGATTAGCTAGGAATAATTTTTGTAACTTGAAGATGAAGAAAGACGCCATGAAGATAAGGATATTACAAGCAAGCTTTGAAGACTATGTATGTAATCACCTAGGAATTTGACCAACTAATTTCCTTTGATGGCTCAAGGAAATTAGATTAGAAAAGTCCATAATCATCCAAGTAGAAAGCATGTTATAGATTTATTTTATGTGATATTATAAATGCTATGAATGCCTGATATGATGAGACTTATAAAGAACAAGGAAATCCCTCTTTATAATATTGAGTCACATGTTTCGCATGATAAAGTTGCCTTCCATCATCATAACAAGATAACCAGAGTTCTACCAGTAGGAGGCATATTGAGTCACTTAGATTCAAACTACTGTACGAATATGTTTGAGTTATGAATTTGGGTCTTACTCAACTAATGCCATATTGTCCGGGTACGCACAACTTGACTGCATGGTGTTAGAGGCAAAGTTAGGCGAAGTACATATGATGTGCTTAGACAAAGAGTTGTCACCTAACTGATCTGGGAGTTGCATAGAGATGCAATTGATAAGCTATGTTATCTACCCAACTAGGCTTGTTGTAATTTGATGAAGCACTCAAGGTTGCAACATGTTGAAAGCGATCCCAGCCCACTAGAAATACCTTGATGAGATTTCTGAATAATAGTGAGGGCTATTATCTCGAAAAATTAGTGGGAGAACCAATAAGAGATTTAATATCTCATCTTGAGTTGGTATAAATGCATGAATATAAGTGATATATACTTTTTCCATATTAGGTTGTTGAAAATGGTTAATACTTTAACAGCACTGCGCGGCATTATGAATGTCGTTAGTCCAAAATGTTTGGATTGGTACAAAAGATTGAAAAACGTTCTCAATGAAAGGAAGTTGCTCACTTGACAAGTCAAGAAGAACTTATAGAAGTTTCTGGGTTGACTGTGTTTGTGATTGAACTGAATCTTTCTACTGTTAAATCCAATTCCTGGATAATTGATTCAAGATGCGGTTCACATCTATTTAATGACATTAGGATGTTGAAAGGAAGTAGAAAATTGAGCAAAGATGAAGTAGTTCTTAGAGTAGGCAATGGTGCAAAAGTTGTAGCATTGGCCGTTGGAACATATACTTTATCTTTGCAGTCTGGCATGAAATTGGAACTGAAAGATTGTTAGTTTGTTCCAGTATTGTCTAGAAACATCATTTCGGTTTCATACCTCACTGTTAATGATGGTTTCGAGATAAGAATGAAGGGCAATAGTTGCTCCATCATTCTTAAAGACATTCACTATGGATCGGCAACATTACATAATGGATTATATGTTTTGGATCTAGAGATACATGTATTCAATATAAATGTCAAGAAAGCAAGAAAGGATGATCCAAGTAAGACTTATATCTGGCACTGTAGACTTGGTCATATCAATGAGACAAGGATTTCCAAATTTCATAAACATGGTTATTTGGAACCTTTTGATTATGAATTATATGGGACTTGTGAATGTTGTCTCCTTGGTAAGATGACCAAGACTCTCTTTTACTGGAAAAGGTGAAAGAGCTGGTGTTTTATTGGGCTTAATACATTCAGATATATGTGGACCACTAAACACAGCTGCTAGAGATAATTACTCATACTTCATAACCTTTATCGATGATCATTCTAGATATGGTTATGTGTATCTGATGAGATACATGTCTGAAGCTTTTGAAAAGTTAAAAGAGTTCAGAGCTAAAGTAGAGAAACAGACTGGAAAAAATATTCTAGCTCTTAGATCGGATAGAGGAAGAGAATATTTAACCCATGATTTCTTCGATCATTTGACGAAAAATGGAATTCTGTCACAATGGACTCCACCTGGAACTCTTCAGCATAACGGAGTGTCCGAGAGGAGAAATCGAACCTTGTTGGACATGGTTCGGTCCATGATGTCTAAGGTAGACCTTTCGATATCCTTTTGGGGATATGCCTTAGAAAATACAGCTTATCTTCTAAATAGGGTTCCAAGCAAATCGGTAGATAAGGTACCATATGAGATATGGAATGGCAAGAAGCCATACTTATCTTATCTAAAGATTTGGGGATGTACTGCTTATGTGAAGCATGTTTATGATAAGTTGGGAGCTAGATCAGAAAAAATGTAAGTTTGTGGGATATCCTAAAGAGACTATTGGATATTACTTTTACAGTCCTACTGATCAAAAGGTGTTTGTGTCAAAACACACTGCTTTTCTAGAGAAAGAGTTTCTACTAGAAGGATTCAGTATGAGTAAAGTAGAACTTGAAGAAATTCAAGAAATTCAAGAACGACAACCTAACATTCCCTCGGAACCTGAGCCATCGATCGAGGCATTAGATGCTTGGACTGATGCTCAAGAAAGTGCTCCGTATGTCTAGTGAGGATAGACATGATCCGGTGAAATATGGTTTTCTACTAGAATGTGATGCGTCGCTTATTGACTAACGCAAGCATCTCGGAGCTGGAACATCAGAATTGATAAAATGATCCAAGGATATGGTTTTATCTAGAACCCTGATGATCAATGTGTTTATAAGAAGGTAAACAGACTGGCAGTTGTTTTCCTGATGCTACATGTCGACGACATATTGCTTATAGAAAATGTTGTACCTATGCTGTAGACGATTGATGTTTGGCTATCCAAACAATTCTCCATGATGGATTTGGGAGAAGCAGCATTTATTCTGGGAATTAAGATCTATAGAGATAGATCGAAAAGGCTGCTTGGATTCTCCCAATCCGTTTACATAGACAAGGTGCTAAAGAGGTTTAGCATGGATATCTCCAAAAGAGGTAACTTGCCTATGGCACATGGTGTACAACTCTTGAAAGAGATATGTCCTAAAACATTAGATGAAAGGACACGGGTCGATAGGATTCCATATGCTTCGGCAATTGGATCTATCGTGTATGCTATGTTGTGCACTAGACCAGATGTATCATACGCTCTAACTGTCATGAGAAGATACAAAAGGGAAATCCTGGTGATAGTCACTAGATTGCTATGAAGAATATCCTTGACTATTGAGAAGCATTAAGGATACTTTCTTGGTCTATGGAGGGGCTGAACTCCAAGTTAGGGGTTATACAGATGCTGACTTCTAATCTGATTAGGATGACAGCAAATCGCAGTGTAATTATATATATATTTACCTTGAATCTTGGTACAATCAACTGGAAAGGTTCCAAACTAGATATGACTGTAGATTCAACAACCAAAGCTAAGTATATCTCATCGTTTGAGGCAACGAAGGAGGTTGTTGGGATCAAGAAGTTCATTAAAGAGCTTGGTTGGTTTCGAGCATTGTTGATCCAATACCACTTTACTGTGATAACAATGGAGCCATAGTGCAAGCTAAGGAAGCAAGGTCTCATCATTGATCCATACATATATTACGGCAGTTTCACCTGATTAGTGTAATCATTGAAAGAGATGACATTAATATGAAAGAGGTTACCCACTAAGGTATTGTCCCAGCAGAAACATAATCGTCACATGGAAGGACATAGGCTTAAGTGGCGATTGGCTTTAGTGCCAGTGGGAGATTGTTGGTGTAAGCCCTGCAAGCCAATCTAGTTGGGCTTGTAAGACACTATTTATATATTCATGTATTGCACATTATAGTTTATTAATTATAATTGAGGTATTTCTTTATCCATAAGTTTTGTTATAATTATTATAAATCACTTGTGAAGATAAAGCCCATGAGACACAATGGCATTGCAAAGAAATTGTAAGGTATTACAATTATGCGGATCCTTATGCATCAATGTCGTGTTTCTAAAACTGTTCCTGGTCATTGTATTGTCAAGACAGGGCATTGACAATGCTCAAAGACTGGCATATGTTAAGCCTTCATGCACTTGATGCATGCATCCGGTCTCATAGGTTGAAAATATAGAGATACTTGGGGATAACATATGGGTACTTGTTAGTTGAACAAGTTCACTGAACACGACCCGCTATGAGAGCCCCATTTGGTATTTCACTCAAGTGTCTATGGAAAATACTCTCATGTGTCAATAGTGTAAGTAATCCTTTGACTTGTGACACCAGGTCATCTTGTATGTGAACTGTCATACTTAGATTTCATCACGAACGGGTCCCAATCATGAGGATGCTTATGGTAGGGTGTTATTGGGTATGACATGAAGCATACGAAGATGAATGAGTGGTCCAGAGAGGATTTATCACCCCAAGTGATATGAGGGGGCATATCTCACATGTATCTAGCTTATATTAACTTATGGAAGTCCTTGGCCAAGGCAATACTTAAGGAGTTAATATTAAAGCTGTAGATCTAATATGGAATGGTTAAGAGTAGACACTGAACCATGCTCTTTCCAATATTTGATGAAGGGGTCGAATTACACAGACATATTGTACATGAAAGGCTAGTTGAAGTTTAATGACTCTCTTGGCATTTGGGTGGTCATGATGCATTGCTAGATGCCGCTCATGATCTATAAATATAAATAGGAAATTCTTAATTGAATTAATTATATTTATTGCCAACATGTTAAGGGCCTAATGGGTCACACACAAAAGGTGATTAATGAAATAAAAATGAGATTGGGCCAGATTAAATATTCATTAAGTGTTGTGGGCTTATTGTGAATATTTAATAATATGTATAAGGGCTTTAATGCAGTTAGTCTAATAGTTGGCATACACTAAACCTACTTATATATATGCTTATGTTGTTGCCGCCTCCCCCCCAAGGAATTACCTAAATCAGCGCCTCTCACACTAACAAGTGAGATTCGGCCGAATAGCTAGAGAGAAGGGAGAATTCAATTCTTCTTGTTTCTTAGGCTAACTAAGGTAGAGGAGGAAGGTTTCTCACAACCTAGACTACTAGCATCGTCTTGGCAAAACATAATCTCAACCTTGCGAAGGTTTTCAGATCACCTGTGTGGATTACTGTTAGAGGTCGGACAATTGGACGGCTTTGGTTTTCGACAAGCGAGCTTTGTGTACAAGAACAAGAACATCAAGAATCTGTCTTGAAGTTTCGGCAATCTCCAATACAAGGGTATGAGATTTTGATTATTATCTTTTCTTTACAGGCTTATCGTTTTGAATTCATAGGCAAATCCATGGAGGGATTCGGTTTTCTCTTTGTTTTATTTTATTCCGCTACGTTATATGTTTAACTTGTTAATTAAATTATACATTATCTCTGTTTGAGCATGAGCCGAATCCCAACAAGATTTTCTATAATGATTAGTTTGTTTCAAACATGTTTAAATGTCTTCAAAATATGTTCTTTCACTTGTAAAAAGTTGCAATTGGTACATATTAAGTTCTAAAAGATGTGAACTCAATGGACAGACAAATTTGTTGATTAAAATAAAACGTTACACTCTTGCTTAAATTCTCTATAAAAAGAGAAGTCAAAAATTAATCCAAGATACTGAACTTTGAACTTTCCTATTCTATTTCTTCCTTCTCATTCTCAAATTCAGAGCAAGTTTCTTAGACATTGTTTGTTGTAGAAAATCGTGACTATGAAAGATATTTTCAACCCTCGTCAAAGGTGTTTAGTAATTTGATTTTGTTGGGAATAGCGTGATAAACCACAACAAGCATTTGAGAAGAAAGAAAATAAAAGAACACAAATTTTAATGTGGTTCAGCCCCTCTAGCCTACGTCCATGATCCCAAAGGGATGAAAATACTCCATTAAGGAAGATATTACAACTTGTAACTTTTGCACGGATAAAGTTACAAATTCTCCTCACAAATATTATAGCTTTTGCATGGACAAAACTACAAACCCTCCTTACAAATATTGTAACTTTTGCACGGATAAAGCTACAAACTATCCTCCCAAATAATGTAACTTTTGCACAGATAAAGCTAAAAACCATCCCCCACAAATATTGTAACTTTTGCACGAGTAAAGCTACAAACCATTCTCACAAATATTATAACTCTCCATCCAAAAAAGCCCCAATATATCTTCTCTTAAGTGTATCGACTCTCTCTCACAAGTGGTGGTGGTGGTGTTCTCCAAAGGCCAAGGCTCCTGCTTATAGGTCAGCACTCTCCTTGACTCATCCTTGGCTTAACCAAGTTACTCAATATAGGATGAACACTCCCCTTGGATCAACCAAATTACTCAATGTGAGACTTTGACTCAATATACTCAAAAAACCCTCCCTAAAGTCAAAGTCCCGGGCAGTAACTCTCCTCCCTCGAACCAAAAGGCTCTGGGCAGCAACTTTCCTTCATTGAACAAAAAGTTTTTTGGCAGCAACTCTCCTCACTTGAATCAAAAGTTCTGATACCAGTTGTTCGGAATAGCGTGATAACCCACAACAAGCATTCAAGAAGAAAGGAAATAAAAGAACATAAATTCTAATGTGGTTCAGCCCCTCTGGCCTATGTCCACGATCCCGAAAGAATAAAAAAATTTCGCTAAGGAAGATATTACAACTTGTAACTTTTGCATGGATAAAGCTACAAACTCTCCTCACAAATATTGTAACTTTTGCACGGGCAAAGCTACAAACTCTCCTTACAAGTATTTAACTTTTGCACAGATAAAGCTACAAAGCATCCTCACAAATATTGTAACTTTTGTACGAATAAAACTAAAAACCATCCCCCAGAAATATTGTAACTTTTGCACGGATAAAGCTACAAACCATTCTCACAAATATTATAACTCACCACTCAAAAAAGTCCCAATACATCTTCTCTCAAGTGTATAGACTCTCTCTCACAAGTGGTGGTGTTCTCCAAAGGCCAAGGCTCCTACTTATAGGTAAGCACTCTCCTTGGCTCATCCTAGTTACTCAATGTAGGATGAGTACTCCCTTCGACTTAACCAAGTTATTCAATGTGGGATGAGCACTCCCCTTGGCTCAACGAAGTTACTCAATATGGGATTTGGTCTCAATATACTCACCAGATTACACTAGTGCAAAGTGTTATCAAACAAGATTTCATTGTACCCTAAGACTATTCGATTCACTTTTTTTGCATACCGTAATTAATGGAGCGAAATAAGCTTAAAAGAAAGTGACATTTACAAGCCTTAAAATTATTTCTTTCTAGATTGATTCTTTATTTTGTAACCACCATAATTCTCAAAACAACATATACGTGGTTGTCTTTTCAATTGTGTGGCGCAGCCGATTGTAGATAGGCTCCTCTTTCTTTTCTCAATTCGTCTTTTTTGCTTTTGAGATTTAAAATTTTGAACATTTATTTGGGATTTTTTTTGTCAATTAATTTGAAAATTTTCCTTGAAATTTTTCTCTCTCTTAAACTTTGCATTGACATGTTTATGTTTTTCTACTATGCCATAAACAATCGGCTGTTTAGAGGTGTCCGCAGTCAAGCTATCATGCTTATAGCTCGACTCGATTTAAATATTGTGTTTAGGTTTGAGCCTAGCTTGATTGGAATATTTATTTTATCTTAATTCAAATATATATTTAAAAATATATAAAAGTAAAAAAAATTAGTTTATATATAAAAAGAATATATGTAAATAGTTTAGCTAAATTGGATTTATATATTAAAAGAATAAATTTTTTATAGATTTACAAAATATCCAATTCTAAGGTATATATCTGATCGGACAGACTTTCAATTTTCGATTGAAGCAATTTGATCGGCCGGTCCAATTTGGTGTTTTCAACACTAGTCCATGGGCACCTATCTCTACATTACATAAACAATAAATTTAAAAACTTCAATTTCTAATCTTCTATATAAGATAATTTTTCTTTTTCTTATTTGTTTTAACTAATATGAAAACTTTTTTTTTTTTTTTTTGGTATAAAGAGGCCAAAACCTAAGTAGAATTGAGAAAAAGAAATTTACAAATATTAAGATCGAATCTCAACTTTACGTAATCCATCTTCTAAAAAAATGAATATACCTTTTGAATTAAGTTTCAGCTTCATTAATATTAAAATTTCCCTTCAAATAATTTTCTTTCTATTCTTTTCTGTCTCCCTTAAACTTTGCATTTTGTTTTGTCCGTTATATATATCTTAAACTTTCATTTACGATTCTATATTTATCTTCCTTGCCATAAATAGTCGGCTGCTGATCTTCGCATTACGTAAGGATGAATGTCATAGAATTCCTAAGATGTAAGGAAACTCAAACTTTTTTGATACTAAAAGTCACTTGCCTTGGTGTAGCACGACTCTAAGAAAACTTTTCGTTTTTTTTTTTTTGGAAATAAAATTAAATGATGAGATGATGAATGCAAATACCTAATATGCCGGATCATAGATGTTCATTGGTTGTGCATAATATTTTGAGTTTAGATAAGCAATTATGCATAAAGTTTTTGTTGGCATGCACCAAAAAGTGACGAGATGATTGACCATATATTAAGACAGATCCAACCCGAATTAGGTCAAATCTTGGTAAAGATTTTTACTATCATTAGATAAAAAAAATTTATTTAAATTTAATTATAAAATATATTAAAAAATATTTTAGTATTTTTTAAACAATGAAACAAGTTTTTGGGCTGGTCCGAAATGGATTTGGATAAGAAAAAAAAAATTATGGGTACAAGCCGGGCCAACCCATGAACAATTCTAATTAGGAGATAGAAGAGTTAATTTCACATTTAGTACTTAAAATATGGTAAAATATACAATTTAATATCTAAAGATAAAATGTACAATTTGAATCTTGAAATTTCAAATAATACACCATGTTAATCCGATCTCCAACATCCGTAATCCAATTGGCAAATATATGTGGCATTTGACCAATAATGCTATGTTATTTATATGTACACCCCATGGAATTATATATGGATATTCTTTTCAATACCAAATTGAAAAAAAAAAATGCATTTTTTTCACCTGGACAAAAACCTATTGCTCAAGATTGAGTAATTGTTAGATGTCACGTGGTATTGACATAAAAATTCCTAAACATATTTAGATTTTTATTTAATAAATGCCGCGATTGTATTTGTTAGATGACATATGAATGAGTTAGATAATGTTCAAGTTTGAGTTAAAAACTTAAAATTATATATTATTTAAATTTTATGGTGTAAATTCTATATTTTTTTCCTTTAGATATTAATTTTTACATATTTTACTGCAGTTCAGGTTTAATTTCACGATTAAAAAAAAAAAAGTTAATGCCCCTACTAGGTTTTTTAGATCTGATTTTTTTTATTAATTATTTTTTAATATATTCGTCAACACCATTTATATATATAGAATCCATTTATAAATTATGAAAATTATATTTATGAATGGTGATTAAAATTGTATTAGATAGTGATGAAAAAAAAAAATGTAATGATCCTAACCGAAGTTTCTTATAGGACAGCTAGGTTTCTCAAGAAAAAAAAAAAATCTTAATTGTTCATGATCATAACATTCTTTCACCAACGGTTGTAATCGATTAATTAGTCAAAAAATAAAGAGTTTTAGATAATTAAGCAAACTACGAGATTTCTAATTGTATATATATTTCCAGTTCCCACCATACATCAATATTAATGTAAAATAATAGCAACCAATGCGTTTGATTTTGAATATTAAGATTTGAATTAATGTTAGATTTAGACACTTCAAATTTGTACTGCCTCTTAAATAGTAAATTAAAGATCTTAATGATAAAAAATATTGATTAGACTTTGATTAGATGGGGGAAGGACAGCAAGAACAAACTGGCAATTATTGTCTTCAATAGGTTTGAAGAGTGTTTTTTTTTTCCCCCTAAGGCCCAAATAATTATATGTATTTTTGGGATGACATTTTGATAACATAAATTTTGTCGTTTTGAATTTAGGTTGGTTGACTATGATTAATATTTATGAATAATGAAATGTTTTCTGGCTATGATTTGATGCATGAAGGCATCATACAATACAAAGCATCACTCCTTTTCATCTTTTTGCTGGTTGTCTTACTGGTTTCTTGTGGGGATGAAATGATGGAACTGCTTTTTTTCCAAGTGGGCCGCCCAGTATTGTAGAATTGAAGGTTAAAGGTGGCCGCAAATATACATTTGAAGACCAACTTGAACGAAGGTTGAAAAAAATAATCAGAAATTAAATCGGTGTCATCTTTAATTTTTTATTTAATCGATTAAATTGATTGATTTATTTAAATAAATATTTTAAATATTTTAAAAATAATTTTAATATTAAATAAATATTAAATATAATAAATAATTAATAAAAATAAATATTTAACTTAGTGGTATGATGTTTATAGTATAATTTTGAGAGGTTATAAGTAGGGGCGAAGGGAGGGGTGCCTCGCCTAAATTTTTTAAGTTTTTTATAGTAATGTAAAATTATGTTTGATCCTTCAAACTTTATTTGACTTTTCAATTTGGCTTCTTTTAAATTTTTTAAAACTTTTGAAATAGAGTAAAATTATATTTGGTCCCTCCAAATTTTATTTAGCCCTTTCATTTAGCTCTTTCATTTGTAGAATTTGTTTGATATAATAAATTTGGTAATACTTTTAGTTTAAACCCCATTCATTATTATTAACTTAATTCTCTCTATTTACATTTTTAATCAATTAAATAGATATATTTACATTAATTATTTTGTTTAATATTTTTCATTCTATGCTCATAAGAGAAAAATAAATAAATAAAGTTAAACAATTACTACATCTAATACGAATTGTGCATTTACTTAATTTATTTTTTAAAAATATTTGTAATCTTATGATTTTCTTTTATAATATAACATAATTTTATGCATATTTTAATTAAAAAATAAATTTTTTTGACGTTGAGACTTTATTTTATTTTTTTTCATATGTAACATGAATTATAATATCCAAAAATTAAAAAAAAAATTATTTCGTTATAAGGAATTTATTTATTGTTTGAAAATTTAATATCTTATATAATATTTAAAGTTAATATTTAAAATTTAATATCTTACTTGCCCAAGGCTCGGTTCGATTCGAGCCAACGAATAATCTTATCCTTGGGCAGGTTTATTTCATACATGATTTTTGTTTTTACTTTAAATATTTATATGTATATTCCGACTAGATTTGCTCATGAGTCCAGTAGCCCATCCGACTAGGCAGGCATGTATTGAACCAGTCCTGGATAGAAATTTTTATGATTCGAGCTTGCCCGAATCACATTTCATCTATAAAAAAAATATATTTAATATATTTAAAATTTAATTATAAAAATATATAAATATTAATAAAAAGTATTTTTTTAATATATTTGTTAACAATGATCCGGGTAGATGGGTCGAGCCTGGGTAAGGGTAAGGGGAAAAATTTTCTGCCCGTGGCCAACCCATGAACAAGTCTAATTTAGGCCCCCCTCATCAATATTTCTGGCTTCGCCTCTGGTTATAAGTTTAAATCTCATCACTTACAAAAAAAAATTTTGAAAAAAATTAATTAAAAAATAAAGAATTTTTTTTACCGGTTAAACCGGTTTTTAGCCGATGCAATAAGTTCTCGGTTCTTATAAATTTCAAATCGGATAGACCTCCGATTCTTAGTTGAATCAGTCCGATCAGCTAATCCGATATTTTTTCAACCATGAACTCCATCAACCTGCATCACGCTTTATTATTATTATTATTATTTTTTTTACTAATTCAAGATTTGATATATTAATAAAAGGAGTTACAAGACCACACAAACTGATCACAGTTGTCTAGCTCATACCAGCAGATCAACAAAACAGAATACCTAAATACAAAACAGAACATTCAGACCAGTGAAGCATTACAACTATTCACCAAACATAGAATAGCCCTCACCATTACCACCACGCTGTAAACCAGTCCAAATCATCCTCACCCGCTTTGGCAAATGCATCTACCGTATCATTAGCCTCTTGAAACACTTTAACCAGCTTCACTTTTTTATGAGCGTGTTTGATTAAGTGGAAAAGTGAAAAGATAAAAAGAAGATGATAAAAAAAAAAAAAGAAAAATAAATAAACTTTGAGTATGTTTGGTAGAAAAAAAAATTGAGAGGTAAGAAAATAAAAAAGATGATTATTTTTCATTATAATGCATAAAAACAAATTATTCCAAATTGGAATGATAAGATGAGAGAAAATAAGATATATGTGAGTTAAGTGTGCATATTTACAAAATTATTTATCATTTTTAAATTTTTATCTTTTTTATCTTAATTTACAAAGAGTATAATGATAAAATAATTTTATTTTTATTTTTTTCATTTTTCATTTTTCAAATCTATCATTCATTTCATTTTTTATTTTTCTTACCAAGCATATCAATAAAAACAAAAAAATATATTTTCTATCATTTCACTTTTTTTCCCTAAAATTTTCTATCTTTTCAAAAAAAAAAAATCACCTTACCAAACAAAACTAAAAATTGAATTCTTGCAAAATTAAGATTCTATTCCATCACTTACAAATTTCTTTTTTTTTTTTTTTAGATTTTGACATCCGTTTAAGAAAGAAAAAAAAAATGTTGTGAAAATTTCTTTTCGTCACCTCTCTAATAATTAGTAGGTTATTTGGTTATCAATCATATTCTTGGACCTTGACAACTAACAGAATTTAGCTAGGTTGGCATTACCAAAATTTTCCTCCCACTTGTCATTTATGAAGGACAGGGAATCAAAATATTAGTTCCGTCTCAATTTTTTTCATTTTGCTTTCTCTTTTTTTTTTCCCCTAGACCTTCATGCCTTTTGCTTGCTTTAATTTTTTGATGAGGCTCCATTTAGATTGACGATAAGATTGATTTTGGTAAAATTAAAAACAGTGATCGATATGAGATTAGTTACTGTAGCAGTGAGATTAAAGACTGTAGCGTTGAGATTAAAATCAGCGGTGGGATATGTGTTTGGATCTAAAAGCAGCGGTGGCGATGAGATGAATTATAGTAAAAAAAAAAATGATCATTAAGGACATTATATAAAAATGTGTATATATATATATATAAAATAAATTATTACAAAATATTAAAATTATATTTATGAAAATAATAAAATATATATTCAAATTATATTTATATTAAAATATAATTATTTAAATTATATTTATGTTAAAATTTTTAAAATTTTAGAAAAATAAAATAAAATAAAATATTTGTATTTTTAATTATTTATTTTTAATTAATCCTATCCAATATATAATAATAAAAATATATGTTTATTAATTATATTAAATTAAAAATTATTTTATTTTTAAATGAAAAATAAAAAAAATTAAGTGTTATTGTGCTAAGGATAAAAATGCCTTTACACTATTCATATAAGATAAAAATGCAAGGGTAAACTTGGAAAATGCCCTCCCACCGGAGGTATTTTAACCCACTGGAGCTTGAAACTCCAGTGAAAAACACTACAAGAGAACGTCGATTTACCGACGGAAACATCACCGACGGAATGTTTTCGTCTGTAAAAAAATTCATTACCGACCGAATTTTGATTATTAACGACGAAAATCCATCAGTAATGTTTTTCCTTATTATCGACGGATAATTAGCGACAGATACATTCCATCGGTGATTTTCGTCTGTAAAGGTTTGGCGCAAACGACCTAGATTCCTGCCAAATTTTCACCGACGAAATTTCGAGAATTACCATCGGTTAAAATTTTACACTGTTTTTTAAATAATTTTTTACCGTTCATATTTTTACCGACGAAATTAGGTTTATTATCGACGGATTATCCGACAGTAATAGTTTTTCCTCGGTTTTTAATAAATAATAAATGTAAATTTATTAAAATATTAATTAAGGTTTTAAAGTGAACAGTCAAAAAGTACTACCGACGAAATTTTTTTCGGTAATACCACAATTTCGTCGGTGAAAGTTTATTCTCTCGGTAATACGTCAACGACGAAAAAATGATAACACCGATGGATGGAATTTGAAATCCCGTCCAAAATATTACCAACGAAATTTCCGTCGATAATACCTACATTTCGTCGATGAAAGTTTATTCCGTCGATGAAACATCACCGACGGAAGATGGTATTACCGACTGATGTTCCGTCGGTAATATATTATTACTGACGAATTACATTTGAAATCCCGCCAAAAGTTTTACCGACGGAAATTTCGTCGGTAATAACCCTATTTTGTCGGTGAAAATCTCGGGCATAACTTAATGCCCGAGACTTCTTTCCTCATTTTCTCTCTTTCTCCCTTCACCGTCGCCGTCCGACCACCGGGTCTATTTTTGTTCTCTCTCTTCTTTAATTTCGTTTTTGATTTTTGGTTTTTGATATTGTTTGATAAAATGTTGTTTTCATTTTTCATTTTCGATATTGTTTGATAAATTGTTGTTTTCATTTTTTATTTTTGATATTGTTTGATAAATTATTGTTTTCATTTTTGTAGTTAAGTTCGAGCCACCGCCGTCGTCGTCTGACCGTCCCCCTCGAGGCACCACCGTCGCTGCCATCGCCGAATCATCCGACCACCACGCCTGGGTATGAGTTGTTTGATAAATTGTTGAAATTGTTAATGTGTATATTGTTGAAATTGTTATGTGTATATTGTTGAAATTTTTCAGTAGTATATTATGTTGAGTTGAAATTGAAATTGTTGATGGGTATGAGTTGAAATTGTGTTTATGTATATTGTTCAAATTATTAATATGTATATTGTTGAAATAATAGTTTATTTATAATTATAATTTAAAAAGATAATATTAATAAATTTTGTAATTCTAATAATACAAAAAATAGTATTGTAGGCAAGTGAAAATTATTAATATATTTAAATTAATTGTGTAAAAAAATTGTTAATGTGTTATAATAAATAAAACTTTATTTATAATATAGTAATAAATATAAAAATATAAATATAAATTAAATAATAATAGTTTATTTATAATTATAATTTAAAAAGATATTATTAAAAAATATATAAAATTCTAATAATAAAAAAAATAGTATTGTAGGCAAGTGGAAATTATTAATATATTTAAATTAATTGTGTAGAAAAATTATTAATGTGTTATAATAAATGAAACTTTATTTGTAATATAGTAATAAATATAAAAATAAATATAAATTGAATAATAATAATAGTTTATTTATAATTATAATTTAAAAAGATAATATTAAAAAATATATAAAATTCTAATAATAAAAAAATCATTGTAGGCAAGTGAAAATTATTAATATTTTTAAATTAATTGTGTAGGAAAATTATTAATTGTTAAGAAATTTGTTAATGTGTTTTAAGAAATAAAACTTCATTTATAATATATACTAATAAACATAAAAATTTAAATTGAATAATAATAATAGTTTAATTGTAATTATAATTAAAATTTAAAAGTATTAAATTAAAAAATATATAAAATTTTAATATTAAAATAATAGTATTTTAGGCAAATGGAAATAATTAATATTTTTAAATTAATTGTGTAGGAAAATTGTTAATTGTGTAAGAGCTAGAATAAGTAAAACTTATTTTATAATATATAATAATTTAAAAAGATAATATTTTCAATTTTTTATTTTGATTCTTGTGTTATTGTATTATTGATAGTTTACTTAGGCTTAGAGAATGTAGCACGATAAATCTTGAATGTATAGGCGGTTGGACGACTCTCAATATATTAGTAATGAGTATCTGAATGGAGTTGAAGAATTCTTAGGTTTTGCATATACTCACAGTGAGTACGTAAAGGATAATAGAATTAGATGCCCTTGTGTGAAGTGTTAGAATAATCGGTTTGCAGAAATTGATGATGTGCGTAAACATTTGTATTATAGAGGGTTTAAGGAGAATTAATATATTTGGGATGTACATGGTGAAATTCATCAAGGTCAGTCATCAAGGATGCATAATGATGAAGTCGAGACGAGAAGTGACGATAAAACGGATAATCCTTATGCTAGAATGGTTATGGATGCTCTAAACTCGAATATGAATTTAGGTGGTAATTACAATGTTGATAAGACAATGGTTCAAGATGATCAACCAAATTTAAGTTCAAGAAACTTTTATTCGTTGATGAACGAAGCAGATGAACCGTTGTGGTCAGGATGTACAAAACACACAACTTTATCTATTGTGTTACAACTGTTAAATGTGAAGTCTGAATTTAACATGAGTGAATCGTGTTTCAATCGTTTAATGATTATGATAAAAGGGATGTTGCCAGAAAGTGATAATTTACCTGATAATTTTTATCCGATGAAGAAGAAGATGGCCAAATTTGGACTTCACTATCAGAAGATACATGCATGCAACAACAATCGCATGTTGTTTTATAACGACTCGGTTGACTTAGAATTTTGTTCCGTATGTGGCCATCCTCGTTATAAACCAAGCAAATCAAGTGTTAGAAAGTCGAAGAGAATTCCTTATAAGATTCTTCGTTATTGGCCATTGATTTCGAGACTTCAAAGATTATTTATGTCAACGGTTACAGCTAAGAATATGACATGGCATGCGCATAACCGAATGGATGATGGAGTGTTGAGACACCCTGTTGATGGTGAAGCATGGCAAGACTTCAATCGTACGCATCCGTCTTTTGAAGTGGAATCTCAAAATGTCAGATTAGGTTTGTTGCAGATGGGTTTTGTCTGTTTACTCATGGAGCGAAACCATACTCTTGTTGGGCGGTAATGCTTTGTGTATATAATTTACCACCGTGGATGTGTATGAAGCAATCATATTTAATTCTTAATATGGTAATTCCGGGTCCAAATAGTCCATCACAGAATATTGATGTTTTCCTCAGACCATTGAAAGATGAGTTGAAATTATTATGGAATCATGGTGTTCTGAGTTATTATAAGTATAGGAAACAAAATTTTATATTAAGAGTTGCATTGTTATGGACGGTTAATGACTTTCCTGCTTACGGCATGTTATCAGGATGGAGCACAGACGGTCGATTGGCTTGTCCTTATTGTATGGAAGAAGTTAAGTCATTCAGATTGCATTATGGCAGGAAACAATGTTTTTTTTTTTATTGTCATCGGCAGTTCTTGCCTTTAAATCATCCTTTTAGAAGACAAAGAGATAAATTTTGTCGAAGAATTGAGCATGATTCTCCAATTGAGCGATTATTTGGTGAGGCAATTCTGGAAAAGATAGATAGCATTTCGAATATCACATTTGGGAGTAAATTATGTGAACAAAAGTTGATTGGATTCGGAGAATGTCACAATTGGATGAAAAAAAGTATTTTTTGGGAGTTACCTTGTTGGCATACCAATCTCATTCTTCATAATTTGGATGTGATGCATATTGAGAAAAACATGTTTGATAACATGTTCAACACAATGATGGAAGTAAAGGGCAAAACAAAAGACAATATAAAGGCCAGAATGGATTTACCGTTGCTTTGCAGACGGTCAGAATTAGAATTGGTGGAAAGCAATGGAAAAACTAACAAGCCTAAAGCCAGTTACACATTAAACAGGGAAGATCAAAAAATGTTTGTACTTGGGTAAAAGAATTACGACTTCCCGATGGATTTGTTTCGAATATCGACCGATGTGCAAATGTGGTTGATGGGAGGTTTTATGGCATGAAAAGCCATGACTGTCATATTTTTATGCAGTGGTTACTTCCAATTGCATTTCGAGATTTGGTACCTAACACAATCTGGTATGCAATTACTGAGCAATCTCATTTTTTCAGAGACTTATGCTCTACAGAAATTCATGTGGACTAGATGGAGTTCTTGGAAACCAATATTGTTGAGACAATTTGCAAGTTGGAAAATATATATCCTCTAGCCTTTTTTGATTTAATGGAACATTTGCCTATTCACCTACCTTATGAGGCAAAAGTTGGTGGACCTGTCCATTATCGTTGGATGTATCCATTCGAAAGGTAATTAACAAAGAATGAACGTAATCTTTTACATTATTTACTTTATTGAATTGAACATTTGTTAATTTAGTATTCGTTTTTGAATCTTAGATTTCTACATCATCTAAAGAGAAAAGTGAAAAATGTCGCATGTGTTGAAGGGTCAATAGTTGAGACGTATATAATGGAAGAAATTTCATCATTCTACGCCTTATACTTTGAACCAAATGTTGAAACAATATTTACTCGGGTGCCCCGAAATGACGATGGAGGAGATGTCGATCCCATGGGATGACTCTCAGTTTTCACACATGAATGGAGATCTTTTGATCCGAAAAAAAGAAGGTTCGTTACTTAAAGCATGATGAGTATAATGCAGCTGAATTATATGTATTAATTAATTGCGAAGAAGTCATACTTTATATTGAGTAAGAGATTTACTGTTCTCTCAAATATTAATTGTGAAATTACGTTATATAATTAAATTAGAGAAACTCATTATGTATCCAATCATTTTTAGGTTGTTTGATGAGATAGTGAAAATCGATGCACCGAACATTATAGATAGTGAGTTGGAGAAAGTCCGTGCAGGTAGATTTAGAAAATGGTTTAAGGACTTCGTAAGTATTCTTTAATTTCTATGTTCCGTTAATGCTTGATACAATTTGATATTGAATGTAATATTGTTTTTCGTTCACCGTTCATAGGTTCAACAAGATTCAAGTCAACATAACTCTTGTATAATTGAGTTATCTTATGGTCCAGGACGTATGGATTGGTGTTATTCTAGATATTTTGTTAATGGTTTCAAGTTCCATACTTTAGATTATGGAAAAAATCGAAAAACCATGAATAGCGGTGTATATGTCAAAGGCGATTGTTATAACGATTCTTCGCATGACTTTTATGGAATGTTGTTAGACATTATGGAGTTAGAATATTTTGGTGTGGGAAATCGGGTCGTACTTTTTAAATGTCAATGGTTTGATACGGATAAAGGAATTCGGGTAGATCCTCATAATGGGCTTGTTGAAATAAAGTACAGGTCAATACTTGCTTGTAATGAACCTTTTGTTTTAGCTTATCAATGTCAACAAGTGTATTACAGTTCTTATCCATCGAATAGAAAAGAATGTCGAGATTGGTGGGCTGTTTTCAAAACAAAGGCTAGGAGTAGATTTGACATTGGATCTCGTGCAGGAGAAATAATTGATCTAAACGAAGGGGTTTATCAACAAATGGATGTGCCTACTCCCACCATGGTAACGTATTCAGTAGATCTTGACAATCCTCAACTTTTGGTTCATGGTGATTTCGAAGAAGTAAACATTAATGTTCAGAGAACAAATGAAGAAGAAAATGACGAGGACGAAGACGAAGACGAAGAAGAAGAAAAAGAAAAAGAAAAAGAAAAAGAAGAAAAAGATGATGATGATGATGAAGATGAATATGAAGAAGTAGATTATGATGACAGCGATGACAATGATGCTGATGAGAAGCGACGAGAATGATGATGATTAGAAAGTTAATATTATTTATTCATTTTGTAATTGCATGATCTGTCAAGTAATATATTTTATGTGTATTCAATATATATTTATTAATAAATTCAGTATTTTTCATTTTACAGATAAAATACGAGGAACAGGTCGTAGAACTACTGGAAAGAAGAAATCGAGTTCTATGTGTAATGCATTTCGACCATTTGGAGGATCGTCCTAGGGGCATGGTACACCAGAGTTGCCACCTGCGTCTTCTCCCTCTTTATGGCCTCCACCGAGACAGTTACAGCCTTATTCGGCTCCATCGTCACATACTCCATCTGCAGTACCTCCATCGTCCCTGTATCCCTCTGCACTACCTCCGTCTGTAGTGGATCCGTCCAGATTGCCTCCCTCTACAGTGGCAACATCCACATCAATTCTCGCTCCACTGCCATGGTCGACACTTACTCAGGCGACTTAGGCAGATCCCGCGTTACAGGCGTCTACATCACTGCTGGATGAAATTTCACAGTATTTACTTAATGAGCCAGCACCGACGTATTTCGTGGATGATGGCATGGGGCAACAGACAGAGGTACCTGCATCACATCCTACACCGTCTATCGGTACTTCCACTGAGCAGAGGAAACGAGGTAGAGGTCGGACAGAAGGATTACCGATACCGAATAATCCGGATGACAGGTTTCGACTGTCAATTCTTCAAAACACGTAAGTTAATATTATTTCGATAATTTCATTCTTTGAGTAAAATAAATTATTGTCCAATAACATGTATCCTTGATTTTAGGACTTTCACGGATAGTTGTGTAAAATCCACCATTGCCTCCATCATCAGACAACACTATAATAGACCGTGACCTACTTGATCGAAGATACCTGTTGATGTGAAACTGTCTATGTGGACTATATTTGAGGTATGATTTGGTTAAAAGTCAAATTATAATTTAATTAGGTTTAATACTATATATTAATTCATAATGTTTCATTATAGAGAAAATGCCAGTGGCCTCCCGAGCAGACACCATTGGTTAGGAAATTATGGGAGGCCACATGCAAGAATCGATTCAAGGACATGATGAATTTTGAGAGGGATAATGCCATGTCCTTTTTTCAAACGAATCGAATAGAAGACTGCAAGGGTTACATGTGTGATTGGATAGCAGTCGATATTTGAGATGAACTGATTGATAGCGTTCGGAGTATCGACGCTTGGAAAAATAGGTCCCAAAAGGCCAAGGGTAATAGGAACACGGAGAAAGATGGAAGCATTACAAAGCACACTGGTGGATTAGTTCCTTTTCTAGTTACCGGTGAAAGGATGGTAAGATTTATTTTTGTTTTACAATTTATTGTTTAAAAATTTTATCGTATAAACTATGTGAATTTTTATTGGTTTAACATAATTTTCTCTCTTCTTTTAATTTGTAGTCATAAGAGTTGCAGCACAACGTGACTTTCCTGGAACTGTTTAACAAAACCCATAAACGTGCAAAGGGTTAGGGTGATTACGTAGACAACAAGTCTAAAGCTGTAACTATGAGTATTTAACTTTATCAATACTTTATATATTACATTAATTGATTATACCAAATATTTGTGTTTATGTACGTGTTCATTATAATGTCACATATTAATTGTTTATATATTTAAATATTTGTGATTGTAGGAAAATTATACTGCTTCGTTGCAGCAAAAATATGGAGACGATACGTCTTCATATCCTGATTTCGACCCTCAGTCCTGGTCTGATGCTATTGGAGGCATTGAGACTAAGCGGACGCATGTTTATGGGTTTGGAACGAGACTGAAGAAAGGGAAAATTTTCGATCCACCCGGCAGTCACCAAAGTTCAGATGCAGCCAGTTACGCTCCATGTGGTCCTAGTACTACACAGCAGCCGACAGCAGCGCCGTCTGAGGACTATCATGCATTAAGGTCCAATGTCTCACAAATCCAGACCTCAATCATGAGACTTAAGAATATCGTGAGGAGCTGGAATACGAAAATCACACCTCAAAGATAGCAGTTGCATTAAGCGGGATCGGAACTCAGGTTGTCGGACTCAGTGCTGCCTTAGGCATCGGTGTTGGATCGACTACTGCCGGAGTTGGTGTAGGACTGAGTGCTGCCGGAGTCGATGTTGCTGGAGGCATTGCTGCTGGACTAGGATTGACTGCTGTCAGTGCTGGAGTGAGTGCTGCCGGAGTCTGTGCTGTCAGAGGTGATGCTAGAGTCGGAGGCATGGGTGCTATCGGAGGATTGAGTGCTGTCGGAGGTGATGCCGGAGGTAATGCCGAGGTAGACAGTGAAGTTGATGACAGCAGTACTTCGTGATGAGTTCTTTTTTTTTTTTTTTAATTCGAGAGTTACATTTGAATATTATTTTATTTATATTTTTACAGATTTTATTTTATTTTTTATGCTGTAATTATATAAATTTTTCTTTTTCTTTTTAAATTTTTTTAATAATTTTATTTTTAAATATTTTTTTTATTTTATTTTTTAAAAAAAATAATAAAAGAATTTTACAAACGGAACATTCCGTCGGTAATAACTTATTACCGACTAAACCCATCTGTTGGAATATGAATTACTGACGGAATACATACGTCGATAAAACTATTACCGACGAAATATTCCGTTATATTGTTTTGTCGGTAAAAAAAATAACGACAGAACTTTTCCGTCGGTGATAAGATAATACCGACGGAATTTTCCGTCGATAAATAAAATCAATACAGATGGAATATTCCATCGGTAAAAATCCGTCGGTAAAAAAACTTTACCGATGGGTTTTTCTTTACCGACCGAATTAGTATCATCGACTTAAGTATCACCGACGGAATTTTTCGTCTGTAAAACGATTTACCGACGGAATGTAGACTTCTACCTACGGATTATTCCGTCAGTAAAAGTCCGTACTCTTGTAGTGAAAAAACAACACCAGCACGGTGAAACACTGTTCACCGTGCTTGTGTTGTGTTATCCAAACACAAAAATCAGTGCGATTGGAGAAAAAAAATGCCCTAACCACATCGAACTGATACTAACCGGGCATCCAAAGGAGCCCAAAGTAAATTTTTGTCTGAGCTTTTGTGTTAGTTTCGAATCGAGAAAAATTCTTGAAGCGATAATTGGGTGATTATCTACTTCGGCCTGAAGAAACAAAAGGGAACAAACTTTGCCTTACTAATTAAATTACAATAGCTGACTATATATATAATGCACTAGTTGATAGTTTGTTTGATCAATTTTAATGTATTGAAAAAAAATATTATCTAGTACGATCATCTTAAAGAATATCCTTATTATATTGTTATGAGATGGCTTAATCGATATTTATAGATATTGATTAAGGATTAATTTTTTACTATTTTAAGAAAAAAAATTGTATATAATACACTATTTTTACTAAATTCAAAAAATATATATATATATATATATTAATTATACTTTTATTTTTATATATATCATTTTAATTAGTGTCACTAAACATTGATTAATAATTTTCTATTATATATTAGCAAAGCCTTTATTTATTGGACTTTCAACTGCTTAAAACAAAATCATAATGGCTTTCCCATACAATCTCTGAAGGCAGGTTATTAAGGTAAACCAAACAAGGAGGCTGAAATATTAATTAAAAGCTATACCATTATTACCTATAAAATGTACAAATTGCTCTTCCAGTCCTACTTGCTTCTGTCTCTATGTGTGACTTTTTAGCTTCTATATGTAGGCAGGGCAGCCAAGTTGTAGTGCTAAATGCATCTTATGAATCCAAATAAATTGTAAAGAAACAGTACAGCTGACTGAGCAAAACAAGAAAAAGACAGTTGTATACGACATGAAAAGGAATTCCCATCAATAATTTGTTGAGCATTGAAGTGAAAGGGCGGTAGACCTTGACAAGAAAAATCCAATGACCATAGAGATAAGATGGGAATAATATTTCCCTCCTTTTTCATGTCCCAAACGTTACTTATATTTAGATTAATAATTTATGTATTCATATCGTATTCATATATTTTTTTGTGTTATAATAATGTTTAAAATATTTTATATTTATATAAACTTTGATATGTTAATAATTTATATTATATAGATTTTGACATATTTATGTGGTGTCCGTATTTTTTTCATGTCATATTATATTTTAATTATTTTTTCATATTGTATCTAATATTATTAAATCTATTTATACCTGTATTTCATGATCATTACCAACAATGCTATATAATATATATCTTTTATGATTGATTTCACCTTCCATTATAAAAGGGGATGCATATTATTATGTTTGTTTTCCAAGAGAAACCATGCAATTAAAGTGCATTTAGTCTTTGAAATTAGCCCAAGAGAGGGCTAGGGCGGCTATGAAAATTAAGATAGATGCAAGTGGCATAAATAGGAGGTCTCTAAATCAATCAAGATCAAAGGAAGGGGGTGGCACTGGTAGGGAACAGGCAAAAAAAGGAGTTTGTAGGTATGCAAAAAATTCTTTGATCCTATAGGGTTTTAGGTACATATCTATTATTTATAATATATAAAAAATGAATATGGAAATTTTTTTTATTGATAAAAATGAGTATGATTGTTCACAATATTTTCAATTGTCATTCTAAATATTTATTATTAATAATACTTATCTAATTACATTGAAAGAGTTTCATTCAATGAATTTATTTGATAATAAATTAAAAAAGTTAAAATTTATATTAAATTATTTTATTTTATTTTTAAAGTTTTAATTTTTTATTAATCTTAAAAAATATAAGAAGTTTCCAATTTTTCATGTTAATGAATAAGTAAGATTTTTAATTACAATGAAGATTTTTGTTAATAAATTTATTCTATAATTATTTTAAAAAAAAAATTACATTGAATTCCTTTATATTAGAGTTTTAATTTTTTATTAATTTTAAAAAGTAAAAAAAGTTATATTAATCTAATTTTACATGTTAATATAAAATTTGATTAAAATGCATTTTATTAATTTCAATTATTGTTATATAGAAAAAGATTTATTTCATTCTTATTTAATATTTAATATTATAAATAGTAATAATATTTTCCATTGAAAATTTCAATATCTTTATCGATTTTTTTTGGAGAACAAACAATTATTATAATATTTTAAATAATAACTTTAACAATTAAATTATGTGTAAGTAGTTAAATTTTATCAAACAACATGTGTAAATTTAGAGTTTACAAGAAACTAAATCTCATATTATTATATATATTTTAAGGAAACTTTTGATTTTGATTTATTTATCGATGAAAAAGTTTTAGAATGAGTAAATATGTTGTTCACAATATTTTTAATTTGCCATTCTAAATATTTATTATTAACAATAATATATACCAATTTATAAAGAAGAAATCTAATTACATTGAAAGACTTTCATTACATGAATTTATTTGATAATAAATTAAAAAAAAATTAAGTTTACATTAATATTACTTTATCTTCATAGTTTTAATTTTTCATTAATCTTAAAAAAATAAAAAATTATATTAATCCAATTTTTCTTGTTAATGTATAAGTAGATGTGGCAATTGGGCGGGTTTGGGTCAGGTCCATTCAGGTTCGCGCCCATTCAGATAAGAATTCGGGTATATTTTACATCATTTTTATTTTATATTAATTGTCATCATTTTTACGTAATTTAAATATTTACTTTTAAAAATAAATAAAATATTTTATTATTATTTTTAAAAGTAACCTTTTATTATAATATGATATTTTAATTATATTTATTCATTAAAATCAATATTTGTTAGCACCAAAAGAATATAAAATTAATTTTTTATATAAAATAAAATTTTAAAATAATTTATTATAAAAAATATGATATATTATAAATTAATCATATTAATATTTAAAATAATTTATTTGATGAACTCAAATTTCAACATGTAAATACATTAAAATTTATATTCACTATAAAATAAGAGACTTTGAAGGACGAACCCTGACATTCAACTATCCGTTTATATATTTGTAAAATATAAAAATTTTATGCTTATGTAAATAATCGAACCTAATATTCAACTCTTATTAGTAATGATATTATCAAGTGAATCAATCTTGAATTTCGATAGGATATGGTACTAAAAGTAAATTATATCTTAAATTATACAAGTGTAATAAAATAATAATTTAAAAAATACGTATCCAAAATAAAATAAATAATAAATCAATTATAAAATTAAATTAGCTAATTATGTTAAATACTTTTAAATTTTAAAAAGACATGATACTTTTATAAATCAATATTTGATGACTTAGTTTAATAATTTGCCTAAGAAACTATATATATGTTGCAAAGAGCAATACATTTTTTTAAAAAGTAGTTTTTATCTATTTTTTTAACATAAAAAAATACTATTATACTGGAGATAAGTTAAAATGAATAAATTGCTATTTATTAATTTTAATATATAGAAAACACTATTATACTATTATAAAGGTGCTCTTAAAATAACATAAACAAAGGATAAGTAATACTATATGTAAAAAAAACTTCACATCTCTAAAATCTTCATGAGTTTAGAATCTTTAGATGGTGGATTCATCAAGATATAAGACGTTAAAGTTATAAGTACAAAGTATAATTTTATTTTTGATAAAATTATTATTTTATCATATATATAAAATTAAATTTTAAATTTTAATTAAATTATTAAAAAAGAGATTAGAATAAAATTGATAAATAAAGTTCTTACTTTATAAAAAAATTATTTAATTACAATTTGATAATTTTATTTTTAGTATTAAATTTGGGTTCGAGTCGAGTATTTTTGGGTTCATTTTTTTTGGACTTGGGTTTTTTTAGTTCGAGTAATTTCAGGTTCGGATTTTTGACTTTTTGGTCAATTCGGGTTTGGGCAGGTTCAGATTTTTCTGGGCGGATTTTCGGTTCATTTTGTCACCTCTATGCATAAGTAAGAATTCTAATTACAATAAAGACTTTTGTTAAATAAATTAATTTGATAATAAACAAAAAAGAGTTAAATTTTAGATCGAATTACTTTATTTTAAGAGTTTAATTTTTCATCAATCTTAAAAAAAAAAGTTATATTAATTTAATTTTACATGTTAAATGTAAATTTAGATTTATATACACTTTATTAATTTCAATTATTATTATATAGTAATAAGATTTATTCCATTCTTATTTAATATTTATATTATAAATAGTATTAAAATTTACCATTGAAAATTTCAATATCTTTACCATTTAAAAAAAAAACAATTATTATAATATTTTAGATAATGATTTTAACAATTAAATTATGTGTATAACTCTTAAGTAGTTAAATTTTATCAAACAATAGGTTAAATTTAGAGTTTACAATCAACTAAACCTCATATTATTATATGTATTAAGACAATTTTTTATTTTAATCTATTCATCCATTAAAAAGTTTTAGAATGGATAAATGTTTTTTTTTTCTTTCTTTTGCTCTTTTTTTTTTTTCTTTTTTCTTTTTTCATTTGGTTGACATGGTTATAAATTTTTCGGTAACTTAAATAAGAGGCATGGTAAAATTACTTAATGAAAGTTTTGTGAATTTTTTTTTCTTTGTATTTTTTAAAGGTTTTATAATGAGTTTCTTTAACCTATATTCTCATAATATTTTTTTTTTTTGAGTATCTTATTATTATGATAAAATTTTATATATATGTAGCAATTTTTATTTAACATATATATTTCAATATGTTACAATTAGATTATTAATAAAACTGAATTTTAATATAAATTTATGTAGTAATTGCATTATCAATGAGCTTGCACTTTTTAAGAAATTTAACACAATTCATTTTTTTATAAAATAAATTTGATAGGTAAATATATATATAAATAATAAATAATATTTTATCCTTTTAAAATTTATGAATTTCTAAAATTTAAAATTATTAATTAATCTTTATTTTTATTTTTATTTTTATTTTTATTTTTATCTTTATCTTTATCTTTATCTTTTGATTTTATTTTATTTTATTTTATTTTACTAATCTTATTAGTTTTTTAAATTAGTGTCAACTAAAGAAAATTTTCATACTTTGATATGATATTTATAAATATTGTATGTAAATATACTAATAACATATTCATGGGTAATGCATGTGATCATATACTAATATATATATAAAAATATGATGCAAGTGACTTTTATATAGACTTGTTCATGGGCCGGACCGGGTCGCGATCCGAAAAGTTTTTTTCCTCACCTAGGCCCGGCCCTTGGCAGGCCAGGGCTAGCCCACCGGTTCGGTTAATTGTTCACAATATTCATAAAAATTATTTTTATATTAATATTTATATGTTTTTATAATTAAGTTTAAATAAAAAATAATTTTTTATTAGTTAAACAGTTATTCAGATTGAATTGAGCCGATCCAAATCACTAAAACTCATATCCAAATCCGATCCTATCAGATCGAACCTATCGAACTACCCGACCTTTGAGTAGGTCTACTTTTATGTGGTATACAATGTTTTAAAAAACGGATCTCTGGACTGCCCCTCCACAGGGAGGATAGAAAGTGAGAACCAATGTGAGAAATGTTGGAATTTGGTTTGGAACCAAACAAGTGAATGTGAAATTGATCTCTTTATATAGAGCATGACCCAAATACATTATTTATGGTGTGATTAACATGTTCATGAATTATGGAAATTCATGAACTTATTTATGTCATTCATGAATTTGTTCATTCATGTATCATATATCATGTATCATGTATGTTCATTCATGTACTATGTATATTCATCATAATTAATGTGCATTCATGTATTATGTACATTCATGTATCATGTACATTCATTTGGGTAATTAATGTTTAGGTTCCTAGAGTCCTATATAAATAGGTGCTTTGGTAGGATGAGAAATTATTCAAACATTCAACAATTGGTTCAACAATTCTAAAAGCTCTTTTCTTCCTTTGTTCTTTCTATTCTAGAGCTTAAGAATCTGTTATTGTAGAGAGAAAATTGAGTCAATTCCTTGGAAAACTATGCAATTCTTCAAGGTGGTGTTGTTGAATTCCTGGAAGGCAATTCCGTATGCACAAAGTGACGGGCAATTTCGCCTGAAGGACAAAAGGTTTAATCTTTGGCAACAACGTTAAGTTATCTATACTTCAATTTTTTCTTCTACAAGTAAGTTCTCTAATATTCTAATTAAGGGCATGCTATTTAATTGTTGCAAGTAAACTTTTCAACAAGGTTTTTACAAAAATACAAAAAATCTCCAACAAGAAATGTTTACATCATAATAATATCGTAAATATAATTAAAAATTATATACTTTTCTGTCTCAAATTTATTGTTTCTATTAGACTTTTACAAAGTTTAAGAAAAAAAAAATTGTCGTGTTAAAATTTTAAACTTTTTTAGACTTTAATGTCAAAAAATAAAAAATAATTTTAATTTCAGAATATAAAAAAAAAAAAATAAGAGTATTAGGTTTTTTTTATAAAAAAAACAAAGAATATATCTATATATAATTTTTAGGCCTCCAAAAAAAAAAGGTGAATAAACATTTTGAAATTTAATACTCTGCCGATCGATAAACCATAAAATTAGAATTTTTATAGATTTTTGTTTTTCTTATTCTTTAAGAAAAACTGAAATATTATACAAAAAGGAGATTAATTACTAGAAGTTGCAACTGTACGAGGAATCAAACTGGTAATTTTACGTGGGTCTCAACTCTCATAAGAAACTGCTCGTCACTTTGAGCTAAATGACCAAAAATAGAGACAGATAACAAAAGAATGTGTCAAACACTGAAGTTAACAAATGTTCCTCTTTTTTATTTCTATCAAAAACTAAATGTCCCTTTTAGAGGAGGCACTCATTTATTTTGGGAAAGAAAATCATTATAAAAAAAAAAAAAGTTGAAAGCATTATATATATATATATATATTTTATGTGTAAGTATGTATGTATAAAATATTAGGAGGAGAGATTAATTTATACAAATATAAAACTCATTAAATTCAACAGTATTTAGTGTTTTTTTATATAATTTGTATTTTGCTAGTTCAAATATCATGGATTTCTTGTTCTATTTTGTTAAATTTAAGTTAATTGAAAATGTGTAATAATTTATTTGATAATAATAAAATTTTAACTATTAAATATATATTAACAAAAATAATTTTATTGATGTAATATAATTTTTAAATCACTTTTGAAAGTTTACTTGCAGTTCAATCATAAAACGGTAATACGTCAAAATGATTTTGAGTGAACCCAGAAATGGAGTCTAAATATATGTTATAAATCCAATGGTTGGTTGGTTTGCAGTGTATATATTCTCGTGATTAACTTGCTTAAAATGTTTATGAAGTGCATGGTATCGAACAGAGTTTTAAAAGTTGAAAATTATTTATACTCAACCTTGAACATCGGAGATTATTTTTGCAAACTTCAAACAAAAAAATATATATTGAAATTGTTTTATGATATCCTTTACTGTGCTTTTTTTTTTTAATGGGCATTAATTTAAAAAAAAGAAAAAAGAATCTTTTAAATATTAACATCTGGTTGATGCCCAAACTCTACATATGTGGCCTCATCAGCTCAGCCTGGACATACATCTCAATTCTCATCTTAGTATCTCATGCAATAATGCTAAAGTTAAAAAAAGCTTCTCATTCGTTTTAGTACTAATGTAGACTTAGAGGTCCCTATGGGTCGGATCGAGTTCGGACCGAGCTTAGGTATGATATCAATAATATATACATTTGTTCAAGTTCGGTCCAGCTTGAAATTCTGCCCAAGTCCGCCCATATTTGTAAATGAGTAGTCCAAATCCGTTTAGATCTGTCCATATTATTATTTTTTCTAAAAAAAATTAAAAAATAGATTTTTTTTCTTATTTAATTTTTAGTAATTTTATCTTTTTTCCTTTTATTAAATTCTAAAACATTGATAACTTAGCATATTTTTAAATGTTTATATTATAATATTATATATATTTTACTTTTTATATGATATAAATTACATAATATATAAATAATATATTAATATATAAATGAAAAAAGGGTCGGGCCGGGTTCGGACCTTAATTGTTGGAGCCAAGGCCTAGGCCATTTTCTAAATGGGCCTCATTTTTTTGTCCAAACCCATATTTTGGACTTAATATTTTTGTCCAAACCTTTCAAAATATGCACGGGCCTTCGGGCTTGGACAGATAGCTCGACCCTTAAGTAGGTCTAGTGTAGACCGTTAATCGTTTATACCTTACACTTTAATTCCGTTGATAAATTTTTTTTTTAATTAAAATTTCTGAATAAATAAATTATTTTTCGACAAAATTTTCATTGAAAATATGACTTCTTTCGGAATTTCGTCGAGAATATTCAATTTTAACAAAAAATTTCATCGAAAAATCATTAAACAATAATTATTTATTTTTTAAATTTCAAATATTAAATATTTCGATAAAATATTTTTGATTGAAAAGTATCAATTTTATATTTTTATTGTCTATTATTATATAAAAATATTTTTTTTATTGTCGTACTCGTGTCTTAATTTTTTAAAATTCTTGTACTACTGTGTCCATATCGTGTCATACCCATATTGCGTAATCCGTGTCCGTGCTTCTTAGTTGAGAATAGGAAAGTGGTCGCAGACGTTAGGATTCGAATCTCAGACCTGCTGAATACCATCACTTAAAAATGATTATATGAACCAATTGAATTAAAACTAGTTCATATTTGGCGTAAGTTTCATGCACTATGTAACTGCCCCAACTTGAGAGGCCAACATATGAACTTTTGATCGTTTACATTAATTGAATGCCATAAATTTAATTGTTTTTTTCAATGATATATAATGTGCGTATGTTTGTATTACTTGTTAACCCTAAATTTTTTTTTTTTTTTTTTGCAATGATAGAAAATCTTCCAAACGATCATTACCTGATTTCTTTGATGGATGATGAAGGATGGGTTCTAGTCTCCAAAATTGCGGACTTTAAAAGGGAAATGTTAGCTCACTTCTACTTAACGCTTATATAGCACAAATTATATGCTACTGTTGTATTTTGTGTTTCCTGGAGTTTGCTGTTTTATTCATGGTTGTTGCATCATTAACTGATTGAATTAGAATTTTTATAATTTTCCTTTTTCTGTAGCTTGAGAAGTATTAGCTTAAAACTTTTGTTTGGTTTTCACTTTCTGTGTCAGGTTAAGAATGAGTACAGACGTACAATTATTATTTTGTTTATTAATTATTTTTATTAACTTTTTTTTATGGGACAATTTGGGATTTGATTATTTCTATGAAACTTTGTTTTTGAGATAATTAGAACGAAGTTGATATAATTTGTAATTATTTGATTTTATCATGTCTAATTAAGAATTTAAATATGTTTTAGGAAAGAAAATACTATGTTGCATATATATTTGTATTTATGTTATTTTCTCGAAAAGTTTCGAGAATAATACTAGTACTTTTATTTATTAGGCTTGCTATAATTTAAATCTATAAAACATATATATTTTGGATAATATGATCTCTTTGTTTTTGGCTTATTACGTCTTCTTTTCTTTGTTTTGCAAGTCACTTTATCTTAATGGATTAGGTTTGAAAAATATATAAGTATAAGTTTTAGATGTATTATTGATTAGATGCAAATAGATATATATTATTAATTAGTTTTTGAACGAAGTTGAAGAATTTTTTAAATTTGCATTTTGTCAGATCGAATATGTTAACAAGAAGAGAATTAAATGTCCTTGCATTAAATGTTAAAATAATCACTTTTTAGAAACCGATTGTGTGCATAAGTAACTTTAGTACAGATGTTTTAATTATGTTAACGTTATTCGGGATGCACATAGGGAAGTTCATCAAAAACAATCATCAAGGACTATACATGCAGGTTGAACCAATGAATGAAATACAAAGAGAGAATCCATATGTTTATCATGCAGCACGTATTGAAGCTGAAACTTCTGGAGCAGCAAGCAGTTGTGCAAGCCATTGAGCTAGACGTGGTGGCGGTCCGACACACTAATCTTGCACAAATGATTTTTTAAAACAATTTTTTATTTATTTGAATATTAGTACATTTTATAATTATCTATGAAATTTTATATAATTATGGTGACTTTTATTTATTAATTTAAATGGAATTAAAATTTTCTATTACAAATTGTTATAATTTTTAAGCTAATTATCTAAAAAATATTAAATTGGTGATTAAGAAAATTTAAAATCCAACAATTATTTAAATATATATATAATATAATAACAATTTTGACGGGTTTTAGACCAATTACTGATAGAACTCAGTTGAAAAAAATATTAATTTTTTTTTTCTTTTAATACATTACCGACAAAAACATCCGTTGTTATTAACATTCCATATGGAATTTAAAAAATTCAATAAATTGGAAAATAAATTTTTTTTTTATGAAATGTACGAGTATTTTCGACATAATTTTTCATCAAAAATTTGCATACATGTTTTTGAAGGAATTTTTTAATAAAAGAATTCGACGAAATCTGATTCTCATATTTGATATGTTAAAATACTCAATTTCCTAAGAATGTAACTTTCATTTGAAAATTACTTTCTCACAAACATTGGGAATGTGATTTTCATGAGAAGAGGTTGGGAAGTAACTTTCTCATGTAGTTGAAAAATTAAAAAAAAAAATTAAAACAAAATTACCTTTCTTTTTATTTGGTTCAAGATCCAAAACATGGTTGCCTCTTATGATTTTACATTCAATAAATAGCTTTATTTTTATTTTATTTTTAATTATTTGTGATGATGAATTAATTGTAACTATCACATAGACTATATATATATATATATATATTATATATATATAAACTTGAAATTCTTGCTTCTAATGAAAGTTTAATTTCAATAATTTGCTCTGATTTGCTTTATATCTTAAATATTTGCTGTGAATCTCTATCAAAAGACATTCGTATTTGTTGTGAATCTATCAATATCATCTAAATCGTATAAGTTTTTAAATTTAGCAAATTATCATTTTAAACTACGAACTAGTTAGATGCTTTGTCAAATTATTGTGCATTCAATTGATAAGACATAATTTTAAAAAGTACGAACTTAAATATTATTTTTAAATATTTAGTACAAATGTTTGTTAATAATAAATATCACTGAAAAATGTTAAAATTAATAAAATTTGTATTTTATTTGAGATTAATAAAATTATATTATTTTTTTTAGAGATTAATACAATTATTTTATAAAAAATTGCACTTTAGTATATAATAGCAACAAAAAAAAAAAAAATTTGATACGGGTAATTTCATAAATTACCTCCACATTCCTAGTAAAGTGTTTAGTGAACCAAACGTGTTAATGTAACTTTTTCAGGATTTTAATCAGCATTTTTCTATGTATATCAAACGCTGTAATATTATTTTCTCAGTAATAACATTTTAAACAATCACATTCCATTAAAATCATGACATGGTTTTAGATTGTTCACGGATTGTTTAGTGTCAATAATAATAGTATTTTCTCAAGATATAAATTGTGAAATTGGTCAATTTACGTTCAACATATATATATATATATATTTCAGTATATATTATATTATAGTATAGTTAATAATTATTTAGCCAAATTTAGGATACTTTTACTTACTAAAGAGTTTTTTTTTTTTTTTTTTTAAATTACTCCTAAATCCTAGTGCCTAAAAATAATCCACAAATGAGAATAGTGGAAGAAAGGAATATATATCCATAATAATTCCATATCCTGGAAGTCGAGTTTTTTAACATTGTTTGGATTATTCATTCAATGGTCTTATATCCTGGAATTTTAGTGTTGGTGATCAATTTGAATTTTATAAATTGTAACTAAATTATTTCATTTCATGGAATAAAGAAATTAATAGAATAATTAATAATATATGGTCTCATGAATATGCATGAAATATATATCTTAATACTCTTTCAGTGTGTCGTAAATTAAGCAGTATAATTATTCTTTTTCTGAAGATGATGAATGTGCTACATAGAAATGCCATAACATTGAAACTGAATAACTTATACTTACATGTTTCTGCAGCTTGTTTTGGTTGCAAATTCTCTTCCTGCGCTGAATGATATATAACTGCTATGGAGCTTCCTCATATTGTTGCTGGGCCTCCAAAGGTTTGCCTTTGTTGACATAGCTTTCTTTTTCTTTCTCTTCTCTTCTCTTCTGCATTATTGTTTATTTGATTATATATTAGTAGTTGTACATTTTCTTAAGCATCTCATGAATGTTCTCTATTTAATTCTATGAAAAGAGGGAATCAATTTCAGAGATAAAAGTAAGTTGATTCTTCTAGAACACAGCATTGCGACATATCCTTCGCAGAGCTGCTGAAGCTGGAGCTCTCCTAGTGGATGCAATGACTAACACCTTAGATGGTTCTAAACAAAATTCCTTCTTCAGTTCCTTTGATGTTTGTGGGAGCCAGCCCATGCATAGATTTAAGGCAGGTCAGCTCTGAGCTAGCTGCGGCAGCCAAAGTTGCTGATTTGGTATTTTATTTGTTCTGATGACCGAACTTTGTCAAGCATTAATTTGGATAAACCTTTTCACTGCCTTTCTTACTTCTGTTTTGAGAATACGAAAATGCTGAAGGAAATATGAGAAATCATGCATTTTGCTATGCAGATTACCTTAGAAGGGATGGGTAGAGCTCTTCACACAAACTTTAACGCTCGGTTTAAATGCGAAGCCCTGAAGGTATGGTTATGTGAGCTTGTAAGAATCATTGAGTGAACCTCTTTATCAGCCTTTTCTTTAGCTTAGGGTTCTTCATACTACGGTGATCTTCACCAAAAGGCTTTAATAATCACTTTACCGTAGAAAGCACGAAAAAGACGACGGTGTTTCCAACCTGCAAGTTTCAGCCTTTCAGGTTTTGAAAAAGATGTCTTTGAGGTTTCTCTTTGACTCTTTAATTTCTTGACAAAATACCTTTGCTTGCAGCTTGCAATGGTGAAGAATCAGAGGGTTGGCAGAAAAACTGATTAAGGAAAAACAAGGGTATTGCAAGCCTACGACGCAATAAGTTGTCTTCTTTCTTCCACCAATGTTTTCATCCTAGAAACAAGTTCTACGAACTATATTTCAACATTATCTAACCACTTACAAACACCAAAAACTAGGGCGATTGAAACAGAATCAGAAATTCAAAGTAAGCAACACAAAAGCAAGTACAAATCTTCATTATTGCTTTGCAGCTCTGAATCTGACTAGCAATTGCCTTCCATACAACAAAATGAATATGGAAGTACAATATCCCCAATGACTGACCCAGTAAAACAGAATATATAAAAGCAGTGAGAAGAAAGAAAAACCCAAAAGCTTACTCCATGACAGCAACTCCTCCAGCTGCCTTTATCTTCTCTATTATATCATTTGCTTCCTCCTTGGTGATCCCTTGCTTCAGCAAAACAGGTGCCTTTTCAACAAGCTCCTTGGCTTCTTTTAACCCCAAACTAGTAAAAGTCCGCACTTCCTTAATGACCTTGATTTTTGCAGCAGTATCAAACTTCTCCAACTTCACATCAAATGCTGTTTTCTCTTTCTTCTCCTCTACCTTTGTAGCTCCTGCAGCTGCTCCACCCTGTGAACCCAAGTCCATCCCTTCAGTAGCAACCGGCTGCAATTTTGGGAGCCTTAGCCTCTCAGTGAGAGTAGGACCAATTTGTCTGCGCTCTTCAGGCAGCAGGGCAGCAATTTGCTCTGCCAGTTGAACAATCTTATCAGAGGGTGGAGGTCTTGGGCCATATGGATCATAGAATTGTGGATATTTGAACCTTTTAGGCTTAGCGTTGGGATCTCTTGGAACAAAATCGAGCTGGAATGCACGAAACTGTAAAGGCCCAGTTATTACACGAACGGAGGGGTAGACACGAATTGCTTTTACAAGTCCAACCAACTTCATTGTTTTGGATCAGATAAAAAGATGACTCGTGGAGAATATGGATAGAAAGAGTTTATATGCTTCAACCAAGTAACTAAAAGTTGTCAACTGTTTAAATACATTCAACACCAACTGATAAGAGCTCACCTGCAGGGAAAAGAAAATTAACACTTCTTTTGCAGAGGAAAAACACTTCTCGCATCTAGAAAGGCAACTAACCTGGCAATCCACACAACGGATGTTGACTGTTGTTGGAACAACTAATTAATCATGCACATTCACTAACAAATGTAGTCATTCAAATACATTGAAATCATACTCTAAATATTTACTTAGCATGGTTACATTTAGTTGATGCAACCATTGACTACAGCTATCCTGGAGCTTTATCAATGGCTAAGGGAATAACGAAGTCAAGCCTACACAAAAATTATTTGGGCTCTACACACAATATATTTAGCTTCAATTAGTTCACAATCGAGTCAAGCTCTATAATCAAGGAAGCCAAGCACAAATATTTGAAGACTTGGCTTGAGCAAGTCACAAGCCTAACCGAGCTTTAAAAAGTACATACATAACAATAAAATGTCGTGCAAATATGTAGTCAAAGCAAGTATTTAAGTTTGAGCTTAACTGTAAGCTACTAATAAGAACCTAACAGAGTTCTTGGAATCAATTAGTTCTTCCTCTTTTCGAGGTAAGCTTGAGTTTGAAGGGCAAATTTTGATCAATCACCATTTACCAAAATTATAATTGGGTTGCTTCTGACTTGGTTTTATAAAATATGGTTGAGATATTGAAAAAATTCCAATCAGTATGAGAACAATATTTGTCTAATCATAAAATCATAGGGTATAGAGTATTTTAGAAAAATACGTGTCCGAAAAAATTCCCAAAACCCAAAAAAATTGAACTAGAAAAACATGAAACCAGTATTTTAGACTAAATCCTTGTTTACAAAAATAAAGACCAATCCCTAAACTCAAAATGAAACAAGGAATAAAAATCACTTTCTTGAGAAGAAATGAAAATGGATTATATTTGTAGGATACTTAGGTTAGGAGCATCCTTGAAGTCCATAAACGAATTTAAACAAACAAACAAAGTTGACATTTTAACAGCCTTACAGTCCAACACAATTTAAACATAATTTAAAACAAAAATTCATCCGAAAGAATACAGACCTTGGTTAGAATTGGTACTGCAATCAAAGCTTGGCTGCTGCTGCTGCTGCCGCCTGCCGCCGCCAGTTATGGTGCTGCAGTGGTCAGTGGTCACTGCTCAGTCCTGGCCGAGAAGAGGGAAGATTGAAGATGAGGGTGCTTGGCTGCCACTGCCGCCCCCACGCTCACTGATCAGTGATGCTTATCGGCAAAAGGGACCAAAGGCCAAAGGTTGAAAGACTGTTAGAAGAGCTGAAGACGGAAAAGAAAGATATCAGAGGCGGCAGCAAATGAGATTTGAGAATTAGATGAGAAAGACATAGGGTTTTTACCCGATATTGGGTAGGATTAAGGTTAAGAAAATAATTAAAAATAAAATATGTATATCTAATCTAATCTAATCTAATCATATATAATATATATATATATATATATAATATAACAAGATACATATTTACATGAAAATATTTGCTTACATAGAAACTTATATGAACATATTCTCAACACATAGGACAAATATAATATTTATTATATATAATTGAATTTTCAAAAATAAATCTCACCCAAAATAACTTATCATCAATTTTCAAAATTTAAACTTCACTTTCAAAGATCAAATTTGATCTATTTGAATTATTAAATAGATAAAATATTTATTTAAAATTAAAAATAAAAATAAATGCAACAAAATTTTACCAAGCTAACTAAAAAACGTCCAAAACACATTGTATAAGTGAAATTTTTCCTTTTATTTATTTTAAAATTTTACTTCCTTTTGGGTTTTTTATGTATATAACATATATAAAATAATATATATGTATTTATTTATACATTGATAATATTAAAATTATATAATATTAATTTATATATTTACACATATTTAAATAAATCTAATTCGTGCATCGCACAAATAACAAACTAGTAATAATATAAAATTGTTTACAGAAGTTAATATGGTGCAGACACGTGATATTTTTTTTTTTCAAGAATAAGAGAAAGAAAAAGAGAAAGAGGAAGGAAGAGAAAGGAAAGGAAAGGAAAGGAAAGGAAAGAGAAATAGAATGATAAAAATTTGTGTGTTTTGTGTTTGTAAACACCTAATTTTGTCCGGACCACTAAAACATGTATGTTTTCTTCCTAAATTGATGTTTCAGAATGTAAAAAGACTTTTTTTCATCCTCCAGGTGGTACTCCGAGACTTAGTTTAAGAGGGCGAGCATAAAAAGTCAAACTCGAAAAAAGTCAACCCCAAAAAAAGTCAACCCCGAAGAGTCAACTAATGAAAAAGTCAACCCACTTTCAAAATAAAGATTTGAAGTTCAATTGAAAAATGGCGAAAGAATTTTGATAATCCGAGGTCTATATCGAAAGATATGGAGTTCGGAAGTTGGGATTTGGAGATTTAGTAGAAAAGAAACCCTAATCCGAGAAATTTGGGGAAAAGTGCTTAAATGATCGAATTGGTCGAAATTGAAGGTTCCAAATGAAAGATAAGCACTGACTACAGGTAATGGAGAAGCCACTTGAAAGAAAAACTGAAAGAAAAGTCAATCCGGGAGAAAACCGAGAATTAGGGTTTTTGGTGGATTTTGGTGAAATCGGGATGAATTACAGAAATGGCCCGACTTGGTAAGACTAAAGCCCCCAATGGATGAGTAATGATTAAAAAGGGATAGCCCAAGGCTCAGCTTGAAGAAAATCTGAAAATCGGACTTGTTTTGAGCAAAACTGGGTTTTGGAGGCAAAAGGGCAAAATTGGAAAATTTGGGAACATAGCAAATGGACTCCGAAAATTCTGAAAATTTGAAAATCTCATTCTTAAATCATTTGGAAGAGATTGGCAAAAGAAAATCTTGATTCGGAGTTCGTTTGCAAAATGGCCAAATCCCGGGTCTCTAACGTAGAAATTTAAGAAGGAAAATCCCGAAAAAATAGCAAATGAACTCCAAATATTCTAAAAATTTACAAATCTCATTTTAAAATTATTTGAAAGATATTGGCGAAAGAAAATCTTGATTCAGAGTTCGTTTGCAAAATGGCCAAATCCCGGGTCTCCTATGCAATAATTCAAGAAGATAAATCCCGAAAAAATAGCAAATGGACTCCAAAAATTCTGAAATTTTGCAAATCTCATTTGTAAATTTTTTGGAAGATATTGGCGAAAGAAAATCTTGATTCGGAGTTCGTTTGCAAAATGGCCAAATCCCTAGCCCTTATGTAGTAATTCAAGAAGATAAATCCCGAAAATACCAAATGAGTTCCAAAAATTATGAAAACTTCCAGATCACACTTTTAAATTATTTTCAAGAGATTGGTGAAGAAAAATCTTGATTTGGAGCTCGTTTAAAAAATGGTAAAATATGGGGGCATAAAAGGGCATTTTTGGAAGAAAAAATCCAAATAAATAGCAAACGGACTCGGAAAATTTTGAAAACTTTCAGAATTCAATGTTTTATTATTTTGAAAGTACTAAAAAAAGAAAATTTGATTTTGGAGTACATTTTCCATTTATTTGCATCCGGGGGGCAAAATGGTCATTTTACCCAAGCAAACGAAAAGGGATTCTTTTGGCCTTTCAAGAAATCAGACTTGGGCTGGAAAAGAGAGTGCAGGCCTGCCAAGGCCCAAAAGAAGGAGGAAGTTTCTGATTTTTCAATCAAATGGCCAAGAATTAAGAGTTAGTTAGAGATTTTTTTTATCAAGCCATTGTGATTAAGCCACATAGGCCAATGCATGAAGAGGGAGAGTGTCAACATTATTCTTGAACATCTATAATTATGGAAAGCTGATACACTAATCTAATGGTGATAATTTCATAATTTTTCACCTTGAATCACTAGCCCTTGGATGGAAGTTGGTTGGAATCAAAATGACAACATCCTAGGTGAGGAGAGAGGGGGAATTCGACCATCACATAGAGGAGGGGGATTTTGATTTTACTTGACTTCATTTTTTCAGATTTCTTCTTGTTTTGCTTTGTTTTTCTCTCCTTGGTTGAAAGCAAAAAGAAAAAGTTTAGAAAAGAAAGGAAAGTTTGAAGAGATAAAGCTTGAAATATAGCTTATTGAGGTTGCTTTTAGCACCAACTCTGGCACTTTCTTGATTTTCCATTCTTGTTTTTTCTATTTTGACTATTATTTGGTGAGTTTTCTTTTTAAATAAGTGTTTTTTTTTTTTATGTTCTTCTTAAGTTCTTTCCTCATCTCTTTCTTAAATAATTTTTACAAATTTTTTTTCTTATTTTTCTTTAATGGCCGAATGGCCTATATATTTTTTATTATTGTTGCTGTTCTTGCTTTAATTTATCATGTTATTTATGTTATTTTCTTTAATCTTGATGTTTTAAGTGTTCTTCTACTTCATATACTTGAATCATGTTTTAATTTGGTTGCTTTGTTTGTTGCCATTTATGAGTTAAATATCATGTTCTTGCATTTTTAATTTTCTGTTTTCATAATGTTTAAATTTGTTGATGTTTTATATTTAGTATATCAAGTGTTTGTGAAAATGCTTGTTAGTTTTAATATCTCTACTTTGTGTTTGCATGATTTGAGTGTTATATTTTAGTTGAGCATGTTAGTATATCAAGTGTTTGTGAAAATGCTTGTTAGTATCTCTACTTTGTGTTTACATGATTTGAGTATCATATTTTAGTTGTGCATGTTAGTATATCAAGTGTTTCTGAAAATGCCTGTTAGTATCTCTACTTTGTGTTTGCATGATTTGAGTGTTATATTTTAGTTTTGCATGTTAGTATATCAAGTGTTTGTGAAAATGCCATGCTTGTGTGGAATCATAAGCCATTCGGCCACTCCATGTATTCTAGCATTATGTGTGCATTTTTGCTATGTTAGTTGATAGGTTGGCATTTGCATGATATTTGGTTGAGTTTTTGGTTTAAGCATGCCTTGTATTTGTGTTATTGCCATGCATATTTTAGATGTTAGGTTAGGTTTATCTTGCCATGCATGTTTATGCATTTTAGACCTAGGTTACATTAAATGCCATGCAAGTTCATTTAGGTCTAGGTCACTATATTGATGCCATGCATTTTTTTCATGACATTTAGGTTAAAAACCATGCATTTCATGCATCATATTTGCTGTATTTTTTCATTCATTTCGTGTTCATGCCACTTGACTAATGACTTAGGCCAATTAATGGTTCAAAGTCATGCTCTCTTGAGCATACTTGTGGAAAATTAAGGTTTGTCAAATTGATTATTCTACCTTTGTGATGTTTTCTACTTTGCCAAATTTTGTCTAACTTTTCAAAAGTCCTAGCTACTATTTGTGAGTCATTTTGTGAGTCTTAAATATTTTTACTTTGATTTTTAAATGATTTTATCAAAGGCAAAAATGTATTTTGGCAAAACAGTTTTTTTCACCCAGCACTCATACTTTCCTGATTTTTCTGGGCATTCATCTTTAATCAAAAAATTAAGATAATTTTTTCCCTTGTAGTTTTACATATCCTGAGTCTCCAGTAGTTTTTTTAGATGTTTTTGAATTTTTAAAAATAGGGTAAAAAATCGTGGCTTAAAATTGGACAGTGGAGTCATAATTGAATTTAAAAAAAAAAACCATTTTTCTGTTTTGGTTAAGTTACTTAGAGGGAGCTGATTAGGAAGTTTAGCTACTGACTTAGGGTAGTTTCTAAGCCTTTTTAAACTCTAAAAATGATTTTTTAAGTCTCGAGTTAAGGGTGGTCAAGTCCGAGATTTTTAAACTTAGGAAATTAGAGCCATTTAAAAAAGGTTTAGCCCAGTTTTTATTTTCAATATAAGCTTTTCAAAATTGTTTTCAAACAATCACAAAGTATTTTGGTTTTAGAATATTTAATTTGACATATTTTCCTAAGGTAGCCGGATATCTTTTTAGATATACGGATTTCCTTAATTAAAGGAAAAAAAATACATTTTCATGCATTGCATTTTCCATATTCATGCATTTTATATAATATGTGATTTTTGCTATGATAATTCTTATGGTATTGTTATTATTTTGATTTATATTTTTGAGATTATATGGTTTATTATATGGTTTTGAATATTTCATGATATCCTATGTTTTTATTTAGTTTTTTTTTGTCATATTATTTAGCATATACTATGTTCATGCATTATTATTTTCATTTTTATTTTCATGCATATTATATGATAGCATTATTTTATATTCCATGTCATTTAAATTATATGCCATATCATTCGTATTTGCCATGTCATTTAAGTCATTTCATTTCATATAGAATATGTATGTTACTTAGGTCATTTCATTTCATGTAGAATATATTATGTTACTTAGGTTATTTCATTTCATTTAGGATATATTATGCCATTTAGAATATATTATTTCATTTAGAATATATCATATGATTTAGGATATTTCATTTCATATAGAATATATTATATAACTTAGGATATTTCATTTCATTTAGAATATGCTAAGGCATTTAAATTATATCATATCATTTAGGTTGCATTATATTATTTAGATTTTACTATGTCATTTTATTTATGTCATGCATATACGTATTCATTTCTTTTAAATATTTTCAAAAAAGGTAATGATTTTCAATAAAATAAAGATATTCTCGAGTTAAAATAATTCATGAGTTCTCTGCCGGGTTTGCTGAGGAGGATATCATCAATTATCATTAATAAAGGAATATCTTTCTTTCAAAAAACGAGAATGATTCGGAAAGTTTTTCAAATTAAAAAAAAAATTCTATATTTTGCCACGTTTGTTGGGGAATATAGGAAATTTTTGAATTTATAAATTCAGGATCATTTTCAATTAAAAAATGGAATTATTTTTTCTTTAAATTGGGAATTAAATTGAAATACTAAATTTAAAATCAACTTGTTATCGAGACTTGAGATAACGCACGATTAATAAGGTACCGTTTTATACGGGCGTTGTGGGGGGCTAATCCTTCCCCGTACGTAATCGAGTCCCGAACCCGTTTCTTTGATTTCTCTGGTTTTAAAACGCAGACTTGAAATTGGTTTTAAAAATGTTTTATTTAATTTTTAAAATATTTTATAAAACCGATTTTAATAGGTGGCCGATCACACCTAGCTAAAAAAGATTGGTGGCGACTCCATGTCTTTTTCAAGGTCATTTTCGAAACCTTCATTTTTCTAGAGGAATTAAGTTGATTTTTCCTCGATTTTTTAATGTCACGCTTAACGAATAATAAAGTCTTGCGATGAGACACGTTATTTTTTAGGTTGCGACAACTTGGCGACTCCACTGGGGACTTTTTTAGAGAGTCAGGCCTAGAATTAGTCGTGTGTTATCTAAGTCTCGATTTTGTTGGTTTAATTGGTATTTAATTTTAATTCCCATATTTTTAAAATAAAAGAGAATTTTGAAAATAAAAAAATGTTTTAAATATGTCTATCGTCATGTGCATTTATATTATTATTTGTTCTCTGGTTATTTTGTTGCATATATTTATATGTTTGCTTGACTGATGCTTTACATTGTTTAATTTTAGTGGGGTATTTAGAATAAGAGGTGTAGAATAGGTGGTGACAGGTTTGTTTTGTTCCTCCACACACACTCACTTGCATTTGCATAACCTGAACTCTCTACCCGGGTTCCGTCCTTTTAAGTGGGAGTAAAGTAACTATTCCTTTGTGATGATCCTCCGTATGGGCTAGTGAAACACTTTTGGAGTATAAAGTACCTAATGCCTTCGTGATAATCCTCCGTAGGGGCATAGGAAAATATACTCTAACGAATTGAACCCGCTTTTATCGGGGTGCCTTACTAGCCTTCACTGACGACAGTGAGGAGCAATTCGGGGCCTTTAGAATCAATTCACGCTCATATAGTGAACCTAGGCGAAGCCATGCCGGATTTCCGTTAGATATACCGAAGATAGGAACACATGGAGGGACATTTCTAAACTTTTTGTTACCTATTTTACACTCTGAATAAGTTTTGTAGATCGGGCAACGATGTACGTACATCGCCCGTAATAAATGTGTTAATCCGTCCCAAAGGCACTGTGATACCTATATAAGTAGATATTTGTCGGGGCAAAATATTCATTAATTGTTTGAAAAAAATACAAACATTCTTTTTCAAACATTTTTGCATTTTTGCACATTTCATACATGTGTGAATAGAGCATGTACATTTATCGTTGTATTTTTTATCTCATTCTTTGCAATAAACAGTTGGTAATAATAATCTCATTTGGTGATTTCATAAACTGGTAGTGTTACATGAACATTTGCACATTGTACCATAGTAGGATCCACTACCCCGAAATTCTTTTGAAAATAATATGATTGGTTTTTCATAGAAAAAAATATGTTTCAAAAACTCATAAATTTGGAGGCGAATATTTCATAATGAGATTTTTGAATAATCAAGGTTTAGGTCCCACCAATTTCGTGTAATCATTGGTTAATTTATTTGTATCATTTTGACATCATGTCACAGTCCTAACATGCATGGTTATTCATTGTAGAATACATTTGTGATATACATGGTCATTCTTTGTACCTACCTTTGTATTAATTCATTTATTCTCCGCATGTATCATTTTGACATCATAGCATGCATGGTCATTCGTTGTAGAATACATACATGGTCATTATTTGTATATACCTATGCATCAATTTATTCAATGCATCATATTGGCATTAGATTGCATCCATAGCATACATAGTCATCATAATTTGTCTGTATATGTTCATGCATTAATCATCAGTATATTCATGCACATAGGAATAGAGCATGTACATTCATAATTGTATTCTTAATCTCATGACATTTTCATTTGCACGAAAGGGGTTCGAGATATGAGGAATGAATCGGAGGAACCACTGGATGCTTTGGAACTCAATCAAGAGGAGTTTAGACCCGGGAATTGAAGGAACAGCTGGTCAAATTGCTGAAAATGTTTGAGGATATAGGTAAGAGTAAAGAGGAACTTTCTCAGGGCTCTGCATCGCCTTCGGATCAACCAAAACCATTAAGTCCCGAACATACAATCCTTGCTGGATCTTGCACTTGTCAATGCCACAAAGGTTGCAGTCCTAATGAAATTATGGACAAAATCTTGAAAATAATTAAACCTGAGAGCCTAATACCAAAGATAGAAACTCGGATCCTATACCATACCTGCAAACTGTTCTAGGTCCAAGCCAATATCCCCACCCTACTATGGTCTAATCGTCCATTGGGATGACCACTACGGGATTCCTGAATCCCACTCCATCACCACCAACTCCCAGTTCATACTATTTCCCTCATCAATCACCTTATCCAGCATCTGGGATAGGAACCTCGAGCTGTGTACAACCTCCAAAGGCCCCGTGTCCAAATCCATACCCTTACCATGCTGTTCTGCCACATGTCCATGTAAACACTCTGGTTCGGACCTTAATGCCACCACCAAGTGCCCCAACTCCTAGGCCATGTGTGACTAAGAAACAACCCCAGGATAAGACCCAAAGGCATTTTGATCCTTTTCCAATCAGCTACTGAGAGCTTCTCCCTATACTGAACCAAAATCACATGGTTGCCTATGTCCCATTGAAACCCCTGTTACCACCATATCCAAAGTGGTATAGTCCAAATGCAAGATGTGATTATCACTGTGGAATTGTTGGCCATAACATTGAAGACTGTATAGCATTAAAAAAGAAAGTGCAATCTCTTATAGATGCCAAGTGGCTGGATCCAACGACACTGATTGATAGAGGGCTGGGAAAGCGTCATTAGGATTGGGAGATTTACGACATTGAAGTCGAAAGACTTCGATCTTATATGATGTAATAGGATTTCACTTATTCAGTAGCCGGCTCTTATAGCCTTAGGATGCTAGGAAGAATAAAGTGCTTGTAAAGACAGTTTTAACCACTGTTCAAATTTTGTAAAACATGGTTTATACCATTGTGAATGTTGATGTGGGAATGAATTGGTTATGTTTCAAATTTATGAGATGTTGATGATTAAGTTCCTCCGATTCTTATTTCCTCTGTGATATCTTCTCCTTTGCATTTTGCATCCAATCAATTATTTGTCATACCATACATTCATACATGTATCATGTTAGCATCAGGTTGCATTCATGCATTCATAAACAGCTTGATTTTTCTGTATATATCCATGCATTAATTTGCTATTTATTTACATGCATCATGTTGACTTTGGGTTGTATTCATGAAAAACATAGTTATCATGATTTCTCTGTATATGCTCATGCATTAATCTGTCATATTAACATCAGGATGCATTCATGACACACATGGTCAGCATGATTTTCTTTGTACATACTCTGTATCAATCATTCATTGTTTGCATGTATCATGTTGCATTCATAGGGTATATGATCATTCATTGGGAAATACGCTAAAATATACATGATCAGTCATTGCATATATCCATGTGTTGATTTGTTTATTCTTTGCTTGCAACATGTTGTCATCGTGATTGCATTTATTACATATATGGTCAACATGTTTCCACTGTACATGTCCATACATCATATTGTTTAGGCTTCACGTGCATCAAATTGCATTCATGGCTCCTTCATCATGACATGTACTTTGGGGGAATAAAACAGAAGTTGGCTTGGCTTTAAGAGTCTTTGAAAGAATTTCTATTTCAAATCAGAGGTATAAGAAGTACTGAGTACCCTTTTTAATTTTGGCTGGTGCTATGGAGAATGAACAAGTTGCCTGAATGGAAAGAATGGAAAGGGTACAGGAAGAATTGCGATAACAGCTGGCAAAGTCTCAAGCAGAATCTAAAGACCAGATGGTTAAATTGATGGAGCTAATATCCACCGTAATCAAGGGACACACTGAAAACTTGGCCGCCAGAGAAGGGTTAGAGTCACGAAAGGGTCAGAATGAGGTTGTAATGATGGATGCCCAGAATACAGTTAACCCCGTCAATGTCTTAAATTCAGATGATCCAGCTGAACAGGCAAAGTTGAAAATGGTTAATGAGGTAGAGTTGGCAGATTCCCAAGGGAAATATCAGTTGCTAGAGGAAAGGCTCTGGGAAGTAGAAAATATAGACGTACTCGGGAGTATGGAGGCGAAAGAACGATGCTTAGTCTTCGATTTAGTCATCCCTCCTAAATTCAAGTTCCCTGACTTTGTGAAGTATGACGGGACGACTGATCCATTAGCCCATATCACTATGTTCTGCCGGAAGATGACAAGTTATATAGATAATGATAAGCTTCTGATCCACTACTTTCAGGATAGCCTCAGCGGGTCCGCAATTAGGTGGTATAGTCAGTTGAGCAAGGATCGGATTCGCTCTTGGAATGATTTGGCTAGGGCTTTTCTAAACTAGTACAAGCATGTGACCTACATGACACCTGACCGTCTCACCTTGAAAAATATGGAGAAAAAGGTTTCTGAGAGCTTCAAAGAGTATGCTCAGAGGTGGAGGAACATGGCCACCCAAGTACAACCGCCTTTAACTCAGAAGGAAACCACTATCCTTTTTGTGAATACACTACAGGCCCCATACTACGATAGACTTGTTGGCAACACCACGAATAATTTTTCGGATATGGTAATCTCTGAGAAAATTATTGAAAATGCAATCAAGGCCGGGAAACTCGAAGGAGGTAAAACATTTAATGCAGAGAGAAACAGGTCGCCCAAAAAGAAAGAGGAAGATGTCCAAGCCATGGGAGACTTTGCCCCGTATGTTCTGGCTACCTCATACCCTCCACCCTGTCTTTCTATAAATTATGTACCCCAGGGTTCATACTTATACCCAATGGCATTTCAGAATCCAGTAAATTTTCAACCTTTTGTCAGTCAAAGGAAATCAAAGAATATTCGAAAAAGAGATCAGTTTGAGTCACTCTCCATGTCTTACTCTGAACTATTGCCCCAGCTGGTCGAAAAGCAACTCCTCACTAAAGTTCCAGTGGAGCCTATCCAACCCCCATATCCAAGCTGGTATGACGAGAATGCATATTGTGATTATCATTTTGGGATTCGGGGACATTCCACAGAAAATTGCTTATGTCTGAAGCAGAAGGTTCAAGCGCTCATCAATAAAGGACAGTTAGGTATGGGGAAGAAACAAAGGACAGACAGCGTGGAGAATCTGCTGAATGGGAATGATGAGACCATTATGGATGTCATAATAGGGGAAGAAGGTGGAAAGGTCGAAAAGAGTACCGAGCAATAGCCAGTTTGAATTAGGGAGATCATATCAAGGGGAAGTTTTTATGCATTTAGTTTCAGACCTTATGATGAAAACACTTGTCTCATGTCGACATTCATAAGAATTAAATGAATTTTGATTTTTAAATGCCTTGTGTTTGTTGTGTTTTAACAATAATTGGAAAAAAAGGAGCATTAAGGAAGTTTTAGTAATGGATAGTCCCAAGAAGATTGATGATCATTGTTACAAATGACCCAATACCTTCTCTCCTCTCTTTTAGGTTTTCCTAAGCCTAAATCTCTTAAACCAAGAACACTTGAAAGACTTAATGCTTCAAGGAATATAAATGATTGAACTTCATAAAACCATTGTCATCATAGAATAAACAAAGATGTAGATCATAGTCTAGGTTATGAACAAAGGAACGAACTTTTCAAAAAAATTCCGAACTCATTGAAATTCAAACAAATGAGACTTTCTTTCAAGAATTTAGATCATGGTAATTTGGTCTGTGTCAAGGTTGTGCCAAAACCATTCATGTCATTTTCAACAAACCACAAAACACTAATTGCCCAAACATCACTTCATGATTGACACCCTGGGGCACAATGATTAAACTAGACTTGTCCCAGAGAAAACCTGTTTTTGGGTCATATATTCCTTGTCTCTTCAAAGAACTCAGATTTGAAATTCAGTCTTTTCAGTACAGACCTAGACTTGCTATATTCCTTGTTGATACAAATTCTCATGGTTAATCAAATTGGGGCATCATATGTGGAAATGATGGATACATGGTGAATAAGGATGGACTAACGCATGAATCATTGGGGCATGCGATGAAAAACGAATAATGAAAAAATTTGTGATATCATGCATATGAGAATTCAGATGATTCCAAAGTGCAAAATGAAATTCTGAATATCTATTTCCCCTGGGGATTGCTTTTCAATGTGAATATTTGTGCTTGACATGAGAAATGGCCATCTTTCATATCCCTTTTGCGCAAAAAAAAAGTATCCATAGTCACCCCTTTTGAGCCAAAAAATTCTTTTTTCTTTAAACCCTAATCAAGGATTACCCTCTACACTGGGGTGAAAATACGAGGAAAGATCTTTTTAAAGATCATTGAGAAATGAGTCCTAGCTCAAAGAAAGATACAAAGCAAATGGAGCCCCGAATAAATACGGGCTCACCCTGTCAAAGAAAAAGAAAAAGGAAAGGATGGCGAAATGAAAGCCAAGAAAAACAAATGAAAAACACACAAAAAATAGTGTGTGAAAAAGTGATGGCAAATGAAAGCCAAAAGCAAGGAAGAAAAAGAGCAAAGTCAAAAGGAATGGAAAGTCCAAAAGGGATAAATGTTTCAAAGAGAATCCTTCTCAAAGAAAGGATCCTTGATCTGATTACCCTCAAACACATTTTTTGGACCTATTTATCCTTTCTTTCTGAATCCTGAGCCATGGCCTACGTTACGTGCTTTAAAAGTCCATTTTGATCAAGCATGAATATTTAACTTGAAAGGTTTTTCCTCAGATTTTATCCCATCTCATCGAATTATCATTTGACTAAGGAAGAATTTAGAATTCTCAAATGCACGGTAGAACAACAAAAAAAGAACGAAAAAAATGGAAAGAATGAGACTCTAGGGCGAAAACCCAAAAATGAGCGGTCTAGAGTAAAATGGAAGAAGTGGTCATTGAGGAACATCTAGGAATTCCTGAACCTTCCAAATTGCCAGCTCTCATTCGGAGGATTGTCTTCAAAAACTGAATCTTTTTTCCTCCAAAATCAAACTTTCCGGTTTAAACATCCCGGCCCATCTTGACGCTTGTCAAAATACCTTGGTATAGAAACTAAAAGAATGTTGAATTTGTTTGGTTCTCAATGAATTCATGATTTATAAAACCTGTTCCATTTGTGAGCCTAGAAGGGGCATACATTTTGTTGTGAAGTTTTCTTTGATCAACCAAAATCTTGTTGTACCAAGCCTTTCCAATCCAGATTGACACTTAGGAAAATTTCTAACAATGATCATCAGTCTTCAAAAGATTTATACATTACACACTGTGGGGTTAATATTTTTGGCTCAGAAGTTGTTATTAGATGAGCAAAATTGTTTTTCAAAAAAGGAAAATAAAAATATTTTTGAAATACCTATTTTTTATGTTAACATGAGATAAGGGTTTTTCTAACTCAAAGGTGTGGAACTATTAGGGTTAACCTTGACTTCCAAATATGAGAAGAAGAAGTAGAACCCAGCAAGCAGACTCTTGTCAGTAAGAGTTTGAAAACTGTTGAGGCAAAGAGAATAGCCAAAGATTGAAAAACAAATTGAAGATATACTCCGATTTGAAGAGGAAAAGTGAATCAGAAAGGCTGAGTCAAAAATCTAGAAAAGTGATCAGGGGCATTTGCATCACTCATGAGCATTCATCTATTTATTAAACTTCGCATCTGCACCGTGTCAGCAAGCATTTGAATAATTCATGAGTATTCGTATTTACATTATTCCATGAGCATTTGCATTCGCATCATCTCAAGCAAGTGCATCATTTCTAGGATCATTGCATCTTCATTGTAGCTGCAATTACACCATTCATGAACCACTCACATGAATATGATTCGTAGGGACACTTGTATCTGCATTTAGAAGCATTTGCATCAATCCAAGATATTTGCATTTACACCATGAAGCATTTGCATGCCTTCAATTTCCTTGGTTTCATCCAGATCTCTTTCAATTTCATGGTTTCATCCATGCCTTCAATTTCCTTGGTTTCATCCAGATCTCTTTCAATTTCATGGTTTCATCCATTCCTTCAATTTCCTCGGTTTCATCCAGATCTCTTTCAATTTCATGGTTTCATCCATGCCTTCAATTTCCTCGGTTTCATCCAGATCTCTTTCAATTTCATGGTTTCATCCATGCCTTCAATTTCCTTGGTTTCATCCAGATCATTTTCAATTTCATGGTTTCATCCATGCTTTCAATTTCCTTGGTTTCATCCAGATCTCTTTCAATTTCATGGTTTCATCCATGCCTTCAATTTCCTTCGTTTCATCCAGATCGCTTTCAATTTCATGGTTTCATCCATGCCTTCAATTTCCTTGGTTTCATCCAGATCTCTTTCAATTTCATGGTTTCATCCATGCCTTCAATTTCCTTGGTTTCATCCAGATCTCTTTCAATTTCATGGTTTCATCCATGCCTTCAATTTTCTTGGTTTCATCCAGATCTCTTTCAATTTCATGGTTTCATCCGTGCTTTCAATTTCCTTGGTTTCATCCAGATCCTTTTCAATTTCATGGTTTCATCCATGCCTTCAATTTCCTTGGTTTCATCCAGATCCTTTTCAATTTCATGGTTTCATCCATGCCTTCAATTTCATGGTTTCACCCATGCTTTCAATTTCCTTGGTTTCACCCATGCTTTCAATTTCCTTGGTTTCATCCAGATCTCTTTGAATTTCATGGTTTCATCCATGCCTTCAATTTCCTTGGTTTCATCCAGATCCTTTTCAATTTCATGGTTTCACCCATGCTTTCAATTTCTTTGGTTTCATCCAGATCTCTTTCAATTTCATGGTTTCACCCATGCCTTCAATTTCCTTGGTTTCATCCAGATCTTTTTCAATTTTATGGTTTCACCCATGCCTTCAATTCCATGGTTTCATCCAGGTCTTTGTCAATTTTCTTGCAAATCGAACCTGTTTCCTTAAGACAGGTCGAGCCTTGATTAGTCAGGGAATTCAATTTAAGGACAAAATCTTCAATTTACTGCTTTCCCAAAAAAAGAAAAAATGAAAAAAAAAATAAAGAAATGAAAAATTGAAAAAAAAGGTAGAAGAAAAGAAAAAAGAAACCCCCTTCTCTTCCCTTCACATGTGATTTCACTGACCGTACAAAATTAGTGTTTGTTTATCTTTGCCTGATTCCTGATTCTCAGCAATAGCCAAAGAGGGGCAGTTGTAGACACCTAATTTTGTCCGGACCACTAAAACATGTATTTTTTTTCCTAAATTGATGTTTCAGAGTGTAAAAAGACTTATTTTTCATCCTGCAGGTGGTACTCCGAGACTTAGTTTAAGAGGGCGAGCTAAAATTCAAACTCGAAAAAAGTCAACCCCAGAAAAAGTCAACCCCAAAAAAGTCAACTACTGAAAAAGTCAACTCACTTTCAAAATCAAGTGTAGAAGTTCAATTGAAAAATGGCGAAAGAATTTTGATAATCCGAGGTCTACATCGAAAGATATGGAGTTCGAAAGTTGGGATTTGGAGATTTAGTAGAAAGGAAATCCTAATCCGAGAAATTTGGGGAAAAGTGCTTAAATGATCGAATTGTTCGAAATTGAAGGTTCCAAATGAAAGATAAGCACTGACTACGGGTAATGGAGAATCCACTTGAAAGAAAAACTGAAAGAAAAGTTAATCCGGAAGAAAACTGAGAATTAGGGTTTTTGGTGGATTTCGGTGAAATCGGGACGAATTACAGAATTGGCCCGACTTGGTAAGAATAAAGCCCCTAATGGATGAGGAATGATTAAAAAGGGATAGCCCAAGGCTCAGCTTGAAGAAAATCTGAATATCGGACTTGTTTTGAGCAAAACTGGTTTCGGAGGCAAAAGGGCAAAATTGGAAAATTTGGGAAAAATAGCAAATGGACTCCGAAAATTCTAAAAATTTGAAAATCTCATTTTTAAATCATTTGGAAGATATTGGCGAAATAAAATCTTGATTCGGAGTTCGTTTGCAAAATGGCCAAATCCCGGGTCTCTTATGTAGAAATTCAAGAAGGAAAATCTCGAAAAAATAGCAAATGAACTCCAAATCTTCTGAAAATTTGTAAATATCATTTTAAAATCATTTGGAAGATATTGGTGAAAGAAAATCTTGATTCGAAGTTCGTTTGCAAAATGGCCAAATCCCGGGTCTCCTATGCAATAATTCAAGAAGATAAATCCCGAACAAATAGCAAATGGACTCCAAAAATTCTAAAATTTTGCAAATCTCATTTTTAAATTATTTGGAAGAGATTGGCGAAAGAAAATCTTGATTCAGAGTTTGTTTGCAAAATGGCCAAATCCCGAGCCCTTATGTAGTAATTCAAGAAGATAAATCCGGAAAAACTATCAAATGAGTTCCAAAAATTATGAAAACTTCCAGATCAAATTTTAAATTATTTGGAAGAGATTGGTGAAGAAAAATCTTGATTTGGAGCTCGTTTAAAAATGGTAAAATGTGGGGGCATAAAAGGGCATTTTTGAAAGAAAAAATCCAAATAAATAGCAAACGGACTCGAAAAATTTTGAAAACTTCCAGAATTCAATATTTTATTATTTTGAAAGTATGAAAAAAAATTAGAATTTGAATTTGGAGTCCGTTTGCCATTTATTTGCATTCGGGGGGCAAAATGGTCATTTTACCCAAGCAACCGAAAAGGGCTTCTTTTGGCCTTTCAAAAAAGCAGACTTGGGCTGGAAAAGAGAGTGTTGGCCTACCAAGGCCCAAAGGAAGGAGGAAGCTTCTGATTTTTCAATCAAATGGCCAAGAATTAAGAGTTAGAGATTTTTTTTTTGATCAAGCCATTGTGATTAAGCCACATAGGCCAATGCATGAAGAGGGAGAGTGTCAACATTATTCTTGAACAGCTGTAATTATGGACAGCTGATACACTAATCTAATGGTGATAATTTCAGAATTTTTCACCTTGAATCACTAGCCCTTGGATGGAAGTTGGTTGGAATCAAAATGACATCATCCTAGGTGAGGAGAGAGGGGGAATTTGACCATCATATAGAGGAGGGGGATTTTGATTTTACTTGACTTCATTTTTTCAGATTTCTTCTTGTTTTGCTTAGTTTTTCTCTCCTTGGTTGAAAGCAAAAAGAAAAAGTTTAGAAAAGAAAGGAAAGTTTGAAGAGATAAAGCTTGAAATATAGCTTCTTGAGGTTGCTTTTAGCACCAACTCTTGCACTTTCTTGATTTTCCATTCTTGTTTTTGCTATTTTGACTATTATTTAGTGAGCTTTCTTTTTAAATAAGTGTTTTTTTTATGTTCTTCTTAAGTTCTTTCTTCATCTCTTTCTTAAATAATTTTTACAAATTTTTTTTCTTATTTTTCTTTAATGGCCGAATGGCCTATATTTTTTTTATTATTGTTGCTGTTCTTGCTTTAATTTATCATGTTATTTATGTTATTTTCTTTAATCTTGATGCTTTAAGTGTTCTTCTACTTCATATACTTGAATCATGTTTTAATTTGGTTGCTTTGTTTGTTGCCATTTATGAGTTAAATATCATGTTCTTGCATTTTTAATTTTCTGTTTTCATAATGTTTAAATTTGTTGATGTTTTATATTTAGTATATCAAGTGTTTGTGAAAATGCTTGTTAGTTTTAATATCTCTACTTTGTGTTTGCATGATTTGAGTGTTATATTTTAGTTGAGCATGTTAGTATATCAAGTGTTTGTGAAAATGCTTGTTAGTATCTCTACTTTGTGTTTGCATGATTTGAGTGTTATATTTTAGTTGAGCATGTTAGTATATCAAGTGTTTGTGAAAATGCTTGTTAGTATCTCTACTTTGTGTTTGCATGATTTGAGTGTTATATTTTAGTTTTGCATGTTAGTATATCAAGTGTTTGTGAAAATGCCATGCTTGTGTGGAATCATAGGCCATTCGGCCACTCCATGTATTCTAGCATTTTGTGTGCATTTTTGCTATGTTAGTTGATAGGTTGACATTTGCATGATATTTGGTTGAGTTTTTGGTTTAAGCATGCTTTGTGTTTGTGTTATTGCCATGCATATTTTAGATGTTAGGTTAGGTTTATCTTGCCATGCATGTTCATGCATTTTAGACCTAGGTTACATTAAATGCCATTCAAGTTCATTTAGGTCTAAGTCACTATATTGATGCCATGCATTTTTTTCATTACATTTAGGTTAAAAACCATGCATTTCATGCATCATATTTGCTGTATTTTTTCATGCATTTCATGTTCATGCCACTTGACTAATGACTTAGGCCAATTAATGGTTCAAAGTCATGCTCTCTTGAGCATACTTGTGGAAAATTAAGGTTTGTCAAATTGGTTATTCTACCTTTGTGATGTCTTCTACTTAGCCAATTTTTGTCTAACTTTTCAAAAGTCCTAGCTACTATTTGTGAGTCATTTTGTGAGTCTTAAATATTTTTACTTTGATTTTTAAATGGTTTTATCAAAGGCAAAAATGTATTTTGGCAAAACAGTATTTTTCACCCAGCACTCGTACATTCCTGATTTTTCTGGGCATTCATCTTTAATCATAAAATTAAGCTGATTTTTTCCTGTGTATTTTTACATGTCCTGATTCTCCAGTAGTTTTTTTTAGATTTTTTTGAATTTTTAAAAATAGGGTAAAAAATTGTGGCTTAAAACTAGACAATGGAGTCAGAATTGAATTTAAAAAAAAACATTTTTCTGTTTTGGTTAAGTTACTTAGAGGGAGCTGATTAGGAAGTTTAGCTACTGACTTAGGGTAGTTTCTAAGCCTTTTTAAACTCTAAAAATAATTTTTTAAGTCTCGGGTTAAGGGTGGTCAAGTCCGGGATTTTTAAACTTAGGAAATTAGAGCCATTTAAAAAAGGTTTAGCCCAGTTTTTATTTTTAATCTAAGCTTTTCACAATTGTTTTCAAACAATCACAAAGTATTTTGGTTTTAGAATATTTAATTTGAAATATTTTTCTAAGGTAGCCGGATATCTTTTTAGATATACGGATTTCCTTAATTAAAGGAAAAAATACATTTTCATGCATTGCATTCTCCATATTCATGCATTTTATATAATATGTGATTTTTGCTATGATAATTCTTATGGTATTGTTATTATTTTGATTTATATTTTTCAGATTATATGGTTTATTATATGGTTTTGAATATTTCATGATATCCTATGTTTTTATTCAGTTTTTTTTTGTCATATTATTTAGCATATACTATGTTCATACATTATTATTTTCATTTTTATTTTCATGCATATTATATGATAGCATTATTTTATATTCCATGTCTTTTAAATTATATGCCATATCATTTGTATTTGCCATGTCATTTAAATCATTTCATTTCATATAGAATATGTATGTTACTTAGGTCATTCCATTTTATGTAGAATATATTATATTACTTAGGTTACTTCATTTCATTTAGGATATATTATGCCATTTAGAATATTTTATTTCATTTAGAATATATCATATGATTTAGGACATTTCATTTCATATAGAATATATTATATAACTTAGGATATTTCATTTCAGTTAGAATATGCTAAGGCATTTAAATTATATCAGGTTGCATTATATTATTTAGATTTTACTATGTCATTTTATTTATGTCATGCATATACATATTTATTTCTTTTAAATGTTTTCAAAAAAGGTAATGGTTTTCAATAAAATAAAGATATTCCCGAGTTAAAATAATTCATGAGTTCTCTGCCGGGTTTGCTGGAGAGGATATCATCAATTATCATTAATAAAGGAATATCTTTCTTTCAAAAAACGAGAATGATTCAGAAAGTTTTCCAAATTAATAAAAATTTCTATATTTTGCCACGTTTGTTGGGGAATATAGAAAAATTTTGAATTTATAAATTTCGGATCATTTTCAATTAAAAAATGGAATTATTTTTCTTTAAATTGGGAATTAACTTGAAATGCTAAATTTAAAATCAACCTGTTACCGAGACTTAAGATAACACATGATTAATAAGGTACCATTTTATACGGGCGTTGTGGGGGTGTTAATCCTTCCCCGCACGTAATCGAGTCCCGAACCTATTTTTTTGATTTCTCTGGTTTTAAAACGCAGACTTGAAATTGGTTTTAAAAATGTTTTAATTAATTTTTAAAATATTTTATAAAACCGGTTTTAATAGGTGGCCGATCACACCTAGCTAAAAAAGATTGGTGGCGACTCCATGTCTTTGTCAAGGTTATTTTCAAAACCTTCATTTTTCTAGAATAATTAATCGACTTTTCCTCAATTTTTTAATGTCACGCTTAACGAATAATAAAGTCTTGCGATGAGACACGTTATTTTTTAGGTTGTGATAGTGTTAATTTTTAAAACTGGCTACAGAAGTTAATATGGTGCAAACACATGACATATTTTTTTTTTTGGAATGAGAGAAAGAAAAGAAAAGAGAAAGAGAAAGGAAGAGGAAGCAAGGAAAGAGAAAAAAGATGATAAAAATTTGTGTGTTTGTGTTATTTTTTTTGTATGTTTAAAATATTATAAATTTTTACACGTTAATAATTCGTTTTATATATGTTTTGATACGTTCGTGTATTCGTGTACTGTGACGGATCTTGACATTTGATTTTGAAGGGGGCCAATTGAAAGATTAAAACTATATATATTTCACTTGAAATATATCATAGGGAGTTAAGGCAAATCAATATAATATTATATTATAACAAAAATTAACAAAAAAATATATCAAGTTTTAGACTAATCACAAAATTTTTGAGCATTACTCATGCATATAACAACAAGATTATACAAACATATATTTTAAAAAATAAAATAACAATCTTATTAAGAATCTATTATTTTTGCTTTGTAAGAATGTTGACAATGATAGAAAAACAAGTGAATTTATAATAATAATAATAATAATAATAATAATAAAACGAAGATAAAATTTAGCATAACTACTAACCAACAAAAGGAGATATTTGAAAATCTTACTATGATCTTAATTTTTAAATTTGATAACTCAAATGGCAAGCACAAGTTACAAACAAAATTGATTGAATTTAGAGTCGAAGAAGAAAGGCTACAAAGGCGTAACGGCAACGGGAAGTAAAAAGAAAATTTTGATTTTACAATACTTTGTTGAAGTCTTATTAAAGTTAACATTTAGAAAATCAATTTAAGTTCACATGATTATGACTTAATATTTATAACAAACTGATTAATTTGAAGAGTTTATGAATAATAATCAATGGGTAAAATAAAAAAAAGATAAATAATAATGTAATTTTAACTTCTTCTTTTTTAAAATTATAATGCATAAAATTAAATTATAAACAAAAATAAAAAATTAAATAAATATAAATTTTATTTTGAGGGGCTAATTTAATTTTATATAAAAATGTATATACGAAAGAATTTTAATTTTTTTTTGGGGGGAAGGCCCCCTCAGGCATATACCATGATCCGCCACTGTTCGTGTAGTGTTCATGTTACCTTTCGTGTTGTGTTTTAATTATTTTTCTTATACTGTGTTCGTGTCGTGTCTCAATTTATTTCATGTTTTGTATAGTTTGTCATTGTGATTCAATTTAGAAACAAATTGGTGTATTCGTGTTATGTCTCAATTCATGACTTATTTTGCATAATTTGTTATAGTGATTCAATTTTTTACTTACTTTTGGGTTTTTTTTATGTATATAACATATATATAATAATATATATGTATTTATTTATACATTGATAATATTAAAATTAAATAATATTCATTTATATATTTACTCATATTTACATAAATAAATCTAATTCGTGCATCGCACGAGTAGCAAACTAGTTATAACATAAAATTGGCTACAGAAGTTAATATGGTGCGGACACATGGCATTTTTTTTTTCAAGAATGAGAGAAAGAAAAAGAGAAAGAGAAAGGAAGAAAGGAAAGAGAAAAAAAAATGATAACAATTTGTGGTTTTGTGTTATTTTTTAAAATTGGCTACAAAAGTTAATATGGTGCAAACATGTGACATTTTTTTTAGGAATGAGAGAAAGTAAAAGAAAAAGAGGAAGGAAGAGTAAGAAAGGAAAGAGAAAAAAGATGATAAAAATTTGTGTGTTTGTATTTTTTTTTTTGTGTTTAAAATATTATAATTTTATATAAATTTGTACACGTTAATAATTCGTTTTATGTATATTTTGATACGTTCGTGTATTTGTGTAGTGTTCATGTTACATTTCGTGTTGTATTTTAATTATTTTTCTTATGCTATGTTCCTGTCGTGTCTCAATTCATTTCATATTTTGCATAGTTTGTCATTATGATTCAATTTAGAAACAAATTTGTGTGTTCGTGTTGTGTCTCAATTTATGACATATTTTGCATAACTTGTTATAATGATTCAATTTAGAAAAAAATTGTGTGTTCGTGACGTGTTCGTATTCGTGTTATTTTTTGTGTTTAAAATATTATAAATTTATATAAATTTTTACACGTTAATAATTCATTGTATATAAATTTTAACACGTTCGTGTATTCATGTCGTGTTCATGTTATTTTTTGTGTCATGTCGTTTTTAATTAATTTTTTTTATGTTGTGTTTGTGTCGTATCTCAATTTATCCGATATTTTGCATAATTTATAATAATTATTCAATTTTAACTCTAACTATAATATAAAATTGACTACACCAACTAATATGATGCTGACACATGGCACTTTTTTTTTTCTTTTTTCGAGAAGGAGAGAAAGAGAAAGAGAAATGAAGTGGAAGTGGACGTGGAAGTGGAAGTGGAAGAAAGGAAAAAAGCGAAAGAGAAAAAAAGATGATACAAATTTGCGTGTTTGTATTATTTTTTTGTGTTTAAAATATTATAAATTTTTACACGTTAATAATTTATTTTATGTATACTTTGATCGTGTATTCGTGTAGTGTTCATGTTATTTTTCATGTTTTTTTAATTATTTTTCTTATGCCGTGTTCGTATTGTGTCTCAATTCATTTTATGTTTTTGCATAATTTGTCATTGTGATTCAATTTAGAAACAAATTTGTGTATTCGTGTCGTGTCTCAATTAATGACATATATTGCATAATTTGTTATAGTGATTCAATTTAGAGAAAAATTTGTATGTTCGTGTTCGTGTTATTTTTTTTATGTTTAAAGTATTAAAAAATTTATATACATTTTTACATGTTAATAATTTGTTTTATATAGATTTTGACAATTTCGTGTATTCGTGTCGTATTCATGTTATTTTTCGTGTCGTGTCATTTTTAATTTTTTTTTTTACGTTGTGTTCATGTCGTATCTCAATTCATCCTATATTTTGCATAATTTATAATAATGATTCAATTTTAACTCTAAATTCATTTACTTATGATATTAATATATAAAAAATTATTTAAATAAATAATAATTATTTAATATGATTCAACTTATATTATTTATGATTATTAATTCAATTAAAATTATATAAATATTATAAAAAAATCCCCAGCGAAGCGAGGGAAGAATTCTATTTTACTTATAAAATTGAATTATATATGAATAATATATACTTTATATTTTTTTATAAGAATATATGCTTTATATCTATACTATTATTTAAGTGTTTGATTAAATTTGACTTCACGCATCAAGATTAGAGGTGTAAACAAGACAGCTGTACTCGCAAGCTACTCGTGCTCAGCTCAAAAAAACTTGAATTCGGCTCTGTCATTGTCGAGTCAAGCTCGAGCCTATCGAGCGGGCCAAATTTGAATTGATAAGTTCATAAATTATACATTTTATGCCCTTTCTATTCTTAATTTTTGTTATTTTTTCTATCTTTATTTTGGTTATATTATATTTTTCAATTTCAGATATATTTAAGAGAATAAAGCAAAAACATGTCAATTAGGATCTTAAAGAGCTTACAAAATCACAATCACAAGATGGAAGAAGATTTCGGAGTCAAAAAAGATAAAACCTTGGTGCAAACAAAGAAGGACAGATTTGACCTCTAGAGCTTGTTTCTAGGAAAACATAATTTTAAAGTCATCATCCAAAGAAACTTCCTTCTTAACGTTTAAAGCTGATTTAAAGAGATTTCCAACGGTGTATTAGTCGTCTAAAACGCATAAGAATTGGTCATTTAAAGTGGCTGAGATAGTGCACAAAGATGCGAGAAGACAACAGCAGCACAAAATGGCAACCAATAAGTTTGGAGCCACGACGCTAGAATATGGCGCTGCAGTGCCAGCAACACTGCCAATTCAACTATTTTAGACAAAATACTCAGTACCATGGCACTGGAATATGGCACCATAAAATCTGCCAACCTAATTTTGCAAGCCAGATTGTTACTTGCGTAGGAAGAAACAGTTCTCAGGGTTTTGGAGCTCTATAAATAAGATCTCTTGAGGCTGAAATTAGACATATTTGGAGGAGTTTGAGAGAACAAAATAAAGAGAATAAGAAGAGGAAAACAAGAAAGGAAAAAGAGAGAACAAGAAGAGGAGACTTAGAGGAAGAGAAGGAGAAGGAGATTGCAACTAGCCACCATAAAAGAGTTTCCTCTATCTTTCTTTCTTCTTTTCTTCTTCTTTCTTTCTTGCTTAATTTCCTTATGAATTTTTTATTGAAGACATCAAGCATGTGTAACTAAATATTTTTTGTTGTTTAGGGTGATTTCAAAGCCCTAGACATGATTGTTAGTTAATAAATTTCAGATTATCTTTCAACTCTCTTTTGAATTTGTTATATTTTACTGATTGTAGATAAATCCATCTCATGCTTATACAAAAAATATCAAAGTAAACGTAGCAAAAAATAGATAGAGAAGTAGCCGGATCCCTTAAGATCTTTAGATTGTGATTTACATGGGTTTAATGGCAAATAAAATTATTTCACCCATATGATTTAGATCGTACCTACTCAATATCTCGTAATCCCGAGTGTGCAGTTCCCTGCAAGAACTCAGCAATAGGATGGTCACTGCACGATCTATCCAAGGTCACGAGCAACACAGGTGTCTTGCCTCCAACGATGATCCACACGAATGGATGTTGGTACCTTCACAAGACTCAGGGATTCGCTACTACTAGCAGGCTAATCTTTCGATCACAATCAAAAGGTTACCACTCCTTGTGTTTTCTCACTAGGTCAAAACACACCAAGAAACATAGGTGATTTGGCTGCTCAAGGAAAAATCAAGAAAAAAAAATGGAGAAGGTTACGCTATGGTAGAATTAGCCTTGGCTGAATGCACTTGATTTTCACTTGGAGAAGAAAATTGTTTTTCTCTCTTGTAAAAACTCTCTTAAAACCGAAAATGACCAAGAGAGAATTCTAATCCAATCAACCCTCCTTGGTCGGCCACTCTACTGCTAGATTGGATAGAGTTCAAACTTATTTAAAACTCCAAGTAAGATAGAAACTCTTCCTATCTTAAGAGTTTAACTCTTATCCAAACTTTTAACTATTAAAAGCTCCAACATATGCCATTTACGTAATTTCATACAAAACAAATTTATGAAAAAGAATTTTAAAATAATGTTGTATGCATATTCTATGAACATGACATTTTAATTAATGAACATATTCCATGATTATGTCATTTAATAATCGATGTTCATATTGTTATCTTGATCATGCTATTTGATGGTTGATGTGCATATGATTATCTTGTCTATGCCATGTCATGATTAAATGTATGCCATGTCATGATAAAATACATGCCATGTCATAGTAATGTTTATGTCATGTCATGATAGATGATGTATTATGTGATTTATGTTCATATCTTAATAATGTTTGCATATTCATATTCATTTTTCAAATAAGCTTAAATGCATACAAAAATTAATGGTTTACTAATAAAACGAGGTAATTTCCCGAGTTAAAATAATTCATGAGTTCTCTAGTGGGTATGCTGGAGAGGATATCATCAATTATCATTAACAACGAAACATCCTTTTCTAAAAAAGAGGATGATACAAATATTTTCAAAATAAAGAAAAATTTTATATTTTGCCAGGTCTGTCGGGGAATATAAAAAATTTTGTATTAATCATTCTTAAAATAAAATGACTATTTTTTAAAAGAAATTATTTTAAATACCGAAACTAAAACCGACTTTCATAAAGACTCAAGGTAACATATGATTAATAAGGTACAGTTTTATACAGGCGTTGTGAGGGCACTAATACCTTCCTCATGACATAACCAATTTTCGAACCCGCATTTTGATTTTCTCTAGTTTAACATGGACCTTAAAATTGGTTTTTGAAAATATTTTAATTAATTTTAAAATATTTTATAAAAACTGATTTTAATAGGTGACGATCACTCCTAGCCAGAAAAAGATCGGTGGCTACTCTTTTTCTTCAAGGTTTCTCAAAACCTATATTATTGATGAGGAACCATTATCATTTCCCCCCCTTTACGTCATTTAGTGGTCGCGAGATCTTTATGACGATTGTTATTTGTTATATTTAAATTTCTATTTCTTAAAATTTTTCTTTTACTTTTAAGTTTTCTTATTCTCTTTACATCTCAAGACAATTAAATCCCCCCACTAAAGTTTAGTTTAGGTGTTTTGTGAGTATAAAATCAATAACTTATAAATTAAGCACAATCTCTGCAGATTCGACTCTTGGTTACTACTATACACAATAACAATTATAATTTAGTGCAAGGATTGAAGAGATACATTATTTAGTGTATCACAAATATCCTAATACTTGACTCGAGTAGTGTTGGGAAATCCGGGCTCATGCTTAAACATAAATATCAAATTAAATGCAGCGGAAGGTAAACATAGAAGCACCCGGATCCCTCAGGATCTTTAGATTGTGATTTACATGGGTTAACAGGGAATTAAAAATTAAATCACTCATGTGATTAAGATCGTATCTACTCGAGAACTCGTAATCCCAAGTGTGTCATTCCTGCAAGATGACAGCAATGGTATGATCACTGGATGATTTCTCCAAGGCCACGAGCAACTCAAGCGACTTGCCTCCAACGGTGATCCATACGGATGGCTATTGGCACTTTCACAAGGCTTGGGGATTCGCCTGTGCTAGCGGGCTGATCTTACGATCAAAATCAAAAGGCTCACCATTCCTTGTGTTTTTCTCACTAGATCGAAAATCACTAGAACTCTTCTTATATTTTCGGTGATCAATAAAAGAATAAGAAAAATGGAGGAGAAGGTGCGAGAATAGTTATTTTTCCTCTGGACCGATTGTAGTTTTTCACCCATAGAAAATTCAGATTTTTCTCAAGTGATAAAACTCTCTCTCAACATATTTCCAAAAGTGAAGAATTATGTCTCTCCTAGAACACTCTTGGCCGGCCACACTTAGGGGAAATTGATAGAGTTTAAACTTCTATAAAAAAGAGAACTCTTTTCTCTCAAAAGACCTTCAGTTCAAGCAAAACTCTTACCTAATAAGGTTGGATGAACCTAGCCTTATTTATGACCCCATTCGGACAACAAGGGATAAGGAAGGGATAGGTGTTTGATTTAAATCACAACAACCTAGTTGAGGTGAAACTCTTTCAACCTCAAGCATCTAAGTTCAATCGAAACTCTAACTCTTAAAGCCAAGGTCGAACCTATCCCGGATTATGTCTATGTTAATTGCTCGGTTTCACAGGGATAAGAGTTTGATTCTCAATCAAACTCTTAGAGTCCTAATTGAACTCAACCGGCTCAAATTAACAGAGTATGATTCTTAAGCAGACTCCTTGTTCAAGTGAAACTCTTTCACCTAACAAGTGTTAGAGTCCTAGTCAAACACTAACTCTTAGTCTCGAGTTCGGACTCAAACATAATCGAAGCTGTAGACATATAATTTTGTCCGGGCCCCCTAAACCAGGTAAATTTTTCCTTGTACTTTTTTAGATTGCAGAAAATTTCTTCTCATCTTGTAGATGGTCCTCCAAGACTTGTGATTTAGAGTTCAACATGAAAAGTCAATACGAAAAGAGTCAACTCCAAAAAGTCAACCCTTACTCAAAATCAAGATTTACAGTTAAATTGAACAAAGGTGAAAGAATTTTGATAATCCGAGGTCTACAACAAAAGATATGGAGTTCAGAAGAGGGATTGCAAAAATTTCAATGTAGGGGAAGTCTTAATTCGACAAATTTGGGGAAAAGTGCTTAAACGATCAAAGTGGTCAAAATTGGAGGTTCCAAATGGAATATAATTATGACTACGGGTATTGGAAGGGCCAATTGGAAGTAGAACCAAAGGAAAAGTCAATTTGGAAGAAAAACTGAAAATTAGGGTTTCAGTTAAAAAGGGTGAATTTTGTAAATTTGGGAAAAACTGCAAAGATGGCCCAATTTGGTGAAATTGAAGCCCCCCAGTTGATAAAATGAGTAAACAAGGATGGCCCAAAGCCTAGTTTGAAGTGAATGCAAAGGAAGAGCCGATTGGAGCAAAAACGGAAAAACAAGAAAATTCTCGAGTTTGGAAAGGGGAAAACAAAAACGAAAGGGAATTTGATCGTAAAAATTGGGCATTTTCGAACCAACTCAAATTCAATATATAACAAAGGCAATGGAAAAAGAAAATCTGGAAATTGGACCCGTTTTGAGTAAAATCGAGGTTTCGGGGGTTAAAGGGAAATCTTGAAAAATTTGAGAAAAATAGGAAATGAGCTCGAAAATTTATAAAAACCTCCAGATCTGAGTTTTCTGTCATTTGGAAGATATTGGTGAAGAAAAATCGAGAACCGGAGTTCAAATGAAAAATGACAAAGTTTGGGTGTACTAGTCCGAAATTCCAAAACAAAATTTCGGGAAAAATAGGAAACAAGCTTGAAAATTACCAAAAATTTTAGAATTGAGTTTTATAATGATTAGGAGGTATTTGGAAAAGAAAAATCTCAAATTGGAGCTGATTTGGAAAAAGGCAAAGTTCGAGGAGGCCTAATCCGCAATTTTAATAAAAAATCCAGGAAAAATAGAAAACGAGTTCTAAAAATTATAAAAATCTACAGAACTGAATTTTATACTTATTTGGAATGATTGGAAAAAGAAAATCTGGATTTGGGGTCCGTTTGCAATTTAATTAAGTTTAGGGGCTAAAGTGCAATTTTATCAAAGAAACCGAAAAGGGCCATTTTGCAATTTAAAAAATAAAGAAGCTGCTGGAAACTTCAAGGCCATTCGGCCAGCCCATGAAGAAGGGAATGAATGGCTTATTATCTCATCCAATGGCCAAAATTTGATAGCAAGGTGACATTTTTATTTGATTGAGCCCTTGTGATCATGCCAAGTAGCCAAGGTGATGAAGAGAAAAGATGAGCACAATATGTTTAGGATTTTTGGCCAGCTAGTTATGGTTAGGGGCTGATCACTTCATCCTATGGTTGCAAATTCACATTTTTATCATCTTTGATTGGTAGCCTTTGGATCTTGCTAGATAGGAAAAAAGATGACAACATTATTACAACACCCTTCCATTCAGACAAGCCTATGAATAAAGGGGGTTTTTTGGGCTGATTTATTTCATGTATGAGTAGTAGCTAAAGTGGTAGAAAAGCAAAGAATTTTTTTGCAGAGAAGCAAGCTTGAAAGATAGCTTTGAAAGGTAGCCTTTGGCACCAATCTCTTGCATTTTTCTTTTATTTTCTATGCTGATTTTCGTACTTTTCATATGATTTCTTGATCTTTCCTTATGAAATAAAGGTTTTTAAAGCTTTCTTTTAAGGTTCATATCTTTTGTTTTCATCAAAGATATCAAAAACATTTTTTACAACATTTTTTTTTGCTATGGCCGAATGCTTCCCATTACTATGATTATCTTGTGTTTGATTTTATTCCTATGTTGGTTGTGGTAGATTAGTTTGTTTTGATGATTTAGCTTTATAAAATAATTAAAATATGGAGCTCATTTCTATTTTATTTACTTACTTTTAATTTTCTATTTTTATCATTCATTTTTATGTCTACTTTCTTTATTTACTAAATTTAATTTTTTGTTTTTATTATATCAAGTCATTTATGCTTTTCCTTATTGACCATGCCATATGTTTGTGTATTTGCTTAGCCATATCTTTGCATTTTCATCATGATTATTTGGCTACCATGCTTTCATTCATGTTTTGCATATTTGCCATACCATATGTTTGTGTATTTGCTTGCCATATTCTTACATTTTCAGCATTTTCCATTCGGCTACCGTGCTTCATTCTTGTCTTGTGTATTTGCATTTTCATCATGATTATTTGGCTACCATGCTTTCATTCATGCTTTGCATCATTATGCCATGTGCTTGTGTATTTGCTGCCATATTCTTGCATTGTTATTATGTCATTATATGTTCATGTTGCTTCCATGCATATTTTCATGTCATATTATTGCATTAGGTCATCTTATATTGCCATGCATATCTTCTATCTCATATTAGGTATTAGGTTATCATTTTATGCCATGCATATTTTCATGTCATATTAAAATGCCATGCTTATTTTCATGTCATATTATTGCATTAGGTCATCTTATATTGTCATGCATATCTTCTATCTCATATTAGGTATTAGGTTATCATTTTATGCCATGCATATTTTCATGTCATATTATTGAATTAGGTCATTTTATTTGCCATGCATATCTTCTATCTCATATTAGGTATTAGGATTTTATGCCATGCATATTTCTATGTCATATTAGGCATTAGGTCATCATTTATTGCCATGCATATTTCCATGTCATATTAAACATTAGGTCATCTTTTATGCATGTACATTTTCATGTCATATTAGGCATTAGATCATCTTTTATGCCATGCATATTTTCTATGTCATTTAGGCATTAGGTCATGCATTTCATGCATTTAACTTGCTATTTGTTCATGCATTTCATTTTATCCCACTTAATTTTTGACTTAAGCCAATCAATAGCTCAAAGCCAAGCTCTCATGAGCATGCTTGTGGAAAATTAAAATTTGTACAAGTTGGATTTTCTAACTTTAGGATTTCTTTTTTCACTAGGTAGCCCTTGTCTAAATTTTTAGAATTTTTTACCACTGATTGTAGGACCTTAGAGGAGTCTCCAATATTTTTATTCTGATTTTTGGACGTTTTTATCAAAGGTTTTAAAAATGTTTTTTGGTTAAGCAATTTTTTACCTAGTGTTCTATCTTTCATGAATTTTCGGGTAGGTAATCCTTAGTCTAAAAATTAAGCTGATTTTTTTCCCATAGAGGTCAGCATGTTCTAAGTCTCATATAATTTTTCCAGATTTTTATTGAATTTGTTTTAGAAAGGTAAAAAAATTGGTTTCCAAAATTGGTCAGAAAAGTCATATTTGAATTTAAGAATTATTAATTTTCTGTTTTGTTCAAGGCATTAGGAGAGGCTGATTTGGGATATTAGCTACTGTCTTAGGTTATTTTCTACGTCATTTTAGTCATGAAATTTGATTTTATAAAGGATGGTTCAAGGGTGGTCAATCCCGAGTTTTCAAAGTTAGGAAAATAGACATTTTTAAAGGGGGTTTCGACCATGGTGTCATTTTCATCCAAAATTTTTCAAAATTATTTTTTTAATCCAATTACAAAGTATTTTTTATTTAGAAAATCTGATTTAAGTCTTTTCCTAAGGTAGTCAGATATCTTTTTAGGTATACGGATGTCCTTATTTAAAGGAAAAAAATACACTTTCATGCATTACATTTTCCATGTTCATGCATATTCTATGATATATAATTTTTGCTATGAATATTCTATAGTGATGTCATTGCTTTGATTTAGATTTCATGGTGTCATAATGGTTGTTATATGATTATGGATATTCTATGTTATTCTATGCTTCTTACCTAGTCTTTAATTATTTTGCCATATCATCTAGGATTTATTATGCTCATGCATTTTTTTTTTTTATGTTCATGCATATTTTATTATAATGTTATTTTATGTTTTTTATCATGTCATGTTATTAATTATATTGCCATGTCATTTAAATTATGCCATGTCATTTAGATTATACTATGTCATCTAGATTTTGCTATGTCATCTTTTGCCATGTCATTAGTAATGACTTGCATATTCATAACCATTCCTTTAAAATGATTTCAATAAAGATCATGTTTTCAATAAAATAAAGTTATTCCCGAGTTAAAATAATTCATGAGCTCTTTGTCGGGTTTGCTAGGGAGGATATCATCAATTATCATTAATAACAGAATATTTTTCTTTCAAAAAAATGAAAATGATTCGGAGATTTTTCCAAATAAATAAAATTTTTTATATTTTACCGGGTCTGCTCGAGAATATAGGAAAATTTTAAGTTAATAAATTTCAGATCATTTTCGACTAAAAAGGGGATTTTTTTTCTTTAATATGGGAATTATTTTTAAATGCTAATTTCAAAATTGACTTTTACCGATATTCGAGATAACACACGATTAATAAGGTACCATTTTATATGGGCATTGTGGGAGTGCTAATCCTTCCCCTCACGTAACCAACTCCCGAACCTCTTTTTTTGTTTTCTCTGATTTAAAAGCGTAGACTTCGAAATTGGTTTTAGAAAATATTTTAATTAATTTTAAAATATTTTATAAAATCGGTTTTAATATGTGGCCGATCACACCTAGCCAAAAAAAGATTGGTGGCAACTCCATTTCTTTTTCGAGGTTGTTTTCAAACCCTTATTTTATTTCAAGAGGAATTAAGTCGTCTTTTCCTTTGTTCTCTCCAATGTCACACTTAACGAGTAATGTCTCGCAATGAGACTTGTTATTTTTTAGGTTGTGACAGCTTGGCAACTCCACTGGGACACTTAGAGAGCCAGGCCTAGAATTAATCGTGTGTTATCAAAAATTTCGGTTTATCGATTTTTAGTTGGTATTTAATTTTAATTCCCATATTTTTTAATAATAAGAAGAATTTTGGAAATAATAAAATATTTTTGAATATGCCTATACTCATGTACATGCATATTATTATTCTTCTCTGGTTATCTTGTTGAATATTATTTTTTTTGCTCAATACTTTTTTTTTTTTGTGGTGAAAGGTTTGTTGTTTCTCCTCACACACTACACTACACGTGCATTTGCATTTGCATTTGCATATCATAAGCCTTACACTCGGGTTTCGTCCTTTTAGGTGGAAGCAAAGTAACTAAGCCTTCATGATTAACAATCTGCATGGGCTAGTGAAGCACTTCCGGAGTACTAAAATAACTACGCCTTCGTGATTAACAATCTGCATGGGCTAGGAAAATATACTGTAACGAATTGGACCCGCTTTTATTGGGGTGCCTTACTAGCCTTCACCGGCGACAGTGAGGAACAATTTGGGGATTTTAGAACTTAATGCAACCTCATGTATTGAACCTAGGTGAAGCCATGCCGAATTTCCATTAGAAGTACCGAAGCTAGGAACACATAGAGGAATGCTTCTGATTTTTTGCCATTTATTTTTGCATTCTGAATAAGCATTGTAGATCGGGCAACGATGAACGCACATCGCCCTTAATAAATTTGGTATGTCGCCCCAAAGGCATCGATATGCTTAAATAAGTTGACATTGTTGGGGCAAATGTCCATTGACTTTTTTTGAAATTGAAAATATAAAAATTCTTTTTCTGACATTTTTGCATTTTGCACATTTCATGCATATGTGAATACAGCATGTACATCCATGGTTTTTTTTTTTTTTTATCTCATTCTTTTCAATAAATGGATGGTGATAATAATCTTATTTGATGATTTCATAAACATTCATTGATTGAATAAAATTTGTAGATTGATAATGTTGAATGAACATTTGGACACCCGTGCCACAATAAAACCCACTATCCCAAAAGTTTTAAAAAAAAATTTGGTTTTGGAAACTAATATTTTGATTTTTGCGAGAAAACACGTTTCAAAGAAATCACAAATTAAATTTGGAGGCAAACCTTGCATAACGAGATTTTTGAATAATCAAGATTGGTCCCACCAATTTCGTTTAATCATTGATCTATCTCTGCATATACCTTTGTGATTAATTCATTTAATCTTTACATGTCTCATGTTGACATCATGTTACGGTCTTAACATGCATAGATCATTCATTGTAGAATACATTTGTGACATACATGGTCATTCTTTGTATATGTCCTTGTTTTAATTCAAGTTATTCTTTACATGCATCATATTGGCATCAGGTCGCAATCATGACAAACATAGTCAGCATTCTTTCTCTATATATGTTCATGCGTTGATTTGTTTATTCTTTACATGCATCATGTTAGCATTAGGTCGCATTCATGGCAAACATAGCCATCATGATTTCTCTATATATGTTCATGCATTGATTTGTTTATAATCATCATGTTGACATCGGGTTGCATTCATGGCATACATAGTCATCATGATATGCCTATGCATTAATCTATCATATTGACATCAGGTTGCATTCATGACACACATGGTCAGCATGATTTTCTTTGTATGTACTCTGTGTCAATCATTTGTTGTTTACATGCATCATAATTGACATCGTGTTGCATTCATAGTGTATATGATCATTCATTGGGAAATGCATCTGGAACATACATGGTCATTCACTGCATATATCCATGCATTGATTTTTCTTATTCTTTAAATGCATCATGTGGGCATCGTGTTGCATATATTACATACATGGTTAGCATGTTTCCACTGTATATATCCATACATCACATTGTTTATGCTTCACGAGCATCAAGTTGCATTCATGGTTCCTTCATCACGACATGCACTTGGGGGGATAAAACAGAAATTGGCTTGGTTTTAAGAGTTGTTGAAGAAATTTCTTTTTCAAATCAGAGGTATAAGAAGTACTGAACACCTTTATAATACAAGCCAGAGCTATGGAGAATGAACAAGTTGTCCGAATTGAAAGAATGGAAAAGATACAGGAAGAATTACGAGAATAGTTGGCAAAATCTTAAGCAGAATCTAGAGATCAGATGACTAAACTGATGGAGCTGATGTCTGCCTCGATCAAAAGAAAGGGATACACTAAAAATCTGGCCGCCAGAGAAGGGTCGGAGGCACAAGGGTCAGAATAAGGTCATAATGTTAGATGTCCAGTCTTTTCGGAATAAGTTAATCCTGTCAACATTTTGAACTCAGATGATCCAGCTGAACAGGAAAAGTTGAAAATGGTTGCGGTGAATAGGGTTGAGTTGGCAGATTCCCGAGGGAAATATCAGCTGTTAGAGGAAAGGCTCTAGGCAATAGAAAGAACGTTGCTGGGTCCCCGATTTAGTCATTCCTCCTAAATTCAAGGTCCCCGACTTGAGAAATATGATGAGACAACTGATCTATCAGCCCACATCACTATATTCTGTCGAAAGATGATGGGTCATATAGATAATGATAAGCTTTTGATCCACTATTTTTAGGATAGCCTCAGCGGGTCGGCAATTAGGTGGTATAGTCAGTTGAGCAAGGATCGGATTCGCTCTTGGAATGATCTGGCTGGGGCTTTTCTAAGCTAGTACAAGCATATGACCGATATGGCAAAGAGCTACTAAAAGCTTTAAAGAATATGCTCAGCGATGGATGGACATGGCTGCCCAAGTACGACCACCTTTGACACAGAAAGAAAATTAACGTCCTTTTTGTGAATACACTACGGGCCCCGTACTATGATAGACTCGTCAGCAATGCCACGAAGAATTTTGCGGATATGGTAATCTCAGGGGAGATGATTGAGAATGCTATCAAGGATGGGAAACTTGAAGGAGAAAGAAGATCTAATGCTGAGAGAAACGAGGCACCTAGAAAGAAAGATAAAGAAGTCCAAGCTATGGGAGATTTCGTCCCATATCCTCAATCCCCCTTATACCAATCATGTTACCCTACCAAGGTATCTCCAAGCCTTTATCTTTACCTACCAACCCAAGCACGTAATCCTAGACCAGTCCTTGCAACAAAGCCTGCTTCCAAAAAATGACCACGGGACAGCCAAGAAAGAATTCTAATCCCAATCCCTGACCTGCTGCCGTTACTAATAAAGAATCAGTATCTTACCCCTGTGCCTTTGAAAATAGCTCCGAATCCATCAGCAAAGAGTTATGACCCTAACAGCAAGTGTGAGTATCACCTGGGGGTAGTTGGACATTCAGCTGAAAAATGTAGACAATTGAAGGAAAGGATTGAAGGTCTTATCCACGATGGCATTTTGGCACTGGAGCTTATCGATTAGTGGAAGACCATTTTGCCGTAAATCAGTTTCTTTCGAGGTTTTAGGAGGAGAATTACTACCTTTGAAGGATGTCAACAGGAGCATTTTGATGCATGTAGTTTCATACCTCATGATGAAAACACTTGTCTCATGTCAACATTCATATGAATTAAATGAATTTTGAATGCTTTGTGTTTGTTGTGTTTTAGCAATAATTTAAATTTGCAAAAACAAGCATTAAGGAAGTTGTAATAATGGATAGTCTCGAGAATATTGATGATCATTGTTAGAAATGACCTAATACCCTCTCTCCTCTCCCCTCTCTTTTTTCTTTCCTATGCCTAAGTCCCTTGAACTAAGACCACTTGAAAGACCTAATGCTTCAAGGAACATGAATGATTAAACTTCATAAACCATTGTCACTACAAAATAAGCAAAGATGTAGATCCTAATCTAGGCTATTATGAACAATGGAACAAAATTATTGAAAATTTTTTGAGCTCCTTGGAAACTCTAACAAATGAGACATTCTTTCAAGAATTTAGATCATGGTAATTTGATATGCGTCAAGGTTGTGCCAAAGCCATTCATATACTTTCCAATAACCACAAAACACCAATTGCCCAAACATCACTTCATGATTGATATCTTGGGGCACAATGACCAAACCAGATTATCCCATGTCCTAGAGAAAACCTATTTTTGGTTAATATTTTCCTTGATACTTCAAACAAACCCAAGATTGAAATTCAGTATTTTCAATGTAAACCTAGACTTGTGATGTTCCTCGTAATGATACAAATTCCCAAAGTTGATCAAATTGGGGCATCATATGTAGAAATGATGGATACATGGTGAATAAGGATGGAACTAATGCATGAATCATTGGGGGTATACGAAAAAAAAATTGTGATATCATGCATATGAGAATTCGGATGATTTCGAAGTGCAAAATGAAATTCTGATTATCTATTCCCCTTAGGGATTTCTTTTCAATGAGAATATTTGTGCTTGATATGAGAAATGGCCATCTTTCATATCCCTTTCACAAAAAGAAATTATCTTTAGTCACCCATTTTGAGCCGAAAGAATTCTTTATTCTTGGAACCTCGATCAATGATCACCCTCTATATTGGGGGGCAAATGCAAGGAAAGATCTTTTCAAAGATCACAGAGAAATGAGTTATAACTCGAAGACATACACAATGCAAATTGAGCGCCCAAATAAGTACAGGCTCAGTTTGTCGAAATGAAGATGCAAAAGGAAAAGGAAAAAGGGAAAAAGATGGCGAAATGAAAGGCAAGAACAAAAGAAAAAAGAAAAGAAAAACACACAAAAAATGTGTGTAAAAAGGATGGCGAAATGGAAGCCAAAAACAAAGAAGAAAAGGAGCAAAAGTCAAAAAAGGTAAGAAAAGTCCAAAAGGGACAAATGCTTCAAAAGGGAATCCTCATCAAGAAATGATCCTTGATCTGATTACCCTCAAACACATATTTTGGGCCCATTTATCCTTTCTTTCTGAACCCCGAACCATGGCCTACATTACACGTTTTAAAAGTCCATTTTGATCAAGCCTGAATATTTAACTTGAAGGGTTTTTCCTCAGATTTTATCCCATCTCATCGAATTATCATTTCACTTTGAAAGAATTTAGAATTCTCAAGTGCATGGTAGAACAACAAAAAAAAAGAGAAAGAAAAAATGGAAAGAATGGAACTTTAGGGCGAAAACCCAAAAATGGGTGGTCTAGAGTAAAATGGGAATTTTTGATGCCATCTATGTCAGTACTAATGCAACAACAAAAGAAGTGGTCATCGAGGAACATCTAGGAATTCTTGAACCTCCCAAATTGTCAGCTCTCATTCGGAGGATTGACTTCAAAAACTGAGACTTTTCCCCCCAAAATCAACTTTCCAGTTTGAACATCCTGACCAATCTTGACACTGGTCAAAACGGGATTTGGAAACTAAAAGAATGTTGAATTTGAAGGAATTCGTATTTTATAAAACCTGTTTCATTTGTGAGCCTAGAAAGGGCATACATTTTTGTTGTGAAGTTTTCTTCGATCAACCAAAATCATGTTGTATCAATCCTTTCAATCCAAGTTGAAAAACCCAAATTGACATTCAGAAAAATTCCTGACAGTGATCATCAGTCTTCAAGAGATTCGTACATCACACACTGTGGGGTTAATATTTTTGGCTCAGAAGTTTTCATTAAGTTAGCAAATTTTTTCAAAATGATAAAACAAATAAAAATATTTTGAAATAACCATTTTTGATGTTGACATGAGAAATGGGTTTTTCTAACCAAAGGTATGGGACTACTGAGGTAGATCTTGACTCCTGGAAATGTGAAGAAGGAATAAACATCTGGCTCAGACTTCTGTCGATAAGAGTCTGAAAACAATTGGGGCAAAGAGATTGCCAATGACTGAAAAGGAAATGATCACTTATGGGGCACGAAGTGTTCAAGATACACTCTAATATGAAAAGGAAAGGCCAAACCAAATTCTAGAAAAAAATGATCGAGGGCACTTGCATCATTCATGAGCACCTGCCTCTTTATTGAGCTTTGCATCTGCACCGTGTCAGCAAGCATTTGCATCATTCATGGGTATTTGCATTTGCACTATTCCATGAGCATCTGCATTCTACCTTTACATTTACATCCTTCATATATATTTGCGTTTGCGTCATCTCAAGCAATTGCATCATTTCTAGGATCATTGCATCTTCATTACTGTAGCTGCAATTACAACATTTATGGACCACTTACATGAACACGATTCGTAGGGACATCTGCATCTTTTCATGAAGCCTTTGTGTCATTATTGATCTTCGCATTTGCATCGTTTAGAAGCATCTTGCATACTACTAATCTTTGCATTTGCACCATTCAGAAGCATTTGCACAATGCCAACCTTTGCATCTGCATCATTCTATGAAGTATTTGCGTCAATGTTAATCTTTCAATATGCATCATGTAGAAGCATTTTGCCTACTACTAGTCTTTGCATTTGTATCATTCCGAAGTATTTGCACAATGTCTATCCTTGCAACTGCATCGCCACATGAAGTAGTTGTGTTAATGTTGATCTTTGCATTTGCATCATTCAGAAGCACTTGCATCTTATTTAATATCTGCATCTGCATCAAGAAGCATTTGCATCAATCCAAGACATTTGCATTTGCAATACGAAGCATGTGCATCTTGTTAATCTCTGCACTTGCATCATGAAGCATTTGCATCAATTAAGGACATTCACAGCTGCATCAAGAAGCATTTGCATACTCTCAGAACCTTCAGGTTAATTTTCAACAATTATTCAAAATCATGAATACGACCTCCGGGCACAATTCTCAAAAATCATAGATAAAACCTCCGGGGTACCTTTTTCAAAATCCTAGATAAGACCTTCGGGCACCATTTTTAAAGACCTTCGGGCATAATTCTAAAAAAATCATGGATAAGACCTCCGGGCACCATTTTTAAAAAGCTCCGGGCATATTTCTTCAAAATCATGGATAAGACCTCCGGGCACCATTTTTCAAAATCCTAGATAAGACCTCCCGGCACCATTTTTAAAGACCTCCGAACACAATTTTCCAGATCACGGATAAGACCTCCGGGCATCATTTTTAAGACCTCCGAGCATAATTTTCCAGATCACGGATAAGATCTCCGGGCACCATTTTTAAGACCTCCAGACACAATTTTCCAGATCACGAATAAAACCTCCAGGCACAATTTTCCAATCACAGACAAGACCTCCATGCACCATTTTTAAGACCTCCGGGCACAATTTTCCAGATCACGAATAAGACCTCCGGGCACCATTTTTTCGAGCATAATTATTCAAAATCATGGATAAGACCTTCGGTCGCCATATTCAAAAAATACCCTGGTTTTACCCAGGTTTTCTTCGACTTCCGGTTTCGCCCAAGTCATCTCTTTGAAAATTATCTAAAGTTTCGCCTAGATAACTTTTCGACTGTTGGTTTCGCCCAAGTCATCTCTTTGAAAATTATCTACAGTTTCTCCTCGATAACTTTTCGACTGTTGGTTCCGCCCAAGTTATCTCTTTGAAAATTATCTACGGTTTCTCCTAGATAACTTTTTGACTATTGGTTCCGCCCAAGTCATCTCTTTGAAAATTATTTACGGTGTCTCCTAGATAACTTTTCGATTTTTGGTTCCGCCCAAGTCATCTCTTTGAAAATTATCTATGTTTTTGCCTAGATAACTTTTCGACTTCTGGTTCCGCCAAAGTCATCTCATTTGAAAATTATCTATGGTTTTGCCTAGATAACTTTTCGATCTATGGGTTCGCTAGGTTTTTTTAATTTCTAGTTTCGCCAGTAAGACTTCACCAAGATAGGATAAGGCCCCGAGACCACCGTCGAGGTATTTTCTTCTCTTGCAAATCGAACTCATTTCCTTAAGACGGGTCGGGCCTTGATTAGTCAGGGAACACAATTTAAGGACAAAATCTTCTATTTACAGCTTTTTTCGAAAAAAAAAGATGAAATAAATGGAAATGAAGAATAAAGCAAACTCTTGTTCCTTTTCTTTACCTGTGATTTCACTAACCGGACAAAATTTTTGTCTATTTATCTTTGCCTGATTCCTAATTCTCAGCAATAACCAAAGAGGGGCAGTTGTAGACACCTAATTTTGTCTGGGCCCCCTAAATCGGGTAAATTCTTCCTTGTACTTTTTTAGAATGCAAAAAATCTCTTCTCATCTTGTAGATGGTCCTCCAAGACTTGTGAGTCGGGGTTCAGCATGAAAAGTCAATCATGAAAAAGTCAAATCTAAAAAAGTTAACTTTGAAAAGTCAACCACTAAAAAAGTCAACCCTTAGTCAAAATCAAGATTTGAGTTGAATTGAATAATGGTGAAAGAATTTCTATAATCCGAGGTCTACAACGAAAGATATGGAGTTCGAAAGAGGAATTACGGAAATTTCAGTGTAGGGGAAGTCTTAATTCGGCAAATTTGGGGAAAAGTGCTTAAACAATCAAAGTGGTCAAATTTGGAGGTTCCAAATGGAATATAATTAATGACTACGGGTATTGGAAGGGCCAATTGGAAGTAGAACCAAAAGAAAAGTCAATTTGGAAGAAAAACAGAAAATTAAGGTTTCAGTTAAAATGGTGAATTTTGCAAATTTGGGAAAAACTGCAAAGATGGCCCAATTCGGTGAAATTGAAGCCCCCAGTTGATAAAGAATGAGTAAACAAGGATGGCCCAAAGCCTAGTTTGAAGTGAATCCAAAGGAAGAGCCGGTTGGAGCAAAAACAAAAAAAGAGAAAATTCTCGAGTTTGGAAAGGGGAAAACAAAAACGGAGGGGAATTTAATCTTAAAAATTGGGCGTTTTCGAACCAACTCAAATTCAATATATAACAAAGGCAATGGAAAAAGAAATCTAGAAATCAGAGCCGTTTTGAGTAAAATCGAGGTTTCGGGGGTTAAAGGGCAATCTTGGAAAATTCGAGAAAAATAGGAAATGAGCTCAAAAATTTATAAAAATCTCCAGATCTGAGTTTTATGTCATTTGGAAGAGATTGGTGAAAAAAATCAGGAATCAGAGTTCAAATGAAAAATGACAAAGTTTTGGTGTACTAGTTCAAAATTCCAAAAAAAAATTCTGGGAAAAATAGGAAACGAGTTCAGAAAATTATCAAAACTTCCAAAATTGAGTTTTATATTGATTAGGAGGTATTGGAAAAGAAAAAAAAAATCTCAAATTGGAGCTGGTTTGGAAAAGGCAAAGTTGCCTAATCCGCAATTTTAATGAAAAATCCGGGAAAAATAGAAAACGAGTTCCAAAAATTATGAAAATCTCCAGAACTGAGTTTTATACTTATTTGGAATGATTGGAAAAAGAAAATCGGGATTTGGGGTCCATTTGCAATTTAATTAAGTTTAGGGGCTAAAGTGCAATTTTATCCAAGAAACTGAAAAGGGCCATTTTGCAATTTAAAAAATAGAGAAGCTGCTGGAAACCTCAAGGCCATTCAGCTGGCCCATGAAGAAAGGAATGATGGCTGATTATCTCATCCAATGGACAAAATTTGATAGCAAGGTGACATTTTTATTTGATTGAGCCCTTTGTGATCATGCCAAGTGGCCAAGGTGATGAAGAGAAAAGATGAGCACATTATGGTTAGGATTTTTGGCCAAATGGTTATGGTTAGGGGCTAATCACTTCATCCTATGGTTGCAAATTCACTTTTTTATCATCTTTGATTGGTAGCATTTGGATCTTGCTAGATAGAAAAAAAGATGACAACATTATTTCAACACCCTTCCATTCGGCCAAGCCTATAAATAGATGGGGTTTTTTGGGCTGATTTATTTAATGTATGAGCAGTAGCTAAAGTGGTAGAAAAGAAAAGAAATTTTTTAAAGAGAAGCAAGCTTGAAAGATAGCTTTGAAAGGTAGCCTTTGGCACCAATCTATTGCATTTTTCTTTCCTTTTCTATGCTGATTTTCTTACTTTTCTTATGATTTCTTGTTCTTTCCTTATGAAATAAAGGTTTTTAAAGCTTTCTTTTAAGGTTCCTATCTTTTGTTTTCATCAAAGATATCAAAAACAGTTTTTACAACATTTTTTTTGTTGCTAAATGCTTCCCATTACTATGATTATCTTGTGTTTGATTTTATTCCTATGTTTGTTGATGTAGGTTAGTTTGTTTTGATGATTTAGCTTTCTAAAATAATTAAAATATGGAACTCATTTCTATTTTCTTTACTTACTTTTAATTTTCTGTTTTTATCATTCATTTTTATGTCTATTTTCTTTATTTACTAGCTTTAATTTTCTGTTTTTATTATATCAAGTCATTCATGCTTTTCCTTATTGACCATGCCATATGTTTGTGTATTTGCTTAGCCATATCTTTGCATTTTCATCATGATTATTTGGCTACCATGCTTTCATTCATGTTTTGCATATTTGCCATACCATATGTTTGTGTATTTGCTTTGCCATATTCTTACATTTTCAGCACTGTCCATTCGGCTGCCATGCTTCATTCTTATTTTGTGTATTTGCATTTTCATCATGATTATTTGGCTACCATGCTTTCATTCATGCTTTGCATCATTATGCCATGTGATTGTGTATTTGCTTTGCCATATTCTTGCATTGTTATTATGTCATTATATGTTCATGTTGCTTCCATGCATATTTTCATGTCATATTATTGCATTAGGTCATCTTATATTGCCATGCATATCTTCTATCTCATATTAGGTATTAGGTTATCATTTTATGCCATGCATATTTTCATGTCATATTAAAATGCCATGCATATTTTCATGTCATATTATTGCATTAGGTCATCTTATATTGTCATGCATATCTTCTATCTCATATTAGGTATTAGGTTATCATTTTATGCCATGCATATTTTCATGTCATATTATTGCATTAGGTCATCTTATTTGCCATGCATATCTAATATCTCATATTAGGTATTACCATTTTATGCCATGCATATTTCTATGTCATATTAGGCATTAGGTTATCATTTATTGCCATGCATATTTCCATGTCATATGAAATATTAGGTCATCTTTTATGCATGTACATTTTCATGTCATATTAGGCATTAGGTCATCTTTTATGCTATGCATATTTTCTATGTCATTTAGGCATTAGGTCATGCATTTCATGCATTTAACTTGCTATTTGTTCATGCATTTCATTTCATCCCACTTAATTTTTGACTTAAGCCAATCAATGGCTCAAAGCCAAGCTCTCATGAACATGCTTGTGGAAAATTAAAATTTGTACAAGTTGGATTTTCTAACTTTAGGATTTGTTTTCACTAGGCAGCCCTTGTCTAAATTTTTAGAAAATTTTACCACTGATTGTAGGACCTTAGAGGAGTCTTAATATTTTTATTCTGATTTTTGGACGTTTTTATCAAAGGTTTAAAACTATTTTTTGGTTAAGTAGTTTTTTTATCCAGTGTTCTGTCTTTCATGAATTTTCGGGTAGGTCATCCTTAGTCTAAAAATTAAGCTGATTTTTCCCATAGAGGTCGGCGTGTTCTAAGTCTCCTATAAATTTTTCAAAGTGTTTTTGAAGGGTAAAAAAACTGGTTTCCAAATCTGGTCAGAAAAGTCATATTTGTTTTTAAGAATTATTAATTTTTTGATTTGTTTAAGGCATTAGGAGGGGCTGATTTAGGATATTAGATATTTTCTTAGGTTATTTTCTAAGTCATTTTAATCATGAAATTTGATTTTATAAAGGATGGCTCAAGGGTGGTCAAACCCGAGTTTTCAAAGTTAGGAAAATAGAGCCTTTTTAAATGGGGGTTTGGCCATGATGCCATTTTCATCCAAAAATTTTCAAAATTGTTTTTTTAATCCCATTACAAATTATTTTTGATTTAGAAAATCTGATTTAAGTCTTTTCCTAAGGTAGTTGGATATCTTTTTAGGTATACTGATGTCTTTATTTAAAGGAAAAAATACACTTCATGCATTGCATTTTCCATGTTCATGCATATTCTATGATATATGATTTTTGCTATGAATATTCTATAGTGATGTCATTGCTTTGATTTAGATTTCATGGTGTTATAATGGTTGTTATATGATTATGGATATTCTATATTATTGTATGCGTCTTTCCTAGTCATTAATTATTTTGCCATATCATCTAGGATTTATTATGCTCATGCATTTTTTTTTTATGTTCATGCGTATTTTATTATAATGTCATTTTATGTTTTTTATCATGTCATGTTATTAATTATATTGCCATGTCATTTAAATTATGCCATGTCATTTAGATTATACTATGTCATCTAGATTTTGCTATGTCATCTTTTGCCATGTCATTAGTAATGATTTGCATATTCATAACCATTCTTTTAAAATGGTTTCAATAAAGATCATGTTTTCAATAAAATAAATTTATCCCCGAGTTAAAATAATTCATGAGTTCTCTGTCGGGTTTGCTGGGGAGGATATCATCAATTATTATTAATAACGGAATATCTTTCTTTCAAAAAAAATGAAAATGACTCGGAGATTTTTCCAGATAAATAAAATTTTCTATATTTTACCAGGTCTGCTAGAGAATATAGGAAAATTTTAAGTTAATAAATTTCGGATATTTTCAACTAAAAAGGGGATTTTTTTTCTTTAATATGGGAATTACTTTTAAGTGCTAATTTCAAAATTGACTTTTATTGAAATTTGAGATAACGCACGATTAATAAGGTACCATTTTATATGGGCGTTGTGGGAGTGCTAATCCTTCCCCGCACGTAACCGACTCCCGAACCTTTTTTTTTTGTTTTCTCTAGTTTAAAAGTGCAGACTTCGAAATTGGTTTAAAAAATGTTTTAATTAATTTTTAAATATTTTATAAAACCGGTTTTAATATGTGGTCGATCACACCTAGCCAAAAAAAAGATTGGTGGCGACTCCATTTCTTTTTCGAGGTTGTTTTCAAACTCTCATTTTATTTCAAGAGGAATTAAGTCATCTTTTCCTCTGTTCTCCCCAATGTCACACTTAATGAGTAATGTCTCGCGAGACTTGTTATTGTTTAGGTTGCCGCAGAAGCAATGTTCGGTTTAGTGAAATACAAGAAGTTAGAATTTGATTCGCAATCAGACTCCTCAATAACGATAAACTTTTTCTCATTTCGGACAACTTCTTATTTTCGGCCAGGACAACTTATCTTAAGACATGTCTACATTTAGACATTGTCTTCTTAAGACAAGCTTATCCGCATTGTCTTGTTAAGATATCTTTATTTGGATTTCTCAAATCTAATTTATATCTTAACCTACCTAAATTGAATTTTTTTCAATTAAGTCCTCCAAATTAACCATTTATTCAATTAAGTAGTACTTAATCAAATTCCAAGTTTAAGCGAACATAACCGTCCTATTGTTTAGGTTCCCAACATGTTGGCAATGCGTATAAGTTAATCTCATTAATTTTACCCATAGATCAAGAGTGGGATCTAGCAACCCATCATGACCATCCAAATATTGAAAAGCCAATGTAACCTCATTGAAACCTTTCAGTGTAATACGGTCTTTTCACCAAATACCTCGAAAAGCCCATGAGCATATTTTAGTGTCTACTCATGATCAATCCATATTAGTTCTTGCAGCTTATGGTTAACCTTATGAATTTAGAGAAATGATTTCTCCTAAATCCATCATGCTCTGGCCAGAGACTTCATCAAGCTAGCCGAAGCCAAGAACAGATGAGATATGTCTCCGATGTCACTTGGAGTGGTGAATCCTCTCTGGATCACTCATCCATCTTCGCATCGTTCATGTCATTCCCAAAACCATCCTACCATAAACATCCCTTCCTTGAACCCGTTCGTGATGGAATCAAAGTATGACACTCTCCATACAAGATGATCTGGTATCACAAGTCAGCAGACTAATTTACACGACTGGCACGTAAGAACATTGCCATAGACACTAGAGTGACAATACCAAATGGAGTTTGTAAACACCTAATTTTGTCCGGGAACCCTAAACAAGGTTATTTTCTCCTTTTAACTTCCCAAAATGCAAAGAGACTTCCACCATTCCTCAGATGGGTCTCCAAGACTTTCATTCGGAGGTCAACATGAAAAGTCAACTAAAAAAAGTTAACTCTGAAAAAGTCAACCCCAAAAAGTCAACCACTAAAAAAGTTAACTCTTTGTCAAAATCAAAATTCGAAGTTGAATTGAACAATAGTGAAAGAATTTTGATAATCAGAGATTTACAATTGAAGATAGAGAAGTTGGAAGACAAATTACAAAATCGAGTGCAGGAAAAATGGGAAATTCTGCAAATTTGGGAAAAAGTACGTAAACGATCAAATTGGACAAAATTAAAGGTTCCAAATGGAATAAGATCAATAAATATGGATATTGGAAGGTCCAATTTTGAAGCGAAGTTGAAGGAAAAATTAGTTTAAAGAGAAAAAAGGAAAATAAGGATTTAATGAATAAATAGAAAATTCACAAATTTGGGGAAAACTACAGAGATGGTCCGGTTCGATGAAATTGAAGCCTCCAGTTGATGAATAATAAATAATTAAAAATATCCCAAGTCCCAATTTGAAGTGCATCCCAAGGAAGAGCTGATTGGAGGAGAAATGGGAAAAAGGAGAAAATTCCCAATTTTGAGGAAAAAAGGAAAAAAAATCGGAGAGGAATTCGGATGTAAAAATTAGGCATTTTCTATCCAAATCCAATTCAATATATGACAGTGGCAGTGGAAAAAGAAAATCCAAAAATTTGGCTCGTTTCAAGTAAAACCAAGATTTCACGGGTTAAAGGGCAATTTTGGAAATTCTGAGAAAAATAGAATCCGAGCTCAGAAAATTGTGAAACTTTCCAGAACTGAGTTTTAGGATTGACAGAAGGAAATGAGAAGAAGAAAACCCAAAATTGGAGCTGAAACGCAAATATGACAAATTCGGGAGACTAATCCGCAATTTTAAAGAAAAATCCACGAAAAATAGAAAACGAGCTCGGAAAATTAAGAAAACTTTCAGAACTGAATTTTATATTTGATGGAAGGTATTGGAGAATAAAAATCTTGAATCGGAGGTCAAATGGAAAAGGACAAAGTTCGATGGCACTAATCCGCAATTTTAAAGAAAAATCCGGGAAAAATATAATCCGAGCTTGGAAAGTTATGAAAACTTCCAAAACTAAGTTTTATATTTGATGAAAGGGATTGGAGAAGAAAAATCCAGAATCAGAGCTCAAATGGAAATAGACAAAGTTTGGGAGGTAATAAACCAAAAGTTTAGAGAAAATTTTGGGAAAAATGGAAAGCGAGCTCGAAAAATTATGAAAACCTCCATAACTGAGTTTTATATTGGATGGGATAGATTAAAAAGAAAATTTTGAAATTGGGGTCCATTTTCAAATAAATTAAGTTTGGGGGCCAAAATGCAATTTTATCGAAAAGTCGAAAAGGGCCATTTTGCAACCAAAAAAAAAAAAAAAGGAATGGCCTGAAAAATTCCAGGCCATTTTCGGCCAGCTCTTGGATGGAAGAGGAGGTGTGATCATCTTAAATCAAATGGCCAAGATTGAATAGCAAGATGACATTTTTAAGAAAGGACAAAATTCTCCACTACTTGCCTACATGGCATTTTTGGCCAATGGGAGGCCTCCAAATTGCAAAGCCATGTAAAGGCCATGCGAAAAGCATGTGAAGGCTATGAGATGATGCCAAATAGGATTAAAAATGCCACCTAGGAAGATATTTTAATAGTTAGCCATATGATCATGACAAGTGACTTAGATATTTTGTAGAGATAGGAGACAAGAATAATCTAGGTGGCATTATTGGACAATGAAAGGTTAGGAAACCCTTAATTTAAGGAAAGCATCATGCAAAAGGGGACAAGAACCCTTAATTTAAGGAAAGCATCATGCAAGGAGGTACAAAATTAGCAATTTTGGCAAGGATATTGGGAGAGCATATATGCAAAGCATGACAAAGGCTAAAAAAAGATGAGCACACTCTCACTATAGAAGGGGGTTGGGCCAAGCCAAAGAGGAGGAGAAATTCATTTTTTCAAAGGCAATTTCACTACACTCTTGGAGGAGAAAAGGAGAAAAAGAAAAAGAGAGAGAGGGAGAAAGAAGGAGAAGTTTGAGTGCTTGATTTGGAAAGCTTTGCTATGTAGTTATTTCCTCTCTTCTCCTTCAATTATTTTCTTTGATTTCATGTTCTTTTTCTTCTTTTTTTCCATCTGATTGTTAACTTTCTTTGTTGAATAAAAGGGTTTTTCAAAATAAATTTTAAAGGTTTTCTTTCCTTTATCTTTTATTCTTTACTAAATAACAAGGTTGTAAAATTTTCCTACACATTCTTCACCATGGCCGAAACTTAAGAGCCTTATAGTTCTTGTTTTTGCTTGATTTTCTTACTTGCTTGTTGATTGTGGGTTTCACCATTGTGGTAGGATAGATTTGCTCCTTTGGTTTTTCTTTTAAAAAATCAAGTAAAAGGTTTGAGAAGCTTGAGGATATCAAGTGATTTTGTTTAGGTGGGACTATGTCCAAGAAACCAACCTTGATTTTCCTTTGCTTGTATATTTTTTAGCTTATGTTTGATCATTCTCATATGTTTGTTTAGCTGTAAAATCATGCATTCATACCATCTTCAACTTCATTTTTAGCTAAGACCAATCCATGGTCTCTAGCCAAAGTCTCTTGTGCAAACTAGTTGAAAAACTAATGGGTTGTTAAGTTGGATGTTTTGACTTTGAGCACTTTTTTCAATAAGTTATTTTTGTTGAAATAAAAATATTTTTTAACCATATTCAGTAGAGACTTAGGTGAGCCTCTGGTATTTTTTCCAAGATTTTTAGAATTGTTTATCAAGGTTGGAAAAATGATTTTCTGTAAAACAGATTTTAGTCTACTATTATGACTTTAATGAAATTTTAATCAATTCATGTTTAGTCCAAATTTAAAGATTATTTTATCTCATAAAGAACATCCTGTTTCAAGTCTAAATTGATTTTGTTTTAGATTTTTTTGAATTTTTTATAAAGGGTAAAAAAACAGTTTTTCAAAATTGGTTTTGGGAGTCAGAAATGAGTTTTTCTAAACTAATAATTTTTTGTTTTATATTTGTAAAAATGAGGGACTGATTGGAGTCATTAGCTACTATTTTAGGTTGATTTCCATGTCATCTCAAGGATAAAAAATGATTTTACAAAGGTCGGGTCATGGGTAGTCAACTCGGATTTAAAAAATAGGAAAAACTAGAGCTTTTTAGAGGGGGGTCTCAGCCAAGGCCTTTTTTTTTTAATCCAAAAATTCCAACTTCTTTTTAAATCCGTGTTCAAAGTCATTCGATTTTAAAAATCCAATTTAATTTTCTTTCAAAGGTAGTCGGACACCTTTTTAGGTACACGGATATCCTTACTTCAAGGAAGAAGTACATCTTCATGCGCTGAATATTTTAAACTGTTTTTATTTAATTTGGCATAAAAACGTGCTTATCGGTTTCCTAAACATTTGACGAGAATTAGTTCCTAATCTTTGTCGGGTTTGCCGGGGAGGTTAGGAAATTATTCGACGCATGTGGTTATAAAACCGCAAGGCATGGATTTTGTTTTATTAGGAATCATATAAATGTCATATGAAAGAATTATTTTCCAAGCTTTGCCGGATTTGCGGGGGAGTACGATAATATTTTTCAACATATGCCATTTATGTAATTCCTCACATGAAAAATCAATTCCAAAATGATAATGTCATTTTTTATGATTAATGTTTGTGTCACATATGCCACGTTAGTATTTGTCATGTCATTTATATTTTGCCATGTCAAGCATGTCATTAATTAATTCTCTTGCCATGTCATAATAGGATTTTCCATGTCATTAATTCATATGCCGTATCATTAATCCTTTTGGCCATGTCATTTATATTTTGCCATGTCAAGCATGTTATGTCATTAATTCTCTTGCCATGTCATAATAGGATTTGCCATGTCATTAATTCATATGCCATGTCATTAATCCTTTTGACCATGTCATTTAGATTTTGCCATGTTAAGCATGCCATGTCATTAATTCTTTTACCATGTCATGATTTATTTTGCTATTTGCATAATAAGATTTTGCATAAATCATGACATGGTAAAAGAATTAATGAATGGCATGCTTGACATGGAAAAATTTCATTATGGCAATAGCAAAATAAATCATGACATGGTAAAAGAATTAATGACATGGCATGCTTGACATGTTAAAATCTAAATGACATGGCCAAAAGGATTAATGACATGATATATGAATTAAAGCCATGTCATTAATTCTTTTGCCATGTCATAATAGGATTTGCCATGTCATTAATTCTTATGTCATGTCATTAATTCTTGTGGCCATGTCATTTAGATTTTTCCATGTCAAGCATGTCATGTCATTAATTATTTTATCATGTCATAATAAAATGTTTGTCATGCCATGACAAATATGCATGTTGTTTAATTTTTATCTTAGTAATATTTTTTTGCATATTCATGATCATTTCTTTATGATTTTAAAATGAATGAAAAATTATTAAAGAGTTTTTTTTTTTATAAAACAATATTATTCCCGAGTTAAAATAATTCATGAATTCTCTGCTGGGTCTACAGGAGAGGATATCATCAATTATCATTAACGACGGAATATCTTTTTTTTAGAAACGATAGTGATTTAGGAGAATTTCAAAATAAGGAAAAATTCCATGTTTTGCCGAGTTTGTCGGGAAATATGGAAAATTTTATGTTAATAAATTCTGGATCATTTTCAAATAAAATATGAATTTTTTAAGGAAATTATTTTTAAACACCAAATTTAAAACCGACTTTCATCGAGGCTCGAGATAAAACATGACTAATAAGGTACTGTTTTATACAGGCGTTGTGAGGGTGCTAATCCTTCCCCGCACGTAACCGACTCCCGAACCCGCACTTGTTTTCTCTGGTTCAAAGCGCAGATTTCAAAATGGATTTTAAAAAATGTTTTAATTAATTTTAAAATCTTTTATAAAAATCGGCTTTACCTTTATTTCAAGAGGGATTAAGTCATCTTTTCCTCTATTTTTTCCAATGTCACACTCTTTAAGGAAGGCCGATTGTCCCCTCGACGGGGGTAGATTTTTCGGACCCTTTTTTTAAAGTGGTTGCGACAGAGTTCTCACAGCGGGCCATGTTCAGTGAACTTGTTCAACAGACAAGCACCTACATGTTATCTTAAGTATCCATCATACTTCAATACATGAGATCGGTTGCTTACTTCATAAGTAAGAAGGCTTAACATGTACTAGTCTTTGAGCATTGCCAATGCCCCGTCTTGGCAATACCATCACCAGGAACAGTTTGAGGAACATGGATTTGATGCATAGGGATCTTACGATTATAACTCTTTATAATTCCTTTCCAAGGCCTTTATGTTCCATGGGTTTCATCCGATTAGTACTTAATAACTCTTTGTTATCGTACTAACATGAAGGAAAACCTTATATCACTAAATTATAGTGATGAGTTTGCTTTATTAACTGTATATCTCTTGCTCAATCTGATTAGCTCTAGGGCATATACTAACAATCTCCCACTTGTATTTGAGACAATCTTATTGTTTAAGTGCTACTAGTGAGAAATGCTTGGTCATATTCATGATAATCTTATTATCAAAGTTATTCAACGAATCAGATCACAATGAGACCTAGATTCCAAACATATGGCTGAGTTATTAGTTTAACAACTATTGGAATCTTTTATTAGCTTGTAGCTAATGATCCAAATATAACTCCTTTGCCAAGCTAAAACAAAAAAGTTTGTTTTATAACCTATAGAGTATAAACATGCAATCCTCTCTAGTTTGGAACGTTTCCATATAATTGCATTTTTATATAATGGCAATTTTATCACTAAGTTCAATTATGATCTTTAACATTTAAAGAGTCAAAAATTGCTCCCACTAAATCCTACATGTGTAGAAGTTAAGGGAATTGGATTCGAAAACTATTTTTGAATCCCATAAGTTTCTAGGCCATTTTGTATTCTTAATACTATTTTCAAGTTCGTATAAAAAGTGAATGAAAGACCATGATATAAAACAATTCTATAATAAATTATTTGCAAGAGGAATGAATCGAAGCATGGCATCTAATGCCAGCATAATAAATATGTTCAAAATATAATTATATCATTCTCAAATTGGCACATGGTTTCCAAAATAAACATCTAATTTTTATTAATAAATCATAATAATGTTTCAAAAACATTAATCAAGAAGGCAAGCTATGATCAATATCATCAGGTTTGCCATCTCCATGGTCCATTTTCACTACCCCTTTGCTTTGATCCCTTCAATATGTCATACATATTTAGTACCAAAAACAAGGTATAATATACCCAGAGAAGTGAATTGATCTCAATATATATCTAAATTCAAAGCTTCTCTAAGCTTTTTCCCTTTGATAGAATCAATGTAATCCTTGCAATCTGTCATCCAGTGATCTGGTTGTCCACAATGATGTCATGTTACCTTATCAGTGCCTTTTTCTTTCTTCATAAGAAAGAATAAAGTCACTACTTGGAACATGATCCATGACCTATCTAAGCTGCTCAAGTCGGGTTATAAATCCTTCAGTATCAACACATGAGGCCCAATGAGGCTACCTTGTGACATCTTGCTTTGGACCAATTCCTTAGGGATATCGAACCTCTCAGTGCGATTCACCTTATTGAACAATTCTATAAGGTTTCGAATGATAATCTGAGCATTCTTTGCCACGTGTTACTGTCGGAGTTCAGGCACCATACTAGCCAACATCACAATGTGACTTGATCAAGGTGATCTATATGAACTTGATAGGTTGTCCTGACTTCTTTAAATGTCTCAGTAACGAGCTCTTCTCGGATAGGTTTATCTTATATTAAGACAATCTTAATATCGTGTGACTAGTCAATGGAGTTTGGCCCCATTAACTTATTAGCATCATGTATGCTAATTAGCGATAGGTTGTTTGCCATTTTGCATTTATATCCTTTGTGAACGAATACATTTAAAGTTAATAATAGCAATCTATAATCATTAATGTCAAGTTTTAATACTCTAATGATTATTCTCATTATTTTGATAAAATAATAGCCCTCAACTACTATTTCGAGAAATTTAACTCTTAAACTTCTTAATGAGCTATGACCTCTTTCATCCTAGTTATAACCCTGAATGTCTCATAAGCCATGATGAAACTAATTGAGTAGGTAACTTAGCTTACCAATTACATCTCTATGCAACTCTTAGATCAGTTAGGGGATAACTCTTTGCCTAAATGCATCATATGCATTTCTCCTAACCATTACCTCTAAAGTCATGCGATCAAGTTTCATGCATCCAGACAACATAACTATTAGTTGAGTAAGACCCACCTTCATAAGGCAAACATATTCGTGTAAAAGTTTGACTTGTGAACGCCTAACTAAGCCTTCAATTAAAAGAACTCTGGTTATCTAGTTATGATGGTGGAAGGCAACTTATCATGCGAAGCACAGATTCAATATTATAATGAGGGATTTCAATTAATTATTTAGATCTCATTGCTTTGCTTGTTTGATTAGCATGCATAGCATTTATTTCAGTTATATATCAAATATATAAACTCAAAAATAAATCTATCTCATGCAATCTACTAGGATGATTATGGACTTTTATCTACTCTAGTTTTCTTAAGCCATTAGGAAACTAGTTGGTCAAATTCCTAGGGATACTATACATAGTCTTCATAAGCCTTGATGGTGATCTCCTTGGGCTTTCCGATCTTGGTGCCTTGTCTCCTTACATTATTGGAATTACATAAATTCAAATCCTAGCCTAAGTCTAAATCTATAAAAATATAACATTTACACTTTTGATAGAAACACTGAGTTACATTCGAGGGGAGTTAGGTGAGAAGAGAATTTAAAACTTGGAATGAAAAGAGAAGGCAGGGTTCGTAGACCCTAATTATAAAATACCAATAAACAAAATTTAACCATCCATGACCTAATCATACTAAGGTCTAGTCCATAATTGTCCTCATGCATACATAATCATATTACAAGCATGAAATAATAAACATGCATAGCCAATATCACTTGGTGATCTTGTGTATCATTTGCGTAAAACTTATCAACTAATTTGAGACGATTTATCAAATTATTTTAACAATCTCGGTTCTTGAATTAAAATATTTTAAATCAAATTCCTAACTTTTAGGAAAGTTGTCTTAAAATTGGACATTACCTAACTTTTAGGTAGTTAGTCTTAAACCGAATTAAAGAGTTTGAAACCTATCCTAACTCTTAGGAACTTCAATCTCATTAGGTAACAATTATCTAATCCAACTAAAACTCTTATCTCCTAATTTTTTGGAATCACACTCCCACTAGAAAACTATTTCCATCTTGGAGTAGGATTCTAACACTTAGTGTCCTAGGCATAGGCAACCTCTTTGGCCATCTAATGGCTACTGCCAGCTTGTGATTAGGCTACTGTATGCCACATACAGTGGCTACTGGATACCCAAAAATGGGCTGCTGGCCGCCCCACATGGCAGCAACTAAATCGGCAACAATTGCCTCCTACGGTGCCACGGTTTGGGTGGTGCAAGTGCAGCAACATTTGCTGCCCGTTCTAGCCATGTTCCATGCCTGAACCAGCCATCAAAAATGAATCATATTCACCCAAGATGCTGTCAAAAATTTCCAGCAAGCTTGTGAAACGTTTTCACACTCATGCTCGAAGTTTTAAGGCATGCGAACACCTACAAAACAGCCCGAGAATGTTCAGCATTGTAGTAACATCGTTTAAGGCTCGTAAATGATTTTGTTTAAACATTTTTAACCAAAATCATCTTAGAAACATTAATGGCAGTGTTTAAACATTAATTTCCAGAATTAAAACACCAAAAAAAAAACGTTTTTATACAGCCCCAAATCAGCCCCCAAAACTGGACACAATAACAACGTTTTAGGCATCAAAACTACTCGTTTTTACATAGACATGTAATGGCTTTAATCTGGTTGATTAAAACATTTTTAATCCATCATTTAAACTATTTTAAACACAAATAAAGTCAATTTACAGCCGTTTTCCAGATTTCACAGATTTAAAGAAAACCAATTTTTCAAAAAATCTAATGAGAATCGAAACACTAAAATCAATACACAAAACAACAACTTGTTAATCACCAAGAATCGACATGCACGAACCTCATGTAATCAACAAATCCTTGGCTCTGATACCACTATTGGGAAATCTGGGCTCATGCTTAAACATAAATATCAAAGTGAATGTAGCGGAAGGTAAACATAAAAGCACCTGGATCCCCCCGGATCTCTAGATTGTGATTTACATGGGTTAACAGAGAATTAAAAATTAAATCACTCATGCGATTAAGACCGTACCTACTCGAGAACTCGTAACCCCGAGTGTGCCATTCCCTGCAAGATGACATCAATGGTATGATCACTGGATGATTTCTCCAAGGCCACGAGCAACTCAAGCGACTTGCCTCCAATAGTGATCCACAAGGACTGCTGTTGGCACCTTCACAAGGCTTGGGGATTCGCCTGTGCTAGCAGGCTGATCTTACGATCAAAATCAAAAGGCTCACCACTCCTTGTGTTTTTCTCACTAGACTGAAAATCACTAGAACTCTTCTTGTATTTTTGGTGATCAAGAAGACAAGAAGAAAATGGAGGAGAAGGTGCGGCAATAGTTATTTTTCCTCTTGGCCGATTGTAGTTTTTCACCCATTGCAAATTCAGATTTTTCTCAAGTGATAAAACTTTCTCTCAACTTTTTTAAAAAGTGAAGAATTATGTCTCTCCTAGAACACTCTTGGCCGACCACACTTAGGGGAAATTGATAGAGTTTAAACTTCAGTTAAACTCCTATCAAGAAGATAACTCTTTTCTCTCAAAAGACCTTCAGTTCAAACAAAACTCTTATCAAATAAGGTTGGATGAACCTAGCCTTATTTATGACAGCCAACAAGGGATAGGGAAGGGATAGGTGTTTGATTTAAATCGCAACAACCTAGTTGAGGTGAAACTCTTTCAACCTCAAGCATCCAAGTTCAACCGAAACTCTAACTCCTAAAGCCAAGGTCAAACCTATCCCAGATTATGTCTATGTTAATTGCTCGGTTTCAGAGGGATAAGAGTTTGATTCTCAATCAAACTCTTAGAGTCCTAATTGAACTGAACCAGTTCGGATTAATAGGGTTTGATTCTTAATCAGACTCCTTGTTCAAGTGAAACTCTTTCACCTAACAAGTGTTAGAGTCCTAGTCAAACACTAACTCTTAGTGCCGAGTTCTGACTCAAACATAATCGAAGCAATGTTCGATTTAGTGAAATACGAGAAGTTAGAATTTGATTCATAATCGACTCCTCGATAATGAGAAACTTTTTCTCATTTCGGACAACTTCTTATTTTCGGCCAAGACAACTTATCTTAAGACATGTCTACATTTAGACATTGTTTGCTTAAGACAAGCTTATCCACATTGTCTTGTTAAGACATCTTTATTTGGATCTCTCAAATCCAATTTATGTCTTAACTTACCTAAAATTGAATCTTATTCAATTAAGTCTTCCAAATTAACCTTTGATTCAATTAAGTCCTACTTAACCAAATCCCAAGTTTAAGCCAACATAACCGTCCTATTATGTGTGAACCATTAGGTTCCCAACATGTTGGCAATGCGTATAAGTTAATCTCATTAACCTATACCCATAGATCAAGAGCGGGATCTAGCAACCCATCATGATCATCCAAATGTTGAAAAGTCAATTGACCTCATTGAAACCTTTCAGTAACCAGCCTTTCAATGTAATATGGTCTTTCACCAAATATCCCGAAAAGTCCATGAGTATGGTGCAGTGTCTACTCATGTTCAGTCCATATTAATTATTGTAGCTTATTGTTAACCTTATGAATTTAGAGAAACAATTTCTCCTAAATCCATCATTCTCTAGCCAGAGATTTCATCAAGTTAACCGAAGCCAAGAACATATGAGATATGTCCGATGTTACTTGGAGTGGTGAATCCTCTCTGGATCACTCATCCATATTTGCATGGTTTATCTACCATCCTACCATAAGCGTCCCTTCTTGGGACCTGTTCATAATGGAATCAAAGTATGACACTCTCTATATTAGATGACCTGGTATCACAATTCAGAGGACTAATTTACACGACTGGCACGTGGGAACATTTTCATAGACACTAGAGTGACAATACCAAATGGAGTTCTCACAGCAGACCATGTTCTGTGAACTTATTCAACAGACAAACACCTACATGTTATCCCAAGTATCTCTCATACTTCAACCCATGAGATCGGTTGCTTACTTCATAAGTAAGAAGGCTTAACATGTACTAGTCTTTGAGCATTGCCAATGCCTTGGCAATACGATGACCAGTAACAATTTGAGGAACATGGCTTTGATGCATGATAACTCGTATAATTATATAGTTTTTAGTTATGTTTTATTATTGTTTTGTGTCAAATACGAGTTATTATTGTTTAGTCTAATTGTGTTTATGATCTTTTATATTTTTATGTAATTTGGTGTTTTTCACAAGTTTCTTTGAGTGATTTCAGATTACTAGAATTAAGGGCAAATCCAGTTCAGTTCCAGTTCCGACACCTTTTGCCATATCAGCTATATCTCGAGTTTCACTGAAGCAATAAGGCTGAACTTTATATCCCTGCAAAGCTAAGAGGCATATCTATCTTTTTTATGTTTTACACTTCTTGAAACGGAGTCGTTTTCCCTAGCGAAATCGACCATCAAGTTGGCTGATGTGCAATGACGTCTGTTCTGCACCGTTTTGGTATTTTGACCATATCTCCCGATCCACGTGCGCAAATGATCTGATTCCAACGGCTATGGATCCGTAACTGATAGGGGTATATTTTTCTAGAAGACCATTTTATCAGATCGAGCCTCCAACATTGACAAAATCGACCATCAAGCTGGCTGATCAGAATTGTCATACAATATGACGAAAATTGTTAGAAAAATGCACCCACCTATTATACCTACCTTTGAAATTTGTAAAGCTTGTCTCTTGTCATTTAGCCCTCCAAAATGTGTATAAATAGAGGGCCTTGGATGAGTATTGGAATACAATATACATTGGTAGGATATTAGCCATTGCAATGTAATTCTCTAAGTTTTCTTCTTCTTTCCTTTCTCTAGTTTTCTTTTTCTTTATTTTTCTTTTCATTTTCTTCATATCTAGTATGTGTTGCTAATCATATTGTTGAGGTGATGAGGTGAAGCTTTTGGTAAATGCTAAGGTTAGTCTCTTAAACTTGAGCTAAAATGAATCATCATTTATAAACATTAGTATAGATAATATTTTCTTTTGGTTTAAAATCATACTTGCAAAGTAGAGATCTTGATTCGTTATTGACAAGGAAAATGGCACAGTAAATGCTTGGTTTCATAACCTTGATTTGTTGTAGACATATACCTTGGCACAGTAAATGCTTGGTTTCATAACCTTGATTTGTTGTAGACATATACCTTGGCATAAGGAATGCTTGGACTCTTTTTGTGAGTTTTGAGGACACCAAATGAACATAATATCATATGCTATGGACGTTGGACAATTTGGACTGAATTGCTAAACCTTCCGATTGGAATCTCCCTTATGTGTGAATTTCAATTGTGTAATAAAACAAGATTAATCTTAGCATAACACCAAGAGTGGATTCTCTAACCTCAACATCTTTTCTTATTGTTTTTTTATATTTTGTTTAATTTCTTTTATGTTTTGTTGTTGATTCCCTAATATCTTGGTTACTTTCTTTTTCTTATATATTTATAAACTTATACTTACTAATACGCTTCCCTGTGGTTCGACCTCGGACACCCGAGAATTTATTACTTGAACATAACCTGCACTTGGGTTTACAACTCTTAATTGAGTTTCCATCAAGTTTTTGGCGCCGTTGCCGGGGAAGCAATACTAAGTATATAAGTTTATAAGTATATTTATTTTTATTGGCTGGTTATACCGCCTAATTTTGTATATTTATTTTTATTGGCTGGTTATACCGCCTAATTTTCTATATATTTATTTTTATTGGCTGGTTATACCGCCTAATTTTCTATATATTTATATTTATATTGTATATTAACTTTGTTTTATTTTTATTGGCTGGTTATACCGCCTAATCTGTATATTAACTTTGTTTTATGCTTGTTTGGCGACGTGATTTTAGATCTCGTCGATTAGTTAGATTTTATTGTGAAACTTTTTCAGGTAATCTTTCTAATACAACTCCTACCATGTGCATGATGGACGTGTAACGGTAAATGTCGTTCTATTGGGATTCCGTCCTCTAATCGAGATGATAAAAATTGAATTCATTAAGGATGGACTGAGTAAGGAGAATTTGGGTAATATCCAACTTTCTCTTGAGACGCATCCTAGTGGAGACGTACAAAGAGAAATTCTTGATTTATGGCCGCAATTCCAAAGGAAATGGCAAAATCTTGGGAATCTGATGTTAAAAGACCCTGTTTGCCAGCTTGTAAGAAAACTGGATGGGAAGCATATCCTCGACTCATAGAAGGCGTTTAAGCCGTTTCTGGACGTAAAACCAGAGGAAGATGTGAGCCACAATCACAACTACAATAAATGACTTCTCAGCTTTTGGTTTGATTTGCAATAACCTCATTTCGGTTTAATTTACGTGTTGTTCGATTTGTGTAATTATTTTCGTTTTTTTTGCATTGGTCTTTTACGGTTGCTTTTTTCTTCTTTTTTTGATTTTCTTCCTGAAATCACGCAAAAATCTTTTGTTAGGTTAACATTTTCTTCTGACAGGTCAAATACACTTTCGGCGACATTATTACTCTTGTCTGATTCACTACTCAGTCCTCTATATATTACACCATGTACTCATTCTCTTTCAGGCACTCAAAAAAAAAAATGGAAAGCACTTCGTCCCAGCGCATTAAAAAAATTTGTGTCTTTGGAGGTGCTTATCCAGGGAAAAATAACATATTCGCTGATGAAGCCAAAAGAGTTGGAGTAATACTTGCCCAACAAAAGATCCAGTTGATTTATGGAGGCGGTAGTACGGGTTTAATGGGAGCAGTCGCTACAGCAGCACACGCCGGAGGAAGTCAAGTTCTAGGAATCGTGCCAAAACTATTCACAGATTTTTGTGGACCTACCGTGGGTAAGGAAATACAAGTCTGGAGTATCCCTGAACGGATGACAATCATGTACCATTCTGCCGACGCATTCATTGCTTTACCAGGAGGTCTGGGTACATTGGAAGAAATAGCTTGCGTGGCTTCTTGGTCATCTTTGGTCACAAATAAGAAACCCATTGGTTTGCTTAATATTAATGGTTATTTTAGTAATTTGCTTTCATATTTAGATAATGCTGTGGATAATGGATTCATGTTTTCAGAGGCAAGGAGAACCATAATTTCTGCTACAACCATTGAAGATTTACTCAAAAAGCTCCAAGCTTATGAGTGTTTATCTGCTACGGTTATTTCGCAAACGCTCGGAAAAAGAAAAAGAGATATGGACGAGCAAGGAGTGGATTGCACTTTGTCTTTGTGACATTATCTAACATTTTGCTTGTTGTGTCTCAGTTATAATAAGTGGTTAGCAACCTCTGCAGGTAATATCTCCTAAATTCTACCTTTAAAATTTGACATTGGGGACAATGTCATATTTTAGTAGGGGGTAAGGGACATATTTTGCTAATTTAAAAAAAAAAAAAAAAAAATTTGTTGTGTTTTAAGACATTTAGAAGTATTCATTCTGAACAAGGTCTGAGTAAGGGAGACTTGAGACATACCTTGTCAGTTTGATTTAATCTTCTTCTTCAAAAAAAAAAAAGAAAAAAGCATGTTTAGACTTAGTGTGTTTTTTTAGTTACTTTCAATACTATAATGAGATATGAATTGCATAAGTCTAAAACAGATTTATTAGTGAGAAGATTTTCATGAGAATTGAGCTTGATATCAACCTTTTTATGAGCCAATGTTAATATGATATGTTGATTGAGAAAGAAGCATGTTTAGACTTAATCTGACTTGTATAATCATCCTTGTGAGTTTTTGAGCCTATAATGATTGATGCATTATACAAATCAATCTAATTTCTTTCTTGAGTGCTCTTATGATTACATGATTCTCTAGAACTTGCTTTAAACCGTTTTAGACTATATTGATACATGTGACAACATGAATATGATAGAGGCATTAGGATTATAACCAGAGCCAAACAGCCATCCATTATTAATGTTCTACGAGAACATCCCCACTAGTGAGCCAATTTGAGCCTACATTAAATATGCTGTTTTATTGGTAACCACAACTTACACCTAGCCTAAATATACTTATATCCTTACCCTTGTTCTAAAGATGGATTTTATATTTTGAGACATATTGCAAAAAAACAAGGGATATTTTTAGTTGAAAATTTGGGTTAGAAACAAAAGATAAGTATGGGGGAAGAAAAGAAAAGAAAAAGTCAAGAGAAAAAGAAAGGGATCATTGTCAAATACATTCCCATATTAAAAAAAAAAAAAAAAAAATCTTCTCTTGAACTTCCAGAATAAGATGTTACAAAGTTGGTTAGAATGATGCAAAGGCTCAACATGAATATTTAGCCTATGTTATTATGTGCTTTATAAGAGTTTTGAGAAGTTTTATTTGTATGATCTTATTATGTCTCTAAACTCTATGAACTCTTTGGAACCTTTGTGATATCTTTATCCTTTTGTTTTTTGACCACATTATAACCCTTTGGCCCCATTACAACCTTGAATAAAGACCTCTTGATTTATGAAGTTGTATGATCTAAATAGTGGAGAATAGGTGGACAAGCAAGCATATGGTAGAAGTGTTTTCATGAGATTGATTGAGTGTAAACACTTTACCACTACTTTAAAGAGTGAAAATCAAGAGAGTATCCCATGTGAGAAGTTAAGATTAAGTTTGAATATACACTATTTTGATTGAAATATGTTATGTTATTATTGGCTTAACTCAAACTATTTACATTCAAGCAAGATTTTTTGTGAATTTCTTTAAGCTATTGATTAGTTTTTAAGACTTGTCCAATGATTATCTCTAATTTATATTGGAAGGATTAGTTATAATTATTATTTTTAGTTTTTCTTATGTCTTCAATGTTTGTGGGTATCGTCCTAGTAAACCCTCACGAGACTAAACTCGTCCACTAGGGACACCTAGGGGTTTAAAGGCTTGTGTCACATGCTAAGTGCCACCGTGATTTCCAACGAAAATGGATTAGATTAGATTTTCTGATTTTATTTTTATTGAGTCGTTGCTAGGGACTAGCAACAATCTAAGTGTGGGGGTGTGATAACTCGTATAATTATATAGTTTTTAGTTATGTTTTATTATTGTTTTGTGTCAAATACGAGTTATTATTGTTTAGTCTAATTGTGTTTATGATCTTTTATATTTTTATGTAATTTGGTGTTTTTCACAAGTTTCTTTGAGTGATTTCAGATTACTAGAATTAAGGGCAAATCCAGTTCAGTTCCAGTTCCGACACCTTTTGCCATATCAGCTATATCTCGAGTTTCACTGAAGCAATAAGGCTGAACTTTATATCCCTGCAAAGCTAAGAGGCATATCTATCTTTTTTATGTTTTACACTTCTTGAAACGGAGTCGTTTTCCCTAGCGAAATCGACCATCAAGTTGGCTGATGTGCAATGACGTCTGTTCTGCACCGTTTTGGTATTTTGACCATATCTCCCGATCCACGTGCGCAAATGATCTGATTCCAACGGCTATGGATCCGTAACTGATAGGGGTATATTTTTCTAGAAGACCATTTTATCAGATCGAGCCTCCAACATTGACAAAATCGACCATCAAGCTGGCTGATCAGAATTGTCATACAATATGACGAAAATTGTTAGAAAAATGCACCCACCTATTATACCTACCTTTGAAATTTGTAAAGCTTGTCTCTTGTCATTTAGCCCTCCAAAATGTGTATAAATAGAGGGCCTTGGATGAGTATTGGAATACAATATACATTGGTAGGATATTAGCCATTGCAATGTAATTCTCTAAGTTTTCTTCTTCTTTCCTTTCTCTAGTTTTCTTTTTCTTTATTTTTCTTTTCATTTTCTTCATATCTAGTATGTGTTGCTAATCATATTGTTGAGGTGATGAGGTGAAGCTTTTGGTAAATGCTAAGGTTAGTCTCTTAAACTTGAGCTAAAATGAATCATCATTTATAAACATTAGTATAGATAATATTTTCTTTTGGTTTAAAATCATACTTGCAAAGTAGAGATCTTGATTCGTTATTGACAAGGAAAATGGCACAGTAAATGCTTGGTTTCATAACCTTGATTTGTTGTAGACATATACCTTGGCACAGTAAATGCTTGGTTTCATAACCTTGATTTGTTGTAGACATATACCTTGGCATAAGGAATGCTTGGACTCTTTTTGTGAGTTTTGAGGACACCAAATGAACATAATATCATATGCTATGGACGTTGGACAATTTGGACTGAATTGCTAAACCTTCCGATTGGAATCTCCCTTATGTGTGAATTTCAATTGTGTAATAAAACAAGATTAATCTTAGCATAACACCAAGAGTGGATTCTCTAACCTCAACATCTTTTCTTATTGTTTTTTTATATTTTGTTTAATTTCTTTTATGTTTTGTTGTTGATTCCCTAATATCTTGGTTACTTTCTTTTTCTTATATATTTATAAACTTATACTTACTAATACGCTTCCCTGTGGTTCGACCTCGGACACCCGAGAATTTATTACTTGAACATAACCTGCACTTGGGTTTACAACTCTTAATTGAGTTTCCATCAATGCATAAGGATCTCACAATTATAACTGTTTATAATTCCTTTGCAAGGCCTTTATGTTCCATGGGTTTCATCCGATTAGTACTTAATAACTTTTTATTATCGTACTAACATGAAGGAAAACCTTATATCATAAAATTTTAGTGGTGGGTTTGTTTTATTAACTGTATATCCCTTGTCCAATCTGATTGGCTATAGAGAATATACTAACAAGTACCTTGCGAGCCTATCAAGCTTTTTTGTTTTTAATTAGTATTGAAAAATTCAATATGAATTAGAACTCGAGCTAGAGGTCGAGCACAAATAATCGAGTTTGAAGTCAAGCATGAGAATCGAACTCATTTTTTACTAGGTAAACAAGCCTAATCGTGTGACTCGAGCATTTTGATTTTTATCTCGAATCTAACTCGAGCTTTAAAAGTGAAACACAATCGAGTTTAGGCCGAGCTTCGAAGCTCGAATTTCGAGTTGAGCTCGAGTTCGACTATGCTCGATTACACGCCTAATCAAGTTTCAAGTGACAATAATTTAATTAAAAAAATTATTAAAAAATATAATTAAAATATAAAATAGATATATATGCTCTTTTTTATAAAATAAATATTTTATTTTACATATATTTTAAAAAATTACCCATTCCTCACGTAACGTTTTTAAAAAACTATTCATTTATTATATAAATTTTTTATTTTATTTTAAAACATAATTTCTATTTTTTTTTCTTTTTCACTTATATTATGAGTGTCCTAAAATCTAGTCTATGCTTATTATAAAACATCTGATTTAGTTGGTGTCACGAGTAAAATCACACCAACTTAATTAAAAAAAATTATGAAAAAACTAAACAAAATGAATTAATAAAAAAGCTATGTACTTTTTTATTTTTTATTATTTAAAAAATTACAAAAAGTACCCATCTCAATCATAAAAACTACTCAATAACTTTTTTATTTTTAAAACTCACCCACATTGTGAGTGTATCAAATTTTAATCTATATTGTATTTAAAATCCTTGAATTGATGTCACGGGTCAAGTGATACTAACTCAATTAGTGAAATTAATTTAAAAAACTTAAAAAAAGTATTAATAATGATATAAAATTAGAAATAATTATGTATTTTATATTTAAAAAGTTATGATGTGACATAATCTAGTATATATAAAGTGTGTGAATTTGGTGTCACTAGTTATTGACATAGTGAATTTACATAAAAGTTAAGATAAAATAATATAAAGTTTGGAACATTTTTTTTAATATATAATAGTAAAAAAAAATTTACCCATCACATAGTTGCTGCTTTTTTTTTTTCAGAAACATATTTTTTATTTAAAATATTAATTGTTTTTTCATTTTTACTCACATATTTAGTCAAAATCTAATAAATTAAAAAAAATTATCTCATATGATATTTTATGTGTCTACCATTGAAATGATCTCATAGGGCTATTACGTACCCTTTAAAATATAATTAAAAAGATTAAAAAATATAGAAAAAAATATTATAACATCTTTTATAAATTTTAAATTTTTTTATAAACCTGTAAAAATGAACTTTTATTATTAAAAAAATTATAAACCTATAAAAATAAAGTTTTATTATTATTTTATTCCTATCCAAAACAAGATATATAAACGGATCGTTCTACAAAATGCTCTCTAGGAAAGCTTTCCCTACAGGTTTTTTTTTATCATAATATAGCTTCTTCTTTTTTTAATTCTCAAAATACTCTTGTTTTTAAATTAAGTATAATATTCGTTTTTTTAACTAGTTGGGAAATCGTCATGGCCTATAGCGATTTTTCAACTGAAATTTTGTATTTTATAAAAATACAGTTAGGAAATCGCCATGGACCATGGCGATTTTCCAACTGGTAAAATTTATATTTTTAAAAAATACCAGTTGGAAAATCACCATGGGCCATGGCAATTTTCCAACTGTTTTTTTATTTTTTGTATTTTAAAATTTAAAATACCAAGGATAATAAATAAATAAATTTCAAAAAATTTGTAGGCAACGGTCACTTGACTGTTGCCTTCAAATTCCCCCCTAACACCCCAAATACCTATAAATATCCCCCCTCTTCCTCATATTTTCTACAAAAAATCTCAAATTTTTCCTTCTTCCTTCTTCCATACAAAATCTCTTCTTGTTGATTTAAAAATGGCTTCATCATCATTATTGAGGTTGCAAGAGAATCACATATCCTCAATTATATTTAAAGAGGTAAGTAAATGTTTTTAATATTATTTGTATTACATTATCAAATTTTTATAATATTTTAATATTATAGTTTTATAATTTTATAATTATTATTGTTTTGTCATTTTATAGTTTTATAATTTTTATATTGTTTAATTTTTTTAATTATTATAGTTTTTTAATTATTTAATTTTTATAATTTTATAATTATTTTATTTAATTAATTATCAATAGGATAGTCGTAGCGTCTTACGTTCAAGGAAATTTACATTGGAGGACCCGCATCCATAAATTATCAACCACATAAGAAGAGCCGGATTTTATCACACAACTCAAATTCGACGATTTTTGCTACAACCCGACTTTATCAATGCGTTGATCGAACGATGGAGATTCGAGACGCACACTTTTCATTTTCTGTTTGGTGAATGCACGGTAACTCTAGAAAATGTTGCGCTTCAACTTGGACTTTCAATCCATGACAATGCAGTTACAGGCGCATGCTTTCTAGATTGGAATGAAGAGTGTCAAAATCTATTGGGCTCGATACCTCCAGATGAGTACGTATCTGGCTCAATGGTGAGACTAAATTTGTTGAAATCCTTTCAAGATCTCCCATTACACGCAAGTGAAGAACAGATACGATATGGTGCTAGAGCATATATTTTACGTTTAATTGGAGGATTACTAATGCCTGACAAATCGAGCAGTCGGGTACATTTAATATATCTTCCATTACTACGTGATTTAGAGCATACAGCAAATTATATGTTGGGGTTTTGCGTGTTTGGCAGTTTTGTATAGAGAACTGTGCCGGGCTACAGTTCCAGAAAGCCATGACATAGGTGGATGTTTAGTGCTTCTACAATCATGGGCTTGGTACTGGCTGCCATTTCTTGCTCCGCGCGTGGATGTTTCAGCTGTATACCCCTTGCAAGCAGGTACTAATCTTTACTATTTTATTAATTTTGTACGAGCTTGTATTTTTATAGGTCTATTAAGATTTTATATGCATTTTAACAAGTGGAGTCATCGTAGAGATCTTACCAAAACTCCGACCGACCTTGAATGTATACGATTACGACTAGATCGACTAGGATATGATAAGGTAAATGTTTCGATTGTTACATTCAAGTATTTTTGTATTTAATCCATATGAAACTAATAATTTGTAATAATTATTCGCAGTTTCTATGGATGCCATATTCTTCAAATGAAATTATGGCATGCCTCCCATTGGATGCCTACAATAATTATAATATATGGAAAGCAAACACAGCATTGATATGCTTTTCATATGTAGAGTGGCACCACACTGACAAGGTGTTGCGACAATTTGGGATGCAACAACCAATTCTGCAAGCACCGGTGAACCTTGATAAGGTTCACAAGATTAACATGCATGGGCGTCATGAAGAATTCTGATCTACGAAGTATCAACAATGGAACCATTGGTGGGATATATATTCTAAACAAATTACGATAGGTTATCCGATTGTTGATAATAATTTCAACCCATCTGATAATTACATAGGATGGTATTAAATGAAGGTCGGCCTTTTGTTTGTCCACCGTCGGGGTATGAGGATGTTAGGAGTATGTCATTTACCGGACGAACTTCAAATCCGGTCCCTCTTACACAGGAAATGGAAGCTTCTAGACCTAGCGGACAACGTGGGCGGACGCGTCAACCGACCTCATCACATGCATCGGAGTTCACTGCACCGAAGATGTCATTTAGTAATCCTAAACCTGAACGGGACATGGAGTACTATCCAGTCATCATTATTCCATTAATCACCCTGGATATGATGTTGATGAGTGTTGCCGACCATCACCGCCAATGACGAGGTTAGATTACCAGCTCCCCATCCCAAGTCCAAGTTCAGCATACCTAACTACAATGTATCAGTTTGGAACCCCTGTGTCAGTATTTGATGATACATCATTTGTGGGTCCATCTAGCAGTCAGGTTTCCTTTATGAGTGGACTAGGTGTTGGCTCCTCCAGCAGTGGGTTTCAAATTTTTGATACAGAAGAAATGGCGGATGACATACAACCAGAACCAGTGATGGTTACAGCAAAAGGTCGTGGTTGACCGTGAATACGTGCCACTGACGAGGTTGAACGACGGGTCCAACCACCACGCAATAGGAGATATCGACACTGTTACTCATCACCACGTGATCCGAAAGCTCCTCCATAAATAATTAAAATAAATGTACTTTTATTAATATAACGAGAATAATGTATTTTAAATTTGTGATATATAAATTTATATGTTTTGCATTTCATGTTATTTATTTTAAATTTGTTGGGAAATTAATTTTTATTTTTAATTTTGTTATTTATTTATTTATTATTCAATATATTTTTAAATACTCAAAAATGTTTTTATATTTTAAACTTTTAAAAATAATTTTAAAAAATATGACTTGATAATATTTATTTAAAATCTAATCCAAATTAGGTTAAATTTATAAGTTTCACAAATAATTCGAGAATAGATTTATTCATAATTGCATAATTACTATCAATGTAATTATGCGACTGTCATTGCATTGATGGATCATTTTGGGAAATTATTGGGAAATTATTTTTTATTTTTAAATAAAAAAATTGTTGATAAATTAAATTTTATTTTAAATTTTGTTATTTATTTTTTTTAAAGAAATAAATAAAAAGCAAAAAAAATTGGGAAATTAATTTTTATTTTTTTATTTATGTTTTTTTAAAAAAAAAAAGAAAAAAAATTTGTTGATAAATTAATTTTTATTTTAAATTTTTTTATTTATTTTTAAAAGAAAAATTAAAATGAATAAAATTTTGTTTTTTTTTTTTTTTTTTTCTACCGTTGGTATTTTAAAATACTAAAATAATAAAAAAAAAACAGTTGGGAAATCGCCATAGCTCATGGCAATTTTCCAACTGAAATTTTGTATATTTTTTTAAAATACAGTTGGGAAATCGCCATGGGCCATGGCGATTTCCCAACTGGTATTTAAAAAAAAAAAAAAAATTACCAGTTGGGAAATCATCATGGCCCATGGCGATTTCCCAACTGTATTTTTAAAAAAATAAAAATTTTCAATTGGAAAATCGCCATGTGCCATGGCGATTTCCCAACTAGTTAAAAAAAATGGATTTTGATACTTAATTTGAAAACAACAGTATTTTGAGAATTAAAAACAAAAAGCAATATTATGATAAAAAAAAAAAAAAACCTTCCCTGCACTCCACAATAAGTTTACGGTTTCCAACGATAAACAAGATATATAAACGGGTACTTTTACATAGAGGTGGTAAAATAAATCCAAATTCGAAAATCTGCTCGAAAAAAAAAATTAGAATTCGAACTCACCTAAATTTGATTTGACTAAAAAAATTAAAAACTTGAATCTGAAAAAACGCGTACCCAAGACCGACCCAATCATAAATCCGAATTTAATACTAAAAATAAGAATGATCGAATTGTAATTAAATAATTTTTTATAATACAAATTATCAATTTTATTCTAATCTCTTTTTTATTAATTTATTTAAAAATAAAAATTAATATATATTAAAATGCTAACTTTATCACAATATTATATTTTCTACTTGTAATTTTAACCTCTTATGTCTTGGGAAATCCACCATCTAAATGAATATATGTATTGTCTAATTGTCAATAATTAATTTAAAAATTAAACTTGTCTTAAGATAATAATATAAGAAAAATTAATTTATGTGTAGATGATTGAGTTGTGAACAAAAGATAAATATTTTTTTTAGAACCGTAAAGAATAAAATAGTGATTATTTTTTAAAAATCATTTAAAAAAGTTTTTTTAGGATAAAATTGAAAGTATCTAAAATGGTGATTATTATGTTTATATATTTCATTATTCTTAAATTTTAATGTAAAGTTTTATTTAAATCTCATATATTTGCATATGTGATATGTCTAAAAATTGTTTAAAATAATATATAAAAAATTATATTATTAACTAATGAGTTATAAGCCTACAAACAATCATACTAATAATTATATTACTAATTTTATATAAGATAATGAAATAAATAAAAAATTTAAGAAATCAAAAACTCAATTAGTATGAGATCCAAAAATTAACATGATACTTATATAGTTATATTACTAATTGTTTGCTTTTCTTTTATGCCTAGACTTAATTAGTTTATTTATATTTCGTATTCTTTTAGAATGTACAAATTTCTTTTTTAAGTTATTATTTTTCTTTAATCACAATATAATTATTTAATAAGAATCATGATATTATCTTATATATCCGGTGTCATTCACGTGTCAAATCGTAACGTGTCTAAAATTATCATGTCTACCAAACCAGTATATCATCTCATTTTCATTGATCATTATTATTTAATATTTTACTATTCAAATGATAAATTATTAAAATATTAAAAAATATACTATATATATCAAGTAATTTTTAATCATGATTTATGAAAAAAATAGTTTTAAATTAAGATTAGATCATTAAGACAAATAATTGAATAATAACTAATAATAGTATTTTTTTTTTTTGCATTGCTCTTAAACCTTAATCTTATTTATTCTTCAAATATAGCCATTTGTCCATTTTGATTTAATTATTAGTGTGTATAATTATATTCATATGTTTGCACGATATAAATCATAATGTATGTTGAATATTCGTGTTCATCGAATCAATTGTTTTAAATATCAATATGATAATATATTTTCTATAATTAATTATGTAACAAATTGATTTTATAAAACAAATTAATTTTATATCTTTTTGGTGTTAACAAATATTGATATTAACATATAAATATAATTAAAAATATTATATTATATAAAAAATTTACTTAAAAATAATAATTTATTTTTGAATTTAAACATTTAAATTACGTAATAATTATTATATCTAACAAAAAATAAAAAAAATAATGTAAAACCTGAACCCGAAAAGATTCGACCCCAAAAAGATCCAAATCCAAAAAGTCCAAACCCAAAATAACCCGACCTGAACCCATCCGAACCCGTTTAATTCGCTTTTACCAGTTTTACCAGTTTATCAATTTCCAATCATAGCCAAAGGTGAACGTTAGCTTAATTCGGTTAAAATTTTCTAGAATCAAATTAATCAAGGTTATATAATTATTAATTGAATGGATAGAACTCTGTTGAATTAATTAGTTTCCATTAATTCGGCCGATTAATTGAATTAATTGAAATTTAATTGATAGTCTCAAGTCTAAATTCTTACATTAAAACTAAAATGTAAGAATGGAAACAAAACTTTTAAATTATGAAATAATATCCCAAACCTTTAAAGTCGTGGATGTAAGAAAAACAAAGATATATGTGCAACAAAAAAATCAGCAACCAAAATCTTAAAACCATTTAAAAATAAAAGATTTTTTATTAAAAGAGATTTTTCAATATTTTTTAAAAATAATTTCCGACGTAGCGGGGATCACATTCGAGTTTATAGATTAAACTAAAGACTCTTTTCTAAAGTGATTCTTTGAATTTGCATCCCACTCTCTAGGAAGCAAATTAATTTTAGATGGTTATGATTAGATTCATCCTTATAGTTTTCATCAAATCATGTATGTAGATTAATACATGTATCTTTGTTTATGTACTTAATGACATGTATCCTTAAGACTTAAATGTAGGCAATACATGTATCTCAAAAAAATTTAACATATAGGCCATATTAAGTTAATTTCAACCTTCTCCCACTTGGCCCATATAACCTAAGACTATATAAGTGAAAACTATAACCGTATATGGCCATTGTAATCAGTTATAGTCTTAAAACTTCCACTCAAAATAAAGAGATTAAGCATGAATCATGTCAGTTGTATCTATATGAAAATGAAACACTCCCTTCCATGCATCACAATGTACAATACTCTTTAAATGAGTACTACCATATGATCTGAATGACCCTTATACTGAATAGCCAACAATTAATCCTTTGGTCATAGTTAGGCTCAGCAAACATTAGTTCAGTACTAATATGTAGAATCCAATTCATGCTTTTGAATATGATTTTTAGTTCAGTATTAATATGTAGAATCTATATCAAACACATATTTATATCCTATATTCACTTTTGAATCCAGCAAACATCAACATGTAAAAGATAAAAGAAGTAACATAAATTTAATTTTAAAAAAGAAACGGCAAAAGCATTCCATATATCTTCCTCGGTATAACAACAAAATCCTAGAGATTTGAACGTCTTTTGCCCAAGACACCCAATCAGAAACTAAAAAAAAAATTATACCATAATACGAACATTAATGCATTAAGGTGGCCATTTTGGGAACTCCTTAAAGTTTCTCATTCATAGCACAGTCTCTCCTCGTTAACTTAAGTCAATAAAAATGGAAGGCCACCCTAAGAATAAAACAGATATTTAGTAGAAATTAAATTAAGGACCTTTCTTTCTACCAAAGGCATTTACTTGGAGGTAGATAATCTAGACACTAATTTATGCAGATCAGAATCCAAAATCATTTTAAACAACGTGCCAGGCTGCCACCACCAGGATTCTAAATAGTAGTTGATTACAGATTGCTTCAGACTAATGGATTTGTGGTGGAGGGTCCATAATTATTCATCATTCCAGTCCAGGATCCCAAGTTGTTCATCATGTATCCGTAAGTGTCTTTCCCAGCGTCAGAACACCCTTGGTCTTGCCAGTCAAGGGACAAGAGTTTGGTGTTTGGCTTTACATCCGTTGCATGATCATAAGGAAGCATTATCCTCTGGCAGGTGTCCATGAAAGTACCACCATTGCCATCAAGGGACATCCCATATGGAGAGCAAAAGCCATGGAGATTTGGTGCTAACCCATTACTCATATCCCCAAGTCCCCCACCAACCATACCCATCTCACCATTCCCCATAAAATCATAGTTCCTAGAGCTCCCAACTATGGCTTCAAGCTTACTCTCCATGAAATCAATCGGCCTTGGATTTTCAAGCAGAGAATTGTATTTATTGTCCATGAAGTTAGTATTAGTACCATGAGTACCAAGCATGTTTTTAAGGTGAGAAAGGTGCAGTTCAGGTAATGAAAGGTGAAGATCAGTGGGATTATGAGAAGATGATCCAGGGTTGTTGTTGGCTGATTGATCATTTGATTTTTTAGTGGCAACTTTCTTGTTCTTTCTACAGCCTCCACCAACAGGAATGTTCCTTAGCGTCCCTCCCTTGGTCCAATACCTCCTGCAAGTCTTGCAAAAGTACCTCGGCTGGGAGAGACTGTAATTGTTGTAGTAGCAAAATTTGGTTTGCGTTGAGTCACACCTGGGGCACTTGAGAACTTGATCATGCTGGGGTCTTAGCCTCCTTTCTATCAACGGCCTTGAGCATGTGAGCATATCCCCAGATGGGGATGAAGAATCCATTCCAGACTCCTCGTGAATCGTTCCCTAAACATGGAAAACAAGGAAGTAGTGGAAAATGCATAAGAATTGTTAATTCAAACCGGTAATCTATCATCTATAATATTAGCACTAGACATTCTTTGTCCTTTTCAGGCGGTAGGTAATGCAATGACTAAATATTCCTTTATCCTTTTCACATATCTAACTAGATTGTCTGAATGCAAAAATACAAACTACACTACTATACCAGTAGAGTTGTACAATAATTGCAAAACGAAACCCAAGAAGGAAATTCCCTAGTTTAAGCTACCAAATCGACAGAAAACAGTTGACAATATTTCTGCTAGCTAGTTTGCCTTATTCTAATAGTAGTATAACGTATAACGTCTAATGCACAAATTCAATGTTGTTTGAACTTCAAAACAAATGAGAATTAATGCGTTTTCATTTGTCTAAACTTCTACGCACATTCTTGTTGCTGCTTCTTTCTTTCATACCGAGTACTCCAAAATCTTTCGTGCCATTTCAAAAGTTCAAACACAAATTAAGCTCTTCTAATTAACACTGTTTCATATGCATGGACTCATGCTGATTATAGCTAAATGCTTAGAATATCCATACCTGAAGCCAGTCGGATGAATCCATGCAAACTTGGAGAGAAGTAAGACCCATTAAACAAAAACAGTTTCCAACAAAGACAGAATAGCAAATGTGCAAAGAAAACAATTAATCTCTGCTAACTAACACTTCATTCAGTTCTAAACATGCCAACAAACACTATAGAGAAAGGGAGAGAGAGCACAAGGGTAGAAGAAGAAGAGAGAAGAGAGAGTCAGGGAAATCAGAAATGGAATGGTTTGTCAGCTAAAGGAAGGGGGAAGGAGGCTGTGAATAAGAAGGAAGAAAAAGGCACGAGTGTAGACTAGTCGTCGGTGAGGTAAAACAATATATTTGATGGGCCCACAATGCTGTCCAATCTAAGGACACAAGGCCCACTTACTAGCTCCTTGACTAACACTCAGATAGCAAATCAAGGACCCTGATGTCACCTTGGTCGTCCTGTTGGGATAACCTGAGCCGTAGGATCATTGGTTAGAGTACGTCAGAAATATCGGCGTAGGCGTCACACTAAAAACACAGACTCGTGTTTGACGTGACCGACCAACAAGAGGGCGAAGAGAGAATAATAAATTTTTTTGTGGGTTTTTCGATAAAGAAGGAAGGGAAGGGCATACCGAAAGAGCACTCCATTTGCGGGACCAAAAACGAGTGGAAGGAAGGCCCCACTCTCTCTCTTTCTACACGCAAAGAATCGATTCTGCTCACCCCCCATCTTATCACGTGCCTTCCCCCGATTGCTAATTCTATAGTTATATTATTCGGATTCGAACCTGAATATTAAATATAGATATATATTTAATATGAATATATTTAATTTTTTTTAAAATTTTATTTTTTTAAAAATTATATTTTTATATTTATTTTTAAATATATGTTGGATATAAAATTATTAAAAAAAAAAAAATGGGGCATAATAGTTCTATAGTATGAATCCCTCTACGTTTCTCTTTTGCGAGTAATCTCTTTTTCCCTAGTGCATTTGCTTGCTCCACTTCGACTAACTACAGTCATTTGCTTAACTTGGTCAGATTTCTGGCTTACTTAGTCAGATGCATGGCTTTATCCCGTGGTTTGGATTTGCCTAGACACAATTGAATTTCTTTCATTGGTCCGATATTCTTCAATATATATATATATATATATATATGCCCTGTTCTCATGTTTTCAATTGGATTATGGACATTGAAATTTGAAGGAAATAAAATAAATAAATAAATAAATAAAATCTCATTTTACCTATTAAACCACAGTTCCAAACCATACCCAAATGCATGATTTTTTTTTTTTTTTGATAAAATATTTGGTTGTTTTGAACTGTCTCGGATGATTGCTTCAATATTAGCGTTTAAATTCATAGCCAAGCTAACCCTATCTTCCCTGTTGGTGAAAAATAAGTGAAACCTACAAAAAGATAAGACAGAGAGAATGAATACTTTTATCAAGATACGCAGTTCAAATGAAAATTCCACCAGCTAGGCAGCTTTGGTTCTTGGATTCAAAAACCAGACAAATATTGAATAGAGCACTTGATGGCTAGCTAGAACATGCGATGCTTTGGCCTTATATGCCTCACGTCACCGTACACCTGACAGTTCCTCACTTCCTTGGAGTAAGTAAGGGGTATGGATCAGTTCACCATGGCCACACAGTAAAATCATCATTAATTTTTCTTTAGGATCAAAATCTTTTTTATTGGTTCAGGAAACAATGATCTCCCAATGATAAATTGATAACCCACTGCCCTTTTTTTCTCTTCTCCCCCTTAATTTCCAAAAAGGAAAGCAAGGTTATTGGGAGGGACAGTAACTAATCATTTGTTAATTCATTAAGTAGCTAAACTTATGATGCTTGTGTTGAAATCTTAAAATTTGTACTAATAATGTATTTGCTAAGAATGACTAATGTGAAATTCGAGCTTAACTTGATTAGTTCGTATAGTTATTTTTCGAATTTTAATATCTGTAATTTATTTTTTTTATATATAAAAAAATATAAATAATGTGAAAGAAGATTTGGGTTGCTTTTTGAAATATACTAGGAACTGTGGAATATTTCAGCCACTTGAGAGAGACTGGCCAGCAGTTGTCATCGTTTACATAGAATAATGATACTGGACTTGGAGTTATCTATGTTTGCCTGATGGTGACAAAAATCAATGTGAATTCATCGCTTTGGACTTGGATCGATCAAGATGTTAGTCGCTTCTTTTGTAAGAAAAACGTATTGTCAAATTAACCCTTTGGAAGTGAGAATGGCTTTGGTCCAAAACAAATCGAGTGGGGAGGAAAATGTTGCGATATGCATGCTTGCATATTATATGGGTCGGCTATGCAACATACTTTTCTTATGTTTTCTATCTTTCTTCTTCAAAACTAAAAGTGGAAGGATCAATTTTCTGCTATGGATTTAGATTAAATTTTTTTTTTTATTATTTTATAAATGAGATACCAAATATTTCAAAGTTTTCCCTTCAAAACTGACATTTGCAAGTTAAAATTTTAGTCTTGTTTTTTTTTTTTTTCATAAATTTTCAACCCAATTGGATGTCAAACTAAACATATGTTTATATAGCGAAACATTTAATTTAATAATAAGTAGGTAATTGATGTTTAAGGGAAATAAAAATTGAATGAACCTAGAGTTTAATCTAGTTGAGTCATGTAAAGTCATTTTTAAAAAGTGACATTCAACAGATCTAAAATTCGGATTCTAGCATCTGCAATCTCATCTTCTTTTCTAACATAATTTTCAAATAAATTGCTAAGAGATTTTTTGCCCAATCACATTGTCAAACTAAAGTATGAATTTGAGAATTTGAATTTGGATTTATTTGCTATATAAATTGTGATAATGAAATGCATACATTAGTTAAAATTGAACATGATTGTATTTTTAAAAGGTATAAAAACATGAATTTCAAATTCACAAATATCTATAGGTATTTCAGATTCACCACTACATAGGCATCTAACAAATCCATGAATTTGAAAAATAATCATGAATGTTATATTTACATGTGTTTTACTATACAATTACACTATTTTTAAAATCCAAATTCAATATCTGAAATTTAAATTTTTAAACGCAATCTAAATGAATTTGATTCAATAATCGGTTTTATTGCTCAATTCAAATAGATCATCATACTTTGCTTCAAAATTATTCCTCTTTATCAAATTAGTAATTATATACCAACAAAGAAAGTGAAAAATCTAGCTTCAGGTTCACGGTACCGCCACATAAATCTTGAATCAGTTCTTACAAACCTGCAGTTTGCTTTTATTTGCTTTATTTGCTTTTCAAAGATCAGCCTAGAGTTCAGGAAAAGCCATTAATTAATTCATCTCATCTATATAATTAAAAGATAATTTTTTTTATCTCACTTTATAATTAAAATATTGAGTCTCTATTTATCTTCTCCTCCTTTATCCTTTGAAACCCATAATCTTTTGATATTAAGATTATAAGTAAACAACATTGTTACACGTATACCCTATTAGAAAAGACAGAACGTCACGATCTTATCTTTGTCAAGGCTCAAAGGTGAACTCAAAAAAATAAACCGAGGGAGCCACTGAGGATTATAGCCTTGTCCAAGATTAGGTTACCTGCTCACTCGTTAAATTCGATTCGAAATTAGATCAATGTGATATAATTTTTTTTAATTTGGACCGATACAATTTTATTCAAATTATTATTTAATTAATAAAAATATTTTATTTAAATTTAATTATAAAATATATAAAAATTAAAATAATTTTTTAAAACTAAAATTTTTAAACAATAAAACAAAATTTTCAAATTTGACCAATGGAATCAAACTTAAAATAAATAATTTTTTTTTTACTATTTAAACTTAATTTGAATCGATCAGACCCGTAAACAGAATGTCCAAAAGCAGATGTATAGTGAAAACCATCAGACTTTTAAAATGAAACCAGGTGGCTTTTAGCTTTAGCCATATAACAAATTATATATTATACATATAGGAGAATCAAGCAAATTTCATGAGGTGGCGAGGGGAGCACGGCAGTAGCATGGGCATCCGGTTTGATAAAATCATTCATAAGAGAATCTGGTGTGGTCCTCAGCATGATGGAATGATGGTCAAACAATCCAATCTCGTAAAGAGTGCAGCCAGTCTGGGTTCTCTAAGGGCCTAGCTTTAGAGGGAAGGGACAATGAGAGTCTTATCATTGATCCTATGCTTTTTCAGGCCACATGGAAGGCAATGATGCACCCCAACAGCAGGTTTCTGATCAAAGATCAACTGGGTTTCGGGACCATGATTGCATGGGAACAACTAAAAAAGGTTTCTGCAATTGATGTCATTGTCTCTTGATCCAACGGCGTGGTTGCTTTTTATTAGGCAATAACACTTGGAACAGTTGCCAAAGTCGGTGAGAGAGATTTTAGGTTTTAGTGTGAAAACAAAGTGGATAAAATTAAATAAAAGTAAGAATACATAAAGGTCGCAAAATGAACCCGAATTCGAAAAAGCTCGAACCCGAATGGATCCGAACTCGAATGGGCCCAAACCCGAATGAGCCCGAACCCGAATGAACCCGAACCCGAATGGACCCGAACCCGAGACCGGCCCGAACCCGAATTTAATACTAAAAACAAAAATAATCAAATTTCAATTAATTTTTTTTTTTTACAAAACAATAACTTTAATTATTAATTTTATTCTAATTTTTTTTAATAATTTAATTAAAATTTAATATATTATATATATGTTATAACGGTTTTTCGTCCGCTAAGACGTTTTTGAAAACACAAATGGAGTCGCCACCAATCTTTTTTGCTAGGTGTGATTGGCCACCTATTAAAACCGGTTTTAGTAAAATATTTTAAAATTAATTAAAACATTTTGTAAAACCAATTTCGAAGTCCGCGCTTTGAACCAGAGAGTAAAACATAATTGGGTTCGGGAGTCGGTTACGTGCGGGGAAGGATTAGCAACCCCGCAACGCCCGTTTAGAAAACGGTACCATTTAATCAAGTGTTATCTTAAATCTCGATTTAATAGACTTGACATCGCTATTTAAAAATAATTCTCTTTTATTTTTATTTTTTTTTAAAAAAAACATGTTTATTATTTTTTGAATTTTTGGAACTGTTATTATTTTTTAAAAAAAAACGAAAGTGAACATAAATTTGTTATCGAAAATACTCATTAAATATTCCCAACACTCTTGGTGGTATTTAACGAGATATTCTCACCTCGAGATATCTTAGGAATCACAACCGTGATATCGTTCGAATTCCGTCGTCGGCAATTTACATCCATTTTTTTTATTTAAATGAGTATGATGCGAATATTTAAATATCGGATGCACACGACTTAGCATATAAGACGTATGATTAAATACCGAACTATAAGATTAAAAATGCAAATCATAATGTTAAAAACACGAGCATGGCCACATATCGAGCGGATAACATTCACTATTTATTCATTTTTATTATTTCCATCTTTTTATGAATTTTTGTATTGAGCTTGTCGCTAAATACTCCCACCACTCGTGGTGATATTTAACGAAATTCTCTCACCTCAAGATATCTTAGGAATCACTACCGTGACGTCCTTTGAATTCCGTCGTCGGTAATTCACATTTCTTAAAACCTTTTTTCTTTTTGAAAAGTAAATTAAAATGCTTTTAATAATTATTTCAGAAATAAAAGAAATTATCTATGTAAGAATAATTCTCGAATCACTCCTTTTCGATAGTATTTCGATTACTATTCTTACTCGGACCATTTCAAAGAACGATTGATGCTCCGACCATCCCGAGAAAGAAATCCGTTTTTAGAGAATTTTATTTCCCGTTTTTTTTTTTACCTGAAGCGGGTCGGGTGCGCGGACCCCAGGTCGACCCGCGGGTCGACGTGCGGGTCACCGCCACCCGCTCCAGGGGTTATAAAACCCCTTCTTTTTTTTCTCTCTCTTTCCTCCCTCCTCTCTCTAAGTGTTCAACCCCCAAAATCCCAGAAACCACCCCCAACCCAGAAACCGATGCCGAACCACCGCACCGTCCACCGTCCATCGTCGTCGGCCGCCGTTCACCGGTGGCCGATCACTTCCGAAATTAGCCCAAACTGTTCCTCTTTCTCTCTTCTTTCCCTTTTTAACCTTAGATTCTTCAAAAAATACCCAGAATGACCTAGATCTAGGCCCAAAGCCGAATGGGCCCGAACCCGAATGGACCCAGACCGAAAATGATGTAAAACATACCCGAACCCAGACCAAACCCGAACCCAGACCGAACCCGAACCCGAATGGGCCCGAACCCGAATGGGCCCGAACCCGAATGAGCCCGAACCCGAATGGGCCCGAACCCGAATGAGCCCGAACCCGAATGGACCCGAACCCGAATGGATCCGAACCCGAATAAGCCCGAACCCTAATGAGCCCGAACCCGAATGAACCCGAACCCGAATAAACCCGAACCCGAATGAACCTGACCCGAACCCGCCCAATTGCCACCTCTAAGAATACATATCACAGGTGTCAAGGGTTAGAGCAGACAACAGTAAATTGATCGCAGGAAACACCATAGTTTTAAATTGCAGTGGTGGATTCATCGTGGATAGTTGCGATATCCACTCTTGCGAATGTTACGTAATGTTTATAATTATTATGGATGTGAATATTTGTTAAAAAATCATAATTTTTTTTATTTATATATATATATATTTTAATATCATATTTTATTATTTTAACATTTATATGATTTTATATGAATATTTTTTGATTTTATAAAAATATAATTTTATAAAAAATATAAAATTGTTGAACTTATATTATTTTTATGACACCAAAACCCTCTTATAATCTTGTCTGATGAATTTACTTAAAGTATTTTAAGTTTAGAATTTGCTATGCATTTCAAAAATTTATGTTGAGCATTCAAATGGCTTGACGAGGCAATTTGAATGTCATAGGCAATTTTTCAAATAGATTGGCCTTACAATTTAGGCATTTGAATGCCTCTAAGCATCTGAATGCTCTCTAACACTATCTATTCGGAATATATATATATATATATATATATATATGTTTAGATTCGTTAATCGGAGAGAGACTGGAGAATGAAGATAAAACTTAAAAAATTGAAGATAAAAGATAAAACTTAAAAGATTGGAGAAACAAAAAGAGAAAGAACAAGATTCCCACCAAGTAGAGGTGTTCATAGGTCAAGTTCCGGTCGAGTTTAAGTATAGTATCAACATCACATATACTTGCCTAAATTCAGTCCAAAATATGGGTCTCAAATTCTGACAAGCCCACGCATATTTGTAAATGAATAGTCAAAACCCATTTAGGTCCGCCCATTTTTTTAGAAAAAATTAAATAAATATGTTATTTTTTATTTAATTTTTTTTCTTTTATTAAGTTCTAAAACATAGATAACTTAAAATATTTTTAAATGTTTACAATATAATATTATATATATTTATTCTTTATATGATATAAATTATATAATATATATAAAAATAAAAATAAAATATTATATATTATATAAATGGAAGATGAGCCGAGCCAGATCGGGCTCAAGCTTTGATTGTTGGAGCCAAGGTTCGACCCATTTTTTAAACGGACTTCATTTTTTTGTCAAAACCCATATTTTAAGTCTAATATTTTTGTCCAAACTCTTCAAAATATCGAGCGAACCTTCAAGTATTGATGAGTATCCGACCCTTGAACATGTCTACCACCAAAACTAACAAGATACTATTTTCAAACCAAAAAAAATATTTTTCTCTTTTCTTTTTCTTCCAAAGTCTATAAAAAACTAAAATTTTATTTTATTGTTTTCTTTTAGAAAGAAATGCTTGTTTTTGTTGAACGGAAAATCTGTAATGTTGCGGCATTACGCCGATTTTTTTTTATCTATCGCGACGTTATGGTTATGATTCGGTATTTCAGATGTGTAATTGGTAAAATGCAATGTGCTGACTATAATTTACATTATGATGCAATCATTACGTTGCGTAACGGTTGCATTTTAGAACTATGAGAAATGTTCTCGTCCTAAAGAACTTCATCCGCAACAACAAAAAAAAGCAAAGACAATCACCGGTCTTCAACCATACCCACCTCCACTGGGCATGAACGAAAAGTGATTAGGAGCAAGCTATGGAGAGCCTATGAACCACCCTTTCTGGTAGCGATGGAGATAACACAACAGTAACTGACACTAGTGAAATCTCCATCATTCACGCCAAAGAAGACACTACAAGAGAAAACCTTTTGGTGTTCATGGGCTGTTATGAACTCTAGATTATTATATTTATGAGTTAAGGTATGATTCTTAATAATATGTTTGTTATACAATTTCTTAATCACATTAAAAGTTTACAAATATAAACTTGAAGAATTTGACTATCTCTTTGATTTATTATGTTTTATTTTTCACTACATTCATGTTGATGTTCATGCTCATGCTTATGTTCATGTTCATGTTTAAATTTTAATTGTTATTATTTGAGTATGAGGCCAAATCCATCATGGGGATAGTGATGTATTTAATGAGTTAAACATCATGAATATTTATTTTTTTTAATATCACAAATTTTATTATCTCATAAAATATATGACAAAAGTTCAAATGTCACAAAACTCGTTTTTAAGGCTTTTTATGACATATTTTCTAATTTTTCATGAACTATATAATGACAGTTCATTAAATATCTTAATTAGTCTTTTAAAGCAATTATTGAGACAAAAACGAAACATCACTACATGACTAATTTTTTCCTTTACAAAATTTGCACACAAAGATTTTTTGACTGATGGTATTATCAATAGAATTTTGTCTGGGATACTGATGTTATCGGTGGAAATCCATCGTCAAAAGTACTATTTTTTTTTTTACGAAAATACAGCCTCTCGCGACGAAATTTCGTCGGTAATATAGTTTTACCAACAGATTTTCGTCGATAAGCCCCTATATTACTCAAATAGACAGTCAATTTTAATTTGCATCCAAATAAACCCTTAACTTTTAATTTGTTTTCAAATAAACTCTTAACTTTTAATTTGTATCCAAATAAACTCTTAACATCAACAAACTTTTAATTTGAAATAAGGGTTAGCTTATTTGGATATAAATCAAAGTATAAAAGGTTATTTGAAAACAATAAAAGTCTAGGGGTTACTTTTTAAAAAATAAAATAGTTCATGATTTTTTTTTAATATTTTAGCGCAAAATTATTTTCTTCTCTTTTCCTTTCTCTCTATCTTCCACCTATCTCCCCGTCCCCTTCATCATAGCCAGATCTAACCAACACTGGCCGGATCTAGTCGCCTGAAGTAGGATTCGGCTTCGGTCGACCGTTTCGACTTAAAAACAGGTCGGAATTAGCTTGAAACAAGTTGAATATGCCTTAAAGAGGTGGCACCTCCGACCTATTTTCACGTCAAAACGGTCGACCCTAGTTGGATATGGCCTCTGTTAAACCCAATGAGCCCTCCAGGCCTATTGTTAAGCCCAATGAGCCCTCCAGGATGTGGACTAGGGAAGGAGACCCAAGAATGGGCTCGCCAGGCTTCAAACCAGTCAGGGCTCGCCAAACCTTGAACTACAGGGAGACCCTTACCACCCATCACTTCGAAAGGCCACGTGGCCTCTCCGACAGTCGCTTCACCTATCACTTCGTCGCCCATCACCTCAGAACCCACGTGGGGCCTCGACCGCTGCACCATTTCGCTGATATTGTCGACCACTTGTTCCTAAACAGGCCATGACACGTGGCGCGCGATGACCCCTCAGCAAAAGTATAAATAGCCCCTCAAGGTCAACCCAAAGACTCTACACACCTTCGCACTAGACATTGTTGCTCTGCCTCCATTCTTGCCTTCCTCCAGTCCTCTCCATTGCATCCCACCTAGGTAACCACCTCACACCAAAAAAGACATTCAACAATTGGCGTCGTCTGTGGGAAAAGACATCCATGTCTCTACCACCATCGTCACAGCAAAACACTGAAGGTTCGGGCACTAGCGCCCCTAACGATCCCTCCTCTAGCAAACTTCCTCTCACCAGCTTGCATCGAATTCCAACACCCAAAACTACCATTTCCCTAACCCTTGGTTCCAGCATCCATACTTCCCCCAAAACTACTACCAAAATCTACTCACAGCCAATTCCCCCAATATTCTCCACCACCCCCAACCTGAAGCATGAAACCCCTTCAACTGCTCAGGGGGGGCCACCGCTCACATTCTGGCGCAACGGCCTCCGCGAGTTATTTAGCAGGCACTCAAACTGATGCAATAGAACAAGCTAGCATCACCCTTATACTCGAAATTGGCACTATCTAGGGTGGTCGGGATCCACCACGCATGCAACAAGAAATCCCATTAGTCTCTTCCGGTTACAGGATGGCCATTGACCCCACTTTGCAACTACCTAATGTTCCTCTCTTCCCATCACCCTTACCATACTTTGACCCCATGCAACATGCTTTGATAAGCCAAATACAAACACTTCAAGCCTAACTGGTAGAGCAACAAAGAACTGCACGCCAAACAACCAACAACTTAATGAACTTCGAAGAACCAATATCGAGACCAAGAAGAAGAAAGTAGTAGCTCATCCTCACAAGGAAGCTGCCAAACAGGGCCTAACCGAACGCGAAAGAACAATCGTGAACCATCTCTCGAAAGGTGAGTCCTGATGCCATAAGAAAGGCGAACACAGAATAGAAAGACTAGGACAAATACTGGGGCGACAGCTATCGCGAATGTTAAGGCTCAGATGGTGACCCTACGAAAAGAAGTTTATGGAATGATAAAGGATAGGGTGAAGAGATAGAATGGATGAGTGATGACAGCAGCCCTTGATAGTGCAGATTTGGCAGGAGTACGTGCCCACGTCCATAAAATTGTCAAAAGAAACTTATGACGGAACCAAGGACCCCGCGGACCACCATATTTAGTATAAGAATTACATGGACCTGCTCGGAGCGAGCGATGTCCTCAAGTGTCGAGTGTTTTCCATGACGTTGCGAGTGCACGCCAGAACTTGGTATCACTCATTGCTGGCGAACTCTATCGACAACTTTGAGAAATTGGGCAGAATGTTCATCACTCACTTCCTCGCCAACAAAGCAACCTTCAAAAACCCACCAGCCTATTGGTAGTCAAACAGAAAGAAAGCGAATCCCTAAGAGAATACATCTGACAATTTAATTCCGTTACAATGAAAATCAAGGACCTACATGATGACTGGGCCATACAAGCTGATGCACCCAAAAGAGTGTAACTTATTTAACCTTGCACTAAAAAGATCAATTGTAAGTATAATGATTAGCAAGGGTCGAGTCCTCAGGGATTGGGTTTTAATCTATGAGTTATTAGTTTATAACTTACGTTCAAAGAAAACAATAAAAGAAAAGGGGTTTTTGAAGCCAGATTTAAACTAAAGTAAATAATAAGAATAAGATGCAAGGCGGTATAACCAGCCAACAAAAATATATATACTAAATTAGGCGGTATAACCAGCCAATAAAAATATATATACTAAATTAGGCGGTATAACCAGCCAATAAAAATAAAACAAAGTTAATATACAAATTAGGCGGTATAACCAGCCAATAAAAATAAATATACTTTTAAAAACAAGCAAACTAGAAAAATAAGAAAACAAGTAAGTAAGAAGAATCAAATATGAAAAATATGGTTAAGGTTTCATTCTCCACCACTAGACATCATTAAGAATCAATTTCAGATCTATCAATATCAACCAACTATCAAAGTTAACAACCGTAGATAACAACAAGCTCTGTTATCCCAATCTTTCCTTAGTTTGTCGTTAAATAGAACAAGCTCTCTATTTAATCTCTAACCATTAAACAACCTAGAATAAGCTCTCTAAATTCAATTTAATGACAGCTTTATGATGAGAAAGATAGGTTGATCTAAGCAACAAACACATAAGCTCGGATTGTTCAACTTAGGTTATGTTCCACTTTGCAATTATTGAAAACTTGACCATAATCATTAATCACAAATTGCCACTTATGAATAGGAAATCAAGACAATTACACGGATCAAGATTCCTAAACTAGCAATAGATAATTATCAAGATCTATCTAGTTGTACACCTAAATAAATCAAGACAACATCATGAACAATTCTTGTAGAAGAACATAAGCAACTTTGATAGAAAATTAATGATAGATAGAATCTAAAAATCAATCACAAAACATGTCTAGGGCTTTGAAATCACCCTTAACCAAATAGAAGTTTAGCCTAGCATAGGCATTATAAACATAAAATTAAATAGAATCTAAGAAGAAAATAAAAGAAAGAAAGAAGAAGAAGAAGAATATTAATTATCCAACTTCTTGCTCTCTCTAAAGAAAAAGAAAACTAGAGAAAAGAAAGAAGAAGAAAACTTAGAGAATTTTATTACAATGGCTAATATCCTACCAATGTACCATATGATGCCCTTACAATCATCCAAGGCCCTCTATTTATACACATTTTGGAGAGCTAAATGACAAGAGACAAGCTTTATAAATTTCAAAGGTAGGTATAATAGGTGGGTGCATTTTTCTAACAATTTTCGTCATATTGTATGACAATTCTGATCAGCCAGCTTGATGGTCGATTTTGTCAATATTGGAGGCTTGATCTGATCAAATGGTCTTCTAGAAAAATGTTCCCCTATCAGTCGGTGATCCATAGCCATTGGAATCAGCTCATTTGCTGATGTGGATCAGAAGATATGGTCAAAATACGAAAACATGTCAGCACAGACATCATTGCACATCAGCCAACTTGATGGTCGATTTCGCTAGGGAAAACAACTCCGTTTCTAGAAGTGTAAAACATGAAAAAGATAGATATGGCTCTTAGCTTTACACGATTAAAATTTCAGCCATATTTCTTCAGTGAAACTCCAGATATAGCTGATATGGCAAAAGGTGTCGGAACTGGAACTGAACTGGATTTGCCCTTAATTGTTGATTTAACCTAGTAATCTGAAATCACTCAAAGAAACTCGTGAAAAACACCAAATTACATAAAAATATAAACACAATTAGACTAAGCAATAATAACTCGTATTTGACACAAAACAATAATAAAACATAACTAAAAACTATATAATTATACGAGTTATCACACCCCCACACTTAGATTGTTGCTAGTCCCTAGCAACGACTCAATAAAAATAAAATAAGAAAATCTAATCTAATCCATTTTCGTAGGAAATCACGGTGGCACTTAGCATGTGACACAAGCCTTTAAACTCCTAGGTGTCCCTAGTGGACGAGTTTAGTCTCGTGAGGGTTTACTAGAACGATACCCACAAACATTGAAAAACTAAAATATAAATAAACTACATATACTAAAAATATTTACTCCTAATCCTTTCAATACAAATTAGAGACAATCTTTGAACAAGTCTTATAAACTAATCAATAGCTTAAAGAATTTCACAAAAAATCATGCTTGAATGTAAATTGTTTGAGTTAAGCCAATATTAACATAACATATTTCAATCAAAATAGTGCATATTCAAACTTAATCTCAACTTCTCACATGGGATACTCTCTTGATTTTCACTCTTTAAAGTAGTGGTAAAGTGTTTACACTCAATCAATCTCATGAAAACAGTTCTACCATATTCTTGCTTGTCCACCTATTCTCCACTATTTAGATCATACAACTCAATGAATCAAGAGGTCTTTAATCAAGGTTGTAATGGGGCTAAAGGGTTATAATATGGTTAAAGAACAAAAGGATAAAGATATCACAAAGGTTCCAAAGAGTTCATAGAGTTTAGAGACATAATAAGATCATACAAATAAAACTTCTCAAAACTCTTATAAAGCACATAATAACATAGGCTAAATATTCATGTTGAGCCTTTGCATCATTCTAACCAACTTTGTAACATCTTTTTCTTTACTTTAACTAGAAGTTCAAGAGAAGATATTTTTTTTTTAATATAGGAATGTATTTGACAATGATCCCTTTCTTTTTCTCTTGACTTTTTCTTTTCTTTTCTTCCCCCACACTTATCTTTTGTTTCTAACCCAAATTTTCAACTAAAAATATCCCTTGTTTTTTTTTGCAATATGTCTCAAAATATATAATCCATCTTTAGAACAAGGGTAAGGATATAAGTATATTTAGGCTAGGTGTAAGTTGTGGTTACCAAATAAATAGCTTATTCAATGTAGGCTCAATTTGGCTCACTAGTGGGGATGTTCTCTTAGAACATTAATAATGGATGGCTGTTTGGCTCTGGTTATAATCCTAATGCCTCTATCATATTCATGTTGTCACATGTATCAATATAGTCTCAAACGGTTTAAAGCAAGTTCTAGAGAATCATGTAATCATAAGAGCACTCAAGAAAGAAATTAGATTGATATGTATAATGCATCAATCATATAGGCTCAAAAACTCACAAGGATGATTATACAAGTCATATTAAGTCTAAACATGCTTCTTTCTCAATCAACATATCATATCAACATTGGCTCATAAAAATTAGTATCAAGCTTAGTTCTCATGAAAATCTTCTCACTAATAACCAGTTTAGACCTTTGCAATTCATATCTCATCATTGTATTAAAAAGGAACTAAAACACACTAAAATAATAATAATAATAATAATAATAATAAAGACTCAAAAAAAAATTAGTAGACAAAAATAAAAGAAATCCTAAATCATTCCCCCCACACTTAATTCTTACATTGTCCTCAATGTAAGTCTATTAACCCAAATGAAAGAATCATGTGTAAGAGAAAAGAACTAATAACATAAGAATAGGAACAACTAAGACTCAAAACAAAACAAACTCATGCAACCTAAATAATCCTAAAATACTAAACAAAAATTAACAAGTAAACATAAAAAGATTAAAATCAAACTGACAAGGTATGTCTCAAGTCTCCCTTACTCAGACCTTGTTCAGAATGAATACTTCTAAATTGCTTAAAACACAACAAACTTTTTTCTTTTTCTATTTTTTTTTTGAAAAGAAGAAATCAAACTGACAAGGTATGTCTCAAGTCTCCCTTACTCAGACCTTGTTCAGAATGAATACTTCTAAATTGCTTAAAACACAACAAACTTTTTTTTTTTTTTTTTAAATTAGCAAAATATGTCCCTTACCCCCTACTAAAATATGACATTGTCCCCAATGTCAAATTTTAAAGGTAGAATTTAGGAGATATTACCTGTAGAGGTTGCTAACCACTTATTATAACTGAGACACAACAAGCAAAATGTTAGATAATGTCACAAAGACAAAGTGCAATCCACTCCTTGCTCGTCCATATCTCTTTTTCTTTTTCCGAGCGTTTGCGAAACAACCGTAGCAGATAAACACTCATAAGCTTGGAGCTTTTTGAGTAAATCTTCAATGGTTGTAGCAGAAATTATGGTTCTCCTTGCCTCTGAAAACATGAATCCATTATCCACAGCATTATCTAAATATGAAAGCAAATTACTAAAATAACCATTAATATTAAACAAACCAATGGGTTTCTTATTTGTGACCAAAGATGACCAAGAAGCCACGCAAGCTATTTCTTCCAATGTACCCAGACCTCCTGGTAAAGCAATGAATGCATCGACAGAATGGTACATGATTGTCATCCGTTCAGGGATACTCCAGACTTGTATTTCCTTACCCACGGTAGGTCCACAAAAACCTGTGAATAGTTTTGGCACGATTCCTAGAACTGAACTTCTTCCGGCGTGTGCTGCTGTAGCGACTGCTCCCATTAAACCCGTACTACCGCCTCCATAAATCAACTGGATCTTTTGTTGGGCAAGTATTACTCCAACTCTTATGGCTTCATCAGCGAATATGTTATTTTTCCCTGGATAAGCACCTCCAAAGACACAAATTTTTTTAATGCGTTGGGACGAAGTACTTTCCATTTTTTTTTTCGAGTGCCTGAAAGAGAATGAGTACATGGTGTAATATATAGAGGACTGAGTAGTGAATCAGACAAGAGTAATAATGTCACCGAAAGTGTATTTGACCTGTCAGAAGAAAATGTTAGCCTAACAAAAGATTTTTGCGTGATTTCAGGAAGAAAATCAAAAAGAGAAGAAAAATCAACCGTAAAAGTCAAGAGTAATAATGTCGCCGAAAGTGTATTTGACCTGTCAGAATAAAATGTTAACCTAACAAAAGATTTTTGCGTGATTTCAGGAAGAAAATTAAAAAGAGAAGAAAAATCAACCGTAAAAGACCAATAAAAAAAACGAGAATAATTACACAAATCGAACAACACGTAAATTAAACCGAAATGCAGTTATTGCAAATTAAACCAAAAGCTGAGAAGTTATTTATTGTAGTTGTGATTGTGGCTCACATCTTCCTCTGGTTTTACGTCCAGAAACGGCTTAAACGCCTTCTATGAATCGAGGATATGCTTCTCATCCAGTTTTCTTACAAGCTGCCAAACAGGGTCTTTTAACATCAGATTCCCAAGATGTTGCCATTCCCTTTGGAATTGCGGCCATAAATCAAGAATTTCTCTTTGTACGTCTCCACTAGGATGCGTCTCAAGAGAAAGTTGGATATTACCCAAATTCTCCTTACTCAGTCCATCCTTAATGAATTCAATTTTATCATCTCGATTAGAGGACGGAATCCCAATAGAACGACATTTACCGTTACACGTCCATCGTGCACATTTGTGGCAATTTGAACTCATGCGCTTTGCTCGTCGCTTCTTTGCAAAAGTGCTTCTACCTGTACCTGGTAAATGCAAAACAGGAAGATATTCATCTTCACGTACCTTGGCTTCAATTATCCAACGTATGTCTTCAGGAATCCCTTTGTGCATAAGCATTCTTAATCTTTCAAATCGAACTTGGTAAAGCTTCAGTAAAATATTTCGAGGAAAAGGAGGAAATCGTTTCTGCAATCTTGTGAGAATATCATCCATCCTGAAAAAAAAAAATGAAAGAGAAATTGAAAGGGAAATTTATATACAATATCAGTTTTGTGGGTAGCTGATGGAACCGATTTAAATAATCACGGAGTACCGTTATCCGCCATTTAACCGGGGTTAAAAATAAAAATAAAATTTATATTTACATCTAGTTATTTTCAAAACAAGGATCAGAAAGAAAAACAACATAAAAAGACTCAAAAATAAAATCCTAAATTCTTCCCCCTACTCATAATTTTTACATTGTCATTAATGTAATGCTATTATCCCCCAATGTAAGAATTATATGTAAGAGAAAAGAACTATTAAACAAAAGAAACTTATGCAGCCTAAATGAACTTAAAAACAGTAAACACAATTAACAAAGAAACATAAGAAATAAAAATAAAAACAACAAAAATAATAAAAGGAAAAGAAAGAGAAAGCAAATCTGAATATGGAAGGTTGGCAATTTCATCTTTAATTGGGCTGCCTTCCCAATTAACACTTGAGTTAGTGTTTTGAATCTAACCAACACCCCTTCTTGGCTTTTTAGGCTTGTCAGGCTCATACATGAAATTTCCCAAATTTATGCGTTTGAGAGGAAGCTTTCTTTGCACAACAGTGGATGCATTCTCCATTACAAGTATTATTCCATCATCATTGCTGGTGCATATCTCATCGAGGAATGGTGCATCTTTTGGTACTTGTTGAATGACATCCACAAACAAACTGTTTAAGGTTTCCAGCGTGTCTTGTTCATGTTCATCCTCCTTGAACTTTGCGAATCTACTAGGAAAAGGTGGAGAAGAAACATTAGTAAAAATTGGAATCTCAAACGTTACCTCAGGTGCCGAAATACTCTTATTTGGATCATTGGCTTCATTATCCTCAAGAATAGAATTCATCTCTAATTTTGTCTCATCCTCATCTTGTTCCTCATTCCTCAAGGTCACAATAGTAGCATTCTCCTTTGGGTTAATCATCGTTTGGGCAGGGAGTTCTTCAGATCTTTGTGCTACCCATCCCACCATACTACTAGTCAATTGGATCATTTGCTTTTCCAAACTCTGGATGCTTGCCCTTGTTTCCTGTTGAAATTGCAAAGTATCAGTAACAAGAGAATACACAAGATCTTCTAGAGAAGTACCTGAGTTTTGAGTCATATGTGGTGGTTGAAAAAGATCTGGTTCTTGAGACCATGATTGATTGAAGCTAGATGGATGAGTGTAATTGGCATAAGGATCTACTTGGTAATTTTTCGAGTAGCCATAATTAGTATGATCCCACCATCCCTCATGGTAAGTGTTTCAGTAATGATCATGCAGTTGGTCTTGGAACCCTTGATGGCCTTGACATCCTCCCATGGCCAATTGTTGAACTGGGGAGGTGAGATTGGCTTGTTGATTCTCCATGTTCATGTATGCCACCAACTCTTCAAGTGTTAGATTGCTCAAGTCCATTTTTTTTTCTTTTCAAAATTTGATAAGAAAAACCCGTATGTACAAGAAAATAAAACTCATTAGAACTGAAAATAAGAATAAACCAAGTAACAAATAAACTAAAGAAAACAATCCCTGGCAACGGCGCCAAAAATTTGATGCACCCAAAAGAGTGTATCTTATTTAACCTTGCACTAAAAAGATCAATTGTAAGTATAATGATAAGCAAGGGTCGAGTCCTCAGGGATTGGGTTTTAATCTATGAGTTATTAGTTTATAACTTACGTTCAAAGAAAACAATAAAAGAAAAGGGGTTTTTGAAGCAAGATATAAACTAAAGTAAATAATAAGAATAAGATGCAAGGCGGTATAACCAGCCAACAAAAATATATATACTAAATTAGGCGATATAACCAGCCAATAAAAATATATATACTAAATTAGGCGGTATAACCAGCCAATAAAAATAAAACAAAGTTAATATACAAATTAGGCGGTATAACCAGCCAATAAAAATAAATATACTTTTAAAAACAAGCAAACTAGAAAAATAAGAAAACAAGTAAGTAAGAAGAATCAAATATGAAAAATATGGTTAAGGTTTCATTCTCCACCACTAGACATCATTAAGAATCAATTTCAGATCTATCAATATCAACCAACTATCAAAGTTAACAACCGTAGATAACAACAAGCTCTGTTATCCCAATCTTTCCTTAGTTTGTCGTTAAATAGAACAAGCTCTCTATTTAATCTCTAACCATTAAACAACCTAGAATAAGCTCTCTAAATTCAATTTAATGGCAGCTTTATGATGAGAAAGATAGGTTGATCTAAGCAACAAACACATAAGCTCGGATTGTTCAACTTAGGTTATGTTCCACTTTGCAATTATTGAAAACTTGACCATAATCATTAATCACAAATTGCCACTTATGAATAGGAAATCAAGACAATTACACGGATCAAGATTCCTAAACTAGCAATAGATAATTATCAAGATCTATCTAGTTGTACACCTAAATAAATCAAGACAATGATGCACCCAAAAGAGTGTATCTTATTTAACCTTGCACTAAAAAGATAAATTGTAAGTATAGTAGTTAGCAAGGGTCGAGTACTCAGGGATTGGGGTTTAGTTTATAAGTTAATAGTTTAAAACTTAAATTCAAGAACAATAAAAGAAAAGGGGTTTTTGAAGCCAGATTTAAACTAAAGTAAATAATAAGAATAAGGTGCAAGGCGGTATAACCAGCCAATAAAATATATATACTAAATTAGGCGGTATAACCAGCCAATAAAAATAAAACAAAGTTAATATACAAATTAGGCGGTATAACCAGCCAATAAAAATAAATATACTTTTAAAAATAAGCAAACTAAAAGTAAGAAAACAAGTAAGTAAGAAGAATCAAATATGAAAAATATGGTTAAGGTTTCATTCTCCACCACTAGACATCATTAAGAATCAATTTCAGATCTATCAATGTTAACATCCGTAGATAACAACAAGCTCTGTAATCCCAATATTTCCTTAGTTTGTCGTTAAATAGAACAAGCTCTCTATTTAATCTCTAACCATTAAACAACCTAGAATAAGCTCTCTAAATTCAATTTAATGGCAGCTTTATGATGAGAAAGATAGGTTGATCTAAGCAACAAACACATAAGCTCGGATTGTTCAACTTAGGTTATGTTCCACTTTGCAATTATTGAAAACTTGACCATAATCATTAATCACAAATTCCCACTTATGAATAGGAAATCAAGACAATTACACGGATCAAGATTCCTAAACTAGCAATAGATAATTATCAAGATCTATCTAGTTGTACACCTAAATAAATCAAGACAACATCATGAACAATTCTTGTAGAAGAACATAAGCAACTTTGATAGAAAATTAATGATAGATAGAATCTAAAAATCAATCACAAAACATGTCTAGGGCTTTGAAATCACCCTTAACCAAATAGAAGTTTAGCCTAGCATAGGCATTGTAAACATAAACATAAAATTAAAGAAAATCTAAGAAGGAAATAAAAGAAAGAAAGAAGAAGAAGAAGAAAATAAAGAAAAAGAAAACTAGAGAAAAGAAAGAAGAAGAAAACTTAGAGAATTTTATTACAATGGCTAATATCCTACCAATGTACAATATGATCCTCTACAATCATCCAAGGCCCTATATTTATACACATTTTGGAGGGCTAAATGACAAGAGGCAAGCTTTACAAATTTCAAAGGTAGGTATAATAGGTGGGTGCATTTTTTTAACAATTTTCGTCATATTGTATGACAATTTTGATCAGCCAACTTGATGGTCGATTTTGTCAATATTGGATGCCTGATCTGATCACATGGTCTTCTAGAAAAATGTTCCCCTATCAGTTTCTGATCCATAGCCGTTGGAATCAGCTCATTGGCTGATGTGGATAAGAAGATATGGGCAAAATACAAAAACAGGTCAGCACAGACGTCATTGCACATCAGCCAACTTGATGGTCGATTTCGCTAGGGAAAACGACTCCGTTTCAAGAAGTGTAAAACATGAAAACGATAGATATACCGCTTAGCTTTGCAGGGCTACAAATTTCAGCCTTATTGCTTCAGTGAAATTCCAAATATAGATGATATGGCAAAAGGTGTCGGAACTGGAACTGAACTGGATTTGCCCTTAATTGTTGATTTAACCTAGTAATCTGAAATCACTCAAAGAAACTTGTGAAAAACACCAAATTACATAAAAATATAAAAGATCATAAACACGATTAGACTAAGCAATAATAACTCGTATTTGACACAAAACAATAATAAAACATAACTAAAAACTATATAATTATACGAGTTATCACACCCCCACACTTAGATTGTTGCTAGTCCTCGAGCAAAAACAAATAAAAATAAAATAAGAAAATCTAATCTAATCCACTTTCGTAGGAAATCACGGTGGCACTTAGCATGTGACACAAGCCTTTAAACCCCTAGGTGTCCCTAGTGGACGAGTTTAGTCTCGTGAGGGTTTACTAGAACGATACCCACAAACATTGAAAACATAAGAAAAACTAAAAATAATAATTATAACTAATCCTTCCAATATAAATTAGAGATAATCATTGGACAAGTCTTAAAAACTAATCAATAGCTTAAAGAAATTCACAAAAAATCTTGCTTGAATGTAAATAGTTTGAGTTAAGCCAATATTAACATAACATATTTCAATCAAAATAGTGCATGTTCAAATTTAATCTCAACTTCTCACATGGGATACCCTCATGATTTTCACTCTTTAAAGTAGTGGTGAAGTGTTTACACTCAATCAATCTCATGAAAACAGTTCTACCATATTCTTGCTTGTCCACCTATTCTCCACTATTTAGATCATACAACTTCATGAATCAAGAGGTCTTTAATCAAGGTTGTAATGGGGCCAAAGGGTTTGTAATGTGGTTGAAGAACAAAAGGATAAAGATATCACAAAGGTTCCAAAGAGTTCATAAAGTTTAGAGACATAAAAAGATCATACAAAGAAACTTCTCAAAACTCTTTACAAGTATATAGTCACCTAGGCCGGATATTCATGTTGGGCCTTTTCTTCATTCTAAACAACTTTGTAATATCTTTTTCTTTTTCCACAAATTCAAGAGATGATTCATATATATATATATATATATATTTTTTTTTTACATAGGAATGTATTTGCCAGTATTCCATTTCTTTTTCTCTTGACTTTTCTTTTCTTTTCCCCCCACACTTATTTCTTGTTTCTAACCCAAATTTTTAACTAAAAATATCCCTTGTTTTTTTTTTTTGCAATATGTCTCAAAATATATAATCCATCTTTAGAACAAGGGTAAGGATATAAGTATATTTAGGGTAGGTGTAAGTTGTGGTTACCAATAAAACATCATATTTAATGTAGGCTCAAATTGGCTCACTAGTGGGGATGTTCTCTTAGAACATTAATAATGGATGGCTGTTTGGCTCTGGTTATAATCCTAATGCCTCTATCATATTCATGTTGTCACATGTATCAATATAGTCTCAAACGGTTTAAAGCAAGTTCTAGAGAATCATGTAATCATAAGAGCACTCAAGAAAGAAATTAGATTGATTTGTATAATGCATCAATCATTATAGGCTCAAAAACTCACAAGGATGATTATACAAGTCAGATTAAGTCTAAACATGCTTCTTTCTCAATCAACATATCATATTAACATTGGCTCATAAAAAGGTTGACATCAAGCTCAATTCTCATGAAAATCTTCTCACTAATAAATCTGTTTTAGATTTATGCAATTCATATCTCATCATTGTATTAAAAAGGAACTAAAACACACTAAAAAAAATAATAATAATAATAAAGACTCATAAAAATAAAAAAAAATAGTAGACAAAAATAAAAGAAATCCTAAATCATTCCCCCCACACTTAATTCTTACATTGTCCTCAATGTAAGTCTATTAACCCAAATGAAAGAATCATGTGTAAGAGAAAAGAACTAATAGCATAAGAATAGGAACAACTAAGACTCAAAACAAAACAAACTCATGCAACCTAAATAATCCTAAAATACTAAACAAAAATTAACAAGTAAACATAAAAAGATTAAAATCAAACTGACAAGGTATGTCTCAAGTCTCCCTTACTCAGACCTTGTTCAGAATGAATACTTCTAAATTAATTAAAACACAACATTTTTTTTTTTTAAGAAGAAATCAAACTGACAAGGTATGTCTCAAGTCTCCCTTACTCAGACCTTGTTCAGAATGAATACTTCTAAATTGCTTAAAACACAACAAACTTTTTTTTTTTTATTTTTAAAATTAGCAAAATATGTCCCTTACCCCCTACTAAAATATGATATTGTCCCCAATGTCAAATTTTAAAGGTAGAATTTAGGAGATATTACCTGCAGAGGTTGCTAACCACTTATTATAACTGAGACACAACAAGCAAAATGTTAGATAATGTCACAAAGACAAAGTGCAATCCACTCCTTGCTCGTCCATATCTCTTTTTCTTTTTTCGAGCGTTTGCGAAACAACCGTAGCAGATAAACACTCATAAGCTTGGAGCTTTTTGAGTAAATCTTCAATGGTTGTAGCAGAAATTATGGTTCTCCTTGCCTCTGAAAACATGAATCCATTATCCACAGCATTATCTAAATATGAAAGCAAATTACTAAAATAACCATTAATATTAAGCAAACCAATGGGTTTCTTATTTGTGACCAAAGATGACCAAGAAGCCACGCAAGCTATTTCTTCCAATGTACCCAAACCTCCTGGTAAAGCAATGAATGCATCGGCAGAATGGTACATGATTGTTATCCGTTCAGGGATACTCCAGACTTGTATTTCCTTACCCACGGTAGGTCCACAAAAATCTGTGAATAGTTTTGCCACGACTCCTAGAATTGGACTTCCTCCGGCGTGTGCTGCTGTAGCGACTGCTCCTATTAAACCCGTACTACCGCCTCCATAAATCAACTGGATCTTTTGTTGGGCAAGTATTACTCCAACTCTTATGGCTTCATCAGCGAATATGTTATTTTTCCCTGGATAAGCACCTGCAAAGACACAAATTTTTTTAATGCGCTGGGACGAAGTACTTTCCATTTTTTTTTTCTTCGAGTGCCTGAAAGAGAATGAGTACATGGTGTAATATATAGAGGACTGAGTAGTGAATCAGACAAGAGTAATAATGTCGCCGAAAGTGTATTTGACCTGTCAGAAGAAAATGTTAACCTAACAAAAGATTTTTGAGTGATTTCAGGAAGAAAATCAAAAAGAGAAGAAAAATCAACCGTAAAGGACAAATAAATAATAATAAAAAAAAACGAGAATAATTACACAAATCGAACAACACGTAAATTAAACCGAAATAAAGTTATTGCAAATCAAACCAAAAGCTGATAAGTCATTTATTGTAGTTGTGATTGTGGCTCACATCTTCCTCTGGTTTTACGTCCAGAAACGTCTTAAACGCCTTCTATGAGTCGAGGATATGCTTCCCATCCAGTTTTCTTACAAGCTGGCAAACAAGGTCTTTTAACATCAGATTCCCAAGATGTTGCCATTCCCTTTGGAATTGCGGCCATAAATCAAGAATTTCTCTTTGTACGTCTCCACTAGGATGCGTCTCAAGAGAAAGTTGGATATTACCCAAATTCTCCTTACTCAGTCCATCCTTAATGAATTCAATTTTATCATCTCGATTAGAGGACGGAATCCCAATAGAACGACATTTACCGTTACACATCCACCGTGCACATTTGTGGCAGTTTGAACTCATGCGCTTTGCTCGTCGCTTCTTTGCAAAAGTGCTTCTACCTATACCTGGTAAATGCAAAACAGGAAGATATTCATCTTCACGTACCTTGGCTTCTATTATCCAACGTATGTCTTGAGGAATCCCTTTGTGCATAAGCATTCTTAATCTTTCAAATCGAACTTGGTAAAGCTTCAGTAAAATATTTCGAGGAAAAGGAGGAAATCGTTTCTGCCATTTAACCGGGGTTAAAAAAAAATAAAAAATAAAAATTATATTTACATCTAGTTATTTTCAAAACAAGGATCAGAAAGAAAAAACAACATAAAAAGACACAAAAACAAAACACTCTAAATAAAATCCTAAATTCTTCCCCCACACATAATTTTTACATTGTCCTCAATGTAATGCTATTATCCCCCAATGCAAGAATTATATGTAAGAGAAAAGAACTATTAAACAAAAGAAAAGAAAAACAATAAAAGATAGAATGAGGGAGAGTAAGGAATATGCAAATCTGATATAATAGATGCTCTCCATCCTTTTGGGTTGCCTCCCAAGAAGCGCTTGGTTTATTGTCCTCAGCCTGACTTAGACCCATGCCATTATTATTCAACATACTTTGGCTCAAAAAGTGGAAACTCCTCCACATCTTGTATTGGAAAGTTCTCATAGTAAGGCTTCAATCTATGACCATTCACTTTGAATGCCTTATCTGTTTTTGGGCTTTGGATTTCAACTGCACCATGAGTAAATACATTAGTAATAACAAAAGGTCTAACCCAACGAGAACGTAACTTACCTGGATATAACTTAAGGCGTGAATGGAAGAGACGAACTTTTTGTCCAACAACAAATTCTTTTCTTGATATCATCTTGTCATGGAATGCCTTAGTATTTTCCTTGTAAATCCTAGAATTCTGATAGGCATCATTCCTTATCTCCTCTAATTCTTGTAGGTCAAGTTTTCTTTTTTTTCCTGTCTCATCCATCTCCATGTTGCATTGTTTGATAGCCCAATATGATTTATGTTCCAATTCAACCGGAAGATGACAAGGCTTACCATAAACAAGTCGATAAGGAGACATACCAATGGGTGTCTTATATGCTGTCCTATAAGCCCAAAGTGCATCATCAAGTCGTGAACTCCAATCCTTCCTATTTGGATTAACTGTCTTTTCAAGGATGGACTTAACTTCTCGGTTTGACACTTCAGCTTGCCCACTAGTTTGAGGATGATATGAGGTGGAGACCTTGTGTGTGATGTTATACTTCCTCAAAAGTGCTTCCATAGTCCTATTGCAAAAGTGAGTACCTCTATCGCTGATTATGGCCTTTGGCGTTCCAAACCTAGCAAAGATGTTAGTCTTGACAAAATCTGAAACAACTTTAGAGTCATTAGTCCTAGTGGATTTTGCTTCCACCCACTTTGAAACATAATCAACGGCAAGTAAAATATAAAGATTACCAAAAGAAGGAGGAAAAGGTCCCATGAAATCCATGCCCCATACATCAAAAATTTCAACAATAAGTATTGGAGTTTGAGGCATTTGATTTCTAGCACCTAAGTTTCCTCTTCTTTGGCAACGATCACATGACTTGCAAAAGAGGTATGCATCTTTGAATATGGTAGGCCAATAAAATCCAGAATCAAGAACTTTCATGGCTGTTCTTTTGGATCCAAAGTGTCCTCCACATGCATAAGAGTGACAAAAGGTGAGAATAGATTGAAATTCAGTTTCGAGTACACACCTTCTTATAATCTGATCGGAGCAATGCTTCCAAAGGTAAGGATCATCCCATATGTAGTATTTGGCATCACTCTTGATCTTATTTCTTTGAGCTTGTGTCAACTCTTGTGGCAACTTCTTGGTAACTAAGTAATTAACAATATCAGCATACCAAGGAGTTGTTGTACTTATAAAAAGAAGTTGCTCATCCGGAAAGTTCTCATTCAAGGGTAGTGCATCCTCTTCATGAACTAAACGGCTAAGATGGTCTGCAACCAGGTTGTCACTACCTCTCTTATCTTTTATCTCCAAATCAAACTCTTGTAAGAGAAGTATCCATCTAATCAACCTTGGTTTGGCCTCCTTTTTAGTGAGTAAGTACTTAAGGGCTGCATGGTCAGAATATACAATTACTTTAGTACCAATTAAATAAGATCGAAAATTTTCTAAAGCAAATACAACAGCCAAAAGTTCTTTTTCAGTAGTGGAATAGTTCAATTGAGCATCATTAAGAGTTCGGGAGGCATAATAAATGGCATGTGAGACTTTGCCAACCCGTTGGCCCAAAACAGCTCCAATGGCATAGTCACTAGCATCACACATGATTTCAAAAGGTACATTCCAATCTGGTGGTTGGATGATAGGAGCTGATGTCAAGAGTCCCTTCAATGTTTCAAACGCCTCTTTGCATTTATCATCAAAGTGGAAAACCACATCTTTTTGTAGTAGCTTGCAAAGAGGTAATGTGATCTTTGAGAAGTCTTTGATAAATCTCCTATAGAAACCTGCATGTCCAAGAAAAGAACGAACCTCTCTCACATTTGTGGGAGGTGGTAAAGAATGCATAATATCTATTTTAGACTTATCAACCTCTATCCCTCTAGAAGAAATAACATGGCCCAAAACTATTCCTTGTTCTACCAAAAAGTGACATTTTTCCCAATTCAAAACAAGGTTAGTTTCCATGCATCTTTCAAGTACAAGTGTAAGGTTCTCTAGACATCTATCAAAAGAATCACCATAGACACTAAAATCATCCATAAACACTTCTATGATGTTCTCTACATAATCTGAAAATATGCTAACCATACACCTTTGGAATGTAGCTGGTGCATTACAAAGACCAAATGGCATACGCCGGTATGCAAAAGTACCAAATGGACATGTGAATGTTGTTTTCTCTTGGTCCTCCGGAGCAATGGCTATCTGATTATAACCTGAAAAACCATCAAGAAAACAATAATGAGAATGGCCAGCTAACCTTTCAAGGATTTGATCAATAAAAGGTAAAGGAAAGTGGTCTTTGCGAGTTGTGGAATTAAGTTTACGATAATCAATACAAACTCGCCATCCTGTTTGAATCCTAGTAGGAACAAGTTCATTCTCATTATTTGTTACCACCGTTACACCTGATTTCTTTGGAACCACTTGGACTGGGCTCACCCATTTGCTATCCGAGATAGGATAGATCACTCCAACATCTAGAAGCTTCAGTATCTCCTTTTTCACAACCTCCATCATAGGAGGGTTCAATCTTCTTTGTGCTTCTCTTGTTGGTTTAGACCCTTCCTCTAACAAAATCCGGTGCATGCACATGGATGGGCTTATTCCCTTGATATCGGCAATTGTCCAACCAATTGCTGTTTTATGCTCTCTAAGCACCTGGATAAGTCGCTCTTCTTGCAAAGGTGTGAGCTCTTTGGCAATGATGATCGGTAGTGTGTCCTTTTTACCTAAGAACACATATTTCAAGTGGTTTGGTAGTGGTTTCAACTCTAGAGTTGGTGCCTGCAAAATGGAAGGTAGAAGTTTCTCATTAGATAAAGGCAAATCAATAAATGAAACATCAAACCTTGCATCTTTAGGTTGCAGCGAGTGTAAAGATTCTAGTGCCCCTTCCACCTGGTCACTCAAGGCTAGTTTAGCATTCCCCATTCCGAGATGGTTGCTAAGGACTATTTCTACACTATCTTCACCATCTAGCTCATAAGCTTGCTGCACTAGTGAGTCAATTATATCAATATTAAAAACAGAATGCACATCACTAGGATATCTCATGGCCTCAAAAATGCTAAAGCGAATTATTTCACCATCAAATTCCATAGTTAAAGTGCCATCATGTACATCTATTTTAGTTCTTGCTGTTTTCAAGAATGGTCTCCCTAATAGAATAGGTGTGGGATTAGAAGACATCTCATCTTCCATCTCAATAACATAAAAGTCAGCGGGAAAAACCAATTCATTAACCTGTACAAGAACGTCTTCTACAACTCCTCTTGGATAAGTGTTAGAACGGTCAGCAAGTTGTATTATAACACCGGTTTCCTCTAATGGTCCTAGATTCAATGAAGCATAAATTGAATATGGCATGACATTAATAGATGCCCCTAGATCTAGCATAGCACGCTCAAACCTGGTGTTGCCTATCTTACAAGGAATGGTAAACATACCTGGATCCTTGCATTTAGGTGGGAGTTTCTTTTGAAGAACAGCTGACACATTCTCCCCCACACTTACCTTTTCATTCCATTTCAACTTCCGTTTAGATGTGCACAACTCTTTTAGGAACTTGGCATATCTTGGCACTTGCTTGATAGCATCTAGTAAAGGAATGTTCACCTCTACTTTCCGGAAGGTTTCCAAAATTTCCTTCTCTTGCTCCTCCTTCTTGGACTTTGCTAACCTGCTAGGAAAAGGTGGAGGAGTTATATAAGAAGGAAAGGATGGTTTAGGAATTACCTTTTTTAGTGGCTCGTTGGGATGTGAAGAGGATGCCATGGTATTGTTCTCCCCTTGAGCACTATCATTTTGTGGTGTCTCTAGCTGTTTCCCACTTCTTAAATTTATAGCATTGGCATTCTCTCTTGGATTCACTATGGTTTGGGAAGGTAATTTCCCAGAATCCCTTGCTTGCATTTGACTCATGGTTGTTGCCAATTGCCCTATTTGAGTCTCCAAATTTCGAATACTTGTCTTTGTTTCCTGTTGAAATTGAATTGTATTAGTAGAAAGAGCTTTAACAAGATCTTCAAGAGAAGTACCTGAATTTTGGGTGGGTGGTAGTTGTTGTCGGGTTTGGTATGGTTGTTGCACTCTTTGCTGAAAACCCGATGGCCTGTGGTCAAATGGTAGAGGAATAGTTTGTGATTGGTTCCCTCCATAATTGAAGTTTGGATGATCCCTCCATCCTGGATTGTAAGTGTTTGAGTAGGGATCATATTTCCTTGATTGGTTCTGAAATCCACCCATGGCATTCACATGTTCATTGGTATCCTCTTGAAGTGTTGGACACATATCAGTTTGGTGCCCTATGTTTGAACATATGCCACAAGCCTTTATTTGTTGTATTTTACCTACAGCCAATTGTTGAACAAGAGAAGTCAGTTTATCAAATTTTTGTTCAAGGGATGATATACTTACCTCATTAACTCTCTTGGGTTGTGGTGGTGGATCTTGTCTCATTGAGAACTGTTGAGAATTGGCTGCCATGTTGGAGATTAATGTTCTAGCAGCCCTGGGAGTCTTATCAACTAGAGCTCCCCCACTAGCGGCATCTATCATACTTCTCTCCATGGGCATGAGACCTTCATAGAAGTATTGGATGAGAAGTTGTTCACTTATTTGATGGTGTGGACATGATGCACAAAGTTTCTTGAACCTCTCCCAATATTCATATAAGGACTCTCCGTTGTATTGCCGAATCCCACATATCTCTTTCCTAATGTTGACAGCCTTAGATGCTGGGAAATACCTTTCCAAGAATGCTTTCTTCAAATCATTCCATGTAGTGATGGTCCCAGATGGTAGATAGTAGAGCCATTCCTTTGCTGAATCAGCTAGAGAGAATGGGAAGGCTCTCAACTTAACTTGCTCTTCCATGACCCCTGTTGGTCTCATGCTTGAGCAAACTACATGGAATTCCTTGAGGTGCTTATTTGGATCCTCTCCTGCAAAACCATGAAAAGTTGGGAGAAGATGAATCAAACCAGATTTTAATTCAAAAGCTACCTCAAGATTAGCATATTCAATGCATAATGGTTGTTGACCCAAGTCCGGAGCGGCTAGCTCTTTGAGAGTTCGGTTGTCAGCTGCTGCCATCTCTCCTTGCTTCTCTTGGATGTTTTGGATCAACTCCTCGATTGGTTGTTGGTGAGAAGTTATAAATTCCCGAATTTTCCTAAGTCGTAAGTCTTCTTCAGGAGCTTGGAACATTCACTAATAAAAAAAAATAAGAAAGTAAATAATTAGAAGAGAAAATAAGAATAAACCAATAAACTAAAGAAAGCAATCCCCGGCAACGGCGCCAAAAATTTGATGCATCCAAAAGAGTGTATCTTATTTAACCTTGCACTAAAAAGATAAATTGTAAGTATAGTAGTTAGCAAGGGTCGAGTCCTCAGGGATTGGGGTTTAGTTTATAAGTTAATAGTTTAAAACTTAAATTCAAGAACAATAAAAGAAAAGGGGTTTTTGAAGCCAGATTTAAACTAAAGTAAATAATAAGAATAAGGTGCAAGGCGGTATAACCAGCCAATAAAAATATATATACTAAATTAGGCGGTATAACCAGCCAATAAAAATATATATACTAAATTAGGCGGTATAACCAGCCAATAAAAATAAATATACTTTTAAAAATAAGCAAACTAAAAGTAAGAAAACAAGTAAGTAAGAAGAATCAAATATGAAAAATATGGTTAAGGTTTCATTCTCCACCACTAGACATCATTAAGAATCAATTTCAGATCTATCAATATCAACCAACTATCAAAGTTAACAACCGTAGATAACAACAAGCTCTGTTATCCCAATCTTTCCTTAGTTTGTCGTTAAATAGAACAAGCTCTCTATTTAATCTCTAACCATTAAACAACCTAGAATAAGCTCTCTAAATTCAATTTAATGGCAGCTTTATGATGAGAAAGATAGGTTGATCTAAGCAACAAACACATAAGCTCGGATTGTTCAACTTAGGTTATGTTCCACTTTGCAATTATTGAAAACTTGACCATAATCATTAATCACAAATTGCCACTTATGAATAGGAAATCAAGACAATTACACGGATCAAGATTCCTAAACTAGCAATAGATAATTATCAAGATCTATCTAGTTGTACACCTAAATAAATCAAGACAACATCATGAACAATTCTTGTAGAAGAACATAAGCAACTTTGATAGAAAATTAATGATAGATAGAATCTAAAAATCAATCACAAAACATGTCTAGGGCTTTGAAATCACCCTTAACCAAATAGAAGTTTAGCCTAGCATAGGCATTGTAAACATAAACATAAAATTAAAGAGAATCTAAGAAGGAAATAAAGGAAAGAAAGAAGAAGAAGAAGAAAATAAAGAAAAAGAAAACTAGAGAAAAGAAAGAAGAAGAAAACTTAGAGAATTTTATTACAATGGCTAATATCCTACCAATGTACAATATGATCCTCTACAATCATCCAAGGCCCTATATTTATACACATTTTGGAGGGCTAAATGACAAGAGGCAAGCTTTAAAAATTTCAAAGGTAGGTATAATAGGTGGGTGCATTTTTCTAACAATTTTCGTCATATTGTATGACAATTTTGATCAGCCAACTTGATGGTCGATTTTGTCAATATTGGAGGCCTGATCTGATCACATGGTCTTCTAGAAAAATGTTCCCCTATCAGTTACTGATCCATAGCCGTTGGAATCAGCTCATTGGCTGATGTGGATAAGAAGATATGGGCAAAATACGAAAACAGGTCAGCATAGACGTCATTGCACATCAGCCAACTTGATGGTCCATTTCGCTAGGGAACACGACTCCATTTCAAGAAGTGTAAAACATGAAAAAGATAGATATGCCTCTTAGCTTTGCAGGGCTACAAATGTCAGCCATATTGCTTCAGTGAAACTCCAGATATAGCTGATATGGAAAAAGGTGTCGGAACTGGAACTGAACTGGATTTGCCCTTAATTGTTGATTTAACATAGTAATCTGAAATCACTCAAAGAAACTTGTGAAAAACACCAAATTACATAAAAATATAAAAGATCATAAACACGATTAGACTAAGCAATAATAACTCGTATTTGACACAAAACAATAATAAAACATAACTAAAAACTATATAATTATACGAGTTATCAGACAACATCATGAACAATTCTTGTAGAAGAACATAAGCAACTTTGATAGAAAATTAATGATAGATAGAATCTAAAAATCAATCACAAAACATGTCTAGGGCTTTGAAATCACCCTTAACCAAATAGAAGTTTAGCCTAGCATAGGCATTATAAACATAAAATTAAATAGAATCTAAGAAGAAAATAAAAGAAAGAAAGAAGAAGAAGAAGAATATTAATTATCCAACTTCTTGCTCTCTCTAAAGAAAAAGAAAACTAGAGAAAAGAAAGAAAAAGAAAACTTAGAGAATTTTATTACAATGGCTAATATCCTACCAATGTACCATATGATGCCCTTACAATAATCCAAGTCCCTCTATTTATACACATTTTGGAGAGCTAAATGACAAGAGACAAGCTTTATAAATTTCAAAGGTAGGTATAATAGGTGGGTGCATTTTTCTAACAATTTTCGTCATATTGTATGACAATTCTGATCAGCCAGCTTGATGGTCGATTTTGTCAATATTGGAGGCTTGATCTGATCAAATGGTCTTCTAGAAAAATGTTCCCCTATCAGTCGGTGATCCATAGCCGTTGGAATCAGCTCATTTTCTGATGTGGATCAGAAGATATGGTCAAAATACCAAAACATGTCAGCACAGACGTCATTGCACATCAGCCAACTTGATGGTCGATTTCGCTAGGGAAAACGACTCCGTTTCAAGAAGTGTAAAACATGAAAAAGATAGATATGGCTCTTAGCTTTACACGGTTAAAATTTCAGCCTTATTGCTTCAGTGAAACTCTAGATATAGCTGATATGGCAAAAGGTGTCGGAACTGGAACTGAACTAGATTTGCCCTTAATTGTTGATTTAACCTAGTAATCTGAAATCACTCAAAGAAACTCGTGAAAAACACCAAATTACATAAAAATATAAACACAATTAGACTAAGCAATAATAACTCGTATTTGACACAAAACAACAATAAAACATAACTAAAAACTATATAATTATACGAGTTATCACAAGCATTCATTTTTGGTGTTCGCCATAAGCATCTGCGGTATGCCCTGACAGATGTGAAATCAGAAAAGCTCTACAACCTCTATGAAAAGGCCAGAGGTATGCTGAAACTGAAAAGATAAAAATAGAAGAAAGGAATACTGAATGCGAAAACCAGTCCCAAAACCAAGAGAGATTCTAGAGGAATAGACAAGGACTGAAGGACAATAGAAGTAATTCCAAATTTGATTCTCGTCGCAAAAGATCAAGGTCGCCAAATAGAGCCCCCCCAGAGTGAACAAGGTCGCCAGGGCCAGGGTTACAACCAAAGAACAAAAAAGGCCCCCTATTCCAAATTTGAAGAATATACCCCTCTTAACGCCTCCAGGACATACATTCTGAATGCCGTATCTCAAGAAGGCATTTTGGGCACGCCCTACCCAATGAGGGATAACCCAGCCCGCCTGAATTCTAAGGATAGGTGTCAGTATCACAATGATGTAGGACATAATACAGAGGATTATCGATCTTTGAAAGATGCAATTGAAAGTGCCATCAGGAGATGACATATCAAGTAGTTTTTTAAGAAAATAGGTGCCTAGCAGGGGCAGACTTTGGCAGGAAATCAGAAGAACAATAAAGCAGAAGAAAAAAACTCATCCAAGGGGTCATCAACATGATAATAGGGGGAACAGAAGAATGGGCGAGCAGTAACTCCAAGAGAAAGACGCATCTTAGGAGTATAATGGCAGTGGACGTCGCCCATAAATAGATAAAGCACTCTGGCTGGTAGATTTTACGGACAAGGATATCAACATCCTTGAGGATAGTGGGAATGATCCAATAGTTGTATTCGCCACGATTGGGAATTTTAAAATGGTCCTCGTTGATAATGGCAGTGCGGTTGAGGTCCTCCAGTTGGAAGCCTTCAAAAGAATGGGTCTACCGAACAAAGACCTGAAGCTAACGAGCCCCATATTCTGCTTCGCCAATTAACGTCAAGGGCTCTGTCGCCTTACCAGTTACCATAGGGGATGATGACATTTTCTTACAATGATGACAGATTTTTTGGTTGTTGACCAACCCTAAGCTTACAACACCATTCTTGGGCGACCTCTAATGAGGAAGACAAAATAGTCGCAGTTTATTATTTAACAATGAAATTATCGACCTCGATGGGGATAGGATACATGAAGACAGACAAACAGACAGCGCGATAATGCCACATACTTTCCATAAAGCTCCCCAGAAAGAATCAGGGAAGATGGCAGTCGACTGCAGGGCGAGATGAGAATTCGAAGCCCGAGGGGCAAGTGATAGAATGTGATAAACAGGAAATGGAAACTGGGGGGCAAGAAGGGAGACACAAGTAAACTTGGTCAACAAAAGTACTCTTACCCTGGAGAGCATGGACAACAGAGGGGAAACAAGCCAGTATAAAGTAAAATTGACAGAGCAAACGCTGACTACTGCCCTACATAACGATGACCTTGAGAAAGTAACCCATGTAGGATCGTCGCTAAACGATCAAGAGAAACAACCCCTAGAACACCTGTTATGGATTAATGCATATGTTTTTGCATGGTCGGCAGCAGACATGCCGGGTATAGACATGGACACTATCACCCATTCCTTGGGTGTCGATCCAACGGCCAAATCGATCAAGAAGAAAAAGAGAAAGTTCGCCCCTGAGCGGATACAAGCAGTTAGGGAAGAGGTTGAAAAACTCCTCGTCGCGGGGTTTATCAGGGAAGTAAAGTATCCTGAGTGGTTAGCTAATGTAGTGATGGTAAAGAAGGCCAATGGGAAATGGAAAATGTGTATGGATTTTATTGACTTGAACAAAGCTTGCCCGAAGGACAATTTTCCTCTACTCTCTATAGATAGGTTGGTAGACTCGTCAGTAGGGCACAAATATCTGAGCTTTATGGATGCTTTTTCGAGGTATAATCAGATCAGAATAAACCCAGAGGATCAGGACAAAACATCATTTATCACAGAAGAATACTTGTTCTGTTATCAGGTAATGCCCTTTGGACTGAAAAATACAAGGGCAACCTATCAGAGACTGGTGAATAAGTTGTTTAAAGAGAAAATTGGAAGGAATGTAGAAGTTTACATGGATGACATGTTAGTGAAGAGATCTTTTATGGAACAACACATATCCGACCTAGCAGAGGTCTTTTAGGTCCTTAGACAGCATGGCCTGAGGCTGAACCCAGCCAAGTATGCTTTCGCAATGGGTGCTGGAAAGTTTATGGAATTTATGGTGTCAAGTAGAGGCATCGAGGCGAACCCTAAGAAAGTCCAGGCGATCCTTGGCATGCCCTCCCCGAGAAACACTAAGGAGATGCAAAGGCTTACGGGCAGAGTGGTCGCCCTGAATAGATTCGTCTCTAAACTGGATGACAAATACTTGCCTTTCTTCAAGATGCTCTGAGACGCCTCTCGGTATCAGTGGAATCAAGATTGTCAAGAAGCATTTGAAGAATTGAAGAAGTATCTATGCTCCCCACCATTGTTAATTAGCCCATTGGCATGCGACTCCTTATGTATCTACTTGGCAGCGTCAGTTGAGATGGTGGCGGGTGTGTTGATCAAAGAAGAGCAGGGCCATCAGACCTTAGTGTATTATGTTAGCAAAGCCTTACAGAATGGTTAGATCAACTACACTATACTGGAGAAAATTGCCTTCGCCCTAGTAGTAGAGGCGATGAGGCTCAGGCAGTACTTCCAGGCCCACATCATCACTGTTTTAACGGATCAGCCCCTTAGAGAAGTCTTGCAGAATGTGGACACCTCGGGCAGGATGGTTAAATGGAGTATCGAGCTCAGCGAATTTGGCATAGAGTTCAGACTAAGAAAGGCAGTCAAGGCCCAGGTCTTGGCAGATTTCATAGCTGAGTGCTCTTTTTCCGATAAGATTACTGCACCGATCCAATATCTAGTAGAACCCTCACCAAAAGCAGATGAGCTGACACCTCCCTCAGAACCAACGCTGGTACATAAGCCCAATATGGTAGAGACCGCCTCTGACAATGTGTGGATAATGTATGTGGATGGATCCTCATGAAAAGAGGGATCAGGAGATGGCGTCTTGTTAACGGACCCTCAAGGAAATGAGTGGCATTATGGGCTTTCCTTTAGCTTCCCAGCGTCGAACAATGCTGTAAAATACGAAGCTCTCCTGACAGGACTAGAACTCGCCTCGAAATTAGGCGCTGCAAAATTATTTTTATTTACAGACTCATAATTGGTAGCAAGGCAGGTAAATGGCGAATACGAAGTAAGGGAACCTAGCCTGGTTAAGTATCACCAACGGGTGCTCGAGTTGAAGAAATGTTTCAAGCAATTAATTGTCAAGCAGATCGCCAGGGAAGAAATTGCTAGAGCCGGCACCCTCTCCAAACTCGCCTTATCCGTAGAAATTAGACAGAAAGGCAAAATTTTGTTAGAACATCGTCAGATGCCTAATTATCAGACTGGAGAGGAAACTCTCTGCATCACGAATGAGCCCAGTTGGTTAACGCCTATTGTTGATTTCCTCACAAGAAGAGCCATTCCGGGCGATCCCAAAGAGCAGGCGCAAATTCATGTATTTTCATATATCAATTCCTTATATTTTATGTTTATTTCCTTGAAATCTTTGATAGTTTACTATGGTTTTGTGTTTTGTAGGTGTTTTGGAAGCTAAGGATTTCTATGGAGTTGAAAAGAGTGAATTTGGACAAGAAATGAAGCTTCAAGCAAAAAAGAAAGTTGACTGCATATCAAAGAGACACTATGTGGCTAAACCTAACCCGAACTTTCCATAAGTAAACTGGTGGCTAATCATATACTATTTATCCATAAAAACCTAGTTGGAAAACACATTCTCACACCCAAATTAGGGCTAGCAGGTAAAGTTTTTGAACCTTGAAGAAGTTCAGCCGCCACCTATGATAACTCGTATAATTATATAGTTTTTAGTTATGTTTTATTATTGTTTTGTGTCAAATACGAGTTATTATTGCTTAGTCTACTTGTGTTTATGATCTTTTATATTTTTATGTAATTTGGTGTTTTTCATGAGTTTCTTTGAGTGATTTCAGATTACTAGGTTAAATCAAGAATTAAGGGCAAATCCAATTCAGTTCCAGTTCCGACACCTTTTGCCATATCAGCTATATCTGGAGTTTCACCAAAGCATTAAGGCTGAACTTTTGAAAGTGCAAAGTTAAGAGGCATATCTATCTTTTTCATGTTTTACACTTCTTGAAACGGAGTCGTTTTCCCTACCGAAATCAACCATCAAGTTGGCTGATGTGCAATGACGTCTGTTCTGCACCGTTTTGGTATTTTGACCATATCTTCCGATCCACATGCGCAAATGATCTGATTCCAATGGTTATGGATCCGTAACTGATAGGGGCATATTTTTCTAGAAGACCATTTGATCAGATCGAGCCTCCAACATTGACAAAATCGACCATCAAGCTGGCTGATCAGAATTGTCATACAACATGACGAAAATTGTTAGAAAAATGCACCCACCTATTATACCTACCTTTGAAATTTATAAAGCTTGTCTCTTGTCATTTAGCTCTCCAAAATGTGTATAAATAGAGGACCTTGGATGAGTATTGGGATACATTGATACATTGGTAGGATATTAGCCATTGTAATAAAATTCTCTAAGTTTTCTTCTTCTTTCCTTTCTCTAGTTTTCTTTTTCTTTATTTACTTATGTTTCTTACATTTCTTTTCATTTTATTCATATCTAGTATGTGTTGCTAATCATATTGTTGAGGTGATGAGGTGAAGCTTTTGGTAAATGCTAAGGTTAGTCTCTTAAACATGAGCTAAAATGAATCATCATTTATAAACACTAGTATAGATAATATTTTCTTTTGGTTTAAAATCATACTTACAAAGTAGGGATCTTGATTCATTATTGACAAGGAAAATGGCACAGTAAATGCTTGGTTTCATAACCTTGATTTGTTGTAGACATATACCTTGGCATAAGGAATGCTTGGACTCTTTTTATGAGTTTTGAGGACACCAAATGAACATAATATCATATGCTATGGACGTTGGACAATTTGGACTGAATTGCTAAACCTTCCGATTGGAACCTCCCTTATGTGTGGATTTCAATTGTGAAATAAAACAAGATTAATCTTAGCATAACACCAAGAGTGGATTCTCTAACCTCAACATCTTTTCTTATTGTTTTTTTATATCTTGTTTAATTTCTTTTATATTTTGTTTATTTTGTTCTCTAATATCTTGTTTATCTTATTTTGTTGTTGATTCCCTAATATCTTGTTTACTTTCCTTGTCTTATATATTTATAAACTTATACTTACTAATACGCTTCCCTGTGGTTCGACCTCGGACACCTGAGAATTTATTACTTGAACATAACCTGCACTTGGGTTTACAACTCTTAATTGAGTTACCATCAAGTTTTTGGCGCCGTTGCCGGGGAGGCAATACTAAGTATATAAGTTTATAAGTATATTTATTTTTATTTTTATTGGCTGGTTATACCGCCTATATTTATTTTTATTGGCTGGTTATACCGCCTAATCTGTATATATTTATATTTATATTGTATATTAACTTTGTTTTATTTTTATTGGCTGGTTATACCGCCTAATCTGTATATTAACTTTGTTTTATGCTTGTTTGGCGACGTGATTTTAGATCTCGTCGTTTAGTTAGATTTTATTGTGAAACTTTTTCAGATAATCTTTCTAATACAACTCCTACCATGGCTGACAATGAAAGTGTTCATGCTGAAGATGAGAACAGACAAGTACGCACCATGCGTGACTACTTGCAACCAACTCGAAGCTCATCACCCTCTTGTTTTATTTTTCCTCTCAATGCAAACAACTTTCGTTTTAAACCAGGTATGATAGCTTTGCTTCCAAATTTCCATGGGTTAGAATCGGAAAGTGCTTACTCGTTTCTAAAAGACTTCGAAGATGTATGTGTCACCTTTAATGACCAACAATGTACAAATGAAATTGTCAAGCTAAAATTATTTCCTTTTTCTTTAAAAGATAAAGCAAAAATTTGGCTTCATAATTTAAAACCAAGGTCAATTGGCACATGGCAAGAATTACAAACTGAGTTTCTAAAGAAATTTTTCCCAGCACATAAAACTACTGCTTTGAAAAGACAGATTCAAAATATCAATCAAAATCAAAATGAAGAATTTTTTCAGTGCTGGGAGCGTTTTAAAGATTTGTTAAGTTCTTGTCCACATCATGGTTTTGAAAAATGGCGTCTTATTAGTTTCTTTTATGAAAGTTTAACTCCCGAAACTAAACAATTTGTTGAAACAATGTGTAACGGTGAGTTTCTAGAAAAAGAACCTGAAGAAGCCTTTGACTACCTAGACCATTTGGCAGATAACTCTCAAGCCTGGCACACAGATAATTCCTCTGAAAGTTCCACTAGATCTAATCTTGTTTCTAACAGAGGTAAATATCATTTTAGTCAAAAAGATGAGATAAAAGCTAAAGTAGCTAATTTGGCTAGAAAGATTGAAGCCATGGAACTTAGAGAAGTAAAAGAAGTCAAAACGGTTAAAAATGAAGAAAGTTGTGGAATTTGTGAAATCATGGGACACCCCACTTCTGAATGTCCAAACATTCCCATTCTTAAAGAAGCGTTGCATGATCAAGTAAATTCCATAAACACATTTAAAAAGCCTTTTCCTTCTCCTTACTCTGAAACGTATAACCCTGAATGGAGAAATCATCCCAACTTCAGTTGGCGGAATAATAATCATGTTCAGGTACCACAATCTCAAAAGCCGGGCAACACTTTTTCCTATCAACCTTCACGTGTACAAACCTTGGAAGAGACATTGCAAGCATTCATGCAAACACAAGCAAATGTGAATAACCAAACTTCACAGGACATCAATGAGATCAAAAACACCTTGTCCACATTGACAGCTTCATTACGCACTCAAGAAAAAGGTAAGTTTCCTGCTCAACCTCAGCCTAACCCTTCTACTCAATGTCTTGTTTCTTGCTCCAATGAAACTCAACAGGAAAATGCCAGTTCTATCACAACTCTTCGAAGTGGAAAGGCAATTGACAAAAAGATTCCATCAAAATACCAAGATCCTCCTTCCCCTCCGAAAAGTATTGGTAAGGATGATGGTAAGTCTGAACTTCTTGAAAATTTGGACAAAGAAAAAGGTATGCATCCTGCTCCTTTTCCTCAAAGGTTGCAAACAATAAAGAATTTGAATCAAAATGCAAAAATTTATGAACTTTTCAAACAAGTTAAGATTAACATTCCTTTATTGGATGCAATCAAACAAGTTCCATCTTATGCTAAATTTTTGAAGGACATGTGCACAGTTAAAAGGAAACATAATGTACAAAAGAAAGCATTTCTGACGGAAAGTGTGAGCTCAATCATTCAGCACCTTACTCCACCAAAATTCAAAGATCCTGGATGTCCAACAATCTCATGCATCATTGGAAACACTAGAATAGAACGTGCATTGCTTGATCTTGGTGCTAGTGTTAATCTTTTGCCTTTTTCTGTTTATCAACAGTTAGGTTTAGGTGAACTCAAGGAAACACCTGTTACAATTCAACTAGCTGATCGTTCTGTAAAAATTCCTCGAGGGATAGTTGAAGATGTTTTGGTTCAAATTGATAATTTTTACTTCCCTGTTGATTTTATTGTTTTGGACACACATCCTGTTTCAAATCCAAATGTTCAAATTCCTGTTATATTAGGCCGTCCATTTCTTGCAACTTCTAATGCTCTGATAAATTGCAGGAATGGTATGTTGAACATTTCTTTTGGAAATATGACTTTAGAATTAAATGTGTTCAACACTTACAAGCAACCTGGTGATGATTCAGAAGTACATGAAGTGGATTTCATTGAAGAACTTGTTCATGAACATCTCACCACTACCACATTCCATGATCCTTTAGAAGCTTATTTAATTGAATGTGAGTTTGATAATGCTTCAGAAATTTCACACACTGATTCTTTGTTAAATTCTTTTCAGGTTAAGCATTGTTGGAAACAAAAGTTTGAGGAACTTCCATCACTCACAAATGTCACTGTACCATCAACTATTGAACCACCCAAGCTGGATTTAAAACCATTGCCATCCGAGCTAAAATATTCCTTTTTGGGTGAGAATGAAACTTTTTCAGTCATAAATGAACTTGAGGAACTCAGAAAAGATGCATATGAGAATTCTAAAATTCATAAAGAAAGAACTAAAGCCTTTCATGACAAGTTAATTTCAAGAAAAACATTTGATGTTGGGCAAAAAGTTCTACTTTATAATTCTAGACTTCACATATTTCCTGGTAAGTTGAGATCAAGATGGATTGGCCCATTTGTGGTTAAGCATGTGTATCATTATGGAGCAGTTGACATTGAGAATCCTCAAAATGGTAACGTATTCAAGGTAAATGGACAAAGACTCAAACTCTTTTTGGAAAATCATGTTACTCAAGAAGAGGTTGTTTTTCTTTCTGATCCTTGTTTTGAAAATAACTAGATGTAAATATAATTTTTACTAATCTTCAAAAAAAAAAAAATACATTTTTTCCCGGTTAAATGGCGGATAACGGTACTCCGTGATTATTTAAGTCGGTTCCATCAGCTACCCACAAAACTGATATTGTATATAAATTTCTCTTTCAATTTCTTTTTCATTTTTTTTTCAAGATGGATGATATTCTCACAAGATTGCAGAAACGATTTCCTCCTTTTCCTCGAAATATTTTACTGAAGCTTTACCAAGTTCGATTCGAAAGATTAAGAATGCTTATGCACAAAGGGATTCCTGAAGACATACGTTGGATAATTGATGCACCCAAAAGAGTGTATCTTATTTAACCTTGCACTAAAAAGATAAATTGTAAGTATAGTAGTTAGCAAGGGTCGAGTCCTCAGGGATTGGGTTTTAGTTTATAAGTTAATAGTTTAAAACTTAAATTCAAGAACAATAAAAGAAAAGGGGTTTTTGAAGCCAGATTTAAACTAAAGTAAATAATAAGAATAAGATGCAAGGCGGTATAACCAGCCAATAAAAATATATACTAAATTAGGCGGTATAACCAGCCAATAAAAATAAAACAAAGTTAATATACAAATTAGGCGGTATAACCAGCCAATAAAAATAAATATACTTTTAAAAATAAGCAAACTAGAAAAGTAAGAAAACAAGTAAGTAAGAAGAATCAAATATGAAAAATATGGTTAAGGTTTCATTCTCCACCACTAGACATCATTAAGAATCAATTTCAGATCTATCAATATCAACCAACTATCAAAGTTAACAACCGTACATAACAACAAGCTCTGTTATCCCAATCTTTCCTTAGTTTGTCGTTAAATAGAACAAGCTCTCTATTTAATCTCTAACCATTAAACAACCTAGAATAAGCTCTCTAAATTCATTTTAATGGCAGCTTTATGATGAGAAAGATAGGTTGATCTAAGCAACAAACACATAAGCTCGGATTGTTCAACTTAGGTTATGTTCCACTTTGCAATTATTGAAAACTTGACCATAATCATTAATCACAAATTGCCACTTATGAATAGGAAATCAAGACAATTACACGGATCAAGACTCCTAGACTAGCAATAGATAATTATCAAGATCTATCTAGTTGTACACCTAAATAAATCAAGACAACATCATGAACAATTCTTGTAGAAGAACATAAGCAACTTTGATAGAAAATTAATGATAGATAGAATCTGAAAATCAATCACAAAACATGTCTAGGGCTTTGAAATCACCCTTAACCAAATAGAAGTTTAGCCTAGCATAGGCATTATAAACATAAAATTAAATAGAATCTAAGAAGAAAATAAAAGAAAGAAAGAAGAAGAAGAAGAATATTAATTATCCAACCTCTTGCTCTTTCTAAAGAAAAAGAAAACTAGAGAAAAGAAAGAAGAAGAAAACTTAGAGAATTTTGTTAAAATGGCTAATATCCTACCAATCTCCAATATGATCCCTTACAATCACCCAAGGCCCTCTATTTATACACATTTTGGAGGGCTAAATGACAAGAGACAAGCTTTACAAATTTCAAAGGTAGGTATAATAGGTGGGTGCATTTTCTAACAATTTTCGTCATACATGACGATTTTGATCAGCCAACTTGATGGTCGATTTTGTCAATTTTCCAGGCCTTATCTGATCACATGGTCTTCTAGACAAATGTTACCCATTCAGTTACGGATCCATAGCCGTTGGAATCAGCTTATTTGCTGATGTGGATAAGCAGATATGGGCAAAATACGAAAACAGGTCAGCACAGACGTCATTGCACATCAGCCAACTTGATGGTCAATTTCGCTAGGGAAAACGACTCCGTTTCAAGAAGTGTAAAACATGAAAAAGATAGATATGCCTCTTAGCTTTGCACAGCTACAAATTTCAGCCTTATGGCTTCAGTGAAACTCGAGATATAGCTGATATGGCAAAATGTGTCGGAACTGGAACTGAACTGGATTTGCCCTTAATTCTAGTAATCTGAAATCACTCAAAGAAACTTGTGAAAAACACCAAAATACATAAAGATCATAAACACAATTAGACTAAACAATAATAACTCGTATTTGACACAAAACAATAATAAAACATAACTAAAAACTATATAATTATACGAGTTATCACACCCCCACACTTAGATTGTTGCTAGTCCCTAGCAACGACTCAATAAAAATAAAATAAGAAAATCTAATCTAATCCACTTTCGTAGGAAATCACGGTGGCACTTAGCATGTGACACAAGCCTTTAAACCCCTAGGTGTCCCTAGTGGACGAGTTTAGTCTCGTGAGGGTTTACTAGAACGATACCCACAAACATTGAAAAACTAAAATATAAATAAACTACATATACTAAAAATATTTATTCCTAATCCTTTCAATACAAATTAGAGACAATCTTTGAACAAGTCTTATAAACTAATCAATAGCTTAAAGAATTTCACAAAAATTCATGCTTGAATGTAAATTGTTTGAGTTAAGCCAATATTAACATAACATATCTCAATCAAAATAGTGCATGTTCAAATTTAATCTCAACTTCTCACATGATATACCCTCATGATTTTCACTCTTTAAAGTAGTGGTGAAGTGTTTACACTCAATCAATCTCATGAAAACCGTTCTACCATATTCTTGCTTGTCCACCTATTCTCCACTATTTAGATCATACAACTTCATGAATCAAGAGGTCTTTAATCAAGGTTGTAATGGGGCCAAGGGGTTTGTAATGTGGTTGAATAACAAAAGGATAAAGATATCACAAAGGCTCCAAAGAGTTCATAAAGTTTAGAGACATAATAAGATCATACAAAGAAACTTCTCAAAACTCTTTACAAGTACATAGTCACCTAGGCCGAATATTCATGTTGGGCCTTTTCTTCATTCTAAACAACTTTGTAACATCTTTTTCTTTTTCCACAAATTCAAGAGATGATTCATATTTTTTACTTAGGAATGTATTTGCCAGTATTCCATTTCTTTTTCTCTTGACTTTTCTTTTCTTTTCCCCCCACACTTATTTCTTGTTTCTAATCCAAATTTTCAACTAAAAATATCCCTTGTTTTTTGCAATATGTCTCAAAATATATAATCCATCTTTAGAACAAGGGTAAGGATATAAGTATATTTAGGCTAGGTGTAAGTTGTGGTTACCAATAAAACAGCATATTTAATGTAGGCTCAAATTGGCTCACTAGTGGGGATGTTCTCTTAGAACATTAATAATGGATGGCTGTTTGGCTCTGGTTATAATCCTAATGCCTCTATCATATTCATGTTGTCACATGTATCAATATAGTCTCAAACGGTTCAAAGCAAGTTCTAGAGAATCATGTAATCATAAGAGCACTCAAGAAAGAAATTAGATTGATTTGTATAATGCATCAATCATTATAGGCTCAAAAACTCACAAGGATGATTATACAAGTCAGATTAAGTCTAAACATGCTTCTTTCTCAATCAACATATCATATTAACATTGGCTCATAAAAAAAATTGACATCAAGCTCAATTCTCATGAAAATCTTCTCACTAATAAATCTGTTTTAGACTTTTGCAATTCATATCTCATCATTGTATTAAAAAGGAACTAAAACTCAAAAAAAAAAATAATAATAATAAAGACTAAAAAAAAAATAATAGACAAAATAAAAGAAATCCTAAATCATTCCCCCCACACTTAATTCTTACATTGTCCTCAATGTAAGTCTATTAACCCAAATGAAAGAATTATGTGTAAGAGAAAAGAACTAATAACATAAGAATAGGAACAGCTAAGACTCAAAACAAAACAAACTCATGCAACCTAAATAATCTTAAAATACTAAACAAAAATTAACAAGTAAACATAAAAAGATTAAAATCAAACTGACAAGGTGTGTCTCAAGTCTCCCTTACTCAGACCTTGTTCAGAATGAATACTTCTAAATGGCTTAAAACACAACAAATTTTTTTTTTTTTTTAAATTAGCAAAATATGTCCCTTACCCCCTACTAAAATATGACATTGTCCCCAATGTCAAATTTTAAAGGTAGAATTTAGGAGATATTACCTGCAGAGGTTGCTAACCACTTATTATAACTGAGACACAACAAGCAAAATGTTAGATAATGTCACAAAGACAAAGTGCAATCCACTCCTTGCTCGTCCATATCTCTTTTTCTTTTTCCGAGCGTTTGCGAAACAACCGTAGCAGATAAACACTCAAGCTTGGAGCTTTTTGAGTAAATCTTCAATGGTTGTAGCAGAAATTATGGTTCTCCTTGCCTCTGAAAACATGAATCCATTTTCCACAGCAAACCAATGGGTTTCTTATTTGTGACCAAAGATGACCAAGAAGCCACGCAAGCTATTTCTTCCAATGTACCCAAACCTCCTGGTAAAGCAATAAATGCATCGGCAGAATGGTACATGATTGTCATCCGTTCAGGGATACTCCAGACTTGTATTTCCTTACCCACGGTAGGTCCACAAAAACTTGTGAATAGTTTTGGCACGATTCCTAGAACTGGACTTCCTCCGGCGTGTGCTGCTGTAGCGACTGCTCCCATTAAACCCGTACTACCGCCTCCATAAATCAAGTGGATCTTTTGTTGGGCAAGTATTACTCCAACTCTTATGGCTTCATCAGCGAATATGTTATTTTTCCCTGGATAAGCACCTCCAAAGACACAAATTTTTTTAATGCGCTGGGATGAAGTACTTTCCATTTTTTTTTCCGAGTGCCTGAAAGAGAATGAGTACATGGTGTAATATATAGAGGACTGAGTAGTGAATCAGACAAGAGTAATAATGTCGCCGAAAGTGTATCTGACCTGTCAGAAGAAAATGTTAACCTAACAAAAGATTTTTGCGTGATTTCAGGAAGAAAATCAAAAAGAGAAGAAAAAATCAACCGTAAAAGACAAATAAAAAAAACGAGAATAATTACACAAATCGAACAACACGTAAATTAAAACAAAACAAAGTTATTGCAAATCAAACCAAAAGCTGAGAAGTCATTTATTGTAGTTGTGATTGTGGCTCACATCTTCCTCTGGTTTTACGTCCAGAAACGGCTTAAACGCCTTCTATGAGTCGAGGATATGCTTCCCATCCAGTTTTCTTACAAGCTGGCAAACAGGGTCTTTTAACATCAGATTCCCAAGATGTTGCCATTCCCTTTGGAATTGCGGCCATAAATCAAGAATTTCTCTTTGTACGTCTCCACTAGGATGCGTCTCAAGAGAAAGTTGGATATTACCCAAATTCTCCTTACTCAGTCCATCCTTAATGAATTCAATTTTATCATCTCGATTAGAGGACGGAATCCCAATAGAACGACATTTACCGTTGCACGTCCATCGTGCACATTTGTGGCAATTTGAACTCATGCGCTTTGCTCGTCGCTTCTTTGCAAAAGTGCTTCTACCTGTACCTGGTAAATGCAAAACAGGAAGATATTCATCTTCACGTACCTTGGCTTCAATTATCCAACGTATGTCGTCAGGAATCCCTTTGTGCATAAGCATTCTTAATCTTTCAAGTCGAACTTGGTAAAGCTTCAGTAAAATATTTCGAGGAAAAGGAGGAAATCGTTTCTGCAATCTTGTGAGAATATCATCCATCCTGAAAAAAAATGAAAAAAATGAAAGAGAAATTGGAAGAGAAATTTATATACAATATCAGTTTTGTGGGTAGCTGATGGAACCGATTTAAATAATCACGGAGTACCGTTATCCGCCATTTAACCGGGGTTAAAAAAATAAATTAAAAATTATATTTACATCTTGTAAGAGAAAAGAACTATTAAACAAAAGAAAAGAAAAACAATAAAAGATAGAATGATGGAGAGTAAGGAATATGCAAATCTGATATAATAGATGCTCTCCATCCTTTTGGGTTGCCTCCCAAGAAGCGCTTGGTTTATTGTCCTCAGCCTAACTTAGACTCATGCCATTATTATTCAACATACTTTGGCTCAAAAAGTGGAAACTCCTCCACATCTTGTATTGGAAAGTTCTCATAGTAAGGCTTCAATCTATGACCATTCACTTTGAATGCCTTATCTGTTTTTGGGCTTTGGATTTCAACTGCACCATGAGTAAATACATTAGTAATAACAAAAGGTCCAACCCAATGAGAACGTAACTTACCTGGATATAACTTAAGGCGTGAATGGAAGAGAAGAACTTTTTGTCCAACAACAAATTCTTTTCTTGATATCATCTTGTCATGGAATGCCTTAGTCTTTTCCTTGTAAATCCTAGAATTCTGATAGGCATCATTCCTTATCTCCTCTAATTCTTGTAGGTCAAGTTTTCTTTTCTTTCCTATCTCATCCATCTCCATGTTGCATTGTTTGATAGCCCAATATGATTTATGTTCCAATTCAACCGAAAGATGACAAGGCTTACCATAAACAAGTCGATAAGGAGACATACCAATGGGTGTCTTATATGCTGTCCTATAAGCCCAAAGTGCATCATCAAGTCGTGAACTCCAATCCTTCCTATTTGGATTAACTGTCTTTTCAAGGATGGACTTAACTTCTCGGTTTGACACTTCAGCTTGCCCACTAGTTTGAGGATGATATGAGGTGGAGACCTTGTGTGTGATGTTATACTTCCTCAAAAGTGCTTCCATAGTCCTATTGCAAAAGTGAGTACCTCTATCGCTGATTATGGCCTTTGGCGTTCCAAACCTAGCAAAGATGTTAGTCTTGACAAAATCTGAAACAACTTTAGAGTCATTAGTCCTAGTGGATTTTGCTTCCACCCACTTTGAAACATAATCAACGGCAAGTAAAATATAAAGATTACCAAAAGAAGGAGGAAAAGGTCCCATGAAATCCATGCCCCATACATCAAAAATTTCAACAATAAGTATTGGAGTTTGAGGCATTTGATTTCTAGCACCTAAGTTACCAGTTCTTTGGCAACGATCACATGACTTGCAAAAGAGGTATGCATCTTTGAATATGGTAGGCCAATAAAATCCAGAATCAAGAACTTTCATGGCTGTTCTTTTGGATCCAAAGTGTCCTCCACATGCATAAGAGTGACAAAAGGTGAGAATAGATTGAAATTCAGTTTCGAGTACACACCTTCTTATAATCTGATCGGAGCAATGCTTCCAAAGGTAAGGATCATCCCATATGTAGTATTTGGCATCACTCTTGATCTTATTTCTTTGAGCTTGTGTCAACTCTTGTGGCAACTTCTTGGTAACTAAGTAATTAACAATATCAGCATACCAAGGAGTTGTTGTTCTTATAAAAAGAAGTTGCTCATCCGGAAAGTTCTCATTCAAGGGTAGTGCATCATCTTCATGAACTAAACGGCTAAGATGGTCCGCAACCAGGTTGTCACTACCTCTCTTATCTTTTATCTCCAAATCAAACTCTTGTAAGAGAAGTATCCATCTAATCAACCTTGGTTTGGCCTCCTTTTTAGTGAGTAAGTACTTAAGGGCTGCATGGTCAGAAAATACAATTACTTTAGTACCAATTAAATAAGATCGAAATTTTTCTAAAGCAAATACAACAGCCAAAAGTTCTTTTTCAGTAGTGGAATAGTTCAATTGAGCATCATTAAGAGTTCTTGAGGCATAATAAATGGCATGTGAGGCTTTGCCAACCCGTTGGCCCAAAACAGCTCCAATGGCATAGTCACTAGCATCACACATGATTTCAAAAGGTACATTCCAATCTGGTGGTTGGATGATAGGAGCTGATGTCAAGAGTCCCTTCAATGTTTCAAACGCCTCTTTGCATTTATCATCAAAGTGGAAAACCACATCTTTTTGTAGTAGCTTGCAAAGAGGTAATGTGATCTTTGAGAAGTCTTTGATAAATCTCCTATAGAAACCTGCATGTCCAAGAAAAGAACGAACCTCTCTCACATTTGTGGGAGGTGGTAAAGAATGCATAATATCTATTTTAGACTTATCAACCTCTATCCATCTAGAAGAAATAACATGGCCCAAAACTATTCCTTGTTCTACCATATAGTGACATTTTTCCCAATTCAAAACAAGGTTAGTTTCCATGCATCTTTCAAGTACAAGTGTAAGGTTCTCTAGACATCTATCAAAAGAATCACCATAGACACTAAAATCATCCATAAACACTTCTATGATATTCTCTACATAATCTGAAAATATGCTAACCATACACCTTTGGAATGTAGCTGGTGCATTACAAAGACCAAATGGCATACGCCGGTATGCAAAAGTACCAAATGGACATGTGAATGTTGTTTTCTCTTGGTCCTCCGGAGCAATGGCTATCTGATTATAACCTGAAAAACCATCAAGAAAACAATAATGAGAATGGCCAGCTAACCTTTCAAGCATTTGATCAATAAAAGGTAAAGGAAAGTGGTCTTTGCGAGTTGTGGAATTAAGTTTACGATAATCAATACAAACTCGCCATCCTGTTTGAATCCTAGTAGGAACAAGTTCATTCTCATTATTTGTTACCACCGTTACACCTGATTTCTTTGGAACCACTTGGACTGGGCTCACCCATTTGCTATCCGAGATAGGATAGATCACTCCAACATCTAGGAGCTTCAGTATCTCCTTTTTTCACAACCTCCATCATAGGAGGGTTCAATCTTCTTTGTGCTTCTCTTGTTGGTTTAGACCCTTCCTCTAACAAAATCTGGTGCATGCACATGGATGGGCTTATTCCCTTGATATCGGAAATTGTCCAACCAATTGCTGTTTTATGCTCTCTAAGCACCCGGATAAGTCGCTCTTCTTGCAAAGGTGTGAGCTCTTTGGCAATGATGACAGGTAGTGTGTCCTTTTCCCCTAAGAACAAATATTTCAAGTGGTTCGGTAGTGGTTTCAACTCTAAAGTTGGTGCCTGCAAAATGGAAGGTAGAAGTTTCTCATTAGATAAAGGCAAATCAATAAATGAAACATCAAACCTTGCATCTTTAGGTTGCAGCGAGTGTAAAGATTCTAGTGCCCCTTCCACATGGTCACTCAAGGCTAGTTTAGCATTCCCCATTCCGAGATGGTTGCTAAGGACTATTTCCACACTATCTTCACCATCTAGCTCATAAGCTTGCTGCACTAGTGAGTCAATTATATCAATATTAAAAACAGAATGCACATCACTAGGATATCTCATGGCCTCAAAAATGTTAAAGCGAATTATTTCACCATCAAATTCCATAGTTAAAGTGCCATCATGTACATCTATTTTAGTTCTTGCTGTTTTCAAGAATGGTCTCCCTAATAGAATAGGTGTGGGATTAGAAGACATCTCATCTTCCATCTCAATAACATAAAAGTCAGCGGGAAAAACCAATTCATTAACCTGTACAAGAACGTCTTCTACAACTCCTCTTGGATAAGTGTTAGAACGGTCAGCAAGTTGTATTATAACACCGGTTTCCTCTAATGGTCCTAGATTCAATGAAGCATAAATTGAATATGGCATGACATTAATAGATGCCCCTAGATCTAGCATAGCACGCTCAAACCTGGTGTTGCCTATCTTACAAGGAATGGTAAACATACCTGGATCCTTGCATTTAGGTGGGAGTTTGTTTTGAAGAACAGCTGACACATTCTCCCCCACACTTACCTTTTCATTCCATTTCAACTTCCGTTTAGATGTGCACAACTCTTTTAGGAACTTGGCATATCTTGGCACTTGCTTGATAGCATCTAGTAAAGGAATGTTCACCTCTACTTTCCGGAAGGTTTCCAAAATTTCCTTCTCTTGCTCCTCCTTCTTGGACTTTGCTAACCTGTTAGGAAAAGGTGGAGGGGTTATATAGGAAGGAAAGGATGGTTTAGGAATTACCTTTTTTAGTGGCTTGTTGGGATGTGAAGAGGATGCCATGGTATTGTTCTCCCCTTGAGCACTATCATTTTGTGGTGTCTCTAGCTGTTTCCCACTTCTTAAATTTATAGCATTGGCATTCTCTCTTGGATTCACTATGGTTTGGGAAGGTAATTTCCCAGAATCCCTTGCTTGCATTTGACTCATGGTTGTTGCCAATTGCCCTATTTGAGTCTCCAAATTTCGAATACTTGTCTTTGTTTCCTGTTGAAATTGAATTGTATTAGTAGAAAGAGCTTTAACAAGATCTTCAAGAGAAGTACCTGAATTTTGGGTGGGTGGTAGTTGTTGTCGGGTTTGGTATGGTTGTTGCACTCTTTGCTGAAAACCCGGTGGCCTGTGGTCAAATGGTGGAGGAATAGTTTGTGATTGGTTCCCTCCATAATTGAAGTTTGGATGATCCCTCCATCCTGGATTGTATGTGTTTGAGTAGGGATCATATTTCCTTGATTGGTTCTGAAATCCACCCATGGCATTCACATGTTCATTGGTATCCTCTTGAAGTGTTGGACACATATCAGTTTGGTGCCCTATGTTTGAACATATGCCACAAGCCTTTATTTGTTGTATTTTACCTACAGCCAATTGTTGAACAAGAGAAGTCAGTTTATCAAATTTTTGTTCAAGGGATGATATACTTACCTCATTAACTCTCTTGGATTGTGGTGGTGGATCTTGTCTCATTGAGAACTGTTGAGAATTGGCTGCCATGTTGGAGATTAATGTTCTAGCAGCCCTGGGAGTCTTATCAACTAGAGCTCCCCCACTAGCGGCATCTATCATACTTCTCTCCATGGGCATGAGACCTTCATAGAAGTATTGGATGAGAAGTTGTTCACTTATTTGATGGTGTGGACATGATGCACAAAGTTTCTTGAACCTCTCCCAATATTCATATAAGGACTCTCCGTTGTATTGCCGAATCCCACATATCTCTTTCCTAATGTTGGCAGCCTTAGATGCTGGGAAATACCTTTTCAAGAATGCTTTCTTCAAATCATTCCATGTAGTGATGGTCCCGGATGGTAGATAGTAGAGCCATTCCTTTGCTGAATCAGCTAGAGAGAATGGGAAGGCTCTCAACTTAACTTGCTCTTCCGTGACCCCTGTTGGTCTCATGCTTGAGCAAACTACATGGAATTCCTTGAGGTGCTTATTTGGATCCTCTCCTGCAAAACCATGAAAAGTTGGGAGAAGATGAATCAAACCAGATTTTAATTCAAAAGCTACCTCAAGATTAGCATATTCAATGCATAATGGTTGTTGACCCAAGTCCGGAGCGGCTAGCTCCTTGAGAGTTCGGTTGTCAGCTGCTGCCATCTCTCCTTGCTCCTCTTGGATGTTTTGGATCAACTCCTCGATTGGTTGTTGGTGAGAAGTTATAAATTCCCGAATTTTCCTAAGTCGTAAGTCTTCTTCGGGAGCTTGGAACATTCACTAATAAAAATAAATAAGAAAGTAAATAATTAGAACAGAAAATAAGAATAAACCAATAAACTAATAAACTAAAGAAAGCAATCCCCGGCAACGGCGCCAAAAATTTGATGCACCCAAAAGAGTGTATCTTATTTAACCTTGCACTAAAAAGATAAATTGTAAGTATAGTAGTTAGCAAGGGTCGAGTCCTCAGGGATTGGGTTTTAGTTTATAAGTTAATAGTTTAAAACTTAAATTCAAGAACAATAAAAGAAAAGGGGTTTTTGAAGCCAGATTTAAACTAAAGTAAATAATAAGAATAAGATGCAAGGCGGTATAACCAGCCAATAAAAATATATACTAAATTAGGCGGTATAACCAGCCAATAAAAATAAAACAAAGTTAATATACAAATTAGGCGGTATAACCAGCCAATAAAAATAAATATACTTTTAAAAATAAGCAAACTAGAAAAGTAAGAAAACAAGTAAGTAAGAAGAATCAAATATGAAAAATATGGTTAAGGTTTCATTCTCCACCACTAGACATCATTAAGAATCAATTTCAGATCTATCAATATCAACCAACTATCAAAGTTAACAACCGTACATAACAACAAGCTCTGTTATCCCAATCTTTCCTTAGTTTGTCGTTAAATAGAACAAGCTCTCTATTTAATCTCTAACCATTAAACAACCTAGAATAAGCTCTCTAAATTCAATTTAATGGCAGCTTTATGATGAGAAAGATAGGTTGATCTAAGCAATAAACACATAACCTCGGATTGTTCAACTTAGGTTATGTTCCACTTTGCAATTATTGAAAACTTGACCATAATCATTAATCACAAATTGCCACTTATGAATAGGAAATCAAGACAATTACACGGATCAAGACTCCTAGACTAGCAATAGATAATTATCAAGATCTATCTAGTTGTACACCTAAATAAATCAAGACAACATCATGAACAATTCTTGTAGAAGAACATAAGCAACTTTGATAGAAAATTAATGATAGATAGAATCTGAAAATCAATCACAAAACATGTCTAGGGCTTTGAAATCACCCTTAACCAAATAGAAGTTTAGCCTAGCATAGGCATTATAAACATAAAATTAAATAGAATCTAAGAAGAAAATAAAAGAAAGAAAGAAGAAGAAGAAGAATATTAATTATCCAACCTCTTGCTCTTGCTAAAGAAAAAGAAAACTAGAGAAAAGAAAGAAGAAGAAAACTTAGAGAATTTTGTTAAAATGGCTAATATCCTACCAATCTCCAATATGATCCCTTACAATCACCCAAGGCCCTCTATTTATACACATTTTGGAGGGCGAAATGACAAGAGACAAGCTTTACAAATTTCAAAGGTAGGTATAATAGGTGGGTGCATTTTCTAACAATTTTCGTCATACATGACGATTTTGATCAGCCAACTTGATGGTCGATTTTGTCAATTTTGCAGGCCTTATCTGATCACATGGTCTTCTATACAAATGTTACCCTATCAGTTACGGATCCATATCCGTTGGAATCAGCTTATTTTCTGATGTGGATAAGCAGATATGGGCAAAATACGAAAACAGGTCAGCACAGACGTCATTGCACATCAGCCAACTTGATGGTCAATTTCGCTAGGGAAAACGACTCCGTTTCAAGAAGTGTAAAACATGAAAAAGATAGATATGCCTCTTAGCTTTGCACAGCTACAAATTTCAGCCATATTGCTTCAGTGAAACTCGAGATATAGCTGATATGGCAAAATGTGTCGGAACTGGAACTGAACTGGATTTGCCCTTAATTCTAGTAATCTGAAATCACTCAAAGAAACTTGTGAAAAACACCAAAATACATAAAGATCATAAACACAATTAGACTAAACAATAATAACTCGTATTTGACACAAAACAATAATAAAACATAACTAAAAACTATATAATTATACGAGTTATCAATAATTGAAGCCAAGGTACGTGAAGATGAATATCTTCCTGTTTTGCATTTACCAGGTACAGGTAGAAGCACTTTCGCAAAGAAGCGACGAGCAAAGCGCATGAGTTCAAATTGCCACAAATGTGCACGATGGACGTGTAACGGTAAATGTCGTTCTATTGGGATTCCGTCCTCTAATCGAGATGATAAAATTGAATTCATTAAGGATGGACTGAGTAAGGAGAATTTGGGTAATATCCAACTCTCTCTTGAGACGCATCCTAGTGGAGACGTACAAAGAGAAATTCTTGATTTATGGCCGCAATTCCAAAGGGAATGGCAACATCTTGGGAATCTGATGTTAAAAGACCCTGTTTGCCAGCTTGTAAGAAAACTGGATGGGAAGCATATCCTCGACTCATAGAAGGCGTTTAAGCCGTTTCTGGACGTAAAACCAGAGGAAGATGTGAGCCACAATCACAACTACAATAAATGACTTCTCAGCTTTTGGTTTGATTTGCAATAACTTCATTTCGGTTTTATTTACGATTTGTGTAATTATTCTCGTTTTTTTTTTTTTTTTGCATTGGTCTTTTACGGTTGCTTTTTCTTCTCTTTTTGATTTTCTTCCTGAAATCACGCAAAAATCTTTTGTTAGGTTAACATTTTCTTCTGACAGGTCAAATACACTTTCGGCGACATTATTACTCTTGTCTGATTCACTACTCAGTCCTCTATATATTACACCATGTACTCATTCTCTTTCAGGCACTCGAAAAAAAAGGAAAGTACTTCGTCCCAGCGCATTAAAAAAATTTGTGTCTTTGGAGGTGCTTATCCAGGGAAAAATAACATATTCGCTGATGAAGCCATAAGAGTTGGAGTAATACTTGCCCAACAAAAGATCCAGTTGATTTATGGAGGTGGTAGTACGGGTTTAATGGGAGCAGTCGCTACAGCAGCACACGCCGGAGGAAGTCCAGTTCTAGGAATCGTGCCAAAACTATTTACAGATTTTTGTGGACCTACCGTGGGTAAGGAAATACAAGTCTGGAGTATCCCTGAACAGATGACAATCATGTACCATTCTGCCGATGCATTCATTGCTTTACCAGGAGGTCTGGGTACATTGGAAGAAATAGCTTGCGTGGCTTCTTGGTCATCTTTGGTCACAAATAAGAAACCCATTGGTTTGCTTAATATTAATGGTTATTTTAGTAATTTGCTTTCATATTTAGATAATGCTGTGGATAATGGATTCATGTTTTCAGAGGCAAGGAGAACCATAATTTCTGCTACAACCATTGAAGATTTACTCAAAAAGCTCCAAGCTTATGAGTATTTATCTGCTACGGTTGTTTCGCAAACGCTCGGAAAAAGAAAAAGAGATATGGACGAGCAAGGAGTGGATTGCACTTTGTCTTTGTGACATTATCTAACATTTTGTTTGTTGTGTCTCAGTTATAATAAGTGGTTAGCAACCTCTGCAGGTAATATCTCCTAAATTCTACCTTTAGTAGGGGGTAAGGGACATATTTCGCTAATTTAAAAATAAAAAAATAAAAAAAGTTTGTTGTGTTTTAAGCAATTTAGAAGTATTCATTCTGAACAAGGTCTGAGTAAGGGAGACTTGAGACATACCTTGTCAGTTTGATTTTAATCTTTTTATGTTTACTTGTTAATTTTTGTTTAGTATTTTAGGATTATTTAGGTTGCATGAGTTTGTTTTGTTTTGAGTCTTAGTTATTCCTATTCTTATGTTATTAGTTTTTTTCTCTTACACATGATTCTTTCATTTGGGTTAATAGACTTACATTGAGGACAATGTAAGAATTAAGTGTGGGGGGAACGATTTAGGATTTCTTTTATTTTTGTCTACTATTTTTTTTTATGAGTCTTTATTATTATTATTATTATTTTTTAGTGTGTTTTAGTTCCTTTTAATACAATAATGAGATATGAATTGCATAAGTCTAAAACAGATTTATTAGTGAGAAGATTTTCATGAGAATTGAGCTTGATGTCAACCTTTTTATGAGCCAATGTTAATATGATATGTTGATTGAGAAAGAAGCATGTTTAGACTTAATCTGACTTGTATAATCATCCTTGTGAGTCTTTGAGCCTATAATGATTGATGCATTATACAAATCAATCTAATTTCTTTCTTGAGTGCTCTTATGATTACATGATTCTCTAGAACTTGCTTTAAACCGTTTGAGACTATATTGATACATGTGACAACATGAATATGATAGAGGCATTAGGATTATAACCAGAGCCAAACAGCCATCCATTATTAATGTTCTAAGAGAACATCCCCACTAGTGAGCCAATTTGAGCCTACATTAAATATGCTGTTTTATTGGTAACCACAACTTACACCCAGCCTAAATATACTTATATCCTTACCCTTGTTCTAAAGATGGATTATATATTTTGAGACATATTGCAAAAAAACAAGGGATATTTTTAGTTGAAAATTTGGGTTAGAAACAAAAGATAAGTGTGGGGGAAGAAAAGAAAAGAAAAAGTCAAGAGAAAAAGAAAGGGATCTTTGTTAAATACATTCCCATATTCAAAAAAAAAAAAAAAAAATCTTCTCTTGAACTTCTAGTTAAAGTAAAGAAAAAGATGTTACAAAGTTGGTTAGAATGAAGCAAAGGCTCAACATGAATATTTAGCCTATGTGACTATGTACTTGTAAAGAGTTTTGAGAAATTTATTTGTATGATCTTATTATGTCTCTAAACTCTATGAACTCTTTGGAACCTTTGTGATATCTTTATCCTTTTGTTCTTTAACCACATTATAACCCTTTGGCCCCATTACAACCTTGAATAAAGACCTCTTGATTTATGAAGTTGTATGATCTAAATAGTGGAGAATAGGTGGACAAGCAAGCATATGGTAGAAGTGTTTTCATGAGATTGATTGAGTGTAAACACTTTACCACTACTTTAAAGAGTGAAAATCATGAGAGTATCCCATGTGAGAGGTTGAGATTAAGTTGAATATGCACTATTTTGATTGAAATATGTTATGTTAATATTGGCTTAACTCATTTATTTACATTCAAGCATGAATTTTTGTGAAATTCTTTGAGATATTGATTAGTTTATAAGACTTGTTCAAAGATTGTCTCTAATTTATATTGAAAGGATTAGGAGTAAATATTTTTAGTGTATGTAGTTTACTTATATTTTAGTTTTTCAATGTTTGTGGGTATCGTTCTAGCAAACCCTCACGAGACTAAACTCGTCCACTAGGGACACCTAGGGGTTTAAAGGCTTGTGTCACATGCTAAGTGCCACCGTGATTTCCTACGAAAATGGATTAGATTAGATTTTCTTATTTTATTTTTATTGAGTTGTTGCTAGGAACTAGCAACAATCTAAGTGTGGGGGTGTGATAACTCGTATAATTATATAGTTTTTAGTTATGTTTTATTATTGTTTTGTGTCAAATACGAGTTATTATTGCTTAGTCTACTTGTGTTTATGATCTTTTATATTTTTATGTAATTTGGTGTTTTTCATGAGTTTCTTTGAGTGATTTCAGATTACTAGGTTAAATCAAGAATTAAGGGCAAATCCAATTCAGTTCCAGTTCCGACACCTTTTGCCATATCAGCTATATCTAGAGTTTCACCGAAGCATTAAGGCTGACATTTTGACAGTGCAAAGTTAAGAGGCATATCTATCTTTTTCATGTTTTACACTTCTTGAAACGGAGTCGTTTTCCCTACCGAAATCAACCATCAAGTTGGCTGATGTGCAATGACGTCTGTTCTGCACCGTTTTGGTATTTTGACCATATCTTCCGATCCACATGCGCAAATGATCTGATTCAAACGGTTATGGATCCGTAACTGATAGGGGCATATTTTTCTAGAAGACCATTTGATCAGATCGAGCCTCCAACATTGACAAAATCGACCATCAAGCTGGCTGATCAGAATTGTCATACAACATGACGAAAATTGTTAGAAAAATGCACCCACCTATTATACCTACCTTTGAAATTTATAAAGCTTGTCTCTTGTCATTTAGCTCTCCAAAATGTGTATAAATAGAGGACCTTGGATGAGTATTGGGATACATTGATACATTGGTAGGATATTAGCCATTGTAATAAAATTCTCTAAGTTTTCTTCTTCTTTCCTTTCTCTAGTTTTCTTTTTCTTTATTTACTTATGTTTCTTACATTTCTTTTCATTTTATTCATATCTAGTATGTGTTGCTAATCATATTGTTGAGGTGATGAGGTGAAGCTTTTGGTAAATGCTAAGGTTAGTCTCTTAAACATGAGCTAAAATGAATCATCATTTATAAACACTAGTATAGATAATATTTTCTTTTGGTTTAAAATCATACTTACAAAGTAGGGATCTTGATTCATTATTGACAAGGAAAATGGCACAGTAAATGCTTGGTTTCATAACCTTGATTTGTTGTAGACATATACCTTGGCATAAGGAATGCTTGGACTCTTTTTATGAGTTTTGAGGACACCAAATGAACATAATATCATATGCTATGGACGTTGGACAATTTGGACTGAATTGCTAAACCTTCCGATTGGAACCTCCCTTATGTGTGGATTTCAATTGTGAAATAAAACAAGCTTAATCTTAGCATAACACCAAGAGTGGATTCTCTAACCTCAACATCTTTTCTTATTGTTTTTTTATATCTTGTTTAATTTCTTTTATATTTTGTTTATTTTGTTCTCTAATATCTTGTTTATCTTATTTTGTTGTTGATTCCCTAATATCTTGTTTACTTTTTTGTCTTATATATTTATAAACTTATACTTACTAATACGCTTCCCTGTGGTTCGACCTCGGACACCCGAGAATTTATTACTTGAACATAACCTGCACTTGGGTTTACAACTCTTAATTGAGTTACCATCAACCTACACTTAACCATGCATGGGTTACCCTAATTCTTCCTTTGTAAAATACCCTAGCTGACTTACATGTTCTCCTAGTCAAACAAGGACCAATGACAAGAAATAATCTAGGTTAAAAATAGGTTAGCCGCCAACCCCTTTGTAGACACCATGGGCTGCCTTTGATTATCCTTTGTTGAATAACCTAGTTGAAATATATGCTTCTCCTTATCAAAGTAGGATTACTGGTTGTCAACTTGCATTAATTGCATTAATTGCAAGAATCTTTCCTTACAGCTAATCCTTGTCAAAGTAGGAGATTTAAATCAGCTATGAATTTCCTTATTTCTACATGCCTTGGCTGCCAAGTTTTCCATCTTTTCTTTAAAACAGAAACCTAGTCAAAGTAGGAGAACTAATCAGCCAAGACTTTCCTACTTTATTCAAACTTGGTTGCCAAGTCTTGTATCTTTCCTTAAACACATCAAACAAGTCGGCCACCTTTCCTTAATACCCTAACCCTAGCCGCAAGTCAGCATAAGTGAGAGAGAGGAGCCGCAACTTAATTGATACCCTACATGCTGCCTATAAATAGAGAACAATGGGGGCTGCCGAATTAACACTTCACCAAGCATTAGAGTTCTGATTTCTTCTTTGTTTTAGAGTTTTTGAGAGAGCAAGAGGCTGAATAATTAATATTATTCTTCTTTTTTCTTTCTTTCTTTAGTTTTCTTCTTATTTTCTCTTTTATTTCATGTTTATGTTAACAATACCTATGCAAGGCTAAACTTTTCTTTGGTTAAGGGTGATTTCAAAGCCCTAGACATGTTTTGTAATTAATTTTTAGATTCCATCTATTATTAATGTTCTATCAAAGTTGTTTATGTTCTTCCATAAGAATTGTTTATGATTTTTATCTTGATTTGTTTAGGAGCATACTAGATAGATCTTGATAATTATCTAATGCTTGTTTTGCCACTATTTTTATTCAATAGTGGCAATTTGTGATTAATGATTATGTTAAAGTTTTCGCTAATTGCAAAGTGGAACATAACCTAAGTTAAACAATTCATGTTCATGCTTTTGTTGCTTAGATCAACCTATCTTTCTCATCTTAAAGCTGCTATTAAATTAAATTTAGAGATGTTTATCCTAGGTTGTTTGATAGTTAGAGATTAAGTAGTGGCGTTTGTCCTATTTAACTACAAACTAAGGAAGGATTGGGGTAACACGAGAGGTTTTTATCTACGGTTGTTAACTTTTATAGATGATTGATATTGATAATTTTGAATTTGATTCTTAATGATGTCTAGTGGTAGAGAATGAACCTTTAGCCATATTTCTCATATCTGACTACTCTTTATTTACTTGCTTTCTAATTTTTATTGTTTGCTTAAGTTTAAACTGATTTCAAAACCCCTTTAACTTTTGTTTTCTTTGAATTTAAGTTTTAAACTAGTGGTTTATAAACTAAAACCCAATCCCTGTGGACTCGACCCTTACTAATCACTATACTCTACAATTGAGTCTTTTTAAGTGCAAGGTTAAATAAGATACACTCTTTTGGGTGTATCAGGCACAGAAGGCATTGAGACAAGGAAATTACTGGTCCACAATGAAGGCTGATGCTGCAGAAATGATAAAAAAAATATGACAAGTACCAAAGGTTTGCTGTTGTACCCAAGCAACCAGCAGAATTGCTTAGCCAACTTTCCAGTCCGTAGCCCTTCGCCATGTGGGGCATCGATATCTTGGGACCTTTCCCATCGCCATTGGTCAAAAGAAGTTTGTGATAGTCGCCTGCGAATACTTCACTAAGTGGGTTGAGGCTGAAGTCGTGGCGACCATTACAGAAAGAGTCATCGAGAATTTTGTGTGGAAATTCATTGTGTGCAGGTATGGGGTCCCCAATACCATCGTAACAGATAATGGTACACAGTTTTGGGGGGGTAAGTTGAAGAAATTTTGCTAGAACTTCAAGATCTTGCTCACAAACAGCTCTGTCAAGCACCCCCAAACCAATGGCCAGGTTGAGGCAATGAATAAAAAGATCCTTCAAGGGTTGAAGAAGAAGCTGGATGATGCAAATGGGGCATGGCTAGAGGAAATGTCAAGAATTCTGTGGGCTATTAGAACAACGTCCCATTCAGGCATATGTGAAACACCATTCAATCTGATGTATGGGACGGAAGCTATAATACCGACTGAAATTGGTATCAATTCTATGAGGACGGCACACTACAACGCCACCTTAAATGAGGAAGCACCCAAAACAAACCTCGATCTTCTTGAAGAAACCAGAGATTGGGCCCAAGTGAAATTAGCTGCCAGATCACAACAGATAGCCAAGTATTACAACTCCAAGGTAAAAAACAGACAATTTCAGGTGGGTGACTTGGTCCTTAGAAACTGTGAGGCGAGCAGGCCAGGAGGGAAAAATGGCTCCAAATTAGGAAGGACCATACAAGGTTGTCAGGAAGATCGGCTCAGGAGTCTATGCCTTGGAATGAATGGATGAAAGCCCTGAACTTAGGACCTGGAATGCGATCCACTTGAAAAAATATTACTTGTAGTAAATTCTATATTTTTTCATTATTAATACTTAATGAAATGGAATCGCATTTTGCAGGCAAAATCCGAATCACTAACTTGTCAATGCTGCCTCAATAGCCTCTAACTGTCTCTCCTATGCATTACGCATGAGTGCTCACCATGCGACACCTTGCAACACACTCAACAGCTTCTGACTGGATCTCTTATGCGTTCATGCACGAGTGCTCGCCACGCGACACCGTGTAACACGCTCAATAGCTATAACTGGCTCTCCTATGCGTTCACACACGTGTGCTCGCTATGCGACACCGTGTAACTGTTGTCAGATTTCACTACGCAAGTGCACGTATCGCAAACAAGTAATAAAGTGGAAGTAAAGTGTCGAACCCACGAGGAATTGCTACTAATTTTTCTAAATACTAAAATTAACACAACTTAATCTTATCTAAACAACTAATTAAATATGATAATTAAAAACTAAATTAAAAGAAACTAATATTAAAAGCAAGTAAATTAAAAAAGGGTGAATTCAATTAATTATAAAATCCTAGTATTACAACTTCCCTCAACACTTCGCTTGAATCTCTCTCAACCTCTTCACTTGAATAATGATCCTGAGTTGTTAACCTAGAGTTCTAACCTATTTATAAGGATCTTCCGATGGTCTTATAAGAATATCTCTCTTAACCAATTAACTATATTCTTATGATAATTGAATTAAAGAGAAACTCATTAAGCTTATACTCTAAAATTGGTTACACATGACATGTAAGTGTATTCCTACCCTACATGCAGATCAATTCATCCTAATAAATGAATATGAAACATGTTTTATTCAATCCATGTCTAACACTAAACTCCATTTCCAAGTTGTATCTAGGTTACCACATCAATCTAATTGATAGCTAAGCAATTAGAAGCATTAAGAACAAGATTGAATAAACAACTCAAATATCATTAAATCAAGCAAAAGAGTAAAATAAGACTACATGTTGAGTTCCATTGCAATCCTAGAAAAATATATTTAGTTCATATTAATTAATAAAAGTATAAAAACAAAGGAGTTTCACCATCATAAATATTACAAGACAGATAAAGAAGATAAGGGATAAGAGAAAACTAAAAAGTTGTCAGATCTTCAGTCTTCAATCATTCAAAATCTCTATTGCTCCTTGCAAATCTTTGTGGTGGCTGCTCTCCTCTTAAGAAAATTAGGTTATTTACAAGTTTCAGATTTGAGAGCTAGGGAGAAATCTTTTATAAAGTCCTAAAAGGTTCCTATTTATAGAACTCCAAAAGCCTGAAGTAGGAAAACTTTGTGGGCAAGTAATAGCTTTCAGCTTTGACTTTCCATATATGAACTGATATTCTTCTTATTGCTTTAGGAGTCTACAAAAATATATAAGATATTAAATTAATAACTATATTAAACATAAAATAAATAAATAAAACTAAATTAAAACAACTAAAAATATTTAATTAATAATTTAAACTATAAGGACTTAGCTATATAAAATATGGTAAAATAACTCTATTTTATAAAGTTATCAGTATCACGCTCAACAGCCTCTAACTGGCTCTCCCATGCGTTCATGCATGAGTGCTCACCTCGTAACACCGTGTAACACGCTTAACAGCCTCTAACAGGCTCTCCTATGCGTTCATGCACGAGTGCTCGCCAAGCGACACTGTGTAACACGCTCAACAGCCTCTAACTGGCTCTCCTATGTGTTCACGCACGAGTGCTCACCTTGCGACACAGTGTAACACACTCAACATCCTCTAACTAGCTCTCCTATGCGTTCACGCACGAGTGCTCGCCAAGCGACACCGTGTAACATGCTCAACAGCCTCTAACTGGCTCTCCTATATGTCCACTTGCGAGCATAAAAATATAAGCAAAAACAACAAATAACACAATATTTTCGCCATCAAGCAAACAAGAGAACATGCAATTCGTCATCAATACAATATGAACCGAAGTAAAGAAGAATTTCATTCAACAAAAATAAAGATTATACAACTTAAAAGCGGCCCTACTCTAAAACAGCAGGGCCCTTAGCAGTAGGTACATCACTAATTACATTGTTTAGGTGACCTTCTTCAGGGGCATCAGTAACTACACTAGTATCTATCTCTATGGCCTCGACAGTAAGGTCCTCGATCTCATTGCCTTCAGCAGTAGGGGTCACAAGAACATTTTCGTTGCCTTCGGCAGCAGGGGTGGTTGGAACACTCTTGTTTGGAGTAGAGGAAGGATTGTTAACCGCAAGAGACTGTTTAAGATTCTCGAGGGCAGCAACGTTGGGAAACAAGGGGTCCAGGCTATCTAGGATCTTGAGGAGAGCAGAAAAATCTCCCCCGAAAGTCCACAGGCCCAAGTTGTGCCTGAACTAGAGCCAGAGCGCTCATCCTGAAACCTACGCAGCACCTTAAAGTATCCGCCAAAATCTGTTGCTGCTCGTCCTCTAACTTGCCCTCCACTCTTTATCCTTCTCCTCTAGAGCCTTCAGCCTCTCCTGCCCTGACTCTAGCAGGCGATCCTTCATGATACGGATCTCCTTTGTGGTAAAGTCCAATTTATCCTCGACGAGGCCCTTATGCCTCTCCACCTCGGCAACTTTGTCCACTCAAGCTTTCTCGATCGCAACCACCTTATTTTTACAGAAGAAAGCTTTTCCTCAACGGTCGTGGCCTTCTCATTGGCCTCCTTCAGCTGTGTTTCCAGCTCGACAATGCGAGCAGCAGAAGTGCTTGCCATTTTGGTTTTGGCCCTGAGCTTTTTGTCACTTTTAGCAAGCTTCTTATCATTATCAGCGAGCTTATGATCAGCCTCTTCCAATAGGCGGTTGATTTCTTTGCCCCTGTTATACAAGGCCAGTGCCATAATCGTGCCCTGCAACACAAACAACAATGTCAACATTAAGAAGAAACATGGAGTTACACCAAATAAAAACTTACAAATGAGTACCTCAATGTGATGGGCCACTAGTGAACGTTGAGTCAAGGCAGGCGCTTGGGGCTCGACCTCCTTCATAGTCTTATCTACGTTATCCCGAAACTACGTCATAGTCTTATCTACGTCGAGGGGGATGGCACTTATGGGCAGGCGATCCCTCTAGCCAAAATATTGCTGGTCGTTGGTCACGGGAATGTGCCCGCCTATACTGCGGGCATGGACAGGTGGACGAGAGTGCCCTTATCGCTGAACGGCCAGATTTTTGTCCCCTTCCTGGAAACCTTCACCCTCTCAGGTTTTCTTACCCTTTTCTTTTTCCATCTCTTTCTCTTTCTCTTTCCCTTTTTTCTTTCACCGTTGCAAGGTCCGCCACTTTGGACCGGCTCGCCGATGTGTTGCTTCAAGAACCCATTCATAGGTCACCTCCGACGGGAACGATAGGAACTGCAGGAGGAACGGGGTCTATCAACTCGATCCCCCCATGACTTGTCTTCTATTTCTTCGCCGCTGGCCTTTTTCCCCCTTTGCCAGAACCCTTTGCCGATTTTTCCATCCCCATCAGACGCTCCATCAAATTCTGCCCTCCAGCCATATCTGCAAAGAAATGGACAATAAGTTCAGACAATATAAGGGCTCCAAAGTACGAGCACAAAAGGAAACTACCTATCACCGAATGCAAAGCCCTAAGGGTCGACATATATCTGAGCTCCCCCAAAGAAGAGGAGTTACTAGAGGAAACTTACATTCTCTGTATACAAGTTATCATCCCTCAATATAGCCTCGAAGTCAGACTCCCCCTCGTCATCCAAACCAATCATGGCCCTTGGCTGCCAACCACCAACACCACTCTCATGGGTTTCCTCACTTGAATCCGAAGATAGCTCTATCACTGGAAGAGCCGCAGATATGGCGATAAGAGAAACCACAAGTAGGGCTATATGAGGGGGGACCCAGGGCATAATGGTGAGTAGGTCCCCAATCGCCTCGCTGCTATCACTGGAGGCAGGGGCTCCTTGAGGCTCACTGTGCCAGAGTTCTTCCAAGTTAGGGATGGGTAGGCCCTTAAGAGGGTCCAAAGACTCACCAGCAATATCATCCTTCACTGCATACAAAGAACAACCCTTTAGGACATCAACACAAAATTGATAGTCCTACAACGTCAATCAAATTAGAAAAGTAAAACTCACCTTCCAAAAATTCAGACTGAGACAAAGGGCTTATACTAGATGAGGTTACCCCGTTACCTTCGAGCACCTATACTGCGACGAACGAAGTAACACCCTTAGCATCCACTACACGGTGCATACGCCTTGTAAGCAGCATCGCCAGCAAGTCTGCACCACCTTCGGGCCAAACTGGACCTACTTGCGAGGGAAGGCCATACTCAAACACCATCCAATTAGGATTCTTGTTCCTCAGGGAATAACGATAAATGTTTTCGGGCGTCACCGTCTTCTCCCAGTCGATGGTATGCCCTTGGTACGAATCGAACTGTGCCAACTCAGTAACCCCCATGGCCAGTTTGGATGTCCTCCTACTCTCCTAAGGGTTCGTCCAAGTCACCATGAATGGCCATTTTGCTTCATACTTCAAGGTAGCAACAAAAACTTTACTTTGCACGATATGACGATTACTGGGAGTAATGACGACCACCTTGTTTTGCCAAGTAGACAAATAAAACCGGTGACCCAAAATCTTCAACTGGTACAAGTTATGAAAGGTAGCCACATAAGGAATCTCCACCCTCATATGACAATCAATAAAGAACGACACCAGGAATAGCCAGGACACCCAGTCAGCTGAGAAGTGGCGACCCCATAAATCTCAAGACAAGCTCCAAAAAAATAGTGTAGGGGAAGATGGAAGCCTCCCTCGAACATATGTGTATAAAAACACACTTCACGTTCGTCATATAGCACCTGACTCGAGCGACGACCCTCCTCAGGCACAACAAAACTGTAGCAGTAGTGGGGAAGACATATGCCCCTATCACGTAAACAGGCCTCCATCTCCTGATGGGTGATGTCGCACACGTCGTCATCCCCCCCAGTTTTGCCCGACGCCACTAACACCGACATCTTCCTGACCTCCAGGAATAGGAGTAGCGACCTCCCCAACATCACCACCAGCTACCCCACCGCCACCACTGCCCTCCGCACCAGCGACAAGTCGAGCACCCTCTTCAATTTCCTGACTTAACTCAGACATACTTGCCCTTGACACCCCAGCATTACCCATGACAACTCGAGCATCGTCTTCGATCTCCATGTCCACCTTCAACATCTCAACTTCTGATTCCTCAGCTTCACCACCCCAATACCTACCCTCTAAATTTTCTGAACCCTCGCTTCCAGTCATCACCATTCAATAGTAATATATCGACATCAAACAAACACCCAAACAATTACAAAAAAGAAAGAAACAAACAAGAAATACCTAAAAACTTCCGACGATCTTTGCCGATCACAACACAACCACAATCAGAACAGCTCAAAAACTCAGACTTAATGATGGGATCCAAGATGGCCCAATCTCATGGCAATTTCTATATGGGTCAAGATCCAAGAAGATCTAGGAAACATGGCAAGAATGAGTGGAATTCATTTGGGCCATGTTGCAAGTTATTCAAGAAAGGCTTCAACATGCAAGTTAGGCTTACATCTAAGTTTAATCCATGTGATTCAAGAACACAAGGTGGCGGCATTAGAGGGCTTGCAAGTGGCGGCATTGGAAGATTAGAAGTGGCCTATTCTTTAATTCATTAATTGACATGGCACTTGTAGGGACCAATTCATTTAATGATGTGGCAAAGAAGATTGGGTTTATTTTAAGTCTTTTAATTACTTAGGCATTTGGGCCTATATTATGTAACATGTCCAATAAGCTAGTGGGATCTACCTTCATTAAATTAGTTGGACATCTTTTAATCATTTAGGTTTAGGCTGGAGCATGTCCAGCCCAAATTTAAGCATTCTTTATTAAGTTTATTAGGTCTGGGCGACTTTAGGACTTCCAAGGGGAGTAGTAGTGCTTGGCCGAATTCCAATGTAACTAGTATTAGGTTTAGGTTATGTAGGGAGGCTCTAAATATCTTGTGTAGCCGCCTACAATTAATTATCTTTTGATCAATTAAGTCTAATTTTATTCAGTGAGAGTTTTCTCTTTTAGTTCTTGAAAAAACTTAGAACTTATCAAAGAATTCTTTTTTGTGGCGTTCAACACCTTGAAACTTAGGTTCTTGAAACAAGCATTCTTGGGGTCTAGCTAGATTAGCTTATCTAGGTTTTTTGAAACAGGATTTCACTAGGTTTAAGTTTTCATTGCTTGAATCTTGGCTTTTTTGGGTTAGGTATCCGAAATTGTTAATGGGTTTAAAGGGTTCAACCCTAAGGGTTCACATCACTTAAACTTTCGACGATCTTTGTTGATCACAACACAACCACAATCGCAGCAGTCCAAAAACTCAGACTTAAACTTTTGACGATCTTTGCCGATCACAACACAACCACAATCACAGCAGCCCAAAAACTCAGACAACAATCCGATAGCAATTCCATACTTATAACGAAAATAGTGAGCCCTCAGTCCATAACCACCTATTTATACCCGAGGCAATAAATGCATACACAGATCTCTATAAGAGACCGATTGTCTCACCGACTATAGCCTGACACGTAGCGACGCCTCATGTAAAATAGCCCCAGAATGCCAATAGACATGCATTTTCCCGCCAAAACAGCAAAGACCTCGCCAAGCGCTAACATCTCGCCATCATTTGATCCATATATACATACAACAGGCTCGTCGACGGCCACTTTACGACCCCCGTCACCTGGGAGGCAATTGTTAAACCCAATGGGCCCTCCTGGCCTATTGTTAAGCCCAATGAACCCTCCAGGATATAGACCAGGGAAGGAGATCGAAGAATGGGCTCGCCATGCTTTAAACCATTCAGGGCTCACCAAACCTTGAACTACAGGGCGACCCTTACCACCCATCACTTCGAAAGGCCACGTGGCCTCTCCGACAGCCGCTTCACCTATCATTTTGCAGCCCATCACCTCAAAACCCACCCGGGGCTTCGATCACTGCACCATTTCACTCATATGGTTGACCACTTGTTCCTAACCAGGCCATGACACGTGGCGCGCAGCGACCCGATAGCAAAAATATAAATAGCCCCCTCAAGACCAACCTAAAGACTCTAGACACCTTCGTACTAGACACTGTTGCTCTGCCTCTATTCTTACCTTCCTCTAGTTCTTTCCATTGCATCCCACCTAGGTAACCACCTCACACCAAAAAAAGACCCTCAACAACCTCAATTGACCAAGTTCAATCGGTGTTAATCGGATCTGACGATGAGGAAGGGGATGAGGAGAGATGAGAAAGAGATGAGAAAGGAAGAAAGAAAGAGGGGAGAGAAGAAAAAATAAAAAAAAATTGTTTTTTTTTATTACTTTTTTTAATTTTTCAAAAATATTAATATTTTTTATTTGATTGTTTTTAAAAAAATATTAAACAAAAAAATTATACTTAAAAATCAAAAGAATATTATTTAAATTTATTAATTGATGAAATGCATAAATTTATAATATGAGTGTCGCACACTTTAAATTATCCATTATTAACATGTTAAAGAGTTAATCGGTTGTAAAAATTATAACATTTTATCTATAGAAAACAAGAATGCACCAAAATCAAATCTGATAATTATGTCTCAAAAAAGAAAAAAACAAATCCGAGTTATGAAATTCAGCTTTCAGATCAAACCATCCAAAAAAAAAAATCACTTGCAGTTCATTTATTAAGAGCTCATAAGATAATGCATCTTTAATGCGCATGCGCCACACCTCCAACCTGCGGCGGCAGGGGCCAAATAAAAAAAAAAAACAAACGCTACGCCATGTATTCCCTTGCCTCAAAATTTCTAATAAAAGCGAATCTGAAGGGTCGGTGGACAGGATCTTTAGACGACTTTAACCCCACTATTATTTTATTCTTACTACTCTTTTACTACGCTATTTTGTTCTCTAGCTCCCACCAGGACTTATATAATCAGTTTCATTAGTCATCGCTTATAGTAATATATATAAAAAAATTATAATTAATAATTATTAAATACAAAAAAATTATAATTAATAATTATTAAATACAAAAATTTAAATTAGTAATTAAATAATTTTTACTTAGTATCTATAGGCACTGATTAAACGAATCATATATATATATATGTTTTACTAACAAGTGTCTTTAAGATTTTTTTTAAGATTAATTAGTATACTATAATATTAAATGCAACAATTAATAATTTATTCATTACTTTTAATTGGATGAAAATATTATTATATTTAATAATCTTAAAGAATACTTTTAAAATATTGGTTAGCAAAATCATATATATATATATATATATATATATGGTCTATATTGAGATTAGAGAGAGAGAGAGAGAGGATGGCAAATTAAATAGATTTTGGGAGTAGATGGGCTATAAAAAATCCAGATGAGGAATCTATAAAGCTGTAATCTTGCACCTGATTTGGAGTAATCTATGGATTAATTAACATAATTCAACCGAAAATGAGTAGTGTAGTGTATACCGCTACTCTATCAATTTGTCAAATAGTTTAATCTTCTCAATTTAATTTGTCATCGGTTTCTCATTATAATCTCTCTTTTTTTCAACGCATTTGCTTAATGAAATTATAGTCATTATCATACATTTGCAAACTAATTAAGGGATTTGAAAATTGGAATACATATAATAGCTTTTCAACACCTTAATTAATTTGTTTTACTATTTATATATGCATGCATGCATTTGTACTTAGTCAAAAAGGAAATTGATCAATGCACGATGTACACGATTCAATTAATTGATGTATTGTCCTTTAGTAAGGGAAAGTTTTTTTTTTTTTTTATTATTATCTTGTTTATTTTTGACAATCTTAAATAATACCATCTTTAAACTACTCCTCTATTTTCTAATAAAACCAAACACCTAAAGATAGGAATAGGATAATATTACGCCCATTTATTTGAATGCACAAGGTTTTTAAATGATTTTCATTATTGCTTAGTAAAAAAGTAAAAAATTACTTTTTTATCTTTATTTACAAAAACAAATCAATTTAAGTTTGAAAAGTTTAAAAGAAAAAAAAATTGATAGGTGTGAGTCAATTTTATACATTTACAATATTATTCATCATTTTTTTAACACTTTATCTTAACTTATAAAAGATATATAGTAGTGTCCGTGACTCCATGAATCAGGATAGATCAAACTAGGCTAGGCGGAGTTGACACCAAAACCTTACCCAAGGCTTGATATGACCTGTCTATTCAAACTCATTAATATTTAAAATGTTATTAAAATATCAATATCTTAATATTTTCAAATATACTTTTAAATTAAAATTAAATAAAATTTATTTTTATTAATAAAATAATATTTTAAGATTAGGTTGAACTGAACCTAGATTTGAAATCCTTATTCTTGAACAAGTCAAATATATATATATATATATAATAATAATAATAATAATAATAATAATAATAATATAATATAATCTTTATTTCCTTTTATTTTTTAATTCTATAATGAGTAGAATAAAAATGATTTTTTTCATTCACTTTTTTATATTCCCTATCAAGCATATGAATAAAAAGAAAAAATACATTTCTATCTTTTCACTTTTCTATTTCTTCTTCAATTAACCATCTTTTCATTTCTATGCACTCTATCAAACAAAAGCCTTCAACCAAGATTTATGGCATGTTCAATTGGAAGGGTGGTTAAAGTGTTTTACAGTCAAGCCGAGGACCGATTAACTCATCTTGGATCGAGTTGAACTAATTTTTGAACTGAATTTGACTATTTAAATCAAAAATTTTACCATTGTAAATCCTTTTATTTATTAAAAAAAAAAAAAAACTTTATAAATGATATGATTCAAACCTCTGACTTCTTGACTTAATTATTGCGCTAACCATTAAATTAAATGGTTATATAATAAATTTAAAATTTAGCTCAAATGATTCATTCATTTTCATTAAGAGTTGGATTTCAACAAGATTAAGGTTCAATACTTAAAGCTTATAACTTCCCCTTCCCCTATTTTCCTTAAGATTTGGCCTCTTTCTTTTATATATATATATATATATATATATATATATATAAATTTGTTATATGATTGTTTACCCCATTTTAGATGTATTTGATAATATCAAACTAAAAGCTTAAATAAAAAAATGTGATCTTCAATTGAACTGATTGGATAAATAAAAAAACTAAACTTATTAAGACATTGATACATGTGATACATGATTAGATGTGACATTACTAGCCGTTTTATTAAAAGCTTGTATTAGTCAAAATTTGGACATAGATCAAAATTGATACTCATGATGATATCATTAAAATTAAATTAGTAATGCCTGATTTGTCTTGACTCTAGAGTTTAAGGGAGTACCACGTTAATACTTAATTATCGAGTTGCACGTGTGAATAGGATCGGTTAAGTGGATACGATGAATGGTGGTGCTTGACTCGGTGTTTTATGAAAGGAGAAAACGACTTGCGCTGATTTTCCAGTCAGCAAAAGTCTGCAAGCAATAGGCTAAATTCCCCGATTTTAAGCTGCCAAACGGCATTGCAAATCGATATATGAAAAAGTAAATTTTAATTTGAAAATTTATACATTTTCGTAAATATGTTAGTTTTGAGTACAATATGAAAATACGATGCAAACACAATATGTTTAATAAATATAAAAATAATAAAATAAATATGATACGGCACGTTTAAATATGATTAACACGATACGTTTAATACACGTATTGTATTTGTATTTAGAATTTTGACATATTTAATAATTTTTATTGTATTTATATTTACACAACTAACAAAAATAGAAAACAAAAAAACATGATACACATACACAATTTGTCAGATCTATATTTTCTCCCTCCTCTTTATTTGGACTAGAATTTCACACACTCACAATGTGAGTGAAAATATATTTTAAAAATATAATAAATTATGTTTTAAAAAACTTAAATGTAAAAAAAAGAGTAGTTTGTGTAAGTGGATAATTTTTGTAAGTGGGTAATTTTTTTAGAAAATGGATAGTTTTTTAAAAGTAAATAGGTAATTTTTTTTGTAAAAGATTATTATATAAAATATTAAAAGACATATATATATATATATCCTTATTTAATTTTTTTATTTTTTTTAACACTTAATGGTTTTTTGGTATTTTCAATGACTGAGTTGGTGTAATTTGACTCAGTGACACCAACTCAGTCACTCCTTTTATAGTAATATAGATAACTCAACTAGATAGAGAGCATATATCCTACACTCGTTAGAATCTTGAATCCTACATAATTTCTTCATTATATATAAATTAAAATTAACTCTTCCATCTTACAAAGTATAATTTTTATTGTGTATTGTTAAGCATCTAACCTCAAATCAATTGGTGATAGGTGGAGAAGCCCAACTTGAATATAAGACCACAGACAATCCAGGATTTAACCGTTGCGGGATAACACCAATTTAACAAGCCTCCATCACGTGTATGTAGAGACAGAGGAGCCTACCATGTGCCAAACTTGGAAGGGATAACAAGCAGGAGTAACATCCAACAACAACATAATAGAACCTGGGCTCTAATACCATGTTATTAGATAATCAATTATCCCAAAAGCTTAAACTGATAGGAAAGGCCAACTGTTATATTTAAATTTCAATATGTTCCCTCATGTACAAGCCAAATGAATGATTAATGGACTTGCACGTAGACACAAGTGTACAAGAAAAGTGCAAGTTGAAGAAGGATTGGAGCAGCGATGCACGGTCCAATAGGCAATAAGACACTGGGTGAAGAAATATTAAAGGGGAAACACGATTTTTAGGATTCAAACTCGAAAGTTTGGTACCAAGTTAAAGAAATTCAAACCCAACCTCAAAAGCTAGCTTTTGAGGTCTAGTTTGAGTTTCTTTAACTAAGACACTGAGTGAAGAAATATTAAAGAGAAAGCAGTTGTCAGGATTTGAACTTGAGAGCTCTGATACTAGGTTAAATTGGATGACCAACTATCTCAAAAGCTTAAACTGATAGAAAAATGACCCAACTTTTATATTAAAATTTCAACACACCCCCTCAGATGCAAGCTAATGAATGATTAATGGACTTGCACGTAGACCCAAGTGTAGAAGAAAAGTGCATGCAAGCTAAAAAATGATTAAAACAATAATGCACAACTCGATGAGCAATAAGACACTAGGTGAAGAAATATTAAAGGGAAAGCGGTTGTCAGGATTCGAACTCAACAACTCTGATACCATATTAAATTGGGTGACCAATTATCCCAAAAGCTTATGTTGATATTTGGGTCATTTCCTATCAACTTAAGTTTTGGGATAATGGGTCACCCATTTAACATGTATTATGTGCCTTGCATTTTTAGTTCATCTAAACAAAATCATATATATATAATATAATAATAAGGTACATGTTGATTGTGTAAACTATGCTGACATGAACGCCTAAGTGGATAACCTATTTTTATGATACGTAAGCTAAATATAAATACAATTATCAACTAATTAAATTTCAAATTTTAAAATATAATTAAGGATTAAGTCATGCAATATGTTTGATATGGTTGGTAGAGTATTCTCACAGATTTCAAATCAAAATTCAATATCAAGAAAAATTATCCATTTAAGTAAATAACAATTATTCTTAAAAAAAAAAAAATTATAAATTTAAACCTTAAATGTAAATCATTATCAACACAAATGGATAGAATGTACATTGAAACTTTAAATGTAAATCATTATTAGTAACAAATGGATAGCTTAAATTAATTATTATTAAATAAATAAATTATACATTATCTTAACATTAAATCAAAGAAATAATTAAAAAAATACTTACTTATCAAATAACCTTGTATATTTAATAAATTATCTATTATTTTAAAATTACAATGATTAAGTTTATCCAATTCTTAAAATTTAATTATTTATTTAGATATTAGAAGATATCTTATTAGGATGAGTTTTTAGTTTGACTTTTTCCTAATTTTAAATCTAGCTACATCATTATTCAAGTTTTTAACGAAATAAATTAACCCCTGCTCAATTAAAATTCATCTGATCTTTCAAATTTAACCTGAAACTCAGAGATGGTTTTCTTTTTTGACGTCGAGCAAATGTTTGTCATACAATTAAGGTAAATATCAACGGATCATGCTCTTTCACCAATAGCTTTGGTAAATATATAATCTTTGTTTTTCTATTTGCGACTCAGAACTATGTCTGTTATTGCTTCTTCATAACATTAATTTTGTAAAAAATAACAAGTTTCATCGCGAGACATTTTACTCGTTAAGTGTGACATTGGAGGAAACAGAGAAAAATACGATTTAATTCTTCTTGAAATAAAATGAGAGTTTGAAAACAACCTCGAAAACGAAATGGAGTCGCCACCAATTTTTTTTGGTTAGGTGTGATCGGCCACCTATTAAAAACCGGATTTATAAAATATTTTAAAATTAATTAAAATATTTTTAAAAACCAATTTCAAAGCCTGGGTTTTTAAACCAAGAAATCAAACAAACGGGTTCGGGAGTCGGTTACGTGCGGGGAAGGATTAGCACCTCCACAACGCCCGTATAAAACAGTACCTTATTAATCGTGTGTTATCTCAAGTCTCGATAAAAATTGGTTTTAAATTTGGCATTTTAAAATAATTCTCAATTTAAAGAAAAATAATTCCATTTTTCACTGAAAATGATCCAGAATTTATTAATTCAAAATTTTCCTATATTCCCCGACAGATTCTGCAAAATATAGAAATTTTTATTTATTTGAAAAATCTCAGAATCATTTTCATTTTTTGAAAGAAAAATATTCCTTTATGAATGATAATTGATGATATCCTTCCCAGCAGACCGGACAGAGAACTCATAAATTATTTTAACTCGGAAATATCTTTATTTTATTAAAAATCATTATCCATTTTTTAAAAACATTTTAAAAAAGAGGAATATGAACATGTATGACATAATAAAGATGACATAGCACAATCTAGATGACATAATATAATCTAAAATAACATGACAACATCTAAATGACATGGTACATTCTAAATGACATAGCATAATTTAATAACATGACATGATAAAAAATAAAATAACCTTATAATAAAATATACATGTAAATGAAAAAAAAATAATGCATGAACATAATAAACCCTAAATGATATGACAAAATAAATAATGACTAAACAAGGAGTATAGAATAATATAAAATATCCATAACCATATAAAAAATAATATAACATCATGAGATCTAAATCAAAGCAATAATATCACTATAGAATATTCACAGCACAAATTATATATCAAAGAATATGCATGAACATGGAAAATGCAATGCATGAGAGTGTATTTTTTTTTTTTTAAATAAGGACATCCGTATACTTAGAAAGTTATCCGACTACCTTAGGAAAAGACATCAAATCAGATTTTTCTAAATCAAAAATACTTTGTGATTGGATTGAAAACAATTTTGAAAATTTTGGATGAAAATGGCACTATGGTAGAATCCCCCTTTAAAAAGGCTCTATTTTCCTAATTTTGAAAACCCGGGTTGACCACCCTTGACCCGACCTTTATAAAATCAAATTTTAGGATTAAAATGACTTAGAAATCAACCTAGAACAATAGCTATTATTCTAAATCAGCCCCCTCTCAATGCCTTAACCGAAACAGAAAATTATTTTCTTCTTGAAAACAAATCTAACTTTTCAGACCAGTTTTAAAACGTGATCTTTTTACCTATTTAAAACTTTCAAAAAAAAATCTGAAAAAATTATGGGAGACTGAGAACATGTCAACCTCTATGGGAAAAAATCAGCTTAATTTTTAGACTAAGAATGCCCTACCCGAAAATTCAGGAAAGACAAAACATTGGGTGAAAAACTGTTTAGCCAAAAAACATTTTTAAACCTTTGATAAAAACATCCAAAAAATAGAATAAAAATATTATAGACTCCTATAAGGTCCTAAAAATAGTGGTAAATATTTGGAAAAATTTGGACAAGGATTGCCTAATGAAAAAAAAAAAACAAAAATGTAGAAAATTCAACTTGACAACATCTTAATTTTCCACAAGCATGCTCATGAGAGCTTGGCTTTGAGCCATTGATTGACTTAAGTCAAAAATCAATGGAGATGAGATGAAATGTATGAACAAACAGCAAGTTAAATGCATGATATGCATGATCTAATGCCTAAATGATATAGAAATATGCATGGCACAAAAGATGACCTAATGCCTAACATGAAATGTGCGTGGCAATAAATGCAACCCTAGACCTAATATGCATGAAATATGCATGGCAATAAATATGACCCTAGACCTAACAGACATGAAACTATGCATGGAAATACAAAATGACCTAAGACCTACTAAGCATGAAAATATGCATGGCATACAAAGATGACCCTAATGCCTAAAATGTCATGAGAATATGCATGGCAATATACCTAATATGAACATGAAATATGCATGGAAGTAACATGAACATATAATGACTAAATGAACATAAGAATAATGCAAGAACATGGCAAAACAAGTACACAATAACATGGCATAATGATGTAAAGCATGAATGAAAGCATGATAGTCATATAATCAAGATAAAAATGCAAATACAGAAGGCAAAAAACATGGTAGAAACCAAATGGACATAAAAAAAATGTGAAATCCTAGAAAGGCAATAACACAAACATATTGCATGGCAAATATGCAAGACATAAATGAAAGCATGTTAGACAAATAATCATGATGAAAATACAAAGATATAGCTAGGCAAATACACAAACACATGGTATGGCAATAGCACAAAGCATGAACAACTTGATATAGTAAAAACAGAAAATTAAAGTTAGTAAATAAAGCAAGTAGACATGAAAATAAATGATAAAAATAGCAAAATAAGAACAAGTAAGTAAAGAAAGTTAGAAATAAGCTCCATACTTTGATTATTTTAGAAAGCTAAAACATCAAAACAAGCTAACATACTACAACCAACATAGGAATAAAATCAAACACAAGACAATCACCACTCAAGAGTACCATTCAGTCATCTTGAAAAAAAGGGTAAAAAATTCATTTTTTGATATATAAATATATATATATATATATATTATGAAAACACAAGGTAGGAGCCTTAAAAGAGAGTTTTAAAAACCTTTATTTCATAATAAAATAATGAGAAATCATATGGAAATTGAGAAAAATTAGCATAGAAAAAGAAAGAAAAAAAAATGCAAGAGTTAGGTGCCAAAAGGCTACCTTTCAAAGCTATCTTTCAAGCTTCCTTATCTTCTAAATTTTTCTTTGCTTTTCTACCACTTAGCTATTGCTCCAATATGAAAAATACTCAGCCAAAAAAACCTCCTCAAAAGAATGAACCCCCCTCTATATAGACAGTCGAATGGTCCTTGGTGTGCTCATAATGTTGTCATTTTTTTTTCCTAGCTAGCAAGATCCAAAAGTCACTAATCAAAGATGCTAAAAATGTGAATTTACAACCATAAGATGAAGTGCTCAGCTCCTAACAGTAACAGCTAGCCTAAAATATGTAACAATAATGTTGACATCCTTCCTCTTCATTCATTTGGTCATGTGACAAGATCACAAAGGTTCAATCAAATAAAATAACCACTTTGCTATCCAATTTTGGCCTTTGGATAAAATAAATCAGCCAACCTTCCTCTCCTACATGGGCTAGCCGAATGGCCCTTAACATTCCAGCAACTTTTTTTTAAATTGCAAAAATGGCCCTCTTCGGTTTCTTCGGTAAAATTGTATTTTTGGCCCCCCAAACTTGATTAAATTGCAAACGGACCGCAAATCCGAATTTTATTTTTCCAATACCTCCTAAATAATATAAAATTGAGTTCTAAAAGTTTTCATAACTTTCCGAGCCCGTTTGCTATTTTTCCCAGATTTATCTTTTAGAATTTTGGTTTGATGCCTCCCAAATTTAGCCTTTTTCAATTGAGCTTCGATTCTAGATTTTTCTTCGCCAATCTCTTCCAAATAATATAAAATTGAGATCTGGAAGTTTTCATAATTTTTTGAGCTCATTTGCTATTTTTCCCGGATTTATCTTCTGGAATTTCAGCTTAGTGGACACGAACTTTGCCATTTTTCAAATGAGCTTCGATTTTGGATTTTTCTTTGCCAATCTCTTCCAATAATATAAAATTGAGATTTGGAAGTTTTCATAATTTTTAGAGCTCATTTGCTATTTTTCCCGGATTTATCTTCTAGAATTTTAGCTTAGTGCACCCGAAATTTGCCATTTTTCAAATGAGCTCCAATTCTGAATTTTGCTTCGCTGATTTCTCCCAAATGACATAAAACTCAGATCTGGAGGTTTTCATAATTTTTCGAGCTCGTTTCCTATTTTTCCCGGATTTTTCAAAATTGCCTTTTGACCTTTGATACCTCGGTTTTACTCAAAACAGGTCCGATTTCCAGATTTTCTTTTTCCATTGCCTTTGTTATATATTGAATTGGAGTTGGTCCGAAAATGCCAAATTTTTACTATCAAATTCCCCTCCGATTTTATTTTTCCTTTTTGAAATATCGAGAATTTCCTCGTTTTTTCGTTTTTCGTCCAACAGGCTCTTTTCTCAGAATTACTTCAAACTGAGCCTTGGGCTATCTTTGTTTACCCACTCTTCTTCAATTAGGGGCTTTAATTCTTCCGAATCGGGCCATTTCTGCAGTTTTCCCCAATTTCGCAAAATTCACCAAAAACCTTAATTTTCGATTTTCCTTCCAAATTGACTCTTCCTTTGGTTTTGCTTCCAAATGGCCTTTCCAATACCCGCAGTCATTGATTGTATTCCATCTGGAACCTCCAATTTTGACCAATTTGATTGTTTAAGCACCTTTCCCCAAATTTATCGAATTAGGGTTTCCTATCCACTGAATCTCCATAACCCATTTTTCGGACTCCATATCTCTCGTTGTAGACCTCAGATTATCAAAATTATTTCACCATTATTCAATTAAACTTTGAATCTTGATTTTGAATGAGGGTTGACTTTTTTAGTGGTTTTCTTTTTCGAGGTTGACTTTTTTCGTATTGACTTTTCATGCTTGACCTCCTAAAAAAAGTCTTGGAGTACCACCTACAAGATGAGAAGAGACTTTTTGCATTCTAAAACATCATTAGGAAGAAATTACGTGATTTAGGGGTCCGAACAAAATTAGGTGTCTATAGCAGCCCCTCTTTGGCTATTGCTGAGAATCAGGAATCTGGCAAAGATAACTAAACACTAATTTTGTCCGGTTAGTGAAGTCACATGTAAAGAAAAGGAAAAAGAGTTTGCTTAATTTTCATTTTTCATTTTTTTGTTGAAAAAGCTGTAAATAGAAGATTTTTTCATTAAATTGAATTCCCTAACTAATCAAGGCTCGACCCATCTTAAGAAAACGAGTTCGATTTGCAAGAGAAGGAAATTGTGCTCGGAGGTCTTAAAAATGGTGCCTGAAGGTCTTATCCATGATCTAGAAAATTGTGCCCGGAGGTCTTATCTAGGATTTTGAAAAATTATGCTCGGAGGTCTTTAAAAATGGTGCCCGGAGGTCTTATCCTGATCTGGAAAATTGTGCTCGAAGGTGACTTTAAAAATGGTGTCCTGAGGTCTTATCCATGATTTTAGAAAATTGTGCCCGGAGGCGATTTTAAAAAAGGTTTTGAAGAGTTGTGCCCGGAGGCGACTTTAAAAATAGTGCTCGGAGGACTTATCCAGGATTTTGAAAAATGGTGCCCGAAGGTCTTATCCATGATTTTGAAGAATTGTGCCCGGAGGTGACTTTAAAAGATGGTCCCGAAGATCTTATCTAGGATTTTGAAAAATAGTGCCCGGAGGTCTTATCCATGACTTTGAAGAATTGTGCTCGAAAGCGACTTTAAAAGATAGTGCCCGGAGGGACTTTAAAAATGATGCTTGGAGGTCTTATCTAGGGTTTGAAAAATGGTGCACGGAGGTCTTATCCATGATTTTGAAGAATTGTGCCCGGAGGCGACTTTAAAAGATGGTGCCCAGAGGCGACTTTAAAAATGATGCCCCGAGGCCTGATCCATGATTTTGAATAATTGTTGAAAATTAACCTGAAAATTTTGAGAGGATGCAAATGCTTCTTGATGCAGCTGCGAATGTCCTTAACTGATGCAAATGCTTCATGATACAGGTGCAAAGATTAACAAGATGCGCATGCTTCATATTGTAAATGAAAATGTCTTTGATTGATGCAAATACTTCTTGATGCTAATACAGATGTGATATTGAATGAGATGCAGATGCTTCTTGGTGCAGATGCAGATGTTGAATAAGATGCAAATGCTTCATGATATAAATGCAAATGACTTGGATTGATGCAAATGCTTCTTGATGCAGATGCAGTTGAATAAGATGCAAATGCAAAGATGTTCAAATAACGCAACTACTTCATGGAATGATGCAGATGCAAAGATCAACAATGTGCAAATGTTTCTAAATGTTGCAAATGCAAATATCCTCGAATGATGCAACTACTTCCTGGAATAATGCAGATGCAAAGATCAACAATGTGCAAATGTTTCTAAATGATGCAAATGCAAAGATCAACGTTGACGCAACTACTTCATGGAATGATGCAGTCGCCCCTACAAATCGTGTTCATGTAAGTGGTTTATGAATGGTGTAACTGCAGTTACCACACAATAATGAAAATGTAATGATTCTAGAAATAATGCAATTGCTTGGGATGACGCAAATATCCATGAAAGATGTAAATGTGAGGGTAAAATGCAGATGCTTATGGAATAGTGCCAATGCAAATACCCATGAATGATGCAAATACTTGCCGACACTGTAGATGCAAAGCTCAATAAAGAGATGAGTATTCATGAGTAATGCAAATGCCCCGGATCGTTTTTCTAGACTTTGGCATAGCCTTTCCAATTCATTTTTCCTCTTCAAATCAGAGTATATCTTGAACCTTCGTGCCCCATAAGAGATCATTCCTTTTTTGGTCCTTGGCTATCTACTTACCCCAACAATTTTCAAACCCTTATCAATAGAAGCCTGTTTGTCGAGTTCTACTTCTTCTTTTCATATTTGGAAGTCAAGGTTAACCCTAGTAGTTCTAAACCATTATGTTAAAAAAAACCCTTATCTCATGTCAACATAAAAAATGGGTATTTCAAAAATATTTTTATTTTCCCCTTTTTGAGAAAATTGCTCAATTTAATGAAAACTTTTGAGCCAAAAATATTAACCCCATAGTGTGTGATGTACAAATCTCTTGAAACTGATGATCACTGTTAGATTTTCTGAATGTTAATTTGGATTTTTCAACTTCAATTAAAAGGCTTGATATAATAGGATTTTGGTTGATCGGAGAAAACTTTACCACAAAAATGTATGTCCCTTCTAGGCTCACAAATGGAATAAGTTTTATAAAATACGAATTCCTTGAGAATCGAACAAATTCAACATTCTTCTAGTTTCCAAATCATGACGTTTTGACCAGCGTCAAGATTGGCCGAGATGCTCAAACTGGAAAGTTAATTTTGGAGTGAACAAGTTTCAGTTTTTGAAGTCAATTCTCCAAATGAGAGCTGACAGTTTAGGAGGTTCAAGAAATTCTTAGATGTTGCTCGATTTCTTCAAGATGACCTCTTATTTTGTTGTGGCATCGGCACTGACATAGATGGCATCAAAAATTCCATTTTACTCTAGACCGCCTATTTTTGGGTTTTCGCCCTAGAGTCCCATTCTTTCCTTTTTTCTTCTTTTTTTTTATTTATTGTTTTACCATGCACTTGAGAATTCTAAATTCCTCCATAGTGAAATGATAATTTGATGAGATGGGATAAAATCTGAGGAAAAACCTTTCAAGTTAAATATTCGTGCTTGATCAAAATGGACTTTTAAAGCACGTAATGTAGGCTATTGTTCGGGGTTTAGAAAGACAGGATAAATAGGCCTAAAATATGTGTTTGAGGGTAATTAGATCAAGGATCATTTCTTAAAGAGGATTCTCTTTTGAAGCATTTTGTCCCTTTGGGACTTTTTCTTTCCTTTTTGACTTTTGCTCATTTTCTTCTTTACTTTTGGCTTTCATTTGCCATACTTTTTCACATTTTTTTTTTGGTTTTTTGGCTTCCATTTCGCCATCTTTTCCATTTCCTTTCGACAGAGTGAACTCGTATTCATTAGGAGCTCAATTCGCTTTGTATCTGTCTTCAAGCTAGGACTCATTTCTCAATGATCTTTGAGAAGATCTTTCCTCACATTTGCCCCTCTAGTGTAGAGGGTAATCCTCGATCAGGGTTCAAAGAAGAATGAATTTTTTTGGCTCAAAAGGGGTGACTATGGATAATTTATTTTTGTGAAAGGGATATGAAAGATGGCCATTTCTCATATCAAGCACAAATATTCTCATTGAAAAGCAATCCCCAGGGGAATAGATAATCAGAATTTCATTTTGCACTTTGTAATCATCCGAATTCTCATATTCATGACATCACAAAAAAAAATTTATCACATGCCCCAATGATTCATGCATTAGTTCTATCCTTATTCACCATGTATCCATCATTTCCAGATATGATGCCTCAATTTGATCAACCTTGGGAATTTGTATCACTACGAGAAACATAGCAAGTGTAGGTCTATATTGAAATGGTTGAGTTTCAATCTTGGCTTTGTTTGAAGTGACAAGAAAAATATGACCCAAAAACGGGTTTTCTCTGGGACATGGGATAATCTGATTTAATCATTGTGCCCCAAGGTGCCAATCATGAAGTGATGTTCGGGCAATTGGCCTTTTGTGGTTGTTTGGAAAGGATGTGAATGGTTTTAGCACAACCTTGACACACACCAAATTACCACAATCCAGATTCTTGAAAGAATGTCTTATTTGTTAGGTTTTTCGAGGAGCTCGAAAAAATTTTAAAAAATTTTCATTCCTTTGCTCATAGCCTAAACTAGAATCTACATCTTTGCTTATTTTATAGTGACAATGGTTTATAAAGTTCAATCATTCATGTTCCTTGAATTATTAGGTCTTTCAAGTTGTCTCAGTTTCAAGGGATTTAGGCATAGGAAAGCCTAAAAGAGAGGGGAGAGGGTATTGGGTCATTTTTAACAATGATCATCAATATTCTCGAGACTATCCATTATTAGAACTTCCTTAATGCTTGTTTTTACACAAATTATTATTAAAACACAACAAACACAAAGCATTTAAAATTCAAAATTCATTTAATTCATATGAATGTCGACAGGAGACAAGTGTTTTCATCATGAGGTATGAAACTACATGCATCAAAATGCTCCTGTTGACATCCTTCAGAGATAGTAATTCTCCTCCTAAAACCCCAAAAGATATTGATTTATGGCAAAGCGGACCTCCACTGATTGATAAGCTCCAGTGTCAAAATGCTATCGTGGATAAGACCTTCAATCCTTTCCTTCAATTGTCTGCAAATTTTAGTTGAATGCCCAACTACCCCCAGGTGATACTCACACTTGCTATTAAGGTCATAACTCCTTGCTGATGGATTTGGAGCTGTTTTCAATGGCACAGGGGTAATGTACTGATTCTTTATTAGTAACGGCAGCAGGTCAAGGATTGGGATTAGAATTCTTTCTTGGTTGTCCCGAGGTCATTTTTTGGAAGCAGGCCTTATTGTAGGGACTGGTATAGGATTAGGTACTTCGGTTGGTAGGTAAAGATAAAGGCTTAGAGATACTTTGGTAGGGTAACATGATTGGTATGAGAGGGATTGGGTATATGGGACGAAATCTCCCATAGCTTGGACATCTTCCTCTTTCTTTCTAGGTGCCCCATTTCTCTCGGCTTTGGATGTTCTTTCTCCTTCAAGTTTCCTATCCTTGATAGCATACTCAATCATCTCCCCTGAGATTACCATATCCGTAAAAATTTTCATGGCATTGTCGACGAGTTTATCGTAGTACGGGGCCTGTAATGTATTCACAAAAAGGACGGTGATTTTTTTGTGTGTCAAAGGTGGTAGTACTTGGGCAGCCATGTCTATCCACCACTAAGCATATTCTTTGAAGCTCTTAGTAGCTTTTTTCTCCATATTTTGCAAGGTGAAATGGTCAGGCGCCATATTGGTCATATGCTTGTACTGATTTAAAAATGTTTTAGCCAAATCAATCCAAGAGTGAATCCAATCCTTGCTCAACTGATTATACCACCTAACTGCGGACCTGCTGAGGCAATCCTGAAAGCAGTGGATCAGAAGTTTATCATTATCTATATGTCCCGTCATCTTTTGGCAAAACATAGTGATGTGGGCTGACGGATCAGTTGTCCCATCATATTTCTCAAAGTCGGGGACCTTGAATTTAGAAGGAATGACTAAATTAATGACCAAGCAACGTTCTTTCGCAGCTACTCTCCCAAATACATCTGTACCTTCTACTGCCCGGAGCTTTCCTCTTACAGCTGATATTTCTCTTGGGAATCTACCAACTCAACCTCATTCATCGCAACCATTTCCAACTTTACCTGTTCAGCTGGATCATCTGAGTTCAGAATGTTGACAAGAATAACCATGTTCTGGCCATCCAATATCATGACCTTAATCTGACCCTTTTATGCCTCTAACCCTTCTCTGGCGGCCAAGTTTCCAATGTATCCCTTTCCTTTAACTGCGGCAGATACCAGCTCCATCAATTTAGTCATCTGATCTCTCGATTCTGCTTGAGATTTTGCCAACTTTTCTTGCAATTCTTCCTGTGCCCTTTCCATTCTTTCCATTCAGGTAGCTTGTTCATTCTCAATAGCTCTAGCCTATATTAAAAAGGTACTCAATACTTCTTATACCTCTGATTTGAAATGGAAATTCTTTCAAAGACTCTTAAAGCCAAGCCAACTTTCGTTTTATCCCTCCAAATATGTTTCATGATGAATGAGCCATGAATGCAACTCGATGCCCGTGAAGCATAAACAATGTGATGTATGGACATATACAGTGGAAACATGCTGACTATGTATGTTATAAATACAACACAATGCCAACAAATTAATGCATGAATATACAGAGAAACCATGCTAACTATTTTTGTCATGAATGCAACCTGATATTACCATGATGCATGTAAAGAATGAATAAAATAATTAATGAACATATACAAAGAAAATCATGCTAACTATGTATGTCACGAGTGCAATCTGATGCCAACATGATGCCTGTAAAGAATGAAATGTATGGTATGATAAATAATTGATCGGATGCAAAATGCAAAGGGGAAGATACCACGGAGGAAATAAGAATCGGAGGAACTTAATCATCAACATTTTATAAATTTGAAGCATAACCAATTCATTCCCATGTCAATGTTCACAAAGTATAAACCATGTTTACAAAATCCGAGCAGTGGTTAGAACTGTCTTTACAAGCACTTTATTTTTCCTAACATCCTAAGGCTATAAGAGCAGGCTACTGAAAAACGAAATCCTATTACATCATTAATTTCCCGACCCTAATTAGCCTTCCCTAGTCCTCTATCAATCAGTGTCGATGGACCGATCCACTTGATATCTATAAGAGACTGCACTTTCCTTTTGAAGGCTACACAGTCTTCAATACTATGCCCAGCAATTTCCCAGTGATAATCACATCTTGTATTTGGGTTATACCACTTGGGATATGGTGGTAACAGGGGTTTCAATGGCACAAAGGCAACCAGGTGATCTTGTACCAATATAAGGGAGAAGCTCTTGGTAACTGATTGGAATGGGATCACACTACTTTTGAGTCTTATTCTTGGGCTGCTTATGGGTCACACACGGTCTTGGGGTTGATGGTGGCACAAAGACTCGAACCGAAGTGTTTGCATGGAGCGGCGGCTGAACAGCATCATAAGGGTATGGATTTGGACACGGGACCTTGGAGGTTGTACATAGTTCGAGGTTCTTATCCCAGATGCTTGATAACGTACTTGATGAGGGAAGAAGTATGAACTGCCAATTAGTGGTGATGGAGTTGGACCCAGGGATCCCGTAGTGGTCATCCCAGTGAACAATTGGACTATAGTAGAGTGAGGACACTGGTTTGGACCTAGGATAAATTGCAGGGACCGTTTGGGATCTGAGGTTTCTGTCTTTGGTATCATGCCCTTTGTTTTAATCATTTTCACAACATTGTCCATAATTTCATCAGGGTTCAAACCTTTGTGGCATTGACAAGTATAGGACCCAGCAAGGATTATATGTTCTGGACTTGATGCTTTTGGTTGATCCGAAGGTGATGAAGAGCCCTGAGAAAGTTTCCTCTTAACTCTTACCTATATCCTCAACCATTTTCATCAATTTGACAAGCTGTTCTTTCACCTCCCGGATTTCATGTTGAAATTCCTCTTGATTGCATTCCAAAGCCCCCAATCGTTCCTTCGATTCATTCCTCATATCTCGAACCCCTTTCATGCAAATGAAATTGACATTATTATCATGAGATCAAGAATAAAATTATGAATGTACATGCTCTACTCTTATATGCATGAATATAATGACGACTAATGCATGAAATGTACAAAATGCGATGATGTTTGAGGAGATGAATTTTCATATTTATAACTGCTCAAACAATGTGTATGTTATGCAAAGAATGCGAATGAAAACATCAAGGAAAATAAGATCTTAATATCATTCTTTATTCCTTTTCAAAGGAGAAAATTTTTCATAGAATAAAAACTTTTTTTTTTTTAGGAATACCTAAAAAAGAAAAATTTTCAAAATAACCCAAAAATACTAGGTTTCGGTATTATTGCAAATGATGTGTGTGGAAAAGAAACAAAGCAAGTACAAAGGTACAATCATCAATTCAAAGTGAAAAAGTTAATGAACATGTGCCCAAACAGTGTCTACCTCTATAGGCATCACGGTGCCTTTGGGGCGGATTATCACATTTATTACAGGCGATGTACGTTCATCGTTGCCCGATCTACAATTGTTATTCAGAATGTAGAAATAAATAGCAAGGGATAAGAAGCGTTCCTCCATATGTTCCTAGCTTCGGTGCACCTAACGAAAATCCGGCATGGCTTCGCCTAGGTTCACTATATGAGGGTGAATTGGTTCTAAAGGTCCAAATTGTTCCTCACCGTCACCGGTAAAGGCTAGTAAGGCGCCCCGATAAAAGCGGGTTCAATTTGTTAGAGTTCATTTCCCCGACTTACACGGAGGCTATTGCCACACGAAGCGTAGGTAATCTGATACTCCGAAAGTGTTTCGCTAGCTTATGCGGAGGCTATTGCCACACGAAGCGTAGGTACTTTACTTCCACTTAAATGGACGAAACTCGGATATAGAGCTCATGTTATGCAAAATGTAAGTGTCGTGTGTGAGGAGGAACAGTCAAAACTTTCACCACCTAATCTAACCCCTATCCTAAGTATCCCAAAATATTAAAAAATGACAAGATTAAATAATGACAAGCATTAATCTAGCAAAGAATAATAATATACAAGAAAATAACCAAAGAATAACAACACTATGCATGCACATGAGCATGAACATATTCAAAAACATTTTATTATTTTCAAAATTCTCTTTTTTATTTAAAACAAATGTAGGAATTAAAATTAAATACCAGATAAAACCGATAAAATCGATAAAACCGAAACTACCGATAACACACGATTAACTCTAGGCCTGACTCTTTAATTTTTCCCAGTGGAGTCGCCAAGCTGTCGCAATCTAAAAAATAACAAGTCTCATCGCGAGACATTTTACTCGTTAAGAGCGACATTGAGGGAAACAGAGGAAAAGATGACTTTAATTCCTCTTGAAATAAAATGAGGGTTTGAAAACAACCTCGAAAAAGAAATGGAGTTGCCACCAATCTTTTTTAGCTAGGTGTGATCAACCACCTATTAAAAAAAGGTTTTATAAAACATTTTAAAATTAATTAAAAAAATTTTAAAAATCAATTTCAAAGTTTGTGTTTTTCAATCAAAGAAATCAAAGAAGCGGGTTAGGGAATCGGTTACGTGCGGGGAAGGATTAGCACCCCCACAACGCCCGTATAAAACGATACCTTATTAATCGTGTGTTATCTCAAGTCTCGGTAAAAATTGGTTTTAAATTTGGCATATTAAAATAATTCTCAATTTAAAGAAAAATAATTCCATTTTTAATTGAAAATGATCCGGAATTTATTAATTCAGAATTTTCCTATATTCCTCGACAGACTTGGCAAAATATAAAAAATTATATTTATTTGGAAAATCTCCAAATCATTTTCATTTTTTGAAAGAAAAATATTCCTTTATTAATGATAATTGATGATATCCTCCCCAGCAGACCTGGCAGAGAACTCATGAATTATTTTAACTCGGGAATATCTTTATTTTATTGAAAATCAGTATCCTTTTTTCAAAACATTTTAAAAAAGAGGAATATGAACATGTATGACATAATAAAGATGACATAGCACAATCTAGATGACATAGTATAATCTAAAATAACATGGCAACATCTAAATGACATGGTACATTCTAAATGACATAGCATAGTTTAATAACATGACAAGTAAAAAATAAAATAACCTTATAATAAAATATACATGTAAATGAAAAAAAATAATGCATGAACATAATAAACCCTAAATGATATGACAAAATAAATAATGACTAAACAAGAAGCATAGAATAACATAAAATATCCATAACCATATAACAAATAATATAACATCATGAAATCTAAATCAAAGCAATAATATCATCATAGAATATTCATAGCACAAATTATATATCAAAGAATATGATAGGATCCAAGATGGCCCAATCCCATGGCAATTTCTATATGAGCCAAGATCCAAGAAGATCTAGGAAACATGGCAAGAATTGGTGGAATTCACTTAGGCCATGTTGCAAGTTATTCAAGAAAGGCTTCAACATGCAAGATGGACTTGCATCCAAGTTTGGTCCATGTGATTCAAGAACATAAGGTGGCATATTAAGAGGGCTTACAAGTGGTGGCATCATGTTTAAAGAAGTGAGCCTATTCTTTCATACATTAATTGACATGGCAATTGTGGAGACCAATTCATTTAATGATGTTGCGCCTAAGATAGGGCCTATTTTAATTCTTATAATTACTTAGACATTTGGGCTTATATTATGTAACATGGACATCTTTTAATTATTTAGGTTTGGGCTTGAGCATGTTCAGCCCATATTTTACATATTATTGCTTAGTAGTTTAGGGTTATTGTAGGGAGGCTATAAATATATGTCTTAGTCACCTACTTCAGTTATCTTTTGATCAATTGAGTTTGAATTTATTCAAAGTGAGTGTTTCACTCTTTTTAGTTCTTGACAGAACTAGCGAACTTATCAAAGAATTGCTTTCTTTGTGGCATTCTTCCTATCAAACTTAGGTTCTAGAAACAAGTGTTCATGGGGTTTAGTTAGCTTAGCGAATCTAGGTTCTTTGATCCAAGATTTCTACGGGTTTAAGTTCCATTGCCTGAATCTTGACTTTCTTGGGGTTAGGGTATTTCAATTTGTTAGTGGGTTTAAAGGGTTTAACCCCTAGGGTTCACATCAGAATATGCATGAACATGGAAAATGCAATGCATGAGAGTGTATTTTTTCCTTTAAATAAGGACATCCGTATACCTAAAAAGATATCTGACTACCTTAGGAAAAGACATCAAATCAGATTTTTCTAAATCAAAAATACTTTGTGATTGGATTGAAAACAATATTGAAAATGTTGGATGAAAATGGCACCATGGTCGAAACACCCATTTATAAAGGCTCTATTGTTCTAATTTTGAAAACCAGGGTTGACCACCCTTGACCCGACCTTTATAAAATCAAATTTTAAGATTAAAATGACTTAGAAATCAACCTAGGACAGTAGCTATTGTTCTAAATCAGCCCCCTCTTAATGCCTTAACCAAATCAGAAAATTATTTTCTTCTTGAAAACAAATCTGACTTTTCTGACCAGTTTTAAAACATGATTTTTTTACCCATTTTAAAATTTTCAAAAGAAAATCTGAAAAAATTATGGGAGACTCAGAACATATCAACCTTTATGTGAAAAAATCAGCTTAATTTTTACCTACCCAAAAATTCATGAAAGACAGAACACTGGGTGAAAAACTGTTTAGCCAAAAAATATTTTTAAACCTTTGATAAAAACGTCCAAAAATCAGAATAAAAATATTATAGACTCCTCTAAGATCCTACAAACAGTGGTAAAATTTTTTAAAAAATTGGACAAGGATTGCCTAATGGAAAAAAATACAAAGGTAGAAAATCCAACTTGACAATATCTTAATTTTCCACAAGCATGCTCATGAGAGCTTGGCTTTGAGCCATTGATTGGCTTAAGTCAAAAATCAAGTGGAATAAGATGAAATGCATGAACAAACAACAAGTTAAATGCATGAAATGCATTACCTAATGCCTAAATGATATAGAAATATGCATGGCACAAAAGAATATCTAATGCCTAACATGAAATGTGCATGGCAATAAATGCAACCCTAGACCTAATATGCATGAAATATGCATGGCAATAAATATGACCCTAGACCTAATGGACATGAAATCATGCATGGAAATACAAAATGACCTAAGACCTATTAAGCATGAAAATATTCATGGCATACAAAGATGACCCTAATGCATAAAATGTCATAAGAATATGCATGGCAATATAACATAACCTAATACCTAATATGAACATGAAATATGCATGGAAGTAACATGAACATATAATGACTAAATGAACATAAGAATAATGCAAGAACATGGCAAAACACGTACACATAACATGGCATAATGATGTAAAGCATGAATGAAAGCATGGTAGTCACGTAATCAAGGGAAAAAAATACACAAGGCAAAAAAAGGGTAGAAACCGAATGGACATAAAAAAAAAAATATGTGAAATCCTAGCAAGGCAATAACACAAACATATGGCATGACAAATATACAAGACATAAATGAGAGCATGTTAGATAAATAATCATGATGAAAATGCAAAGATATAGCTAGGAAAATACACAAACACATGGTATGACAATAACACAAAGCATGAACAACTCGATATAGTAAAAACAGAAAATTAAAGTTAGTAAATAAAGCAAGTAGACATGAAAATAAATGATAAAAACAGCAAAATAAGAACAAGTAAAGAAAGTTAGAAATAAGCTCCATACTTTGATTATTTTAGAAAGCTAAAACATCAAAACAAGCTAACATACCACAACCAACATAGGAATAAAATAAAACACAAGACAATCACCACTCAAGGGTACCATTCGGCCATCTTGAAAAAAAGGGTAAAAAATTTGTTTTTTGATTTTTTTTTATGAAAACATAAGGTGGGAGCCTTAAAAGGGAGTCTTAAAAACCTTTATTTCATAATAAAATAACAAGAAATCATATGGAAAATGAGCAAAATCAACATAGAAAAAGAAAAAAAAAATGCAAGAGTTATGTGCCAAAAGGCTACCTTTCAAAGCTATCTTTCAAGCTTCCTTCTCTTCTAAATTTTTCTTTGCTTTTCTACCACTTATCTATTGCTCCAATATGAAAAATACTCAGCCAAAAAAACCTGCTCAAAAGAATGAACCCCCCCTCTATATAGGCAGCCGAATGGTCCTTGGTGTGCTGATAATGTTGTCATTTTTTTTCCTAGCTTGCAAGATCCAAAGGCGACTAATAAAAGATGCTAAAAATGTGAATTTACAACCATAAGTTGAACTGATCAGCTCCTAACAATAACAGCTGACCTAAAATATGTAACCATAATGTTGATATCCTTCTTCTTCATTCATTTGGCCATGTGGCAATATCACAAAGGTTCAATCAAATAAAATAACCACCTTGCTATCCAATTTTGGCCTTTGGATGAAAGAAATCAGCCAACCTTCCTCTCCTACATGGGCTGGCCGAATGGCCCTTAATATTCCAGCAACTTCTCTTTTTTTTTTTAAATTGCAAAAATGGCCCTCTTCGGTTTCTTCGATAAAATTGCAATTTAGCCCCCAAACTTGATTAAATTACAAAAAGACCCCAAATCCAGATTTTCTTTTTTAAATACCTCATAAATAATATAAAATTGAGTTCTGAAAGTTTTCATAATTTTCCGAGCCCGTTTGCTATTTTTTCTGGATTTATCTTCTGGAATTTCGGTTTGATGCCTCCCAAATTTAGCCTTTTTCAATTGAGCTCCGATTCCGGATTTTTCTTAGCCAATATCTTCCAAATAATATAAAAGTGAGATCTGAAAGTTTTCAAAATTTTTCGAGCTCATCTGCTATTTTTCTCGGATTTATCTTCTAGAATTTCAGCTTAGTGCACCCGAAATTTGTCATTTTTCAAATGAGCTCCGATTCTGGATTTTTCTTCTCCGGTTTCTTCCAAATGACATAAAACTCAGATTTAGAGGTTTTCATAATTTTCCGAGCTCGTTTCCTTTTTTTTTTGAATTTTTCAGAATTACCCTTTAACCTTCGAAACCTCGGTTTTACTCAAAACAGGTCCGATTTCCAGATTTTCTTTTTCCATTGCCTTTGTTATATATTGAATTGGAGTTGGTACGAAAATGCCCAATTTTTACGACCAAATTCCCCTTCGATTTAATTTTTCCTTTTGCAAATATCGAAAATTTCTCATTTTTTTGTTTTTCCTTCAACTGGCTCGTTTCTCGGAATTACTTCAAACTGAGCCTTGGGCTATCTTTGTTTATCCACTCTTCTTCAATTAGGGGCTTTAATTTTACCAAATCGGGCCATTTCTGTAGTTTTCCCAAATTTCGCAAAATTCATTATCCTTCAACCTGCTTGTTTCTCGGAATTACTTCAAACTGAGCCTTGGGCTATCTTTGTTTACCCACTCTTCTTCAATTAGGGGCTTTAATTTTACCGAATCGGGCCATTTCTGCAGTTTTCCCAAATTTTGCAAAATTCACTAATTACCCTAATTTTCGGTTTTCCTTCCAAATTGACTCTTCCTTTGGTTTTGCTTCCAAATGGCCTTTCCAATACCCGTAGTCATGATTATATTCCATTTGAAACCTCCAATTTCGATCAATTTGATCGTTTAAGCACTTTTCCCCAAATTTACCGAATATTAGGGTTTCTTTTCCACTGAATCTCCATAACCCATTTTTCGGACTTCATATCTCTCGTTGTAGACCTTTGGATTATCAAAATTCTTTCACCATTGTTCAATTAAACTTTGAATCTTGATTTTGAATGAGGGTTTACTTTTTCAGTGGTTGACTTTTTGGGGTTGACTTTTTCGAGGTTGACTTTTTTCGGATTGACTTTTTATGCTTGACTCCTAAACAAAGTCTTGGAGTACCACCTGCAAGATGAGAAGAGACTTTCTGCATTCTAAAACACCATTAAAAAGAAATTATCTGATTTAGGAGTCTAGACAAAATTAAGTGTCTAGAAATTTTATCAGCTATTGTGTTCTTTGTCTTTGGTCATTCGTAATATTAATGTCATAAGCTATTATGTTATTTGTCTTTGGTTTAATTTGTTGGTTTCGATAAATTTCAAACGAACTACAAGTGTTGGAAAAGCAAGTATACCCGTTTATTAGATGAAATGGGTTCTGAACCATCCATGCTCAATATAAGTCAGTCTTCTTAACTTATGTTGTCAAATGAGTGTGAAGATCTGCTTGATAATCAACTCTTTAATGATATCATGAGTCTCTAAAATTTTTATAACTATTTGATTGCCTATATCTTAATTATATTTATTTGTTTTAGGCTTGGTGAGGTGTCCACCTTTGCATCAATTTATAGTGTCACTATCATGTAAATTTCCATTAGCCACATACACTTGAGTTCCATCAGCCATACATTTAAGTGAAGGGTTGAAGTAAAATAAGTCTTTTTCCACAAAACTAATCAAAGTTCTTTTCTATCCACCTTCTTTTGTAATTTGGACAGTAAATAAACAAAGCGTTCGATGAATTATTCGTGATCCGTTCAGTTGCTGTTCATTTATTGAGTTAAATAAATAATTATCAACAAAAATTTTATGTTCATTTATTAAACGAACGAGTTTGAAAAAGCGTGTTCAATTCGTTTATGTTCACCAACATGCTGTTTATGATTCGTTTAAAACTTGTTTATTAGATTGTTTAAAACTAGTTTATTGTTCGATTATATTTTAAATAATATTCTATTTTATATTTCATTTCATTTATAATAATATTTCATTTTATTAATTTATATTCAAAATTTAAAAAATATCAAAAGAAAAATAAAAATTACTTAACCCTAATTTATCTTTTAACTTCCATACTATTTTCTTCCCATCCCAAGTTCCCAACCTAGCGGCGCCTCTTTGTTATTTCAAACTCACCATTTTCCCATCCCAAGTTCCCAATCCAGCGACTCCGACTCTTAAGACCATCATTTTTTTTTTTTTCTCAAACCTTCCTCTCGATTACTACTTTTCATTTTGCTACTGATTTGATACGTGCCTAAATCACACAACCAAAAATTACACAGAAAATAGAAAGAAGAAGAAGAAACATAGAAGAGTAAGAGGAACGAATAACAGATAAGCAAGAGAGAGATAGAAAGAGGAAAACGAGAAAAAAGAGAATTTGAAGTATGATTATGGCAGCAACTTATATAACAACATAACAGTCGATAATTGAAAATAAGAAAAATAATAAAAGAGTCACTAACAGAATGAAACAAGAAAAAACTCATGACTCCAAAACGCATCACTTCACTAATGTCCTACCAAAACGCATCATCTCATCAATCTTTCCTAAATATGCCTGCATCAATACCCTCCTGTTGAAACAATCCTTCTCCTCAAGGATTGAAAGCAAGGAACCTCTATTGTAATTCATGAAGGACTGCCATAAAGTTGAGCAGATGAAGTATGCATTAAAGCTAAACTGCACTTGCTCCACTTTTAAATGAATGAGACCAAAACATAGCATCATAACAACTGCCCTTCCCCTGGTGAGCTCCTTTAGCTTCTCATAAGGCTCTGGAACACCGTATCTTCGCATGACAGTCTGTGTTGGCTTTTCAAGTACCTCCCATGCCTGGTTCAAGTCTTCACTTAACCGAGCTTCATTAACATGGAGTTTTCCAATTCCTTGTAATGCACTTTTGTAAGCAAAAAGAGAATCAGTCAAATCTCGCTGCCAACTGGAAATGGGCAACTTCATGCTCAGGTAAGATAGGTCTTCATTAGCCTTACAAAGATTACCTTCACTATTTTCAAAATCAATAGGGTTTACTTTATGAGGCATCTCAAATCTTTTTTATTGCAGCATCTCAACCTTCTCTTCTAGATCACCCAGCCTTCTTACAACCGATGACAAGAGGTCTGCCTCGGTAAACCTTAGAGCAGGTGAAGGGGGACGAGTTCCTCATTGTACGTTGGCTCAACACGCTGGTCAGGAATGCTACATGTCAAATCAGTTATACTCTGTTTCGTCATCATATGCAATGCCATTGTTCGGATAAGAGTTAAAAAAGTCAAGAAGGCTATAACTACAGCAGTGATAGGACCATAGATTCCTTTTGGAGTTTGATCTTCCAGCAGCAGAGAAGTCCCTTTATAAGTATATGGACTCTGATGGGACACTTGTATCTCACATTCCAAATCTACAACCTTGTCAATCATGGGCACATATTCATCATACTCAGATGAACCACCAGCAGAGATCGCCTTACCAGCCATTCTAGCCTCTTCGCTAACAAGAGCCGATATTGGATATAAATAGCTTATGGTTGTCTTAAGGGAAGCAATTTCTTCCACTTCAGTTCCTGACTCAACTGCAGATGTGTCATTACTCTTTATCACAGGATAACATGGCATATCATAAGCAATTACCCTTCTTTCGCTGTTTGAAACTATCACAATCTGTCTGGAAAATAATGCTTCACCCTTGGCAATCATCTTTAATATGTTGGGATCTTTCCAGGGACCTTTGTCCGATCTCATACAACCTCCCTGATCAGCACAGGTGCAGCTACCTCCAAGAAATTGCGGCAACTCACTTGCATCAATAATTTCAAGCAGCTTATTATGGTAGTTGCTACCAAGAACATTGATCTTACTAGCTATTTTGGAGTTAAGAAAAAGTTTGATAGCTTTCAAGCCCATCTTAAAACCCGGACCAGCATTGATGATGAACATTCGGTAAAGAGTCTCATGATAGTTATCACCATCAATCTTCTGCAGCCCTCTCACAAGATCTTGTGCAGACTTGCTAAAGTTTTTGTAACCCATGCCTTGAACATCCAAAATAGTTGTGCTGGAATCTGTGTCTCTTTACAGCAATGGAGCAAGCCGGAAACTTAGTTGCAAAACACTTTTAAAATTCTTGTACATGGTATCTTACATATTGTTCCAAAGTTGTCACTAGCATGAGCTTGTCTGGTTCAACTTTTCCTAACAATTCAATGTAAACAGGTTTTCCTTCCTTATCCACCCGATAATAACCTTGAGGGGTAGTACTTCAACACTTCATTCAACTCATTAGACTCAAAATCCTTCGAAATAGTATCAGCACCAAAGTCTTTCCTCCATTAGATCTTGTTATCCCATATGTGCTTTGCTTTTTGATATCGAACTTCCTTGCCTTTAAGAATTGGTAGTGTACTTCTTCCCCTTGTCTTACAGCGGCCAACCCTGCGCATGCACGAAGAAAAGTTCCAAAACAATAGAGACCAGACTCATCCATTTCCCTGAATATTCTAATAATAGATTCATAGTCTTTATTCTCACAGGAAACACCAAGCAATGCAGACCAAGAAACTGAATTCTTTTTCGACATCCTATCAAAAACAAACTGAGACTCATGGTTTAAGCATTGATCAACCCATGGTTTAAGCATTGACCAGGGATTTAAATTGCGGTCGCGGCCGCGTTTTCGGTCGCGTTGCGTTTGTTACAGTTGCGGACATAACGGATGCTATCGCGGTCATTACGGTCATCGCGGTCGTGAATTTTTTTCAAATTTGCACAACTTATTATAAAACATAACAATTATAGTTATAAGTATAAAAACTCATTTTTAATGATTTTTAAAGTAGTTTATAATATTTTATAATTTTTTATTTATATGAGAAAAAAATAATTTATAATTTTTTATCATTATGATAAAATATTCATTTTTAGAAAAGGATTCATTCTTATCTATGAATTTTTAAAACATAGTAATAATTAACAACAATACAAATACCAAAACATAAAAATTACTCAAATTCAAATATAAAATAATAACTTAATAAATAATAAAATCAATGTATAATTATTTAATTTTAATTATTTTTATTTAAATTGTACAAAATTCATTTCTATTAAAAAAAATTCCCAAAAAAAGTACCCCATCCCACTCCCCCACCCACCCCCAACAGACACACTCATTCTTCCCAAAATTCACATAACTCAAATTCCAATGACAGCTAAAATCCCAAGACCCACTTCACAATATCCACTCACTCTTCTTCTATACCTCTGCCATTGCCTCTCAACGCCTTAACCCTCACTGCCTCACACTCACAGCCCAGCCCCAACCCGACAACCTCCTCACTCTCAGTTCATCTCTCTGCCTCTCTCAGACTCTCATAGACACATACACATGCCTCAACCAAGCATGCGGCCTACCTTCAATCGCCCTTGTAGTCCGCCTGCACTGGTCTTGCCTTCGGGTGTGTTTAGTTTTGAATTTTGATTGATTTTTACAGAAACAAGTTTTATTTTGAGTCTTTGCCTTTGGTTTGATCATTGTTGGCCCGTTAGCTACCTTTGGTTTGGTCATTGTTGGCCTCGTTAGTTGCCTTTTGTTTGGTAGTTATAGTTTACTTTAGAACAATTTTTTTTTTCAATGAATAACAGTGTAGCGGAAATAGCGGGCCGTTACGGTCGCTATTTTTTGTTACACCTCTTTTTGCGGCCGCGATCGGCCGTTATTGGTGTGAATTTCTTTCACACCGCTATTGAGCCTTTTAGCGGTGGCGGACGGTGCCGCTACCGCGAAATAGCGGCCGCGACGCCACCGCTATTTGAAACCCTGGCATTGACAAAGACGCAGGAATGAGTTCTTCACAGTAGACTAGGTTGCACTTCAATTGCAAGACACTTGATGTTTGTCCAGTGTCTAGGAATTTCCACAAAGATATACCAAAGTCCCGTTGAAGCCACACAATCTCCCGATCTGCTACATATCCTCTTTCTTGGTGGAAGCTTCAAATACACCTTCCAAGACTTTTGCACAATGAGATTGAGTTTCTAACTCCTTTACCCCTTTTACTTCCTCAATCAGCTTGAATGAGGTAGACTCAATTGAGGGGAGTTTAACAGGTTCACTCTCTATTACAACTTTATCCCCATTTTCAATAACATATAGATCTTATAGTGAATAATAAAATATTGCCCAATAGAGAAATCAGTTCCCACAGTATTATTGACCTTTTTAACAGTGTCTACCTCTTTTACTCTTGTCGGCATTTCATTAAACATTTGGGTCATCCTTGTGCTCAGATTTTCTAACCCATCACCTCGCAACTCAGTATACATCCACTCCAACATGCTATCGAGCTTGGATTCCAGATGCTCCAATTCTTGTCGCATCTGTGTTGTTACTTCGTTCGCTATGGCTAGTCACGAAGCTTTGATACTAATTGATACGTGTCTAAATCACACAACCAATAATTACACAGAAAATAGAAGGAAGAAGAAGAATAAGAGGAACGAATAACAGAAATGCAAGAGAGAGATAAAAAGAAGAACAGGAGAGAATGGAGAATTTGGAGTATATTTCTCATTCATGCCTCTGCAATGATTATGGCAGCAACTTATATAACAACATAACAATTGGTAATTGAAAATAAGGAAAATAACAAAAGAGACACTAACAGAATGAAACAAGTAACAAACTCATGACTCCAAAACACATCACTTCACTAATGTCCTACCAAAATGCATAATCTCATCAGTCTTTCCTAAATATGCCCACATCATGATTTCATTTTTGTTTGGCGATTATTTTTTGTCGTTTCCTCAGCAGTCAATCTAAACCAGCAAGAATCTTGAAGGCATCAGTAACATCTTTAAGAAGTTGTAGCCAAACCAGTGAAAGAGTTGTTTTGGTTCAAGTTAGTTAGTTTATTTGTTTGCTTGTTTATTATTCATGAACAAATTTTTAATTGTTCGCGAATATGTTCGATTATATGTTCATGAATACGTTCGTTTAATGTTCGCGAACAAGCTCATTTAATTTAAATAAACGAACTCGAACACACCTAATTTTAAATGAACCGAGCTTTAATAAAATTTTGAAATTCTTAACGAACACGAACCGAACATGAACATGCTCAAAAATAAACAAACGAACACGAACAGACGTCTGTTCGTTCAAGCTCGGTTCATTTACAGCTATATTTGTACTTCACCATTTTAAATGCCTTAATTTTTGTTGGTTTACTTTGATGAATATGGTGATTGCACTGCTCTTAAAAACCAAAATTAACTACTCGACTATGTTGTTTGCAAAGACTGCTTTGAGCAATACTGGTATCTTGAAGGTCCATGTTGAGACATCAAGTGTTAAACAACTAGAAGTTCACATAAGTGGTGAAGAGTTTCTATAGTTTAACACATCTGGGTTCATGTCATAGTTACACTGACAAAGGTAAAGCAGTAAAATTGTTTTTTAAAATTTGTCAATTTAAAAAAAAATGTTTTGCCTTTTCAACTTCATTTTATCACTACAGCAGAATGGGGTTTCAGCGGCTTTTTTTTTTTTTTTTAAGGATAGGGGCGTTTATAAACGCCGTTAGAATAATTGTGACGTTTCAAAAACATGCCGCAACAAACGCCGATAAAGATCGAGTCGGGACATTTAGCGGTTTTTGTAGGTACACACCCGGCGTTTAAAAACGCCACTATAGAACGTTCGAAAGTGGTACTCTATGGGACTTTAGCGGGGTTTGAGACCTTAAAATGCCGCGAAACATATTTCTTTTCAATACTTTTAGCGGCTTTTACATTCTTGAAACGTCGCGAAATATTGCCATAAAATTATATTTACATTAGATATTTAGCGGCGCTTGTTCTTGAAACGCTGCTAAATATGCAAAGTATTTTTTTATTATTATTTATTTTGTTTAAAAACTTATATTTATCAATAATACATGTATTACTATTTACATAACTATCCAATAATACACAAACAACTCAAATTATATAAAAAACCATAATATAAAAATATTTTTAATATAAAGTATCAATCGTACAACGAATATATTACTTAACACATCAAATCCACAACTTAAAAAATTACAAGTTACAAATGTTAAAAGTTGGAGGATAGCCGTAAGAAGAACGTTATATGTGCAGCAAGTTGTTCTCATGAGCCCTACTACAAAAAATTAGAATACGTAATTAATATATAAGTTATTAAGTTACAAAAGTAAGATAATTAACAACGAAGATATTATATTACCTGAGATGGAGGATTTTGTGAATTCGTTGAGCTCGCTGGAAATTTTTGCTGCGCTAAATTCATCAATGACTGAAACTGTGTCTGTAGCTCCGGATATCTTCGTTGCTCTTCTTCTTTCTCAGCTTGTCTCTCAGCTTGTCTGTCTGCAATAATCTTTGCTAATTCTGCTTGTCTCTCTGCTTCTTTCCCTGCCATCTCTGCTTCCTTCTCCTCAAAACGTTTATGCATATTTTGCTTCCTCTTTCTTTCTAGGTGCCCCATTTCTCTCGGCTTTGGATGTTCTTTCTCCTTCAAGTTTCCTATCCTTGATAGCATACTCAATCATCTCCCCTGAGATTACCATATCCGTAAAAATTTTCATGGCATTGTCGACGAGTTTATCGTAGTACGGGGCCTGTAATGTATTCACAAAAAGGACGGTGATTTTTTTGTGTGTCAAAGGTGGTAGTACTTGAGCAGCCATGTCTATCCACCACTAAGCATATTCTTTGAAGCTCTTAGTAGCTTTTTTCTCCATATTTTGCAAGGTGAAATGGTCAGGCGCCATATTGGTCATATGCTTGTACTGATTTAAAAATGTTTTAGCCAAATCAATCCAAGAGTGAATCCAATCCTTGCTCAACTGATTATACCACCTAACTGCGGACCTGCTGAGGCAATCCTGAAAGCAGTGGATCAGAAGTTTATCATTATCTATATGTCCCGTCATCTTTTGGCAAAACATAGTGATGTGGGCTGACGGATCAGTTGTCCCATCATATTTCTCAAAGTCGGGGACCTTGAATTTAGAAGGAATGACTAAATTAATGACCAAGCAACGTTCTTTCGCAGCTACTCTCCCAAATACATCTGTACCTTCTACTGCCCGGAGCTTTCCTCTTACAGCTGATATTTCTCTTGGGAATCTACCAACTCAACCTCATTCATCGCAACCATTTCCAACTTTACCTGTTCAGCTGGATCATCTGAGTTCAGAATGTTGACAAGAATAACCATGTTCTGGCCATCCAATATCATGACCTTAATCTGACCCTTTTATGCCTCTAACCCTTCTCTGGCGGCCAAGTTTCCAATGTATCCCTTTCCTTTAACTGCGGCAGATACCAGCTCCATCAATTTAGTCATCTGATCTCTCGATTCTGCTTGAGATTTTGCCAACTTTTCTTGCAATTCTTCCTGTGCCCTTTCCATTCTTTCCATTCAGGTAGCTTGTTCATTCTCAATAGCTCTAGCCTATATTAAAAAGGTACTCAATACTTCTTATACCTCTGATTTGAAATGGAAATTCTTTCAAAGACTCTTAAAGCCAAGCCAACTTTCGTTTTATCCCTCCAAATATGTTTCATGATGAATGAGCCATGAATGCAACTCGATGCCCGTGAAGCATAAACAATGTGATGTATGGACATATACAGTGGAAACATGCTGACTATGTATGTTATAAATACAACACAATGCCAACAAATTAATGCATGAATATACAGAGAAACCATGCTAACTATTTTTGTCATGAATGCAACCTGATATTACCATGATGCATGTAAAGAATGAATAAAATAATTAATGAACATATACAAAGAAAATCATGCTAACTATGTATGTCACGAGTGCAATCTGATGCCAACATGATGCCTGTAAAGAATGAAATGTATGGTATGATAAATAATTGATCGGATGCAAAATGCAAAGGGGAAGATACCACGGAGGAAATAAGAATCGGAGGAACTTAATCATCAACATTTTATAAATTTGAAGCATAACCAATTCATTCCCATGTCAATGTTCACAAAGTATAAACCATGTTTACAAAATCCGAGCAGTGGTTAGAACTGTCTTTACAAGCACTTTATTTTTCCTAACATCCTAAGGCTATAAGAGCAGGCTACTGAAAAACGAAATCCTATTACATCATTAATTTCCCGACCCTAATTAGCCTTCCCTAGTCCTCTATCAATCAGTGTCGATGGACCGATCCACTTGATATCTATAAGAGACTGCACTTTCCTTTTGAAGGCTACACAGTCTTCAATACTATGCCCAGCAATTTCCCAGTGATAATCACATCTTGTATTTGGGTTATACCACTTGGGATATGGTGGTAACAGGGGTTTCAATGGCACAAAGGCAACCAGGTGATCTTGTACCAATATAAGGGAGAAGCTCTTGGTAACTGATTGGAATGGGATCACACTACTTTTGAGTCTTATTCTTGGGCTGCTTATGGGTCACACACGGTCTTGGGGTTGATGGTGGCACAAAGACTCGAACCGAAGTGTTTGCATGGAGCGGCGGCTGAACAGCATCATAAGGGTATGGATTTGGACACGGGACCTTGGAGGTTGTACATAGTTCGAGGTTCTTATCCCAGATGCTTGATAACGTACTTGATGAGGGAAGAAGTATGTGATAACTCGTATAATTATATAGTTTTTAGTTATGTTTTATTATTGTTTTGTGTCAAATACGAGTTATTATTGTTTAGTCTAATTGTGTTTATGATCTTTTATATTTTTATGTAATTTGGTGTTTTTCACAAGTTTCTTTGAGTGATTTCAGATTACTAGAATTAAGGGCAAATCCAGTTCAGTTCCAGTTCCGACACCTTTTGCCATATCAGCTATATCTCGAGTTTCACTGAAGCAATAAGGCTGAACTTTGTATCCCTGCAAAGCTAAGAGGCATATCTATCTTTTTCATGTTTTACACTTCTTGAAACGGATTCGTTTTCCCTAGCGAAATCGACCATCAAGTTGGCTGATGTGCAATGACGTCTGTTCTGCACCGTTTTGGTATTTTGACCATATCTCCCGATCCACGTGCGCAAATGATCTGATTCCAACGGCTATGGATCCGTAACTGATAGGGGTATATTTTTTTCTAGAAGACCATTTTATCAGATCGAGCCTCCAACATTGACAAAATCGACCATCAAGCTGGCTGATCAGAATTGTCATACAATATGACGAAAATTGTTAGAAAAATGCACCCACCTATTATACCTACCTTTGAAATTTGTAAAGCTTGTCTCTTGTCATTTAGCCCTCCAAAATGTGTATAAATAGAGGGCCTTGGATGAGTATTGGGATACATTGATACATTGGTAGGATAGCCATTGTAATAAAATTCTCTAAGTTTTCTTTTTCTTTCCTTTCTCTAGTTTTCTTTTTCTTCTTACATTTCTTTTCATTTTATTCATATCTAGTATGTGTTTCTAATCATATTGTTGAGGTGATGAGGTGAAGCTCTTGGTAAATGCTAAGGTTAGTCTCTTAAACATGAGCTAAAATGAATCATCATTTATAAGCACTAGTATAGATAATATTTTCTTTTGGTTTAAAATCATACTTGCAAAGTAGAGATCTTGATTCGTTATTGACAATGAAAATGGCACAGTAAATGCTTGGTTTCATAACCTTGATTTGTTGTAGACATATACTTTGGCATAAGGAATGCTTGGACTCTTTTTATGAGTTTTGAGGACACCAAATGAACATAATATCATATGCTATGGACGTTGGACAATTTGGACTGAATTGCTAAACCTTCCGATTGGAACCTCCCTTATGTGTGGATTTCAATTGTGTAATAAAACAAGATTAATCTTAGCATAACACCAAGAGTGGATTCTCTAACCTCAACATCCTTTCTTATTGTTTTTTATATTTTGTTTAATTTCTTTTATGTTATTTTATTTATTTTGTTCTCTAATATCTTGTTTATTTTGTTTTGTTGTTGATTCCCTAATATCTTGTTTACTTTCTTTTTCTTATATATTTATAAACTTATACTTACTAATACGCTTCCCTGTGGTTCGACCTCGGACACCCGAGAATTTATTACTTGAACATAACCTGCACTTGGGTTTACAACTCTTAATTGAGTTTCCATCAAGTTTTTGGCGCCGTTGCCGGGGAAGCAATACTAAGTATATAAGTTTATAAGTATATTTATTTTTATTGGCTGGTTATACCGCCTAATTTTCTATATATTTATATTTATATTGTATATTAACTTTGTTTTATTTTTATTGGCTGGTTATACCGCCTAATTTTGTATATTAACTTTGTTTTATGCTTGTTTGGCGACGTGATTTTAGATCTCGTCGTTTAGTTAGATTTTATTGTGAAACTTTTTCAGGTAATCTTTCTAATACAACTCCTACCATGGCTGACAATGAAAGTGTTCATGCTGAAGATGAGAACAGACAAGTACGCACCATGCGTGACTACTTGCAACCAACTCGAAGCTCATCACCCTCTTGTTTTATTTTTCCTCTCAATGCAAACAACTTTCGTTTTAAACCAGGTATGATAGCTTTGCTTCCAAATTTCTATGGGTTGGAATCGGAAAGTGCTTACTCGTTTCTAAAAGACTTCGAAGATGTATGTGTCACCTTTAATGACCAACAATGTACAAATGAAATTGTCAAGCTAAAATTATTTCCTTTTTCTTTAAAAGATAAAGCAAAAATTTGGCTTCATAATTTAAAACCAAGGTCAATTGGCACATGGCAAGAATTACAAACTGAGTTTCTAAAGAAATTTTTCCCAGCACATAAAACTACTGCTTTGAAAAGACAGATTCAAAATTTCAATCAAAATCAAAATGAAGCATTTTTTCAGTGCTGGGATCGTTTTAAAGATTTGTTAAGTTCTTGTCCACATCATGGTTTTGAAAAATGGCGTCTTATTAGTTTCTTTTATGAAAGTTTAACTCCCGAAACTAAACAATTTGTTGAAACAATGTGTAACGGTGAGTTTCTAGAAAAAGAACCTGAAGAAGCCTTTGACTACTTAGACCATTTGGCAGATAACTCTCAAGCCTGGCACACAGATAATTCCTCTGAAAGTTCCAATAGATCTAATGTTGTTTCTAACAGAGGAAAATATCATTTTAGTCAAGAAGATGAGATAAAAGCTAAAGTAGCTAATTTGGCTAGAAAGATTGAAGCCATGGAACTTAGAGAAGTAAAAGAAGTCAAAACGGTTAAAAATGAAGAAAGTTGTGGAATTTGTGAAATCATGGGACACCCCACTTCTGAATGTCCAAACATTCCCATTCTTAAAGAAGCGTTGCATGATCAAGTAAATTCCATAAACACATTTAAAAAACCTTTTCCTTCTCCTTACTCTGAAACGTATAACCCTGAATGGAGAAATCATCCCAACTTCAGTTGGCGGAATAATAATCATGTTCAGGTACCACAATCTCAAAAGCCGGGCAACACTTTTTCCTATCAACCTTCACGTGTACAAACCTTGGAAGAGACATTGCAAGCATTCATGCAAACACAAGCAAATGTGAATAGCCGGACTTCACAGGACATCAATGAGATCAAAAACACCTTGTCCACATTGACAGCTTCATTACGCACTCAAGAAAAAGGTAAGTTTCCTGCTCAACCTCAGCCTAACCCTTCTACTCAATGTCTTGTTTCTTGCTCCAATGAAACTCAACAGGAAAATGCCAGTTCTATCACAACTCTTCGAAGTGGAAAGGCAATTGACAAAAACATTGCATCAAAAGACCAAGATCCTCTTTCCCCTCCGAAAAGTAATGGTAAGGATGATGGTAAGTCTGAACTTCTTGAAAATTTGGACAAAGAAAAAGGTATGCATCCTGCTCCTTTTCCTCAAAGGTTGCAAACAATAAAGAATTTGAATCAAAATGCAGAAATTTATGAACTTTTCAAACAAGTTAAGATTAACATTCCTTTATTGGATGCAATCAAACAAGTTCCATCTTATGCTAAATTTTTGAAGGACATGTGCACAGTTAAAAGGAAACATAATGTACAAAAGAAAGCATTTTTGACGGAAAGTGTGAGCTCAATCATTCAGCACCTTACTCCACCAAAATTCAAAGATCCTGGATGTCCAACAATCTCATGCATCATTGGAAACACTAGAATAGAACGTGCATTGCTTGATCTTGGTGCTAGTGTTAATCTTTTGCCTTTTTCTGTTTATCAACAGTTAGGTTTAGGTGAACTCAAGGAAACACCTGTTACACTTCAACTAGCTGATCGTTCTGTAAAAATTCCTCGAGGGATAGTTGAAGATGTTTTGGTTCAAATTGATAATTTTTACTTCCCTGTTGATTTTATTGTTTTGGACACACATCCTGTTTCAAATCCAAATGTTCAAATTCCTGTTATATTAGGCTGTCCATTTCTTGCAACTTCTAATGCTCTGATAAATTGCAGGAATGGTATGTTGAACATTTCTTTTGGAAATATGACTTTAGAATTAAATGTGTTCAACACTTGCAAGCAACCTGGTGATAATTCAGAAGTACATGAAGTGGATTTCATTGAAGAACTTGTTCATGAACATCTCACCACTACCACATTCCATGATCCTTTAGAAGCTTATTTAATTGAATATGAGTTTGATAATGCTTCAGAAATTTCACACACTGATTCTTTGTTAAAATCTTTTCAGGATAAGCATTGTTGGAAACAAAAGTTTGAGGAACTACCATCACTTACAAATGTCACTGTACCATCAACTATTGAACCACCCAAGCTGGAGTTAAAACCATTGCCATCCGAGCTAAAATATTCCTTTTTGGGTGAGAGTGAAACTTTTCCAGTCATAATTTCTTCACATCTTGATGAACTACAAGAAGGTAAGTTGTTACAACTTTTGAAGATGCACAAAAATGCATTAGGATGGACCTTAGCTGACATAAAGGGAATAAGCCCATTAATCTGCACACATAATATTTATTTAGAGGAAAATGCTAAACCCTCTAGACAAATGCAACGAAGGCTTAATCCTAATATGAAAGAAGTAGTGAGAAATGAAGTCATTAAACTTCTAGATAATGGAATCATTTATCCTATCTCTGATAGCAAATGGGTAAGTCCTACTCAAGTCGTACCTAAGAAATCTGGAGTTACTGTAGTTAAAAATGAAAACAATGAATTAATTCCAGCTAGGACTGTTACTGGTTGGCGCATGTGCATTGACTATAGGAAACTTAACTCAGTGACGAGGAAAGATCATTTCCCTTTGCCTTTCATGGATCAAATCTTAGAAAGAGTTGCAGGGCATGAGTTTTATTGTTTTCTAGATGGATATTCTGGGTATAATCAAATTGCCATTGCACTTGAGGACCAAGAGAAAACCACTTTTACATGTCCTTTTGGTACTTTTGCATATCGTAGAATGCCATTTGGATTATGTAACGCCCCTGCCACATTTCAAAGATGCATGCTTAGCATTTTTAGTGACATGATTGAACGTAATCTTGAGATTTTCATGGATGATTTTTCTGTTTCTGGTGATTCATTTGATGATTGCTTAGCCAATTTGAAAAATGTATTGATTAGGTGTGAAGAAAAAAATCTTGTTCTTAATTGGGAAAAATGTCATTTCATGGTCACTAAAGGTATTGTACTAGGTCACATTGTTTCTGCAAAAGGGATTGAGGTAGACAAGTCAAAACTTGAATTGATTGCTAATCTACCCACACCAAAGACAGTAAAGGACATTAGGTCATTCTTGGGACATGCAGGTTTTTATAGAAGATTCATAAAAGATTTTAGCACAATATCTAAACCTCTATGTAATCTTTTAATGAAAGACACTGCATTTGAATGGACTAAAGATTGTGAAGATGCTTTTGAAAAACTCAAAAATATGCTCACTACTGCTCCTATTATGAGATCTCCTGATTGGTCCTTACCATTTGAAATAATGTGTGATGCTAGTGACTATGCTGTTGGTGCTGTGTTAGGACAAAGGAAAGATAATAAACCACATGTAATTTACTATGCAAGTAAAACTTTAAATAGAGCCCAAATGAATTATTCCACTACAGAAAAGGAATTACTTGCAGTTGTTTTTGCATTGGATAAATTCAGATCTTACCTTGTTGGATCATCAATTGTTGTCTTTAGTGATCATGCAGCTTTAAAATATCTTCTCTCTAAGAAGGATGCAAAACCTAGGTTGCTGAGGTGGATCCTTTTGCTGCAAGAATTTGACATCACCATTCGAGATAAAAAAGGAGTAGAAAATGTGGTGGCTGATCATTTATCAAGACTTGTTTGTGATGAATCTTTTGGAACCTCACCAATAAATGATACTTTTCCTGATGAACAACTTCTAATTGTCTCCACGACACCTTGGTTTGCTGACATTGCTAATTTTCTTGCTACAGGAAAAATTCCTTCTCAATGGAGCACACAAGATAAAAGGAAGTTTCTGAATGAGGTAAAGAAGTTCTATTGGGATGACCCTTACTTGTTCAAATATTGTCCTGATCAGATTTTTCGAAGATGCATTCCCGACAATGAGGTAAGTAGTGTAATTAAGTTTTGTCATTCCGAGGCATGTGGTGGTCATTTTTCATCAAAGAAAACTGCTGCAAAAATTTTACAGTGTGGATTTTACTGGCCAACTTTGTTCAAAGATGCACATAATTTTTGCAAGTCATGTGAAAGTTGTCAAAAATTAGGTTCCATTTCGAAAAGAAACATGATGCCTTTGAACCCAATTCTTGTAATTGAAATTTTTGACTGTTGGGGTATTGATTTCATGGGACCATTTCCACCATCTTTTGGTTTCTTATACATTTTAGTTGCAATAGATTATGTTTCAAAGTGGATAGAGGCAATTCCATGTCGAAATAATGATCACAAAACAGTGATTAAATTTTTAAAAGAAAATATTTTGAGTCGATTTGGAATTCCTCGATCTATCATAAGCGATGGGGGAACACATTTTTGCAACAAGGTTTTTGAAACATTAATGAAGAAATATGCCATTACACACAAAGTTGCAACCCCTTATCACCCGCAGACAAATGGACAGGTAGAATTAGCAAATAGGGAGATTAAACAAATTTTGGAAAAGACAGTTAATCCAAATCGCAAAGATTGGTCTCTTAGACTTAACGATGCATTATGGGCCTATCGAACAGCTTTTAAAACAGCATTGGGCATGTCTCCTTATAGGCTAGTTTATGGAAAACCTTGTCATTTACCTGTGGAACTTGAGCATAAAGCATATTGGGCCATTAAAATGTTCAACTCAAACCTTGATAACGCTTCTAATTTACGAAAATTACAAATAAATGAACTTGAGGAACTCAGAAATGATGCATATGAAAATTCTAAAATTCATAAAGAAAGAACTAAAGCCTTTCATGACAAGTTAATTTCAAGAAAAACATTTGATGTTGGGCAAAAAGTTCTACTTTATAATTCTAGACTTCACATATTTCCTGGTAAGTTGAGATCAAGATGGACTGGCCCATTTGTGGTTAAGCATGTGTATCATTATGGAGCAGTTGACATTGAGAATCCTCAAAATGGTAACGTATTCAAGGTAAATGGACAAAGACTCAAACTCTTTTTGGAAAATCATGTTACTCAAGAAGAGGTTGTTTTTCTTTCTGATCCTTGTTTTGAAAATAACTAGATGTAAATATAATTTTTTTTTACCCCGGTTAAATGGCGGATAACGGTACTCCGTGATTATTTAAGTCGGTTCCATCAGCTACCCACAAAACTGATATTGTATATAAATTTCTCTTTCATTTTATTTTATTTCATTTTTTTTTCAGGATGGATGATATTCTCAAAAGATTGCAGAAACGATTTCCTCCTTTTCCTCGGAATATTTTACTGAAGCTTTACCAAGTTCGATTAGAAAGATTAAAAATGCTTATGAATAAAAGGATTCCTGAAGACATACGTTGGATAATTGAAGCCAAGGCACTCGAAAAAAAAAAAAATGGAAAGCACTTCGTCCCAGCGCATTAAAAAAATTTGTGTCTTTGGAGGTGCTTATCCAGGGAAAAATAACATATTCGCTGATGAAGCCATAAGAGTTGGAGTAATACTTGCCCAACAAAAGATCCACTTGATTTATGGAGGCGGTAGTACGGGTTTAATGGGAGCAGTCGCTACAGCAGCACACGCCGGAGGAAGTCCAGTTCTAGGAATCGTGCCAAAACTATTCACAGATTTTTGTGGACCTACCGTGGGTAAGGAAATACAAGTCTGGAGTATCCCTGAACGGATAACAATCATGTACCATTCTGCCGATGCATTCATTGCCTTACCAGGAGGTCTGGGTACATTGGAAGAAATAGCTTGCGTGGCTTCTTGGTCATCTTTGGTCACAAATAAGAAACCCATTGGTTTGCTTAATATTAATGGTTATTTTAGTAATTTACTTTCATATTTAGATAATGCTGTGGATAATGGATTCATGTTTTCAGAGGCAAGGAGAACCATAATTTCTGCTACAACCATTGAAGATTTACTCAAAAAGCTACAAGCTTATGAGTGTTTATCTGCTACGGTTGTTTCGCAAACGCTCGGAAAAAGAAAAAGAGATATGGACGAGCAAGGAGTGGATTGCACTTTGTCTTTGTGACATTATCTAACATTTTGTTTGTTGTGTCTCAGTTATAATAAGTGGTTAGCAACCTCTGCAGGTAATATCTCCTAAATTCTAGCTTTAAAATTTGACATTGGGGACAATGTCATATTTTAGTAGGGGGTAAGGGACATATTTTGCTAAAAAAAAAAAAAATTTGTTGTGTTTTAAGACATTTAGAAGTATTCATTCTGAACAAGGTCTGAGTAAGGGAGACTTGAGACATACCTTGTCAGTTTGATTTAATCTTCTTCTTCAAAAAAACAAACAAAAAAAAAAAAAAAAAAAAAACAAAAAAAAAAAGCATGTTTAGACTTAGTGTTTTTTTTTTTTTTAGTTACTTTCAATACAATGATGAGATATGAATTGCATAAGTCTAAAACAGATTTATTAGTGAGAAGATTTTCATGAGAATTGAGCTTGATGTCAACCTTTTTATGAGCCAATGTTAATATGATATGTTGATTGAGAAAGAAGCATGTTTAGACTTAATCTGACTTGTATAATCATCTTTGTGAGTTTTTGAGCCTATAATGATTGATGCATTATACAAATCAATCTAATTTCTTTCTTGAGTGCTCTTATGATTACATGATTCTCTAGAACTTGCTTTAAACCGTTTGAGACTATATTGATACATGTGACAACATGAATATGATAGAGGCATTAGGATTATAACCAGAGCCAAACAGCCATCCATTATTAATGTTCTACGAGAACATCCCCACTAGTGAGCCAATTTGAGCCTACATTAAATATGATGTTTTATTGGTAACCACAACTTACACCTAGCCTAAATATGCTTATATCCTTACCCTTGTTCTAAAGATGAATTTTATATTTTGAGACATATTGCAAAAAAACAAGGGATATTTTTATTTGAAAATTTGGGTTAGAAACAAAAGATAAGTGTGGGGGAAGAAAAGAAAAGAAAAAGTCAAGAGAAAAAGAAAGGGATCATTGTCAAATACATTCCCATATTAAAAAAAAAAAAAAAAAATCTTCTCTTGAACTTCTAGAAAAAGATGTTACAAAGTTGGTTAGAATGATGCAAAGGCTCAACATGAATATTTAGCCTATGTTATTATGTGCTTTATAAGAGTTTTGAGAAGTTTTATTTGTATGATCTTATTATGTCTCTAAAATCTATGAACTCTTTGGAACCTTTGTGATATCTTTATCCTTTTGTTCTTTAACCACATTATAACCCTTTGGCCCCATTACAACCTTGAATAAAGACCTCTTGATTTATGAAGTTGTATGATCTAAATAGTGGAGAATAGGTGGACAAGCAAGCATATGGTAGAAGTGTTTTCATGAGATTGATTGAGTGTAAACACTTTACCACTACTTTAAAGAGTGAAAATCAAGAGAGTATCCCATGTGAGAAGTTGAGATTAAGTTTGAATATACACTATTTTGATTGAAATATGTTATGTTATTATTGGCTTAACTCAAACTATTTACATTCAAGCAAGATTTTTTGTGAATTTCTTTAAGCTATTGATTAGTTTTTAAGACTTGTCCAATGATTATCTCTAATTTATATTGGAAGGATTAGTTATAATTATTATTTTTAGTTTTTCTTATGTCTTCAATGTTTGTGGGTATCGTCCTAGTAAACCCTCACGAGACTAAACTCGTCCACTAGGGACACCTAGGGGTTTAAAGGCTTGTGTCACATGCTAAGTGCCACCGTGATTTCCTACGAAAATGGATTAGATTAGATTTTCTTATTTTATTTTTATTGAGTCGTTGCTAGGGACTAGCAACAATCTAAGTATGGGGGTGTGATAACTCGTATAATTATATAGTTTTTAGTTATGTTTTATTATTGTTTTGTGTCAAATATGAGTTATTATTGTTTAGTCTAATTGTGTTTATGATCTTTTATATTTTTATGTAATTTGGTGTTTTTCACAAGTTTCTTTGAGTGATTTCAGATTACTAGAATTAAGGGCAAATCCAGTTCAGTTCCAGTTCCGACACCTTTTGCCATATCAGCTATATCTCGAGTTTCACTGAAGCAATAAGGCTGAACTTTGTATCCCTGCAAAGCTAAGAGGCATATCTATCTTTTTCATGTTTTACACTTCTTGAAACGGAGTCGTTTTCCCTAGCGAAATCGACCATCAAGTTGGCTGATGTGCAATGACGTCTGTTCTGCACCGTTTTGGTATTTTGACCATATCTCCCGATCCACGTGCGCAAATGATCTGATTCCAACGGCTATGGATCCGTAACTGATAGGGGTATATTTTTCTAGAAGACCATTTTATCAGATCGAGCCTCCAACATTGACAAAATCGACCATCAAGCTGGCTGATCAGAATTGTCATACAATATGACGAAAATTGTTAGAAAAATGCACCCACCTATTATACCTACCTTTGAAATTTGTAAAGCTTGTCTCTTGTCATTTAGCCCTCCAAAATGTGTATAAATAGAGGGCCTTGGATGAGTATTGGGATACATTGATACATTGGTAGGATAGCCATTGTAATAAAATTCTCTAAGTTTTCTTTTTCTTTCCTTTCTCTAGTTTTCTTTTTCTTCTTACATTTCTTTTCATTTTATTCATATCTAGTATGTGTTTCTAATCATATTGTTGAGGTGATGAGGTGAAGCTCTTGGTAAATGCTAAGGTTAGTCTCTTAAACATGAGCTAAAATGAATCATCATTTATAAGCACTAGTATAGATAATATTTTCTTTTGGTTTAAAATCATACTTGCAAAGTAGAGATCTTGATTCGTTATTGACAATGAAAATGGCACAGTAAATGCTTGGTTTCATAACCTTGATTTGTTGTAGACATATACTTTGGCATAAGGAATGCTTGGACTCTTTTTATGAGTTTTGAGGACACCAAATGAACATAATATCATATGCTATGGACGTTGGACAATTTGGACTGAATTGCTAAACCTTCCGATTGGAACCTCCCTTATGTGTGGATTTCAATTGTGTAATAAAACAAGATTAATCTTAGCATAACACCAAGAGTGGATTCTCTAACCTCAACATCCTTTCTTATTGTTTTTTATATTTTGTTTAATTTCTTTTATGTTATTTTATTTATTTTGTTCTCTAATATCTTGTTTATTTTGTTTTGTTGTTGATTCCCTAATATCTTGTTTACTTTCTTTTTCTTATATATTTATAAACTTATACTTACTAATACGCTTCCCTGTGGTTCGACCTCGGACACCCGAGAATTTATTACTTGAACATAACCTGCACTTGGGTTTACAACTCTTAATTGAGTTTCCATCAGTATGAACTGCCAATTAGTGGTGATGGAGTTGGACCCAGGGATCCCGTAGTGGTCATCCCAGTGAACAATTGGACTATAGTAGAGTGAGGACACTGGTTTGGACCTAGGATAAATTGCAGGGACCGTTTGGGATCTGAGGTTTCTGTCTTTGGTATCATGCCCTTTGTTTTAATCATTTTCACAACATTGTCCATAATTTCATCAGGGTTCAAACCTTTGTGGCATTGACAAGTATAGGACCCAGCAAGGATTATATGTTCTGGACTTGATGCTTTTGGTTGATCCGAAGGTGATGAAGAGCCCTGAGAAAGTTTCCTCTTAACTCTTACCTATATCCTCAACCATTTTCATCAATTTGACAAGCTGTTCTTTCACCTCCCGGATTTCATGTTGAAATTCCTCTTGATTGCATTCCAAAGCCCCCAATCGTTCCTTCGATTCATTCCTCATATCTCGAACCCCTTTCATGCAAATGAAATTGACATTATTATCATGAGATTAAGAATAAAATTATGAATGTACATGCTCTACTCTTATATGCATGAATATAATGACGACTAATGCATGAAATGTACAAAATGCGATGATGTTTGAGGAGATGAATTTTCATATTTATAACTGCTCAAACAATGTGTATGTTATGCAAAGAATGCGAATGAAAACATCAAGGAAAATAAGATCTTAATATCATTCTTTATTCCTTTTCAAAGGAGAAAATTTTTCATAGAATAAAAACTTTTTTTTTTTTAGGAATACCTAAAAAAGAAAAATTTTCAAAATAACCCAAAAATACTAGGTTTCGGTATTATTGCAAATGATGTGTGTGGAAAAGAAACAAAGCAAGTACAAAGGTACAATCATCAATTCAAAGTGAAAAAGTTAATGAACATGTGCCCAAACAGTGTCTACCTCTATAGGCATCACGGTGCCTTTGGGGCGGATTATCACATTTATTACGGGCGATGTACGTTCATCGTTGCCCGATCTACAATTGTTATTCAGAATGTAGAAATAAATAGCAAGGGATAAGAAGCGTTCCTCCATATGTTCCTAGCTTCGGTGCACCTAACGAAAATCCGGCATGGCTTCGCCTAGGTTCACTATATGAGGGTGAATTGGTTCTAAAGGTCCAAATTGTTCCTCACCGTCACCGGTAAAGGCTAGTAAGGCACCCCGATAAAAGCGGGTTCAATTTGTTAGAGTTCATTTCCCCGACTTACACGGAGGCTATTGCCACACGAAGCGTAGGTAATCTGATACTCCGAAAGTGTTTCGCTAGCTTATGCGGAGGCTATTGCCACACGAAGCGTAGGTACTTTACTTCCACTTAAATGGACGAAACTCGGATATAGAGCTCATGTTATGCAAAATGTAAGTGTCGTGTGTGAGGAGGAACAGTCAAAACTTTCACCACCTAATCTAACCCCTATCCTAAGTATCCCAAAATATTAAAAAATGACAAGATTAAATAATGACAAGCATTAATCTAGCAAAGAATAATAATATACAAGAAAATAACCAAAGAATAACAACACTATGCATGCACATGAGCATGAACATATTCAAAAACATTTTATTATTTTCAAAATTCTCTTTTTTATTTAAAACAAATGTAGGAATTAAAATTAAATACCAGATAAAACCGATAAAATCGATAAAACCGAAACTACCGATAACACACGATTAACTCTAGGCCTGACTCTTTAATTTTTCCCAGTGGAGTCGCCAAGCTGTCGCAATCTAAAAAATAACAAGTCTCATCGCGAGACATTTTACTCGTTAAGAGCGACATTGAGGGAAACAGAGGAAAAGATGACTTTAATTCCTCTTGAAATAAAATGAGGGTTTGAAAACAACCTCGAAAAAGAAATGGAGTTGCCACCAATCTTTTTTAGCTAGGTGTGATCAACCACCTATTAAAAAAAGGTTTTATAAAACATTTTAAAATTAATTTAAAAAATTTTAAAAATCAATTTCAAAGTTTGTGTTTTTCAATCAAAGAAATCAAAGAAGCGGGTTAGGGAATCGGTTACGTGCGGGGAAGGATTAGCACCCCCACAACGCCCGTATAAAACGATACCTTATTAATCGTGTGTTATCTCAAGTCTCGGTAAAAATTGGTTTTAAATTTGGCATATTAAAATAATTCTCAATTTAAAGAAAAATAATTCCATTTTTAATTGAAAATGATCCGGAATTTATTAATTCAGAATTTTCCTATATTCCTCGACAGACTTGGCAAAATATAAAAAATTATATTTATTTGGAAAATCTCCAAATCATTTTCATTTTTTGAAAGAAAAATATTCCTTTATTAATGATAATTAATGATATCCTCCCCAGCAGACCTGGCAGAGAACTCATGAATTATTTTAACTCGGGAATATCTTTATTTTATTGAAAATCAGTATCCTTTTTTCAAAACATTTTAAAAAAGAGGAATATGAACATGTATGACATAATAAAGATGACATAGCACAATCTAGATGACATAGTATAATCTAAAATAACATGGCAACATCTAAATGACATGGTACATTCTAAATGACATAGCATAGTTTAATAACATGACAAGTAAAAAATAAAATAACCTTATAATAAAATATACATGTAAATGAAAAAAAATAATGCATGAACATAATAAACCCTAAATGATATGACAAAATAAATAATGACTAAACAAGAAGCATAGAATAACATAAAATATCCATAACCATATAACAAATAATATAACATCATGAAATCTAAATCAAAGCAATAATATCATCATAGAATATTCATAGCACAAATTATATATCAAAGAATATGATAGGATCCAAGATGGCCCAATCCCATGGCAATTTCTATATGAGCCAAGATCCAAGAAGATCTAGGAAACATGGCAAGAATTGGTGGAATTCACTTAGGCCATGTTGCAAGTTATTCAAGAAAGGCTTCAACATGCAAGATGGACTTGCATCCAAGTTTGGTCCATGTGATTCAAGAACATAAGGTGGCATATTAAGAGGGCTTACAAGTGGTGGCATCATGTTTAAAGAAGTGAGCCTATTCTTTCATACATTAATTGACATGGCAATTGTGGAGACCAATTCATTTAATGATGTTGCGCCTAAGATAGGGCCTATTTTAATTCTTATAATTACTTAGACATTTGGGCTTATATTATGTAACATGGACATCTTTTAATTATTTAGGTTTGGGCTTGAGCATGTTCAGCCCATATTTTACATATTATTGCTTAGTAGTTTAGGGTTATTGTAGGGAGGCTATAAATATATGTCTTAGTCACCTACTTCAGTTATCTTTTGATCAATTGAGTTTGAATTTATTCAAAGTGAGTGTTTCACTCTTTTTAGTTCTTGACAGAACTAGCGAACTTATCAAAGAATTGCTTTCTTTGTGGCATTCTTCCTATCAAACTTAGGTTCTAGAAACAAGTGTTCATGGGGTTTAGTTAGCTTAGCGAATCTAGGTTCTTTGATCCAAGATTTCTACTGGTTTAAGTTCCATTGCCTGAATCTTGAATTTCTTGGGGTTAGGGTATTTCAATTTGTTAGTGGGTTTAAAGGGTTTAAGCCCTAGGGTTCACATCAGAATATGCATGAACATGGAAAATGCAATGCATGAGAGTGTATTTTTTCCTTTAAATAAGGACATCCGTATACCTAAAAAGATATCTGACTACCTTAGGAAAAGACATCAAATCAGATTTTTCTAAATCAAAAATACTTTGTGATTGGATTGAAAACAATATTGAAAATGTTGGATGAAAATGGCACCATGGTCGAAACACTCATTTATAAAGGCTCTATTGTTCTAATTTTGAAAACCAGGGTTGACCACCCTTGACCCGACCTTTATAAAATCAAATTTTAAGATTAAAATGACTTAGAAATCAACCTAGGACAGTAGCTATTGTTCTAAATCAGCCCCCTCTTAATGCCTTAACCAAATCAGAAAATTATTTTCTTCTTGAAAACAAATCTGACTTTTCTGACCAGTTTTAAAACATGATTTTTTTACCCATTTTAAAATTTTCAAAAGAAAATCTGAAAAAATTATGGGAGACTCAGAACATATCAACCTTTATGTGAAAAAATCAGCTTAATTTTTACCTACCCAAAAATTCATGAAAGACAGAACACTGGGTGAAAAACTGTTTAGCCAAAAAATATTTTTAAACCTTTGATAAAAACGTCCAAAAATCAGAATAAAAATATTATAGACTCCTCTAAGATCCTACAAACAGTGGTAAAATTTTTTAAAAAATTGGACAAGGATTGCCTAATGGAAAAAAATACAAAGGTAGAAAATCCAACTTGACAATATCTTAATTTTCCACAAGCATGCTCATGAGAGCTTGGCTTTGAGCCATTGATTGGCTTAAGTCAAAAATCAAGTGGAATAAGATGAAATGCATGAACAAACAACAAGTTAAATGCATGAAATGCATTACCTAATGCCTAAATGATATAGAAATATGCATGGCACAAAAGAATATCTAATGCCTAACATGAAATGTGCATGGCAATAAATGCAACCCTAGACCTAATATGCATGAAATATGCATGGCAATAAATATGACCCTAGACCTAATGGACATGAAATCATGCATGGAAATACAAAATGACCTAAGACCTATTAAGCATGAAAATATTCATGGCATACAAAGATGACCCTAATGCATAAAATGTCATAAGAATATGCATGGCAATATAACATAACCTAATACCTAATATGAACATGAAATATGCATGGAAGTAACATGAACATATAATGACTAAATGAACATAAGAATAATGCAAGAACATGGCAAAACACGTACACATAACATGGCATAATGATGTAAAGCATGAATGAAAGCATGGTAGTCACGTAATCAAGGGAAAAAAATACACAAGGCAAAAAAAGGGTAGAAACCGAATGGACATAAAAAAAAAATATGTGAAATCCTAGCAAGGCAATAACACAAACATATGGCATGACAAATATACAAGACATAAATGAGAGCATGTTAGATAAATAATCATGATGAAAATGCAAAGATATAGCTAGGAAAATACACAAACACATGGTATGACAATAACACAAAGCATGAACAACTCGATATAGTAAAAACAGAAAATTAAAGTTAGTAAATAAAGCAAGTAGACATGAAAATAAATGATAAAAACAGCAAAATAAGAACAAGTAAAGAAAGTTAGAAATAAGCTCCATACTTTGATTATTTTAGAAAGCTAAAACATCAAAACAAGCTAACATACCACAACCAACATAGGAATAAAATAAAACACAAGACAATCACCACTCAAGGGTACCATTCGGCCATCTTGAAAAAAAGGGTAAAAAATTTGTTTTTTGATTTTTTTTTATGAAAACATAAGGTGGGAGCCTTAAAAGGGAGTCTTAAAAACCTTTATTTCATAATAAAATAACAAGAAATCATATGGAAAATGAGCAAAATCAACATAGAAAAAGAAAAAAAAAATGCAAGAGTTATGTGCCAAAAGGCTACCTTTCAAAGCTATCTTTCAAGCTTCCTTCTCTTCTAAATTTTTCTTTGCTTTTCTACCACTTATCTATTGCTCCAATATGAAAAATACTCAGCCAAAAAAACCTGCTCAAAAGAATGAACCCCCCCTCTATATAGGCAGCCGAATGGTCCTTGGTGTGCTGATAATGTTGTCATTTTTTTTCCTAGCTTGCAAGATCCAAAGGCGACTAATAAAAGATGCTAAAAATGTGAATTTACAACCATAAGTTGAACTGATCAGCTCCTAACAATAACAGCTGACCTAAAATATGTAACCATAATGTTGATATCCTTCTTCTTCATTCATTTGGCCATGTGGCAATATCACAAAGGTTCAATCAAATAAAATAACCACCTTGCTATCCAATTTTGGCCTTTGGATGAAAGAAATCAGCCAACCTTCCTCTCCTACATGGGCTGGCCGAATGGCCCTTAATATTCCAGCAACTTCTCTTTTTTTTTTTTAAATTGCAAAAATGGCCCTCTTCGGTTTCTTCGATAAAATTGCAATTTAGCCCCCAAACTTGATTAAATTACAAAAAGACCCCAAATCCAGATTTTCTTTTTTAAATACCTCATAAATAATATAAAATTGAGTTCTGAAAGTTTTCATAATTTTTCGAGCCCGTTTGCTATTTTTTCTGGATTTATCTTCTGGAATTTCGGTTTGATGCCTCCCAAATTTAGCCTTTTTCAATTGAGCCCCGATTCCGGATTTTTCTTAGCCAATATCTTCCAAATAATATAAAAGTGAGATCTGAAAGTTTTCAAAATTTTTCGAGCTCATCTGCTATTTTTCTCGGATTTATCTTCTAGAATTTCAGCTTAGTGCACCCGAAATTTGTTATTTTTCAAATGAGCTCCGATTCTGGATTTTTCTTCTCCGGTTTCTTCCAAATGACATAAAACTCAGATTTAGAGGTTTTCATAATTTTCCGAGCTCGTTTCCTTTTTTTTTTTTTGAATTTTTCAGAATTACCCTTTAACCTTCGAAACCTCGGTTTTACTCAAAACAGGTCCGATTTCCAGATTTTCTTTTTCCATTGCCTTTGTTATATATTGAATTGGAGTTGGTACGAAAATGCCCAATTTTTACGACCAAATTCCCCTTCGATTTAATTTTTCCTTTTGCAAATATCGAAAATTTCTCATTTTTTTGTTTTTCCTTCAACTGGCTCGTTTCTCGGAATTACTTCAAACTGAGCCTTGGGCTATCTTTGTTTATCCACTCTTCTTCAATTAGGGGCTTTAATTTTACCAAATCGGGCCATTTCTGTAGTTTTCCCAAATTTCGCAAAATTCATTATCCTTCAACCTGCTTGTTTCTCGGAATTACTTCAAACTGAGCCTTGGGCTATCTTTGTTTACCCACTCTTCTTCAATTAGGGGCTTTAATTTTACCGAATCGGGCCATTTCTGCAGTTTTCCCAAATTTTGCAAAATTCACTAATTACCCTAATTTTCGGTTTTCCTTCCAAATTGACTCTTCCTTTGGTTTTGCTTCCAAATGGCCTTTCCAATACCCGTAGTCATGATTATATTCCATTTGAAACCTCCAATTTCGATCAATTTGATCGTTTAAGCACTTTTCCCCAAATTTACCGAATATTAGGGTTTCTTTTCCACTGAATCTCCATAACCCATTTTTCGGACTTCATATCTCTCGTTGTAGACCTTTGGATTATCAAAATTCTTTCACCATTGTTCAATTAAACTTTGAATCTTGATTTTGAATGAGGGTTTACTTTTTCAGTGGTTGACTTTTCGGGGTTGACTTTTTCGAGGTTGACTTTTTTCGGATTGACTTTTTATGCTTGACTCCTAAACAAAGTCTTGGAGTACCACCTGCAAGATGAGAAGAGACTTTCTGCATTCTAAAACACCATTAAAAAGAAATTATCTGATTTAGGAGTCTAGACAAAATTAAGTGTCTAGAAATTTTATCAGCTATTGTGTTCTTTGTCTTTGGTCATTCGTAATATTAATGTCATAAGCTATTATGTTATTTGTCTTTGGTTTAATTTGTTGGTTTCGATAAATTTCAAACGAACTACAAGTGTTGGAAAAGCAAGTATACCCGTTTATTAGATGAAATGGGTTCTGAACCATCCATGCTCAATATAAGTCAGTCTTCTTAACTTATGTTGTCAAATGAGTGTGAAGATCTGCTTGATAATCAACTCTTTAATGATATCATGAGTCTCTAAAATTTTTATAACTATTTGATTGCCTATATCTTAATTATATTTATTTGTTTTAGGCTTGGTGAGGTGTCCACCTTTGCATCAATTTATAGTGTCACTATCATGTAAATTTCCATTAGCCACATACACTTGAGTTCCATCAGCCATACATTTAAGTGAAGGGTTGAAGTAAAATAAGTCTTTTTCCACAAAACTAATCAAAGTTCTTTTCTATCCACCTTCTTTTGTAATTTGGACAGTAAATAAACAAAGCGTTCGATGAATTATTCGTGATCCGTTCAGTTGCTGTTCATTTATTGAGTTAAATAAATAATTATCAACAAAAATTTTATGTTCATTTATTAAACGAACGAGTTTGAAAAAGCGTGTTCAATTCGTTTATGTTCACCAACATGCTGTTTATGATTCGTTTAAAACTTGTTTATTAGATTGTTTAAAACTAGTTTATTGTTCGATTATATTTTAAATAATATTCTATTTTATATTTCATTTCATTTATAATAATATTTCATTTTATTAATTTATATTCAAAATTTAAAAAATATCAAAAGAAAAATAAAAATTACTTAACCCTAATTTATCTTTTAACTTCCATACTATTTTCTTCCCATCCCAAGTTCCCAACCTAGCGGCGCCTCTTTGTTATTTCAAACTCACCATTTTCCCATCCCAAGTTCCCAATCCAGCGACTCCGACTCTTAAGACCATCATTTTTTTTTTTTTCTCAAACCTTCCTCTCGATTACTACTTTTCATTTTGCTACTGATTTGATACGTGCCTAAATCACACAACCAAAAATTACACAGAAAATAGAAAGAAGAAGAAGAAACATAGAAGAGTAAGAGGAACGAATAACAGATAAGCAAGAGAGAGATAGAAAGAGGAAAACGAGAAAAAAGAGAATTTGAAGTATGATTATGGCAGCAACTTATATAACAACATAACAGTCGATAATTGAAAATAAGAAAAATAATAAAAGAGTCACTAACAGAATGAAACAAGAAAAAACTCATGACTCCAAAACGCATCACTTCACTAATGTCCTACCAAAACGCATCATCTCATCAATCTTTCCTAAATATGCCTGCATCAATACCCTCCTGTTGAAACAATCCTTCTCCTCAAGGATTGAAAGCAAGGAACCTCTATTGTAATTCATGAAGGACTGCCATAAAGTTGAGCAGATGAAGTATGCATTAAAGCTAAACTGCACTTGCTCCACTTTTAAATGAATGAGACCAAAACATAGCATCATAACAACTGCCCTTCCCCTGGTGAGCTCCTTTAGCTTCTCATAAGGCTCTGGAACACCGTATCTTCGCATGACAGTCTGTGTTGGCTTTTCAAGTACCTCCCATGCCTGGTTCAAGTCTTCACTTAACCGAGCTTCATTAACATGGAGTTTTCCAATTCCTTGTAATGCACTTTTGTAAGCAAAAAGAGAATCAGTCAAATCTCGCTGCCAACTGGAAATGGGCAACTTCATGCTCAGGTAAGATAGGTCTTCATTAGCCTTACAAAGATTACCTTCACTATTTTCAAAATCAATAGGGTTTACTTTATGAGGCATCTCAAATCTTTTTTATTGCAGCATCTCAACCTTCTCTTCTAGATCACCCAGCCTTCTTACAACCGATGACAAGAGGTCTGCCTCGGTAAACCTTAGAGCAGGTGAAGGGGGACGAGTTCCTCATTGTACGTTGGCTCAACACGCTGGTCAGGAATGCTACATGTCAAATCAGTTATACTCTGTTTCGTCATCATATGCAATGCCATTGTTCGGATAAGAGTTAAAAAAGTCAAGAAGGCTATAACTACAGCAGTGATAGGACCATAGATTCCTTTTGGAGTTTGATCTTCCAGCAGCAGAGAAGTCCCTTTATAAGTATATGGACTCTGATGGGACACTTGTATCTCACATTCCAAATCTACAACCTTGTCAATCATGGGCACATATTCATCATACTCAGATGAACCACCAGCAGAGATCGCCTTACCAGCCATTCTAGCCTCTTCGCTAACAAGAGCCGATATTGGATATAAATAGCTTATGGTTGTCTTAAGGGAAGCAATTTCTTCCACTTCAGTTCCTGACTCAACTGCAGATGTGTCATTACTCTTTATCACAGGATAACATGGCATATCATAAGCAATTACCCTTCTTTCGCTGTTTGAAACTATCACAATCTGTCTGGAAAATAATGCTTCACCCTTGGCAATCATCTTTAATATGTTGGGATCTTTCCAGGGACCTTTGTCCGATCTCATACAACCTCCCTGATCAGCACAGGTGCAGCTACCTCCAAGAAATTGCGGCAACTCACTTGCATCAATAATTTCAAGCAGCTTATTATGGTAGTTGCTACCAAGAACATTGATCTTACTAGCTATTTTGGAGTTAAGAAAAAGTTTGATAGCTTTCAAGCCCATCTTAAAACCCGGACCAGCATTGATGATGAACATTCGGTAAAGAGTCTCATGATAGTTATCACCATCAATCTTCTGCAGCCCTCTCACAAGATCTTGTGCAGACTTGCTAAAGTTTTTGTAACCCATGCCTTGAACATCCAAAATAGTTGTGCTGGAATCTGTGTCTCTTTACAGCAATGGAGCAAGCCGGAAACTTAGTTGCAAAACACTTTTAAAATTCTTGTACATGGTATCTTACATATTGTTCCAAAGTTGTCACTAGCATGAGCTTGTCTGGTTCAACTTTTCCTAACAATTCAATGTAAACAGGTTTTCCTTCCTTATCCACCCGATAATAACCTTGAGGGGTAGTACTTCAACACTTCATTCAACTCATTAGACTCAAAATCCTTCGAAATAGTATCAGCACCAAAGTCTTTCCTCCATTAGATCTTGTTATCCCATATGTGCTTTGCTTTTTGATATCGAACTTCCTTGCCTTTAAGAATTGGTAGTGTACTTCTTCCCCTTGTCTTACAGCGGCCAACCCTGCGCATGCACGAAGAAAAGTTCCAAAACAATAGAGACCAGACTCATCCATTTCCCTGAATATTCTAATAATAGATTCATAGTCTTTATTCTCACAGGAAACACCAAGCAATGCAGACCAAGAAACTGAATTCTTTTTCGACATCCTATCAAAAACAAACTGAGACTCATGGTTTAAGCATTGATCAACCCATGGTTTAAGCATTGACCAGGGATTTAAATTGCGGTCGCGGCCGCGTTTTCGGTCGCGTTGCGTTTGTTACAGTTGCGGACATAACGGATGCTATCGCGGTCATTACGGTCATCGTGGTCGTGAATTTTTTTCAAATTTGCACAACTTATTATAAAACATAACAATTATAGTTATAAGTATAAAAACTCATTTTTAATGATTTTTAAAGTAGTTTATAATATTTTATAATTTTTTATTTATATGAGAAAAAAATAATTTATAATTTTTTATCATTATGATAAAATATTCATTTTTAGAAAAGGATTCATTCTTATCTATGAATTTTTAAAACATAGTAATAATTAACAACAATACAAATACCAAAACATAAAAATTACTCAAATTCAAATATAAAATAATAACTTAATAAATAATAAAATCAATGTATAATTATTTAATTTTAATTATTTTTATTTAAATTGTACAAAATTCATTTCTATTAAAAAAAAATTCCCAAAAAAAGTACCCCATCCCACTCCCCCACCCACCCCCAACAGACACACTCATTCTTCCCAAAATTCACATAACTCAAATTCCAATGACAGCTAAAATCCCAAGACCCACTTCACAATATCCACTCACTCTTCTTCTATACCTCTGCCATTGCCTCTCAACGCCTTAACCCTCACTGCCTCACACTCACAGCCCAGCCCCAACCCGACAACCTCCTCACTCTCAGTTCATCTCTCTGCCTCTCTCAGACTCTCATAGACACATACACATGCCTCAACCAAGCATGCGGCCTACCTTCAATCGCCCTTGTAGTCCGCCTGCACTGGTCTTGCCTTCGGGTGTGTTTAGTTTTGAATTTTGATTGATTTTTACAGAAACAAGTTTTATTTTGAGTCTTTGCCTTTGGTTTGATCATTGTTGGCCCGTTAGCTACCTTTGGTTTGGTCATTGTTGGCCTCGTTAGTTGCCTTTTGTTTGGTAGTTATAGTTTACTTTAGAACAATTTTTTTTTTCAATGAATAACAGTGTAGCGGAAATAGCGGGCCGTTACGGTCGCTATTTTTTGTTACACCTCTTTTTGCGGCCGCGATCGGCCGTTATTGGTGTGAATTTCTTTCACACCGCTATTGAGCCTTTTAGCGGTGGCGGACGGTGCCGCTACCGCGAAATAGCGGCCGCGACACCGCGACGCCACCGCTATTTGAAACCCTGGCATTGACAAAGACGCAGGAATGAGTTCTTCACAGTAGACTAGGTTGCACTTCAATTGCAAGACACTTGAGGTTTGTCCAGTGTCTAGGAATTTCCACAAAGATATACCAAAGTCCCGTTGAAGCCACACAATCTCCCGATCTGCTACATATCCTCTTTCTTGGTGGAAGCTTCAAATACACCTTCCAAGACTTTTGCACAATGAGATTGAGTTTCTAACTCCTTTACCCCTTTTACTTCCTCAATCAGCTTGAATGAGGTAGACTCAATTGAGGGGAGTTTAACAGGTTCACTCTCTATTACAACTTTATCCCCATTTTCAATAACATATAGATCTTATAGTGAATAATAAAATATTGCCCAATAGAGAAATCAGTTCCCACAGTATTATTGACCTTTTTAACAGTGTCTACCTCTTTTACTCTTGTCGGCATTTCATTAAACATTTGGGTCATCCTTGTGCTCAGATTTTCTAACCCATCACCTCGCAACTCAGTATACATCCACTCCAACATGCTATCGAGCTTGGATTCCAGATGCTCCAATTCTTGTCGCATCTGTGTTGTTACTTCGTTCGCTATGGCTAGTCACGAAGCTTTGATACTAATTGATACGTGTCTAAATCACACAACCAATAATTACACAGAAAATAGAAGGAAGAAGAAGAATAAGAGGAACGAATAACAGAAATGCAAGAGAGAGATAAAAAGAAGAACAGGAGAGAATGGAGAATTTGGAGTATATTTCTCATTCATGCCTCTGCAATGATTATGGCAGCAACTTATATAACAACATAACAATTGGTAATTGAAAATAAGGAAAATAACAAAAGAGACACTAACAGAATGAAACAAGTAACAAACTCATGACTCCAAAACACATCACTTCACTAATGTCCTACCAAAATGCATAATCTCATCAGTCTTTCCTAAATATGCCCACATCATGATTTCATTTTTGTTTGGCGATTATTTTTTGTCGTTTCCTCAGCAGTCAATCTAAACCAGCAAGAATCTTGAAGGCATCAGTAACATCTTTAAGAAGTTGTAGCCAAACCAGTGAAAGAGTTGTTTTGGTTCAAGTTAGTTAGTTTATATGTTTGCTTGTTTATTATTCATGAACAAATTTTTAATTGTTCGCGAATATGTTCGATTATATGTTCATGAATACGTTCGTTTAATGTTCGCGAACAAGCTCATTTAATTTAAATAAACGAACTCGAACACACCTAATTTTAAATGAACCGAGCTTTAATAAAATTTTGAAATTCTTAACGAACACGAACCGAACATGAACATGCTCAAAAATAAACAAACGAACACGAACAGACGTCTGTTCGTTCAAGCTCGGTTCATTTACAGCTATATTTGTACTTCACCATTTTAAATGCCTTAATTTTTGTTGGTTTACTTTGATGAATATGGTGATTGCACTGCTCTTAAAAACCAAAATTAACTACTCGACTATGTTGTTTGCAAAGACTGCTTTGAGCAATACTGGTATCTTGAAGGTCCATGTTGAGACATCAAGTGTTAAACAACTAGAAGTTCACATAAGTGGTGAAGAGTTTCTATAGTTTAACACATCTGGGTTCATGTCATAGTTACACTGACAAAGGTAAAGCAGTAAAATTGTTTTTTAAAATTTGTCAATTTAAAAAAAAATGTTTTGCCTTTTCAACTTCATTTTATCACTACAGCAGAATGGGGTTTCAGCGGCTTTTTTTTTTTTTTAAGGATAGGGGCGTTTATAAACGCCGTTAGAATAATTGTGACGTTTCAAAAACATGCCGCAACAAACGCCGATAAAGATCGAGTCGGGACATTTAGCGGTTTTTGTAGGTACACACCCGGCGTTTAAAAACGCCACTATAGAACGTTCGAAAGTGGTACTCTATGGGACTTTAGCGGGGTTTGAGACCTTAAAATGCCGCGAAACATATTTCTTTTCAATACTTTTAGCGGCTTTTACATTCTTGAAACGTCGCGAAATATTGCCATAAAATTATATTTACATTAGATATTTAGCGGCGCTTGTTCTTGAAACGCTGCTAAATATGCAAAGTATTTTTTTATTATTATTTATTTTGTTTAAAAACTTATATTTATCAATAATACATGTATTACTATTTACATAACTATCCAATAATACACAAACAACTCAAATTATATAAAAAACCATAATATAAAAATATTTTTAATATAAAGTATCAATCGTACAACGAATATATTACTTAACACATCAAATCCACAACTTAAAAAATTACAAGTTACAAATGTTAAAAGTTGGAGGATAGCCGTAAGAAGAACGTTATATGTGCAGCAAGTTGTTCTCATGAGCCCTACTACAAAAAATTAGAATACGTAATTAATATATAAGTTATTAAGTTATAAAAGTAAGATAATTAACAACGAAGATATTATATTACCTGAGATGGAGGATTTTGTGAATTCGTTGAGCTCGCTGGAAATTTTTGCTGCGCTAAATTCATCAATGACTGAAACTGTGTCTGTAGCTCCTGATATCTTCGTTGCTCTTCTTCTTTCTCAGCTTGTCTCTCAGCTTGTCTGTCTGCAATAATCTTTGCTAATTCTGCTTGTCTCTCTGCTTCTTTCCCTGCCATCTCTGCTTCCTTCTCCTCAAAACGTTTATGCATATTTTGCATTTCTTCTCTCAACATCTGAATTTCATATGTACTGGAGTTTTGTGAAGAAAAAGTAGTAAATTTTTGAGAACCAATTCCATAGTAGCTAGAAGGTGTCGGACCCATTCCGAGACCTCGAACCCGTCATTGTCGTTCTTTCCCAGCTACTTCAGTGAATATTTGATTCTCGACATCTTGCATATTCACTAATGAGGAATCCGATGCTCTGGCTTGATACTCAACAATTTTATCCCGAGCTTTTTCCTATAAAACAATAAAATTAATAAAATTTTATGTAATATATTTGTAAATAAAAACAAGTTTGAACAAAATATACCACAATATCCCGAGTCTCGACGTTCAAATAGGATTCATCCTTCTTAGTATGAGTTAACTGAAACAGTTCAACTCGTCCTATTTTTTTCCCCACTCAAGTTCCTACAAAATAGTAAAAATTAATACTAAATTGTATTAGAACAATTGTGAACAAATAATTATATTATATATTATGTACTTAACACTAATGTACTTAACACTAATATAATAATATTTTATGAATGAAAACTTAATTTTTCATTAGCTTTTTTGGCAAAGCTTTTTGATCCACTAGTGTGACTGTATTTCTGTTGATTTCTACTGTTTACCCCTATCTTTTCTCGTTTCTGTATTGTGAAATGAAAACACATAGATAACAAATCCGAATCACGAATCTGATGGACAGCGAGAGAGTGAGAGAGAGAGAGAGAGAGAGAGAGAGAAAAAGTGAGAGAGAGAATGTGTTCTGATTTGGGGGAAGGGGGTTGATGTTATTTTGGATTTAACGGCGTTTGTATCAACAAAGGCCGCTAAAACCATAGGTAAAATGATGCACTTAAATTAAAAGATTTAATAAAGCATAGTTAGCGGCGTTCATAAGTACCAAACGCCGCTAGTTTTTTGAAGTTAGTGGCGTTTGTTGTTAGAAACGCTAGTAAACCAAGAAGTAAAACGATGCGTTTCGCTTTGTGGTTTATAGAGTCACATTTAGCGGCTTTTGGTTCTCTAAACGTAGCTAGTTTTCATTTTCAGTGACGTTTATGGGATTAAAATGTCACTGTTTATAAAAAACACGCTATATGACGGCGTTTGTTATTGAAACGCCAATAAGAAAAAACCATTAAAAGTCAAATTTGCTGTAGTGTATTGCCTTCTGCTTAAAAAAAAAAATCATATCAACAAATAGTAAAACTATAATTTTTTGGTTAGACAATTTCAATAGTTTTCTATAAGAGTTAAATTCAATAATAATTTTTTTTAGTATAATAATTGATAAATAACATAATTTATTATTGAAAGTAATATAAATAAATTTAAAATTATGTAATTTATTATGAAAATTATCATGACCGTATAAAATTTTCAATTTGATTATTAAATGGTTCAAATTAAGTAGTCAAACTATCATTTAACTTAAATATCATTCAAAGTTATTTTGATTTATTACTAATAAAAAAATTTAATATGAAATTATTTTTTTCTAGATTATGGTGAATAAGGAAAAAGACTAAAATTAAAATGAAGAGAAAATAGAAATGAAACAAGTTATGAGTAATTAAGAGATATAACAATATATTTTATATCAATAAAAAATATATATTCTTTTTATTAAGACGATATAAAATTAAAATGAATTAAAAAAATATAATAAAACAATCCCGTGCCATGCATGGGTTAAAAAAAAAAGTCTTAAATATTGCAATCTATTATTTGTATTTACGTTCCTTGCATGTGCAAGGAAACCACCAAGTAAAATGCCCCAATATCTATGAGTTTTTTTCTTAACTAAGATAGTTTAAAATTTAAATTTCCAAAATAAGGTACATTTAAACTTTATTCTTAAATAAAGGTATTTTGGTCTAATTGGATTACATGTCAGCATTATAATCCATTTCAGCATCTTCTTCCTTAAGCAGTGAATCAAAATAATCTGTCATTTTTCAATCTCAGACGATAAACAACAAAACCTATTTTTTATATACATAAGGTTTGAGTCGAAGACGATATTCTTTTGACAAAGGAGCACCCATGATTGGTATTCTACTTCTCTCCCACATCAAGTGGCCATCCCCTCGGGGAGGTGCAGATGGTGCTCGCCTCTCATACCATTTCCTTTGATTGAGAAGTTATCTCTTCCACGATCTCTATGTCTCGAATCCATTGGCATTGGCCTGTCAAGTCTACCTTTCCCCCTAGTCTTAAAAAATCAAAAATCAAAATCCCAATAAATGATTGTGAAATCACCAAATTCAGTTTCCATTCGCCTTTCACTAAAAAAACTCTTCGATTTTCATTTTTGACCTCTTTCTTTTTCCTCCAATTTTTTGATAAGTTTTTTTGTTTATTTTTCTGGTTTTAGATTTAGATTCCATTACTGGCACAAAAAAAAAAAAAAGATTTAGATTCCTTCTTATTTCTTCTCCAATTTGAAGTTTTATGAATTTTCTTTTTATTTTGGAAAATCTTAAATGATAAAGCTGGTGAGATGAAGTTGGTTTTGTTGTTCCTTGACTGAGAATGACATATTGTTTTGGTTTACTGCTTAAAGAAGAAGATGCTGACATGGAGTATAACATTGACGTGGAACCCAATTAGATCAAAGTACCTTTATTTAAGAATAAAGTTTAAATATACCTTATTTTGGGAATTTAAATTTTAAACTACCTTGGAAAAAACTTCAATATCTATACCTAATAGATTAAAAGTATGGAGAATTTAAAAAACATTTGTTCAACAGTAGATTTATATTCAAAGGTCTAATAGTATGAAATAATTAAAAAAATATATATAAATAAGGAAGTTGTAAAGATAAAATTATTTTTAATGAGATAAGGTTTTTTCATTTTTCCTTTCTCTCTCAGTTGTCCTCTCAAACTTTTCTCTCTCTCACACTCCCTCCCCTTACAAACTATTTTTATATTATCTCTCACCATACCTTTGCCAACAAAAAAAAAAAACATCTTTAAGGTATTGCTTTTATTTCATAAATTTCATCATTTTACTTCTAAAAAAAATAATAAAAAAAATCTCATCATTTTATATATAAATTTTCAATTTAAAACTTGTTCATATGATGAAATTGAATGCCTCTTTCTTTTCCTAATTAAACCATCAACATTTTTGTTTTATGGTAGTGGAAAATCATATGAATGATGTTAACATGAAAACTAAAAATAAAAGCAAGAAAAAAACTACAAAAGGTGAAAACCAACAACTTTCAGATCCCTTATATCTTTGGTAAGAATCAGCAGCCCAATCCAACGCTTTTGTGCTGTCTTTCTTTCCCTTGGAAATCATCACAACATTTATCCCTTCTTCAGATAACCTTATGTGAGATAAAATGTAAGGGGAAAATAAAGAATTGCTGTCAGACCGAAAAGATGTTTAATTTAATGGGAGGGAGGGAAGACACGAAAGGGAGGGAAGAGGGGAAAGGGAGATCAGATGGAGAATAATGAATTTAATAAGTTTTTTTTATTAAGTATATTTAAATCTTTATAATTTTTTTAACAATAATTTTTTCATTTTTATTTTTAAATTATTTATGCTCATTAGATAATTGATCAATTATTTTCAATGGATAGAATATTTTCAAATTCTCCCTTAAAAAGTATCCTATCGACCGATACTGTAGCTGGGAAAGAAACACGGTGATGACAGCTCTGTACTTGTTTTCACTTTCACAAATGTTTTGAGAAAATTACAAAATTGATTAATATATCAAAAATATTTACAATTTATAATCATTAAGATAAATAATTATTAATATGAAAATAAATAAAAAATTAAAGGTATTGAGGATGGCAAACTTTTTTTGGGAAAATTACAAATGAACTAATAAATCAAAAACAATTATTATCTATTATCATTATAATAAATAATTATTAATAAAAAAGATAATTTCTTTTTTCTTTTTTGAAAAGCATGTAAGTAAAAGAGAAATTTTTTTGAAAGAATTACAAAAAAAATCAATGAACGAAAAATATTTATTATCTACTTAAATAAAGAATTATTAATAAAGAATTAGAAGAAAAAAATTATGTAAAAAAAAAAGATTCTGCAATATATTTTATCCTTCTATTTGAGGAAAAAAAAGAAAGATAAGTGAGACCAATTAGTCGATTTGAGCTCCCATAATTGAAGAAAGTGAAATTCAATTGATAAAAAAATTGACTTAAGTTTTATTTTTTGATTAATTTGTCACTTGATTTTTAAAAAAGTTAAATTTTATAGTTTTATATTTTATATTTGAAAAATTGGTTTAGTAAGAAATTTTTTTTTATTTGTGAAGAAGATGTAATTTGAAATATTTAATTTTTATATTAAAAAACATAATTATTTTAATATATTAATATATATTAAAACATTAAATAAATATTTAAATAAATAATTATTATTAAATATAATTTAAATTAGATAAAAATAAATCTCTAACGAAGAGGAGAGAACATTATATTATTATTTGATAAAGATTATATTTGATCCAACCGTTTAAATTAATAAATATTATGTATACCATGATCATATGTCTTTTACTTTATGGTCAAATTTTGAATTTAGTTACTTTACTATTTCGAAATATTAAATTTAGTCAATCTTTTTAAAAATAAAATTCAAAATTATCACTCTACTTAAAATAATGATCAAATTTATTATTTATCTTTGAACGTTGTAATTTTATCATCTCACCTTTTAGTTTGGTTAAAAAAATAATCAAAAGTTAAAATAGTTTATATCATATTCCTTTTATTTCCTCATAAATATTATTTTAATGTCAATTTAAGTTACGATTGTTATTAAAATATCAAAAACTATTTTCTATATTTTAAAATGTTTTTGAGAATTAAAATTTAATTAAAGTATACTCCCCGTCCCATAAATATTGTCTAGTTTGACTTTTTGGCAGCCAAACATTTTCAACTTTCACAATTGATATTTTAAACATTTTATTAAATTAAAATTTTATAAAAGTATATGTCAAAAAAAATTTATTCAAGTTTTTTAAAAATTACATTTTAATTAATAAAATATTTAAAATAAAATGAAATCAAAGTTGAAAAATTTTGAGCACTAAATATTAAACTAGAACTAGAAAGAAAAAAAGAAAAAACCCACTTCGTCGGGTATTTTTAAATTTTTTTTTATATTTTATAATTAATTAATAATAAAAAATTAATTTTAAATTATATTTTATTAAATAATAATTATTTATTTAAATGTTTTATTTTAAATTATAATAATATTAATATAATTATATTTTGTTAATTATAAAAATTAAATTATTTTATAATTGTTTATTTATAAATTACATAATACAATACATTTTCAAATGTTATTTATATGTATTTTTAAAAAATATTTAGATCTTACTGTGCACTGTATATTTTTATTTATAGGAGTTAAAAACTAATAAATAAGAAAATAAAATTGTGTTTTGTATTTTATTTTATTCTCTCGTAGGATCGATTTTTTACATAAATTAGTAGCAAGTTCATTTTTTTTCCTTTTTTTTTTGAGCCCGTCGGGAACGAATCCTAAATCAACTTGCGAGTCAACATGCGCACCAACCCCTTTAAATACATCATTTAAAATTAAAATAAAATAATTAATAAAATATATATATTTTTAAGTTTTTCCCCGTGCCGGTTAGATACAGATTCTAAATCGATTCGCAAGTCAACGTATGGACTAACCCTTTTAAATATATTATCTAATAATAAAATAAAAGAACTAATTAATAAAATGAATTTCTTTTTTTAACTTTTTTTTTTCGGGCAGGTCTAATACGGATTCAAAATCGACCCGCGAGTCAATGTGCAGACCAACCCCTTTAAATGTGTCATTTAAAAATAAAATAAAATAATTAATAAAGTAAAAAACTAAAAATAATTAATAAAATAAATTTTTTTTCCCTGAGCAGGTCTGGTATGGATCCTAAATCGACTCACGAGTGAACGTTTGGCCAACCTTTTAAATATATCATTTAAAAATAAAATAAAAATAATTAATAAAATAAATTTCTTATTTTAACTTTTTTTCTCTAGCGGATCGGGTATGGATCCTAAATCGACCTACGAGCCAACGTACAAAGTGCAGACCAGCCTCTTTAAATACATTATTTGAAAATAAAATAAAAACTAAAAACTAAAAAAACCAAATAAATAATTAATAAAATAAAAAAATTTAAAATTTTTTCCCGAGCGGGTCGATTATGGATCCTAAATCGATCCGCGAGTCAACATACAGACCAACAACTTTAAATATATCATTTAAAAATAAAAAATTAATTAATAAAAAAAATTTTAATTTAATTTAATTTTTTACCATGCGGGTCGGGTATGAATCTTAAATCGACTCACGAGTCAACATGCGGACCAACCTCTTTAAATACATCATTTAAAATAAATTTAAAATTTAAAAATAATTAATAAAATTATTCTTTTTCCTTAATGGGTCGGATACGGATTTTAAATCGATCCATAAGTTATCGTGCAGACCAACCCTTTAAATACATCATTTAAAAATAAAATTAAAAAACTAAAAAAAAAATGTTATATGGTAGGACAAAAATGTCCTTGGCAAATTTAAAAAATACCTCATGAGTCCTATGGACTCAAAAATAATTATTAGTAGATAATATTTTAGAGACAAAGGGAGTATTATTTATTGATATAAATTATTTTTGGGTCAAACTTAATTTAAGATATCATATCCAGTGCTCGAGCCGAATTTAGACAAGCCTGTGGGTTTGGCGAGAAGCTTGATTTGAAGATACTTCTGCTTTTTATTATTTTTGAACCAAATTAAAAAGTATAATATTATCCCATCTACATAGTATGTGCACAAGTTGAAGTCCATGTACATAGTATTTTCAACTATTATTGTTAATTTTGATTTAATTGTTAACCCTGTCAAGGATTTTTCGTCAAATATGCCGACATAATTTCGATAACATCCGTTATGTTTGTAATCATGATAAACACGACGTGATCGAAAACACGACCGCGACCGCAATTTAAATCTTTGGTGATCTTAGATCTTGTTCCCCTATGTTCCAGCGACTGATTAAACGACCTTTGTCATGATGGTATCCTCCTACTATTTATGAGGTTTAATGTTGACGGGTCAACTAGGGGTAACCGGGTCCTGCAGGTTGTAGAGGTGTCTTTCGCAATGAAAATGGTGAAATTGTAGCTTTGTTTTCTGGTCCTGTTGGTGTGCAGGATTCTAATGTGGCTGAGTTGCTTGCTATTAAGATTGCTATGAAAATGTTCTTACAAACTATTTGGTGCAAACAGGTTGGTCTGATTATAGAAATTGATTCAGTTACTGCTTTTAGTTGGTGTACTAAAGAGAGTCTACGTCCATGGCAGCTTTGGGATATTTTTTTTTTTATTATTGATTCTTTGAAGTATAGGATTAGAAATTTAAAATTTACGATTCGTGAAGCCAATGCTATGGCTGATTCTCTAGCAAAATACGAGGTGGAACGTCCTGAAATGTTTGTCGCAGGTGGTGAGATGCTTACTCTTTTGTTGATTGGTGGTTTTCGATTCTTGCCTCTACATTTGTTATGCCTTCAGTCTAATGTCTTTTCTTTGTTTTCCTTAGTTGATCGCATTTGCTGAGTTCTGCTTGCTTTGATGAGATCATAGTTTTGAAATGTGGCCATTATGCAGCGTAAGGATCGCGATGTAATGAAAATTGAGATTTTCGCATCGCAGTTCACCCGTTACGTAACGTCCGTGACATTATCAAATTCTTTGAAACATTACCAAATTTACATCTGCGACAACCGCGATGCATTACGTAATGTTCGCGACACCCACAACCGCGACACAGCAACCGCATCCGCGAATGAGATAGGTGGTAGTTCTGTGTCACCTTTGGGTTGTATAGATGATATCCTTGGTACGGCTCAGGGGCTGATAAGTGTTGGGTTCAGAGTTTTACTGTTTTAATTGATTTCCTTCTATTATGCGGTGGTTAGCTACTAGCTCTGTAATCTGAGAGATTATCTTTTGAAAAAAAAAAAAAACCAAAACAATTTCATACCCTGTGTGATGATTTTTGCATCTAATTTTTCTATGCTTTCACTATGCTTAGCAAATTAGATTAGTCAAACTACATGGGATATGTCTAGATATATATGACATGTCTTAATGGTATTTATCCTATTTGCCAACAGTTATCTTGAAACTAATTACTCAGTGAGGTTTTCTGGAATATTATGAGTGAAAGTGAATCAAAATTGTGTTTAAGACCAACCAACCTTTTGCCAACTTACCATAGAAAATTTCTTCTGGGACTTTGTTTCTGACGTGGGGAAATTATTTTTTGAATTGTACTGTTTGTCAACACAATTTTAGGAAATGCTTCATGTGGTTTGCATGCAGAATGTAAATGATATAGAGTTTATAATTTTGTTGTTTGCATATACATTTAGAAAAAAAATGTTTGTCTAACAGTTATCTACTTCTGGGAAGGGTCAGTTACAGCAGTATTTTGAGTTAACAGAATTGCAGGTTTATAACATTATTATTTTGTTTGTCTGCCTTTGTTTGGGTGGGATGGTTGATTAACTATGTATTTGCTCTATGTCTGCATGTAATCTTTTCTCACTCTCTCCCACTCTTCATCTGAGCAAATATTTGCAGTACGAGGCTGCTTGGCTGGCAAGAAACTGGGATTTCTCTTTACTTTATACAGGAGCTAGTTCACATTTTGGATTTATAAATTCTATTCTTACATTGTTTTTACATCGTCAAGACACAAAAGATCTGGATGCTTAGCTAAAAGAGACACATTCTGTACTCAATTTTTGTTTTATTTCTTTTCTGTAGCTGATTGGTTCTATGTGGTACAGGGCTCTCTAATTTCTCAAGCTGCTGCGGCTTTGCATGAATTTAAGTTTCTTTGTGTGGGAACTGGAGAGCAAAGTTCAACTCCAAATTGGCTTGGAAGAGTAATTTTTCTTTATTATTTCTGTATTGCTTTACGGTACAAATGATTTGGTTAAATTTCTTATTATTATCTATTTATTTATAGGTAGACCAGATTGTAAAAAACACTGGCTCTGCTACCTAAAAGGATTATTTAGCATTTCGGTTTACTTCATGTTGTTATCTAACTTTCTATTAAATCAGAAACAAGCTATGAGAGTATTTCAACGTGTCTTATCTTTTGGTTATCAATAAAAGTAACCTTTTGTCCGCAAAAAATTAAAAAATAAATAAATAAAAAATCCTTTTGGGTTTTCAAAATTGCTTCAGTTGCTTGATTTCAGCATGCAAAAGAGGTTTTCGCTCTGTTTCTCTAACTAACATAGGATGCATGATAACTCCAATTAGATTTTGCCTCTTCCCGATGCTAGCTAATTAATTATGTCATCCCTTCCTTTATGACCCTTTTTGTCATGCAACTGTTATGGACTGCAAATATTTGCGCCCTTAGCTCACATTGTTCTCTTTTACCTCTCTACCTTGATGCTATTCACTTAAAAGCTACTTGCCTATTTTGTCACCCTCCAGCCTTTATCCCCAAAATAGAAAAGAAATAAAACGGAAAGAAGAAGAAAACATTTCTTTTCATTCTGGAGTAAATCATTCAATTCTACCTTTCTTTTCCACTTCACTTGGTGATTGAGTCCGTTTTTTGGGGAATTCTCTGCTTTAAATGGTATCCATGTTATATCTCGGACCGTTTCATGCCTCCAGATTGGGTAAACGACAGATGCGTTTAAATAAAATGTGGAACCAGCTTTGCTGAAATATTTGTATGATTGCAGCTTGAGGAATCAAAGCTGTTCCATTTGCTCAAGGTCAACATGAGATGGCCATCAGCCTTGGAAAATATATCTTGCAAACTTATCAGTTGAATGAAGAAGCTTCAGATGTATTTCGATTGGTTGGGCAGTGGCTAATAGAAACTAGGTCTTGCAAGTATGATTGTCTCTTCTGTTTTGACTAATTGTTCTTTTTTTCCCCATCTTATATATGGTAAATGCTGATTATTTTTCTTCATGTGTCTGCTAAGAAAATATAGCTCAAGAACTATTTTCGAGAAGTATCGAAAACCTGCAGTATCACTTGCTGAGGGTCGCAAGACTGCTGACAAGAAGTGTCTGCAGAAAAACAAAGCCAGGCTCATTCCACCTTGCACATTATGCAAATGAACTGTTCAGAAGTTACAAAGAAAAACTTAATTCCAATGAATGGCAAGCATCAATGCGTTTAAGAAAACATAAGGTAGCAAATGAACACATGCATATATACAAATAGAGCTTCTGTCTAAATTTTCTTTAAGTTTTGACTCCGCAGACATTGGAACTAGAAGCCCTTATCCGTCGGCTAAAAGGTTCAACAAAGGTACGTTGTAATGCTGTTTCTATTCAATGCAACAACTTTGTTATGGTGTTTAAACATTCAATGCTTTCATTTTGCTTGTCCTGGGTGATGGTACTTTTTAGGGGGAGAAAATTGACTACTTGGTGAAATACAAGAGTTGCATAAGCAACTTGCAATGGACAAGGAAGAGGCAAAAAGATTGCAGGTACTGATTTACTCTTTTCATATTTAGGAAGCATGTTCTATCTAAGTATGTATTTCTGGATGTACTGAGCCAACAGATATTGTTAGTCATGGGCTCAAAGAGACTAAGGTTCAGGAGTTCAGCCAAGATCATCGCATGGAGGAAATGTAGCAAGCAGCACTTGGTCAGCTCCCACGCACCAAGCTGTCCAAGAAGTTCCAATAACAAAGGACATTTGGTTTACATCTATCAAGATCTAAAATTTCCAGCACAAACCACAAGCAAGTATAAATAGTCATAATTAAAGTCTGATCCGAGGTAAGTAGACATTGAAACCTACTGAAACTATATCAAATTCTCTTCCCACATGATATCCTCTGAAACCTACTGACTTAAGTATCGAAGTACGTCCCAGAGACAATTTCAATGCCCTCTAAGATCTCCCTATTTTTTCAGAGTTCTCAACCTTTATTTGAAATTCTCAATAATTTAATCAACTCGTCACAAAAAGACATCAACTAACAAATTAGAAGTTATCTGATGTAGCTTGCCTACTGACTCTTTGGAGACAAAATGATAAAATATTTAGCTTTGCTCACTTGATAGTTGATATTAAATCATGGAATAATGGTGTATTTTTTTTTTTTTTTTTGTTACTGCACAGGTGTTGTTTGTCTTTGACTGACATAAGCTCTATAATCCAGTATATATAATTTTTTTTTTTTTTGCTAAGTCAAGATCATTTTATTAAGAGAGAAGAAGAGTTTATAAGACTCCAATCAAGTCATCAAAGATGCTTACAAAGCTAAGAACAGTCATCAAAAGTCTAAAAAAAATTGATAAAAAAAACAAAAGCCATAAATTGCTGCCTAGCACAAAATAATATAGCCTTTGGATCTTTAGATCATGCCAAAATAAACAACCAATTCATTTGCTTTCATCTAGAGATAAAGTACCAACTACTAGATCTAATTGCTTCCATAACCCCAAGCAAGAAAAAAGCGTCAAAAGAAACTCCATTAGAAGACAAATGCCGAAAGGAGCCAGACACTACAAAACACTGTTCAAGAAGATGAATTAAGATGCAGGCATCTAGAAGTTTTATATCTCCTACAGACTAGCAGCCTCATTAGATTCTTTATGACGGCTTCTTTATGACGGCTTCGGGATATCCACTAGAAATCTAAAACTTCCATGAGAAATGAATTTCACCACTTTAACCAATGAGAGTGCAATCTTCATGTGATAATTGAGGGCAATATAATACAGCAAAAGCAAATTGTGTTGGAGTTTAAAGCAAAACAATGGTTAATGCAGTAAAGAAAACGGGAGAGAAAGAGAGCTTTTTGAGTGCACAAAAGATTGTATTCATTTCTAGTGAATGATAAACAATATATCTTCGAAAGTCCACCTAATATCAACAACTACAAGACTTATTATCTACTACATCTTGTAAGTTTAAACAAAGAACTTCACCTACTGCTGACATATGCAGCAACAATCAAATCACAACAAAAAAATCAAAAAAACAATTTGAATCTAAAGTTTGAGCACAGTGCAGCAAAGTCTGCCACTTAATCAACACTCCTCCTTGGCTGCTTTGCTGCTAACACCAATTAACTCCTTTAAGCATTCGAACCTGGTCTTGGACAAAGGCTTTGTGAAGATGTCTGCAAGCTGATCTTCTGAACTGCAATGAACCAGGATAATTTCATTTTTCTGCTGCACTTCTCTCACAAAATGAAGCTTGATATTGAAGTGCTTAGTTTTTCCATGAAAAATTGGATTCTTTGCAATTGCAACAGCATATTGGTTATCACATTTTATCTCTGTTGCTTCCTCTTCCACCAAGTTCAAATCACTTAACAATTTTCTTAACCAAATGGCCTGATTCACAGCTGCAGTAGCTGCAACATATTCTGCTGTTGGCTGTGCAACAGTATCTTGCTTCCTTGAACTCCATGAGAAGCAACCACGGCCAAGTGTAAACAGATATCCTGAAGTGCTCTTTAAATCATCAACTGAGCCAACCCAATCACTGTCAGTATACCCGTCAACTTGAGAGTTTCTGCCTTCAGGAACCAGACTCCAAATCCAGTAGTTCCTCTAACGTACCTCAACACCCTCTTTGTTGCCTTGAAATGAATAATGCTGCAGCAAGGCATAAACCTGGACAATAAGCACACAGCAAACATGATATCTGGTCTTGTTGCTGTTAAATATAGTAAATAGCCGACCAAACTTCTGTAGACTCTTTCATCAGTTCTTTCAGAAGCATCATTTTTGCAAAGTTTTTCTCCTGGAGTTGCAGGAGTGCTCACAGGTTTACAATTCTCCATGTTAAACCTCTTTAGCACTTGCAATGTATACTTCTGTTGGCTTATGAATATCCCTTTCTGTGTCTGAAAGACTTCCATATTTTTAAAAATACATCTAGATAACATTTGAAAATGCATTTGTATTACATAATTTATAAATAAATAATTTTCATAATTAACAAAATATTATTATATTAATATTATTATAATTTAAAATAAAAAAAATTATTTAATAAAATATAATTTAAAATTAATTTATTATAATTAATTAATTAAAAATTTTATAAAAAATTTAAAGATACTCCAGCGAAAGCAAGGACTTAATTCTAGTTTTCATTAAAATTAGGATCAAATATGGTCATGCCAAAGGCAAATTAATCTTTTATATAAAATAAAAAAAAAAAAGAGAGGGGGGCCTAGAGTAGATCTGTCCATGGGTCGGGTCGGGTCCAAGCCGACCCGTATAAGCCTGTTTTACTATTCAAAAATATTAAAAATTTATTTTTATATTAATATTTATATATTTTATATAATTAAATTTAAATAAAAAATATTTTTTATTTAATAAATAATAATTCGGATCGGACCAAGCCGATCCGAATTACAAAACACCTTGTCCAAGTTCCGCCCAATACGGGCTGGGCCTATCGGGTCGGACTGACTACCTAGCCCGTGGACAAGTCTAGCCGGGAGGGGGCAGACAGGTTACCAAGACTTAAAATGGATTTTGATGATGAATTACTAAACTCAACCACCCTTTCAAAGGGCTCTAGGGCAGACAGGTTACCGAGACTTAAAATGGATTTTGATGATGAATTATTAAACTCAACCACCCTTTCAAAGGGCTCTAGGTCCTAAAATATTCACTATAATTCACACAATTATGATATGTAATAGCTGGCAATGAACCCCTTAATCACGCTGCACTCTATCTCAATCACAATTTCCCTTTCCTTACTCTCAAAGTTTACTTCTCCTTTACCAATTTAATATGCAAGAAAGAATAATAACCTGTTCTTGTCTGGGGTGCCAACCACAATTCTCCTCCCTGTAAATACGCATTGATTTCTAAATGACCAAACTGTCAGTACATCTACATGTCATTAATTATCACCAATGAGAACTTAAAAAGACTTTAACATGTGAATTATTGGAATTTTATGTTATATATATGATAATCATGCCATAACTACTCAAAAATTCTGCTGCTATTTCACAATCCTAACTATAATAATAGTATAATAATAATGCTATATCTCATCCTTTTTACCATGATTGAAAAAATCAGATCGGATCGATTAATAGGATCAGTTCAATCGGCAATTGGAGACCTATCCGGTCCAGTACTATATAGAGAATTGGGGATCACTTGAATTGGCCTAAAACTGATTTAACCAATAAAAAATCAAAAATAAAAAAAAAGGAAAAAGGAAAAACCTTCTTTAATTTTTTTTTTCTTTTCAATTGATGAGATTTGAACCCATAACCCTCTTAAAATTACAGTAAAGACTATACCACTAAGCCAAATGCATATTTTTATTAATTATCTACTATATTTAGTATTTATTTAATATTAAAATCAATTTTAAAATATTTAAAATCTTATTTGAATAAATCAACCGATCCAACCGGTTGAACCGAAAATCAAAAGTCATATCTGTTTGACCTTCGATCCGATTTTCTTAACCTTACTTTTTTACCTCAAGCTATATAGCATGACTAATGATAACAAATCTATAATTCAGAAAACAAGCATATAATTTACCCATGCTCTTCAACCTACTCATTAAGGCTTTATTTGGATCCCATTAGTGCTCTAGTGCAATAGGTTTCAAGAAAAAAATATTTTTCAACTGCACCGTGGGGTGCATTTGGATTACATCCCATGGTGGAGTTGAACCCACTGCCCCTCTAGTGGGGCACTGGAGGGGAGAGGGTCCAATTAAAAACTGGACCCTCCGGTGGAAAATTTAATTACTAACATGCGCTTAATTTTTTTCAATAATTTTTTTTTATTTTTTTATAAAATTTTTTAAATTCTTTATTTTTGTTAATTATTTCATCTTTATTTTTTATTTTTTATTTAAAGATTTTTAAATTATTTAATCAATTAATATCATAAATAAATTATATAACAATTAGTTAATTAATTAAAATATTTAAATAAATATATAAAATAATATTTTTAAAAATAAATTTAAATATTAAATATTATTAATATATATATATATAAATAATTTATCAATAAACTCTTACATTAATGTCATCAATGATCATTTTCATTTTCATTCTCATCTCAATACCACCGCTGCTTTTGCATCTAAACACATATCCCACCATTGATTTTAATCTCACACCTACAACAACCAATCTCACCCCTACAGTAACTAATCTCACCATCACCGCTGTTTTTAATTTCACCGAAGTCAATCTCACCGCCCATCCAAATGGACCCTAAGTGAATATGGTAGTTGATGATCACAAGATCTGAATTAACCTAATCTTAGGGCCCATTTGGATGGGTGATGAGATTTGCTCCGGTGAGATTAATTACTGTAGCGGTGAGATTGGATATTGCAGCGGTGAAATTAAAATCAGTGGTGGGATATGTGTTTGGATTCAAAAGCAGTGGTGACAGTGAGGTGAATTATAGTGAGAGGATAAAATGACCATTAAGGACATTAGATTAAAATATGTATATATATAATAAATAATTATAAAATATTAAAATTATATTTGCATTAAATAATAAATTATATATTAAAATTATGTTTATATTAAATAATAAATAAAATTATATTTATTTAAAAAATTAATAAAAAAAAAAGAATTAAAAATAAATAATTTTAAATTTAAAAAATTGAATAAAATTTTAAAAAATATATATTTTATTTTTTATTATTTATGTAATTAATTATTTTTAATTAATCATATTAATTATATAATAATAAAATATATATTTATTAATTTATTATATAATAAAAAAATTATTTATTATATATTATATTAAAATTTATTTTATTTTTAAATAAAAATAAAATAATTAAGTGGCAGGTGTCACAACCCTAAAAAAAATAACACGAATAACAACGTCTTATCGCAAGACTTTATTATTTGTTTTCCTTAGGCGTGACATTAAAAAACAAGGAAAAGTCGACTTAATTCCTCTAAAAAAACGAAGGTGTCGATACGTGATCCCGGATCGCGGGGAACCATTCGAGTGAGGGGAAACAGAAGTAGAGGAAAAGACGACTTAATTCCTCTAGAAATAATAAAAGGTCGAGGGTATGAAAACGGCCTCGTAAAAAACCATGTAGTCGTCATCAATATTTTTTTTAGCTAGGTGTGATCGGCCACCTATTAAAACCGGTTTTGTAAAATATTTTAAAATTAATTAAAATATTTTTTAAAACAAATTTCAGGTCTACGTTATAAACCAGAGAAATCAAAGAAGCGGGTTTGGGAGTCGATTATGTGCGGGGAAGGATTAGCACCCCCGCAACGCCCGTATAAACCAGTACCTTATTAATCGTGTGTTATCCCAAGTCTCGGTAAAAAGTTGGTTTTTAATTTAGTATTTCAAGTTAATTCCAATTTTAAGAAAAATAATTCCATTTTTAATTGAAAATGATCCGGAATTTATTAACTCAAAATTTTCCTATATTTTCCGACAAAATCGGCAAAATATAGAAATTTTTATTCATTTGGAAAACTTTTAGAATCATTATCGTTTTTTGAAAGAAAGATATTCCTTTATTAATGATAATTGATGATATTCCCTCCAGCAAATCCAGTAGAGAACTCATGAATTATTTTAACTCGGGAATATCTTTATTTTTTATTGAAAAATCATTATCTTTTTCAAAACATTTTAAAAATATGAACATGAACATGTATGACATAATAAAATGACATGGCAAATCTATATAATATAATGCATCCTAAATGATATGACACAATTCAAATGACGTATATTCTAGGTAAAAAAAAAATCCTAAGTATCATGGTATATTCTAAATGAGATAAAATGATTTAAATGACATGGCATATTATAAATGAAATAACCTAAATGACATGGAATATGATCTAAATGACAAGAAAGGACATGGAATTAAAATAATGCTAACATATAATATGCATGAAAATACTAATAAAAATAATAATGCATGGACATAGTATATGCTAAACAATGTGATAAAAATAACTAAATAAAAAGCATAGGATATCATGAAACATTAGAAATCATATGGAAAACAAATATAAGATCATAAAATGTGAATTAAAATAATAACAATATCATGGAAAATATCATAGCAAAAATCACACATTTTAATAAAATGCATGAACATGAAAAATGCAATGCATGGAAAATGTATTTTTTTTCTTTAATTAAAGAAATCCATATATCTAAAAAGATATCCGGCTACCTTAGGAAATATGTCAAATTAGATTTTCTAAAAAACGAAACTTTGTGATTGTTTGAAAATAATTTAGAAGAAAAATTTGAATAAAAATTAAAACCCTCACCAAACTCTTTTAAAATGGCTATAATTTCCTAAGTTTAAAATCCCAGACTTAACTATCCTTAAACCGAGATTTATAAAATCATTTTCAATGTTTAAAAAGGCTTAGAAACTACCCTAAGACAGTAGCTAAAACTTCTAACCAACCCCCTCTAAATGCCTTAGCCAAATTCAACCCTTATTCCTCTTTTGATTTCAAATCTGCCTCTACTGTCCGATTTTGCCACACAAGTTTTTAGCCTATTTTTAAAAATTCTAAAAAAAATACTGGAGACTCAGAACATGCAAATCTACACGAGAAAAAATTGGTTGATTTTCTGATTGAAGATGACTGCCCAAAAAAATTGGAGATGTTCGAGTACTGGGTAAAAAAAAAAAAAAATTTGTTTGTCAAAACACATTTTTTGCCTTTGATAAATTCATTCAAAAACCAAAGTGGAAATTGTTGGAAATCATCCTTAAGACCTAAGGACAGTAGCTAAACATTTTAAAAACCTTGGACAAAATTGGCTAAGTAAAAAAAAATCACAAAGGTAGAATGATCAATTTGACAATTCCTTAATTTTCCACAAGTATGCTCTAGAGAGCATGACTTTGAGCCATTAATTGGCCTAAGTCACAAATCAAGTGGTAATGACATGGAATGCATGAACATACAGAAAATGAAATGTATGAAATGCATGGTCTAAAGGTCTAAATGGTAAAGAAAATGCATGACAATTCATGGCAACCTAAATGCCTAGCATGAATTTGCATGGCAATTAATGCTATCCTAACTCTATATGCATGCAGTGCTTGATAATGCAAATGTGACTAGGACCTACATGTTATAAATATGCATGAAAATGAATGTGACCTAAGACCTAAATAGCAAATTAATGCATAACAATACCAATGTGATTTAGGACTCAATATGCATGGCAATACCAATATGGCCTAGACCTAAAATGTAGTGAGCATGCATAGCAATATTATGAACATATAATGACTCATGAAATTAATGTCAATGCTAGAACAAACAGTAGCTAATACACCATTTCAAGATATGATAATGCAAAGCATGTTACCTAAACAAAAATACAACTGCATGAGAAGGCAATGAATGCATGAAGAGGCCAAATGATCACATGAGACTCTAATGCAATCCTATTTAGTAAATGACATAAGTACATGACAAACCATATCAAAATGCATAATGTCATGATATTTTCAATAACATATAATATACCAAAATCAAAATGCACAAGCTCATGGCATGGAAATGCAAGCAAGTTAAGAAACAAAAGAAAAATGCACATGCAAGGCAAACAAAATGGAATGGCCGAATATGCATGAAATAATATGATGTCATTTTTATCATAGCATTTTCATAAGCATAAGACAAACTAAAATCAGAATATGCAAGTTCATGACATGGAGATATAAACAAGCTAAGAAGCGAAATAAAAATATACATACAAAGCAAACAAACATCGTATGACCGAATATGCATGAAACAAAATTATGAAAATGCAAACATGAAATACATGGTGCATAAAAAAAATGCACAACATGGATATATGAACAACAAAGGCCAAATATGCAAGGATGCAATATCAAGCATGGAAATAAAATATAACAAATATAGCATAGAAAATAATGTAAAGAAAATGTATACACAAGATTTAACATAGACATGCAAAAATTATAAGCAAAACAAGTAAGTAGAACAAGGAAAGTTAAGCTCCATGGATGGTATCAAATGGGCATAACCTCTCACCAAACCATAATCACTTGGTCTGGCCAAGATCATGAAGCCTTTCCATCTCATCAAAATAGAAAATAAACCATGTAAAACAGAAAATAAGGTAAGCTTCATGGATGGTGTCAAATGGGCATAGCCTCTCACCAAACCATATTCACTCGGTCTAGCCAAGATCATGTAGCCATTTCAATCTTTTTTGCTTCATATTTTGTAAAAATCAGAACCTTAGAATACTTTACAAAAACTTGTATAAATCATTTTTTCACAACAACATGCAAGGAAAAAAGAAAAGAAAAAACAAGGCAGAAAAATGAGCGATTCGGCCAAGGCATGAAACTCCAAGAAAAAAATTATTTCCACCATTTTAAAGAAGAAGAAGAAGATGAAAACATGAATAAACATTAAAAAACTTTATTTCTAAGAAACATTTTGTAGGAAAACATGATAGAAAAACCAAGAAAACACCATGACAATGAAGAAGAAAGCTAGACTAGAACTTGGTAGAGATGACTACCTTCAAACTCTCTAATGAAAACCTTTTTTTTATTTCTTTCAAAACCTCTTTTCTTGCCAAATTAGCTACTGTTTTCAAGCCAAAAACCTCTGAAAAATTGAAACTCCCCCTCTCCCTTTAGCCTTGGACGAATTCAACCTAACCATTGGATGAAAATTGCACTTTTTTCCTTCCAATCTTGGCCATTAGATGTAGATATTTTGATGACAACATAAAAATGTCATCTTGCCAATTGATTCCAGCCCTTAAGATGTGTACTCAGCTCTTGTATTAACCTTAGCCATTAGATGCAAAAGAGGATCAATCCCATGCACTCACTTGCTTGCCCCTCTTGAATGCCTACCCTTGGATGAGTTGTGCTCTTCCATTCTTGGTCATTGGATGAAGCCAACATAAAAATGATATCTTGTAGATTAAATCCATCCCTCAACATGTGTACTCAGCCCTTGTAGATGGACTAAGCCATTGGATGAAAAGGGATAATCCCATGCACTCCCTTGCTCAACCGAATTGATGCTCACCCTTGGATGAATTGTGCTCATCTTTTTTCTTCCATTCTTGGCCATTAGATGAGCATTCTTTTATGACAAATAAAAATGTCATTTTGAGATTTAAACTTGGTCATTGGATGGTGCATTCAACTTTCCTACAAGGCACCTAAGCCATTGGATGAAGGGGGGACCATTTGCAAGGTGTTAGTGATAGCATGTGGCATGATAGTGACTAGAGAATTAAATTGCTTAAGCTTCCTTCTTCTCCTCTATGTTTGCTGACCAAAGGAAGAAAAAATCCCAGCAATTTCTTCATCTTTCATATTTTCCCCAATTACCAATTTGCCTTTTTTGGTTTCCTTGGTGAAATGACCTTTTTGCCCCCCGAACTTAAATAAATAGCAAACGGACTCCAAATTCGAATTTCTTTTTTCAATACTTGCAAAATAATAAAAAATTGAATTCTGGAAGTTTTCAAAATTTTCCGAGTCCATTTTCTATTTATTTCGGATTTATTTCCGAAATTACCCCTTTATGCACCCGAACTTTACCATTTTTCTGAATCCAGATTTTTCTTCACCAATCTCTTCCAAATAATTTTAAAATGTGATCTGGAAGTTTTCATAATTTTTGGAGCTCATTTGCTATTTTTTTGGGATTTATCTGCTTGAATTACTACATAGGGGACCCGGTATTTGGCCATTTTGCAAACGAACTCCGAATCAAGATTTTCTTTCGCCAATCTCTTCCAAATAATTTAAGAATGAGATTTGAAAATTTTCATAATTTTTGGAGTTCATTTGATATTTTTCCCATATTTTCCAATTTTGCCCTTTTTCTTCTGAAACCCGGTTTTGCTCAAAACAAGTCCGATTTTCAAATTTTCTTCAAACTGAGCCTTGGGCTATCCCTTTTTAATCATTACTCATCCATTGGGGGCTTTAGTCTTACCAAGTCGGGCCATTTCTGTAATTCTTCTCGATTTCATCGAAATCCACCAAAAACTCTAATTCTCGGTTTTCTTCCGGATTAACTTTTCTTTCAGTTTTTCTTTCAAGTGGCTTCTCCATTACCCGTATTCAGTGCTTATCTTTCATTTGAAACCTTCAATGTTGACCAATTCGATCGTTTAAGCACTTTTCCCCAAATTTCTCGGATTAGGGTTTCCTTTCTACTGAATCTCCACAACCCAACTTCCGAACTCCATATCTTTTGATGTAGACCTCGGATTATCAAAATTCTTTCGCCATTTTTCAATTGAACTTCAAATCTTGATTTTGAAAGTGGGTTGACCTTTTCAGCAGTTGACTTTTTGAGGTTGACTTTTTTGAGGTTGACTTTTTTCGAGGTTGACTTTTTTCGGGATTGACTTTTTATGCTCGCCCTCTTAAACTAAGTCTCGGAGTACCACTTGCAGGATGAAAAAAGTCTTTTTACATTCTGAAACATCAATTTAGGAAGAAAATATATATGTTTTAGTGGTCCGGACAAAATTAGGTGTCTACAGCAGGGACAAAAATGTCCCTACACTATTCTCATAAAGTAAAAAAAAAAATAGGGTTAAAGTTGGAAAATGCCCTCCCACTAGAGGGCATTTTCATCCACTGGAGCTTGAAGCTCTAGTGGAAAAGCATGCCACCAGCACGGTGAAAGCATGCTCACCGTGCTGCTGGCATGTAAGCCAAACACCAAGTGCGACATGATTGGAGCCAAAAAGTGCCCCAATCGGGCTGCACTGATGTTAACTGGGCATCCATATGAACCCTTAGTCAAATTTTTTTGATGCCTTCATAAGGTGATACTATAAAATTTATATATATATACACTATCAGTTAGACTTGCTCATAAGCTGGGTCGTGGTCCGAAATTTTTTTCCTTACTAAGCTTGTTTCGAGCCGGGCCCCAAAAGCCCGTTTCACTGTTCAAAAATGTTATAATATTAAAAAATTATTTTTATTTTTATTTTTATATTAATATTTATATATATTTTATAATTAAGTTTTCATTTGACATATATTTTTTATTTAATGAATAGTAAATTGAATCGAACCGGCTCGGTCCGAATTACCATAATATTTATCCAAGCCCATCTCGAATTGGGTTAGACCTTTCGAATTGGACGAGTAGTCCAGCCCATGAGCAGGTCTACTATCAGTAAACGAGAAGTTGTCACCTCATTAATATCACTACGCCACATATGAGATTAGGCAACATTTTCTTAATAGCATTTTATTTGTGCTGCTAAATAATTTAAAGACAGCATTTTGAGAGCAATTTCTTAAGTTTTATTATATATTATAATGAGTAATAATTTACAACACTTTTGAAACTTTTAAAAACATTAATTGTGTGTTGTTATATATGTTATTATATAAAAAAAAAACAAAAATTAGTCATATAATATACATATTTAATTTTTTACTTTTAAAAAAGTGAAATAATATTTAAATAAAAAATAAACAAAAAATTCAAATTCAAACTAAATCTTAACCCAAAAGAAAAAAAATTAATCCATACAACAAATCAACCAAAAAAACATTAAACCGCACTAAGAGACGAACGAAACAAACTCTTCTCCTTCCCTAACCCCTAAATCCAAAACAAATTCTTTCTATTTCATTTTTTTTTTCATTTCCTCTCTCTCTCAAACCAACGATTGCACCCTCCACTTTCGTTGATTTTGTGGTTTCATTCGATGATTTCAATTTTTCCCTTTCCTCCTTTCCCTAAATCCAAAACAAATTCTTTCTATTTCTTTTTTTTTTTTTTTTTTCATTTCCTCTCTCTCTCAAACCAATGATTACATCCTCCACTTTCGTTGATTTTGTGATTTCATTCGATGATTTCGATGTTGATACATGTATAAACTTCAAAATTTAAAAACTTTAAAGTTAAATGCTCAAAACGTAGAAGTAGAGTATCAACATTATATTTTTTTGCCCAAATCTGATCCGATTCGAAATATGGGCTTCAAATTCTGTCCAAGCCCGTTCATATTTGTAAATGGATAGTTCAAGCCCATTTAGGCCCGTCCATATATTTTTTTCTAAAAAAATTTAAACAAATTTTTTTTATTAATTAATTTTTAATAATTTATTTTTTTTTTAATTCTAAAACATGAATAACTTAGCATATTTTTAAATGTTTACAATATAATATTATATATATATATATTTTATATGATATAAATTACATAATATATAAAAATATAAAAATAATATATTATATAAATAAAAAACGGGCCGGACTGGGTTCGAACTTTGATTATTAGAGCCAAGGCTCGGCCCATTTTCTAAATAGGTCTCATTTTTTTGCCAAAACCCATATTTCGAGCCTAATATTTTTGTCCAAACTCTCTAAAATATATATGGGCAGACTTTCAGGCTTGAATGATGATAGCATGTCTACGTGGAAGATGTCCATTACAAAAATTTATGATATTTATTGTCAAAGGCTGAATTCATTATCAATATATCAAATATAAATCATATATATATATATATATCATATTAAATTTATTACACAAATCACCTTTAAAGTCGTAAAAGACGGTAAAGAGCATCTCAAACTTTTGATTTTGTAAACTAATTACGAACAAAGATAAACACGTTATTCATATATTTATTTTTTTCAAAAAGAAAGGGGTGTGTAAAACATTCAAAATAATCAAAATTGATTAGTCTTTTATACGTGTATGATAAATTATCACCAAATATCTATGCTTGGCTCGACCTATTCAACGACCAGGCGAGACCCGATCCAATATTTTTTTAATTCGAACTAGTTCGACTCGATTTGAATTATTATTTATTAATTATTTTTTTATTTAAATATAATTATAAAAATATATTAATATGAAAATAATTTTTTAAATAATGATTCGACGAGTTTATGGGTCAGCTCGAGTTAGAACCGAATTTAAGTAAAGAGTGTGAAAAAAATTCGAACTGTGGCTCGATTCTTGAACACCTCTATGCTTGGCTAGTTTATTAGGATTTTCCTTTTCAATAATTTGATCTAATAGTATAAAGGGATTGAAACTTTATAAATTAGGTCTTTCTTCTAGCACACATTACTTCCAAACAAGGTTTCTTCAATCAACATCATCACGGTTTGCAACTTCCCCTGTTTTCCATTATACTAAATAAACGTTGTTAATATAACGTACGTTCAACTCTCTAGAAAAACTTAACTTGAATGCAATGGTAAAACTAAAACATGCCGATATTCGTATTTGTTAATGAAATGTTAGATTCTTCTAATTTTAATGATCAAAATTTAATTTTTAACGATCTTAAAAAAGTTAAAACATTTATTTTTATTAATTATTTCACAATGTGAGTAGATTAATAAATGAATAAATAACAGGCATTTGTTAATGAAGACTGGGATAATACAGCCAGTTCCCTTCATTTTTCATCAATTCATCCATTCCTTCAGGGATGAACGAAAAATTGGAAAAGAAAAGAAAATTTCATTATTATAGTAAATAAAAAGGAACTGAAAAGTGGAAATGAGTCGGTGTCAAAATCATGCAAGTGGTTACGTTAATTTCCTTCCTTTTGAGTTGAGCAATATCCTTTTCACATGAAATTGCGTGGCAGCAAAACAGGTTTGCAACCAGGTGGTTGGATTATGCACCGGCGAAAGACACGTTTGAGGCATCGAACTTAGCACATGTCAAGTACCGGTGCCGAGATTGTGACGGGAATCCTCCACATTACTGGTTAGTCACCGCCCAATGCTTGCCAAAGCAAAGCAATCCAAGTCTCTTAACTAATATTTATTAGATTAGATATGCCAAATTTTGGTATGTGGTTCTCCTACCTGCCTTAGGCTTTCCTTTGTACAAAGAAAACCAGTGGGCATATATAGATATAGCCGAAATTCTTATTTTATTGTGGTTAAGCGCTCTTGGACTACTAGGCTTCAAGCCTTGAGCCTTCTAACAAATTTGAAGAGTACTAGGAAATTAATAAAGCTGCATTTTCAGCTGTGAGAGAATATATATATATATATATATATATATATATATATATATATATGTATGTGTGTGTTTTTTCTTTGAGAGTGGGGTCATATATCTTTTTATGGATCGCATTATTCGTCCAATCTAATAGTTACAGTTTAAATTGGATCTAATTTGGGATAAAAAAATTGTAATTTGAATTAATTCGGCCTAATCTAAATTATTATTTAATCAATAAAAATATTTTTTTTAAAATTTAATTGTAAATATATAGATATTAATATAAAATATTTAATATATTTCAAATAATAAAATAGATTTTCGGACCATCAAATCTGAACCAAACTTGAACAAGTATTTTTTTTACTATTCAGATTTGACCAGATTCAATTTGGTCCATAAACACCTCTAAACGAAGGTCAATATACAGTACTTTTGTCTTTATGGTTTGTTGTTGTTAAGAAATGGAAATTTGCTTTTCTTACCCTAAAAATGGAAAATAAGAATAAGACGACCTAACATTTAATAACATCAAGAAAGCGGTCTTCAGCAGCATCCAAAAAAGAAGCTGCATTCAATTGAATTGTTGTAAAACTTAAGGCAAATGTTGAAGTTTTGATGTCCACATCCATATGAATGATCATATCAAACATCTATTCAATAAGGTCTTCTTAGGGTCGAAATAATAATGTCCCCCCAACACTTATTCTCATTTACTTTTACTACTAACATCTTTGAGAAATAAACAGCTAAGCCGGCCTAAGAGAATCTAAAAGAAAGAAGGCAACCACCACCACAGTTACCTTACCTCTCATTTACTGCGAAGAGTGCAGAGCCAAATTTCATGAAAAACCCCCAATTCAAGTTTTTAGCCAATTTTTAGATCGAAAAAATACTTATCAAAAGACGTGTGAATTGAACCTGAATTTAGTTCAATTCGTTCATGCCTTCACTTTTAAAAAATAATATTTAAATTTTATTATATGCAATCCCTTCTCTTATTTTTTTTTTAATTTTTTTTAAGTGTGAACTCACATACTTTTCCACGTATAATACAAAACCCAGCTCATATTTTCGTGTGAAAAAAGCAAAGAACTTTGCAAAAGATTAGGAAGGAGAGAAACACCCTCCACCCTCAAGAGTTTTATAATGGATGTAAATTGTGATTGCGGACATATTTTTGATTGTGTCGTGTTTATTATAGTTGTGATGTAATGAATGCTACAGCAGTCAATTGCGATAAATATCGAAGGCGGAGGGAATTGAAATCGCAAAATAGCGATCGTAACATCATATTACAACTAGACTTGCTTATGGCCTGGTGGGCTTTTTGTGATCGGGGCCATTCTGGCCCGGATCACTGTTTAAATAATAATAATAATAAATATATATTTAAATTTAATTATAAATATTAATATAAAAATAATTTTTTAATATTAATAAAGAGTAAAAATGGGCCAACAGACCAACTCGGACTTGGGTAAGATTGAAAAAAATTCGGATCAGGACCCGACCCAACCCAACTCATGAATAGATATAATTACAATCGCTATTTAAATTTCTAATTTTAGACCAAAAATAAAAGAACATAAAGTTTAAAAACAGAAGTCTCATATCTCTCATGCACAGCTGATTTGTTGGTCACCTTTCACCAAACATTTCCGCAATACCAATAGCCCCTTCTTTTGAAAGCGCGTCTTCCTCCCTAGTCTCTCCCCTTTTGCCTTCTGGCCCTTTCTTCAAATATCACCCCATTTCTTTTGTCCTTTATTTCTTTCTTCTTCTTTTTTTTTTGAACAACTCATCTGATTTTGATGTCCAATATTTTCATATCCGCTTGAGTCCTTTATATCTATAACCCAAACTTGACACCTTTTTTTTTTTTTTCATTTCATCCAAATCTTCCTCTCTTTTCTTTCTCCTCTTGTCTCTCGCTTAACAAGACAAGAAACAAAAGCAAAAAAATAAAATTGTTGGTTTATATCTCTTTTATTTGTTAATTTGTTTATAATAGATATGCAAATGCAGGCAAGTCAAGTTCCTTCGCTATCCCCAAGCTCTCCGAGCTTCAATAATTACTGTTCAGGCAGGCTTGCTGAAATTGCTGCAAGAGTAGTTGAAGAATTCAGGCAAGAATCTGGTTCTCAAGAAGACATCTACGAGACTTGGCCCCAACCAAAACAACATCAAAAACTACAACAAGAAGTCATCGAAGAGGAAGACAATGAAGACGATGATTTCGAGTTTGCTTTTGTCAGTAGAGAGGCAGAGACATCTCCAATCTCAGCAGACGAAATCTTTTACAACGGGCAAATCAGGCCAATCTATCCACTTTTCAACACCAACTTGCTCAACGATGATCCAACTCCTGATGGGAAAAACGTTGACTCTACTTCCTTTGTATCCAAACCACGACCACATCGTTTACCATTGAGAAAACTCATGAGCCAAGAACGTGAAACGACTTCATGTTCATCCTCAGAAGCTGATGAACTCGATGGAGTAGCACCAGGTACTTACTGTGTCTGGACACCAAAAGGAGGGTCATCTGGGAATATTGACCAAGAATCCCCTAGAAGATGCAAGAAGAGCAATTCAACTGGGTCATCAAAGAGATGGAAGCTAAGGAACCTACTTAATAGAAGTAACAGCGATGGTAAAGACACCTTTGTTTTCTTAGCACCAAGCAAGAGAGACAAAACTAGTAACGTTGATATTAATAAGGTCATGGAAATTCCAGGAAAGTTTAAGGAAGCTGAAAAACATTGTGGTAGTAACAGAGATATGAAACCAGGAGACAAGAGAAGGTCTTTTTTGCCTTACAGGCAGGACTTATTGAAAATATTTTCTAATGCCAATGGCTTGAGCAGGAATTTGCATTCATTTTAAAGATATTAATGTTACTTTGTGAGAGCAAATGAAAGGTGGGTTTATTTCTCCTTCCTATTCTCTTTTTTCTTTTTCTGAATTTCCCATTTTTGTTTTACTTTTTTGTGTTTGATTTTTTTTTTTTTTTTTTTTGAGAAAGTAAATATGATTAGCTTTCATTAAGATGGGTTTTCATCTCTTGTGTAAATTAATATAAATTATTCAGTCTTTTCTTATGGTTCTGTTCATGTTATTCTGTTTTTAGGTTCTGGCTATTCTAGCACCATCCACATGAGAAAGAGGAAAAGCTTGTTTGCTACTTGCAAGCATCTTAATAAGTGTGAAAATGCACATTCTGGGTCAGGCAAATTTTGTACAAGTCTCACAAATATGAATGTGAAAGCTGTTGGGAGTTTAATTCAATATTACAAAACCCAGAATTAAAACTTTAAACAGTAATCAGAGAGGTTATGTCTAGGGATGGTAATGGAGCGGGACTGGGGCGGGGATTGTCTTATTCACTTCCGTCCCACTTTTATATAGATGTTGAAAATATCCACTTCTATGGATGTCGGTTACATCCATAACCGCTTCACGGTGCTTCACTCCGCAATACTCCAATTTTAATTAATTATTTTTAACTTAATATTATAAAAAATTATATTATAATTTATTCATAAACATAATTTTAGTATATAATTTTTTTAATATATATATAATATACATAAATATACTAAAAGTATATATATAAAATATTAGTATATATATAGTTTTAGTATATATATCTAATATATATTAAAATTATAAGGAAAAATATAAAATATTTTAAAGGGTAAGATAGTAACTTCAAAAGTCGGAGCGGGGCAGAGCGGAGCAAGCATTTACCAAAATCGTCCCGCCCCGCTCTTCCAAAAAAAAAAAAACCTCTCTATTCGGAACGGATCGATATGAAATCCATCGGTCAGATTGAGTTTTGCCATCCCTCGTTATGTCAGTATATTTGTAGCTTTTCCGTTCAAAATTTGATGATATAAATTTTAGATAAGAGAAAAGGTAGCAGATGTTTAGATTCGAATCTCAAATCTTTTGAATGTCATCTCTTAAGAGTGACTACATAAACCAACTATACTAAATATGGGTTCATAAACTTGTGTCTATACATTTAATTTTGTTGTCTCCTTTGTAAAAGTTGTGATGTATTCAGAAAGAAACAGTACTTGTTGATGATTAAAATTTATGGTCTCCAGGCGCCGATTTCTGCTTACCATAGAGAAAAATGATACAATTTAAACTGAATCTTCTTCTTTTTTTCATTTGACATATATAGTCTAATGTCGGCGAAATTGGAGAGCTGAAGGAAATATTTTATGGCGTGCGTTCATCTTCATTGCTTCAATCATACCAATAATTTATAAATAGAAATGCGAAGAAGTCAACTACCGCAAGGTATTATGGGCTTCATTTTGACAAGAGAAAAGGAAAGTTACTCATACCAATATAAACTCAATTAGTGTGTAGAAAGCACGCATACATACAAGCAATATGATACGATATGGATATAGTAATATGAGAAATTTTTTTTTTTTGATAGAAAACTCTCTTTCATTCATTCATAAAAAACCATTTGCTTCAGTTACTACAATATTGTTTATGAAAAAAGGAATCTCCTCTATCCAATACATATCATCAGTAACCCCAAGTCCATATTTAGCCAAACCATGTGCAGCCTCATTAGCATTACGCCTGGTATGTGAAAAACAACAAAAGTCAAACTCTCCTGATTTAAGTCTAGCCTCTTCTATAATCGGTCCAATAGGGGAAAAATCATACTCTTTTGCCTGCAACTTCTTCATAACTCCCAAAGAGTCACCTTCAATCACCACCCTCTTAAACCCCATGTCTAATGCAAAATCAAGAGCTCGAGTTGCTGCATATGCTTCCACCTGAAAGGGGTCATCTATTCGATTCATTGTAGCAGCTAAAGCCCCCATGATTGCCCCGGTTTCATTGCGGATTATTACCCCAAGTCCACCCTTTCTCTGTCTCAAATCCAATGCGCCATCAAAATTGATTTTGTAAAACCCTTCTTCTGGTGGTTTCCAGATTTGTGGAGGCTTCTTACAAATTTCTCTTTTCTGTGGCTGGGTCTGCGTGATCTCTTGAATATATTGTCTTACAAAGGTTGCTATCACAGTAGCATCCTTTCTTTTCTCCCCATAAAGCTCTTCATTTCTATTTGTCCAAATTGACCACAGTGCAATAGCAAGTTGCTGTAATTGAGATTGGTCTAATTTCCCACTTGCATTCAGGATCCAAGACATCATGTCATCAACATCGGTCTGTTCATTATCCCAGGTGAAGTTTAACCTTTGCCAGATTTCTTTCGTAATTTGGCATTGCCTCAAAGCATGAATAGCTGATTCCTCCGATTGGCCACACCGGAAGCATGTCACCTCTACGGGTAAGTGTCTTCTGGCTAGATTTTCCATAACTGGCAGGATATTGTGGCACACCTTTCATATGAAAACTTTGATCTTAATTGGTGTTTCCAAATTCCAAACTGTCTTCCATAAATCAACATTATTATTAGCTTCCATTGCCGTTCCTTCTGGCTCCTCTCTACACTGTAGCTTGTAACCACTTTTTACTGTATATTGCCCAGATTTATCAAAATGCCAGATTAATACATCTGGTGACCCTAATTTGCTTATTGGAATAGAGCTAATCGCCTCTGCTTCTTCTGCCAGGAACATGTCTTGTAACAAGCTGAGCTTCCACTGTCTTCTCTCCGTATCAATAAGGTCTTCAACTAGGCTGTTTTCATCCCACTCATTTCTCGAAGATTGAGGTTGGAATGTTGACTGAAAAGGTAACCACTTGTCTTTCCAAATCTTTACTGATTGTCCATTACCTATTCTCCAACGAGTTCCTTGTTGTAATACATGTTTTGATCCCCATATGCTCCTCCATGTAAGAGATGGATTATTTCCTAGCCTGGCCTCAATAAAAGAATTTGCAGGGAAATACTTTGCTTTAAATACTGCATATGCCAGTGTTGTTGTGTGTGTGAGCAATCTCTATCCTTGCTTCGCCAATAATGCTTTGTTAAATTTCCACATGTCTCTAAATCCCATACCTCCATTCAGTTTTGATTCACACATCTTTGACCATCTGATCCAGTGAATACCCTTTCTATTCTTCGCATGCTTCCACCAGTAGTTGCAAATTAATCTCTTGAGTTCACTACATAGCGTTTTTGGTAGTAAGAAACAGCTCATAGAGTATGTTGGGATTGCTTGAATCACAGCTTTGAGGAAGACTTCCTTTCCTCCTTGCGATAGTAGTCTTCCACTCCAACTATTCATCTTAGAGCTAACTCGATCTTTCAATGCTCTAAAGGCTCGACGCTTATCTCTCCCTACCATGCAAGGCAAACCAAGGTACTTCTCAGGATTCGTTGTAGCTTGGATTCTAAACATGTCTGTTATTAAAGTCTTCTCCTGCTCACCCGTATTTCTGCTGAAAAACAATGTCGATTTCTCAAAATTGATCTTTTGCCCTGAGCTTTCTTCATATCTCTGTAGCACGTGCTTCACTCTTTCGCTTTCACTTCTATTTGCTTTTGCAAACAACAAGCTATCATCAGCGAAGAACAAGTGAGTAACTCTGGGTCCATTGCGGCTCGCTTGTGTTCCATGGATGAGTCCATATCTCTGAGATTTAGCCAGTAATGCCGACAAGCCTTCTGAGCACAATAAAAACAAATAGGGAGAGAGAGGATCTCCTTGTCGGAGACCTCTTTCTGGGTGAAAAGATTCAGATATGCTACCATTAATCAGAATTGAGTAAGAGACTGATGTTACACAACTCATAATAGTACTAACCCATCTCGGATGAAACCCAAGCCCTTTCATAACCTCACTAAGGAAACTCCACTCCACCCTATCATAAGCCTTACTCATGTCTAATTTAAGAGCAAAAAAACTATCCTTTCCTTTCTTCTTTTTATTCAAAGTATGTAACAATTCGTAAGCCACTAAGACATTATCCGAAATTAATCTCCCTGGCACGAAAGCACTTTGAGACTCACTAATACAAATCGGAAGGATGTTCTTAAGCCTATTAACCAAGACTTTTGAGATGATCTTGTAAATAACATTGCAAAGACTTATAGGCCTAAATTGGGAAACATTTGTTGGTTTTTTTATTTTTGGGATCAAAACAATGTGGGTATGGTTAACAACATCTAGACTCTTTTCACCATTTAGACAAGCTAGGCAGAAATGTATGACATCTTTACCAATAATGTGCCAAAATTTTGGTAAAAAATAGCAGGCATACCATCTGGTCCTGGAGCTTTTGTGGGATGCATCTGTTGAATTGCTGAGAGGATCTCCTTAGCTTTAAACTCGGTGAGTAGTTGTTGATTCATGTCTGGAGTTACGCATGGTTCAATTGTCTCGATAACATCTTCAAATTGACTTGGTTTTTGAGATTGGAATAGGTCCTTGAAAAAACTGACAACAATACCATGAATGCCCTCTTCATCATCACACCAAACTCCATCATCATTCATTAGACCCCTTATGCAGTTCACTCTTTTTCTTTGTGTTGCTTGGTTATGAAAAAATGTAGTATTCTTGTCACCTTCCCGTAACCATTCTACCCGTGACCTCTGTCTCCAGTACATCTCATCTTCTTCCAATAACAGATTCAGCTTCCTTTTTAAAGTTCTGATATTCTCCAGTACCGTATCAGTTATCGGTGCTGTTTGCTCCTGCTGTAGCTGCAAGTTGAGTTGGTTTATTTGCCCTTTCCTATTTTGAAATGTGCTGTGATGCCATTCTCTCAACCCATCCCCTGTTTGCTTCATTTTTTGTGACAATCCTGTTCCCCTTCCTGAATTCCATGCTTGATTCACAACTTGCTCACATTCTGATTCCTTAACCCATGTCGCTTCGAATCGAAACCTTCTTATCTTCCCATTTTGCTTTGCAAACTTCCTTTCCTCAGTGTTTACAAGTATTGGCTTATGGTCAGAGACTGATGCTGTTAAATGTTTTACTTCATAAGAGGGAAATAATGCTAACCATTCTTCATTTGTTGTACATCTATCTAGCCTCTCTCGCACATTAGTAGAAACAGTCCGCCCCCTTTCCCATGTGAACCAACTTCCTTTAAAGCCCAGATCAATCAATCCGCAGTCCTCTAATGCTTCCCCAAAATCCACCATTTGCCTTTCCCTTCTGAGGGAGTTTCCTGTTTTCTCATGGTTCCACAAAATTTCATTAAAATCCCCCAAGCATAGCCAAGGCTGAGATGATTGCCCTGTTAACTGTCTTAATAGAGTCCACATTTCATTCCTGTTACTTGCAACCGGTTCTCCGTACACCCCAGTAATTCTCCATTTATTAACTACCAAACCATCATCCACATCCATATCAATATGATTTCTAGAGAAGCTTTTCAGAATCAGATTAATATCATTCCTCCAAAGCATAGCTAAACCACCCCTGGTCCCATTAGCACTTACTCCAAAACAAGCAAACATATTACAACTTCTTCTTATTCTATCAAGCTTATTTACATGTAGTTTTGTCTCACTTAGGAAGACTACATGGGGATATTCTTTATTGACCAGCTCCTTAAGAGCTCGAACTGCCCTTGGGTTCCCAAGCCCACGGCAGTTCCAGGCTATACATCTCATTGATGTAGGCGGGACTGGTATCCAGTCTCCGCCTGTTCATAAGGATTCGCCTTATCCTTTTTGTCCTCCTTGAGTCTTTTGTCATGTCGATCAATCTCCATCTGATCCTCTCCCAATTCATTTTCTCCATGTTTCCTCTTACCCCAACTTATCACTTCTTCATTCTGTCCTTTTCCTGCACATCTTGCTTTTTTCTTCCAGGTTTGCTTCCCATTACGCTTACTGTCAGGCCCATCCCCTTTTCTTGATTTCTTCCAGTCAACTTGTTCACCAGCTGGTTCATTATTGGTGCCCATCATTTCATGAATAATTTCGACATCAGCTGTATTGTTCGTTTCAGCATTACTTCCTATAGTAAGGAAACCATCATTAGAATCTTTAATTATTGGATCCTTGTCATTATTACCAATTGCACCTTCCCTATCTTCAGCATTTGACTTTGAATTTCCTACAATTTGGGGATCCTCATCAATCCCGTTTCTTGCTCCTTCAGTTTCCTTTTCCATTCTGATTCCCCCATTTCCTCCTGACATCTCGTGACTTTCCTTAAACAATTGTTTACTCACTGCCCTTCCTGCATCCACCATTTTGCTTTGATGGCCACCGTCTGTTCCTCCACCCCCTCCCTTCCGATGTTGCAGTCCTACATTAAACCCTTCTCGTTTGCTAGTATTGGATGTATTAGTGGCCATGTACCCTTTTTTTCCCATTGGTGAGGCTCTCATCCACTCGCCATATGGCTTCAGCTTTTCCTCCCCATCTATTCTGTTTGTGTCTGACTCACACTCCATGTCACAGTGTCCTAATAATCCACATTCATAGCAAAATGTAGGCATCCTTTCATACTTTATCCATCCCCTGATAGTTTTCCCATCACTAGAGTCACAAACAGAAACGCACCTTTGTAGTGGCTTTGTGATGTCGATCTTAACCCGAATCCTTAGCCATCTACCCCAATTGTGGAGAGGTAAGTTATTGTCTGCATTTTGGAAATTTCCCACTTTCATTCCAATTTTTTCAGCCACCTCATTGCACAACATCTTCAGGGGAAGACCGTAAACACGAATCCAAAAGAGTGCTCTATCAAATACATATTCTGATGGCCTGAGGTTGCCATCGTAGTCCTTTAACAGAATAAGATTTTTGTCAAAGGACCAAGGCGATCCCTCTATCACTCTTTGCTTGTCTTTGCTCGTTGCAAATTTAAAAAGAAAGCAATTTGCATCCAGAGTTATGGCCAGAAACTCCTTAGATAATTTCCATATCACTTTAAGTGTATTTATCATTGCTTCCTTATTGTAAGAACGATTGGTTAAAAGCCTTGCTACCATCCAATTTTGCCTTTCTGCTTCAGTTTCAGTATCCTGTAAATGCCCAGTCTCCACACAAGCATTTTCTTCTTCAGTGAGGGTGAGATTCCTCCATAATCCTTCCAACTCCTCCATTTTCTTGAGATAATTCCCGATCAAATCAGGTCTTCTTATACTCAAAAACTAGCACTATTATAACTCATATGTAGCACTAAAACAGACTCAAAAGTCAGGAGAAGAGATCTTGAGTCAAAGAACTTGTATGACACAAGACTACGAAACAACTCCTACAGAGCTCTCGGCTTGAGGAGACTAACTATTGAGAAGTTATTTTCAGCCCAAGAAGAAAAAATTGGTGTAGTAATATGAGAATTTTTAAAAAATTAAAACACTGATATGGTAAGATATGAACAAAAATATTTTTTATATAATAATATATAATAAAAATATAAAATTAATATTTTTCAATCACATATTAATATGTTAATTTTTTAAAATTATTTTTGAATTTCAAAACTTGAACATTAAAAACTTATTAGAATCAAATTGCTCATTGTTGATTTCATATTAAGAAAAAAATTGCAAAAAAAAAAAAAAAAAAATTTCATTTCATGTCCGTACGTGTCCAACAGTTTCTTGATCATATTTTGACCATATCGATTTTATTTTAATTTTTTGATGTGTTTTCACCTGTTCGATACGTATTCAAACATATCAAAACCGTATCCGTATCGAACACGTGTTCGACACTTAAATATTCTCCTGACAGAAGTGTTCGTGCAGTAGTGTAATAAGGCATTATTGGGTTAATTCCTGTATAGAAAAAATTATGGGTTTTAGGCTTAAGGGAAAGGTCAATTACACCAATTATCCAAAGAAGAAACATTGTCCAATTACTCATCTTCCAAAGCTTGGAGCAAGATAGGCAGGTTGTGGTTGGTTAAAATCTCCTCTTCCCTGATCTTGTTTGTTTATGGAACTTATCCCTTCTTTACATTAAAATGAAGAAAAAAAAGTGAAGATCATGATGAGGCACCCTGTTTGAGTTTGCTAATTAATTTGAACGGCTTACAATTTCTTAATTATCAAATCAAGGTTTAATATGGCTACAAGCAAACAGAGAATCCAAAACCTGATGTTAAGTATCCTCAATCAAAAGAAACAAATTAAGGTTGCATTTGGAAATTTAAATTTTAAAAAGTAAATTTGGATTTAAAAAATAATATAAATTGTGTAATAAAACACATGTAAATTTAACGTTCATGATTATTTTTCAAATTCATGAATTTATTGGATGCTTATTTAGTGATGAATTTGAAAATACTTATAACTATTTGTGAATTTAAAATTCATGTTTTGATATCTTTCAAATATATAATTATATTAAATCTTAACTAATTTATATATAATGTATGCATTTCATTCTCACAATTTATATAACAAATAAAATCCAAATCTAAAATTTTAAAATCATGTTTCCAAACATAGCATAAAATTATTTCTTTAAAGTTTTCATTTTACTCATTTATAGCTTCATTAAAAATTTATCAACTATGGCATCCCATGTTACCTGAATTTGAGTGAATGTCGAATGCGGGTATGTACCCGATCCAAATATATTCAATTTTTTAAAAGTTTTTTCATATATTCGAAAAATTATATTCGTATTTATGTCCGAATATGTATCAAGACACATAAACATACATGAATACTTTAAAAAAAATAAAAAAAAAAATTACAATTATCTTACATCATCATTACATAATCATAAGTTGACAATTGGATATCTCATATCTAATTCCCTATTTGCTTTTCTTGGTTTAGTTTTTTTTTTTTTTTTTTTTTCATTTATTTAAAATGGAGTCAGATCATTTTTGTTCTAAAGATTGCCAAAGAACGTATGGAATGGAAGTAGGTAAGAAAACTATGATAGCAAATGCAACTTTTTCTTTTCAATGTGAAGATAAACATTAATTAATAAATTGCTGCAAATTTATTTTAGGTTTAAGGAAGGTGAGAATTACATTCACAAGAAAAGATAAAAAAATCATTACATATTGACATGCTTATGGCCATTAGGTTGTAATAAATATACCTTGTCGTCCATTGCTGATTCAGAAGTGCATTATCTCAAGAAATCTAGAATATATTCAGGTTTTCATCTTGCCTCATCATTTTTGGAGAACCCATAGTCCCAAGTCTAAAGTATTAACCAAAAATTATAAGAATCCTTAAAAAAAAAAAAAAAAAATTCACTTTTGAAAAAATCAAATCGAATCGTTCAGTTAAATCGAAAATTAGAGGTCTGTTCAATCTGATTTATATCATAGAACTTGAGATTTTGCAAACTCATGAAACCAGTTGAACTGATAAAAAATCGGATTAAATCAGTAAAAATCTGTTTTAAGCTTATTTATTTTATTATTATTTTTTAAAAAATTTATTGTATGTGATGAGATATGAACTTTTAACCTCTTGAATCTATATTAAAAATATACCATTTAGATGCATGTTTTTATTAAATATTTATTATATTTAATATTAAATTATTTAATATTTAAATTTTTTAATTAAACTGATCGATTTAATTGATTGGATCCATTAAATCGATAATAAAAAACCTTATTGATTTGATTTCCTGTCTGTTATTTTAACATTGCTTTTCTCAGGGCAGGTCCTTCGGGTCCCATTCTCCCATAAAAAGAGACAGTAAGCTCTTTTGTGGTTTGTGGGTTGGAAACAGTGGATCATGATCATTCCCAATTTCCTTTTGTTGTGGGAACAAAATTTAAATTTCCAGTTGCCAAGGCTTTGTGGGTTGGATCCATTAGGACAGTAGCTGTAGGAATGAAAACGAAAAGCAAAGATCGATGATCCCATTGGTAACAATGTGTTTATTTGTGTCCCGTTCGGGGGACTTGGGAGCCGTTAGGGTCTTGGTCTTGGTCTCGGTCTATGTCTTTTGTCATCTTCCTTCTAATTGAGTTCCTAGCCAATTTACCCTGTAAAAGCTTCCAGAAATCGTTGGAAATTGTGTAAAGTGGAAGAGGAATCCTCCTCCTGATTTCCTGATCCGTTCCAGCCTATTGACAATAACCAGACAAATGACCACAGATCAAGGAGCACCATGTAATGTAATGCATTTACCAAAGACTCTTTCTTGCTCATGTTAATTCTCTCACTTGCTTTCCTGTATTTTTCCACCGATTTGCGTTGTGGTCTAAGTTTTCCTTTAGACTTTAGAAGATAATATAAAGATGGGATTCGAATTCGATTCATATTTTGTTTTTCTCAAACTTGGACATTTAATTTAGCAGTTGAAGTACCATCATTTTAAAGGTAATAAAAGCACATGAATTAGTCTCTTAGGGCGACATCCGATACAATTGGAACAATATAAAGGAAGTACATGACTTAGATTTATCCCAAGTTTATTGGTAAACTATATGAGTTGAGAGTGAGAGTTATGGCTCATTCTAGCAAATATAGTTAACGGTGCATTAGGGAATATTTAAGGCTTTCTTCCCAAAGAGAAAAAAAAAAAAGTAAAAGTAAAAGAAAGAAAGAAAGAAAGAAAGAAACAATTACAGCCTGCTAGATTCCTTTCAGTTACCAGGGGCAGGACCATTGGAGCCTTGTCTTTAAAGGGTCACCATAAACAGAGAAAAGATAATGGTAAATGATTGAATCAAGCTTTATTCTATCTATCTTCTTCTACACATTTTTATAAGGAAAACAGGGGAAAGTAACTAAGAAGTAGCAGAGTAGGGACTGTGGGGTATTTTCACATCCTTTCTTTTAATTTTTTGTGTGAAGAATACCATCTGCCAAACAGCCAAAGCCTGTACTCTCACTCTCTCAGTCATCACAGCCAGGCAGACACCCTTATTTCTTGGGGGTACCAACAGAATCCGCAGTGACTCCCCACTTTGCAAAAGCTATTTTACATTTCAAAAAGGTTATTCAGTTTTTCAATTTTATTTTCCTCTCTCCTCTTTAATTGAACTCTCCAATGAGAAGCTAATGTGCTAAACAGTTCCAGTGCCCTTTCACCTAGTGAAGTACTTGGATCCACTTGACTAAAATTTCCATATAGAGTTTTTCTTCACAACAAATTACTTGATTTTCTGTTTAATTGCTTATCTGATAACGCGTAGGAGGAATAATTGCAAGTTTAAAATTTTGTATTATCAAATGGAGTAGGATATGTCTCAATTAGCAGTTTAGCACTCCCTTTTACTTTGTTTGAACTTACAAAAAGTTCACTACCATTTCCAAAAGGTTGTTTAGGTGCATCCCACCAATATAGATAGTCATCTTCCTAGAAGCTATACCATGCCAATTATATGCCATATCCAAACTTTTTTTTTACAGAAAAGATCGTAGTTTAGAAATAAAACAAGGGATTGCAGATAGTGTATTCAAACTCCAGATCCAAACTTTGACTAAACAACAGTTTGCACGAAAGTTTTCTCTCCAAAATCATAAATTTGGATATTAATTGTTTATTCGTTTGATTGGATTAATTATGGGGTTTGATGAATAGCTGGCCGTGTTCACGAGAACCCTAGCTTTAGAGCCACTTTCCTCAAATGGCAGACCAAAGTTTTTCCGTCCATGTTCTTGCCCAATTGCCATGCATGTTGCTCCGTTAATTCTTTCATGACAATGCTATCTCTATCGGCAGCATTGACATGTTAGGAAGCATAAATCCACTGTGGAAAAGGCTGGATAAAGAGCCAACTTTTCCCTCATTTTACAATTTTCTGAACTTTCACACATCAAACATGGTAGATGCTCGCTCTATAATTGGGACCCAATATTCTAATCTTCTCTTACATATTTTCTGGTATTTACAACTATCTTTACCTTTTCTTTTTTTTTTTTTTTTTTCCAAGGATTATGAGGAAAAGGGAAATAAGGGGCAATAAACAAATATATGGTTATGAAAAATCTTTCTAGGCCCTTGCAGTACTTCTTATCAACTGATCCCATAAAATTGGAACCAATAGCCTTCCAAGCACCAAGTTTTGTTTGATACCTTCATGTTATGTTACCTGTATTTGGGTGAGTGTCGGATATGTATTTGTGTCCAACACAAGTATATTCATTTTTTTAAGTGTTTTTATATATTTGGAGGATGATACCCTTTATTCATATCTAAATATGTATCGGATACAAGTATTGGATACAAATATTTTTTAAAAATGAACAGTCCAAATAACAAAACCTTCATGTATATACCCTCTGGTTTCAAAAAAGTTACAACATTTTTCTACTTAAAAAGAGAGAGAAAAATGCTCACCACTTGAACGATTTTATATTAAGAAACAAAATCTGGTTAAGTAGAGGAAGGGAAAAAAACAAACAACCAAATCTAATGTCCAAACAAAAAGGGTTGAAAAAACCTAACGAGTCTTAATGGTAACCAATGAACACACACTTTATAAAATAGTTTTATGGATGAACCAAAAGATGATGAAAATTGTCAAAAAAAGAAGCTGGATATAGTTTTTCCCTCGAAAATGAAAATGATTCTACTTTTGACACCATGAAATGAAATGGATTCTGACGTTAAAGGAATATGAGAGATTATAACAAGCAGACAAAGAATAATCTAAGAGATAAAAAACAACCGTGTTTAGTGGAGCGTACTGCTGTTACGTTGATTGGTCGCACGCATTGTCTTAACTATTTTCCCACCCTATTTTTAAGTGTAGGTTGGTAGTATGTAATGCTCATCCCAGTGGATTCCAAGATGAATCTCCATCCAACAACTAACACGCAGATAAAAATAGCAATCCCCACGAAATTACCTGGAAACCGAATATTGTATGTTTACATTGTATTTGGATGGTTTAAGTCTTCCCAAATTCAACATCTCATTCTCTGCAATGTGATCTTTTTATAGGAGGTGTAAACGAGATATTTGTATTAATAGTTTATTTGAGTTCGACTTCAAAAAAATTCGAATTCGGATCAGTTATTGTCGAACTGAGTTCGAGCAGCTCGAGTTATCGAGCGAGTCGAGTTCGAGTATCTTAATGTCCGACTCGAGTAAATCGGGGCCTAATCGAGTTTTTTTTATTTGTAATATATATTTTTAATTAGTATTGAAAAAATCACAATTCAAACTCGAACTCAAACTCGAGCTCGAGCACAAATAACAGAGTTTGAAGTCGAGTTTGGGAATCAAGCTCTTTTTTATTAGGTAAACAAGCTTAATGATAACTCTAGGAAATATAGTTATTTTGCCACCTTTTATGCATTTAAATCGGCTAAGTCCTTGAAGATTTTATTAGAATTTTATTAGTTTTAGATGTTTTTATATTTATTTTAGATATGTTTAAAATAGTTATTTAGTTGGTATTTATATGTTTTTATAGGTCCAAGGTGATCTGGAGCTTCGAGGTGCAAAACGATGAAAAAACAGTGCAAAGCAATGAACGGACAGATTCGACCTCCGGAGCTTCTTTCAAGAAAAACTTGATCTTAAAGACTTCATTTGAGAAAACTCCCTCTTGACTTTTGAAGCTGACTTCCATACCTTTCCAATAGCATAAGACTCGTCAAAATCGGACGAGGTTTGCCTAGTCAAAGCAGCTGATGAAGTACGAGAAAATGGCGAAACCAACCTGAAGCAAACAGAGGGGCTGGCACCCGAAGGCAGAAAGTCAGCGCTGCAGCGCCAGATGCGTGAACAGTAACATCAGAAAAAAAAATTCACTGATACTTACCTGTTTGCTTGTGCGCGAAGTTTCGGACTCCAGAAGGCCTTGGACACTTTAAATAGGACTTTTTTAGGCTAAAATAAGGAGGATTGGAGTTCTAAAAACCTAATTCTCTCAAGATGATAGTTGCCACCAAAAGCTCTCAAGAAGATTGGAAGATTGGTGAAGATTGAACACTCAAGAATTGACATCTCTTAGTTTTCTCTTTTCTCTTCTTTATTTTTCTTGTGTTGTTGATGATGGTGAAACTATTTGATTATTTGTGTTCATTAATTATCATGAACTAATTTTCTTTTACTAGGATTTCAATGGAACTCAACACATGGTTTGAATTTACTTTCTCTCTCTAGCTTGATTTAATGGTTTGTTGAGTTGTTTGTTCAATCTTGTTCTTAATGCTTCTAGTTGATTGGTCACCAATTAGATTGATTTGTTAACCTAAATACAACTAGACATAGGGAGTTTAGTGTTAGACATGGATTGAATGAAACATGTTTCATATTCATTTATTAAAATGAATTGATCTGCAGGTAGGGTAGAAATATACTTACTTGTCATGTGTAACCATTGTTAGAGCCTAAGCTTAATGGGTTCTTCTTTAATTCAATTATCATAGACATATAGTTAATTTGGTTAAGAAGGATTTTTTATGAGACCATCGACAAATACTTATAAATAAGATAGAACTCTAGGTTAACAACTCAGGATCATTAATCAAGTGAAGAGGTAGAGAGATTCAAGCGAAGTATTGAGGGAAGTTGTAATCCTAGGCTTTTATAATTAATTGAATTCACCCTTTTTAATTTACTTACTTTCAGTATTAGTTTCTTTTAATTTTAGTTTCTAATTACCATATTATTTAATTGTTTTGATAAGATTGAGTGTGTTAATTTTAGTATTTAGCAAAATTGATAACAATTCCTTATGGGTACAACACTCTACTTCCACTTTATTACTTGTTTGCGATACGTGCACTTGCATAGTGAAATTTGACAACACTTAAGTAGTTCGATTTTTATCTCAAATCGAGATCAAACTTTAAAAATGAAATCTGATTAAGCTATAGCCTTGTTTCAAGCCATGAATTTTGCAACGAGTTTGAACTCGAGCTTCTTACTACTTGAATTCGACTAGACTTTATCGCGACCTAAAAAATAACAAGACTCATCGCGAGACATTACTCATTAAGTGTGACATTGGGGTAACAGAGGAAAAGACGACTTAATTCCTCTTGAAATAAAATGAGGGTTTGAAAACAACCTCAAAAAAAAAATGGAGTCGCCAGCAATCTTTTTGGCTAGGTGTGATCTGCCATCTATTAAAATCGGTTTTATAAAACATTTTAAAATTAATTAAAACATTTTTAAAACCAATTTCGAAGTCTGTGCTTTTAAACCAGAGAAAACAAAGAAAAATGGGTTCGGGAGTCGGTTACGTGCGGGGAAGGATTAGCACCCCCTCAATGCCCGTATAAAACGGTACCTTATTAATGATGTCTTATCTCAAGCCTTGGTAAAAAGTCGATTTTGAAACTAGCATTTTAAAATAATTCCCATATTAAAGAAAAATAATCCCATTTTTAGTCGAAAATGATCCGAAATTTATTAACTTAAAATTTTCCTATATTCTCCGGCAAACCCGGCAAAACATAGAAATTTTTATTTATTTAGAAAATTTCCGAATCATTCTCATTTTTTGAAAGAAAGATATTCCATTGTTAATGATAATTGATGATATCCTCCCCAGCAAACCCAGCAGAGAACTAATGAATTATTTTAACTTGGGAATATCCTTATTTTTTTTTAAAAAAATGATCTTTTGGAAAACATTTTTTTTAAAAAAGGTTATGAATATGCAAATTATTACTAATGACATGGCATAAAATGACATGGCATGTGAATGAAATCAACATGACAACAAGATGACATGGCATATGAAATGGCATAAAATGGCATGGCTTGTGGATGACATAACATGAGACTACATGGCATGTGAATGAAATCAACATGACAAGCAAGATGACATGGCATATGAATGACATAAAATGACATGGCATGTGATATGGCATAAAATGACATGGCATGTGAATGAAATCTACATGGCATACATAATGACATGGGATAAAGTAATGACATAAAATGACATGGCATGTGACATGGCATAAAATGACACGGTATGTGAATGAAATCGACATAGCAAGCAAGATGAAATGGCATATGGATGGCATGGCATAAGGAATGTGACATGGCATAAGATGACATGGGGATGGCCGAATGGCATGTAATGATAACATGGCATGAATGGCATGGCATGAAAATGCACCTAAACTATAAATTACATCGCAGGATATGTTACATGGATGACATGGCACAGGTGACATGGAATAAAATGATATGGCATAATCAATGACATGGCATGTGAATGACACGACATATTGAATGACATGGCATATGGATGACATGGCATATGAATGACATGGCATAATGAATGACATGGCATGTGATGAATGGCATGGCATGTGAATGGCAAGGCATGTGAATGGCATGGCATATGGATGACATGGCATAATGAATGACATGGCATGACATGTTACATGGATGACATGACATAGGTGACATGGCATAATGAATGACATGGCGTGACATGTTACATGGATGACATGACATAGGCGACATTGCCTAAAATGACAAGGCATAATGAATGACATGGCATGTGAATGACATGACATGTGAATGACATGGCATATGAATGACATGACATATGGATGACATGGCATAATGAATGACAGGGCATGCAATGACATGGCCTAATCTAGATGTCATGATATGTGAATGGATGACATGACATAAGTGACATGGCATAAAATGACATGGCATAATGAATGACATGGCATGTGAATGACACGACATGTGAATGACATAGCGTATGAATGACATGGCATATGGATGACATGGCATAATGAATGACATGGCATAATGAATGACATGGAATATGAATGACAAGGCATATGAATGACATGGCATATGGATGAGAGGGCATAATGAATGACATGGCGTAATGAATGACATGGCATATGAATGACATGGCATGTGGATGACATGGTATATGAATGACATGGCATATGAATGACATGGAATCATCATAAAATATTCATAATCACATGCACACATCATTATTTTAAATGAATTATTCATGTGAAGAATCATATAAATAGCATATGTCGAAAAATATTACCGTGCTTCCCGGCAAACCCAGCAAAGCTTGGAAAACAATTCTTTCATAAGATATTTACATCGTTCCGAGTAAAATGAAAATCATACGTTTCGATTCGATAAATATGTGCGTTGAATAATTTCCTAACCTCTTCGGCAAACCCAGCAGAGATCGGGAACTAATTCTCGCCAAATGTTTAATAAACCGAAAAAAAACGTTCTTATGACAAGTTAAGTAAAAATATTTTTTAAAATGCAATGCATGGAAATGTATTTCTTCCTTGAAGTAAGGACATCCGTATACCTAAAAAAGGTATCCGACTACCTTAGGAAGATACTTAAATCGGATTTTCAAAAATCTAAAGACTTTAGGCTTGGATTAAAAAAATTGGAATTTTTAGGATGAAAATAGCCTCATGGCCGAACACTCTTCCTTTAAAAGGCCTTATCTTTTTAGTTTTGAAACCCAGGTTGACCACCCTTGACCCGACTTTTACAAGATCAAATTTTATGATTGAAATCACTTGGAATTAACCTAAGACAGTAGCTAATGCCCCAAATCAGCCCCCTCTTAATATCTTAACCAAAACAGAAAATTATTTCTTTCTTGATAACAGATCTGACCCTTACTGTCAGTTTTGAAAACCTATTTTTTTCCCTTCTAAAAATTTCAGAAAAATCTGAAAAGAAATTATGGTAGGCCTAGAACATGTCGACCTCCATGGAAAAAAATCAGCTTAATTTTTGGAGCATGGATACTATGATCGAATTTTACCAAAAATCAAGACAGTGAGTTAAAAACTATTTTGTCAAAATCCCTTAGGTAGTTTTGAAAACCTAATTTTTTGTCCTCCTAAAAAATTTCAAAAAAATGTGAAAAAATTATGGGAGACTTAGAACATGTCGAACTCTACAAAAAAAAAAAAAAAATCAGCTTTAATTTTTGGAGTATAAATACTATGACCGAATTTTACCCAAAATCAAGACAGTGAGTTAAAAACGGTTTTGTCAAAATCTATTTTTAGACATTTGATAGAAAAATCCAAAAATCAAAACTAAAATACTAGAGGGTCCTTAAAGGGTCTACAACCTGTGGTTAAAAATCTTTAAATTTGGACAAGGAATGCATGGTGAGAAAAATCAAAAAATCCAACTTGCACAACATTTCATTTTTCCACAAGCATGCTCAAGAGAGCTTGGCTTTGAGCCATTAGTTGGCTTAAATCAAAAATCAAGTGGGGATGAGGTGAATGCATGAACATGAAGCAACAAATAGGTGAATCTACCCTACCACAATCAACAATACAAGCAAGACCAAACAAAAATACAAGCACAAACATACTATGCCATTCGGCCAATGCTAGGAAGAATAGAAAAATTTGCTAAACCTTTGTTATTTCGTAGAAAGAAGAAGAAGAAGAAGAAATCTTTTGAAACATGTTTTGAAAATTAATTTTATTTCATGAAAGAAAATAAAATTAAAATCATAAAAGGATGACAAACCATTTGAACAAAGCATGGAGGAGAGCATGAAAGAAAATAGTTACCTTGCTTTAGCTTTCCAAATCAAAGAGTAAGAAAATACCTTCCTTTATTTTCCTCATTTCCCCCCCCTTTTTCTCTTGAGTAGCTACTGCCCTTGTGAAAAATAAGACCTCCCCCTCTTCCTCTTGTGATGGTCGGCCCCCTCTCTAAATGTTAGAGTGTGTGTGCTCCTCTTTTGTTCACCCTTGGATCATATCCCCTTATCTTTTCTCCAACAATCCAAGCCATTAGATCAAGATATTTTCATGACAATAAAAATGCTATCTTGCAATTTGATCCTGGCCATTGAAGGATGTACTCATCTTTCTACAAAGCACCTAGGCATTTGGATGGACAAGATATTTTCATGACATTAAAAATGGCATCTTGCAATTTGATAGTGACCATTGGATGAATTTAATCAATTCTCACCCTTCATTCATGAGCTGACCAGCCAAGGGCCTGGAATATCCCAGCAATTCTTCATCTTTCATATTTTTTAATTGCAAATTTGCCCTTTTCAATTTTTTCGGTAAAATTGCATTTTGGCCCCCAAACTTGATTTTATTGCAAATGGACCCTAAATCCGGTTTTTCTTTCTCCAATCCATCCAACTAAATATAATATTGAAATCTGGAGATTTTTAGAATTTTTTCATCTCGTTTTCTATTTTTCCCATAATTTTCTCTTGGATTTTTTTTTTTGTTCGTGGTACCCAAAATTCACCTTTTTCATTTAAACTCCGATTCCTAGATTTTTCTTCACCAATATCTTCCAAAAAATATAAAACTTAGATTTGGAAGTTTTCAAAAATTTTGGAGCTCGTTTGCTATTTTTCCGGAATTATGTTCTTGAATTTGGCTTAGTGCACCCGAACTTTGTCATTTATCAAATGAGCTCCGATTTTGGATTTTTCTTCACTGATCTCTTCCAAGAATTATAAAACTCAGATCTGGAAGTTTTCATAATTTTTGGAGCTCGTTTGCTATTTTTTCCGGAATTATCTTCTGGAATTTTGGCTTAGTGCACCTCAACTTTGCCATTTTTCAAATGAGCTTCGATTTTGGATTTTTCTTGACCGATCTCTTCCAAAAATTATAAAACTTAGACATGGCATAATGAATGACATGGCATAATGAATGACATGGCATGGCATAATAAATGACATGGCATGTGAATGACATGGCATATGGATGACATGGCATAATGAATAACATGGCGTAATGAATGACATAACATGTGAAGGACATGGCATATGAATGACATGGCATGTGAATGACATGGCATGTGAATTACATGGCATAATGAATGACATGGCATAATGAATGAATGACATGACATATGAATGACATGGCATGTGAATGACATGGCATATGAATGACATGGCATATGGATGACATGGCATTTGAATGACATGGCATATGGATGACACGGCATATGAATGACATGGCATATGGATGACACGGCATATGAATGACATGGCATAATGAATGACATGGCATCATCATAAAATATTCATAATCACATCATGATCACATGCAAACATCATTATTTGAAATGATTATTCATGTGAGGAATCATATAAATAGCATATGTTGGAAAATATTACAATATTTCCCGGCAAACCCGGCAAAGCTTGGAAAATAATTCTTTCATAAGATATTTACATGGTTTCGAATAAAATGAAAACCATACGTTTCGATTTGATAAACACGTGTGTTGAATAATTTCCTCACCTCCCCGGCAAACCCAGCAGAGATCGGGAACTAATTCTCACCAAATGTTTAATAAACTGAAAAATACGTTTTTATGACAAGTTAAGTAAAAACATTTTTTAAAATGCAATGCATGGAAATGTATTTCTTCCATGAATTAAGGACATACGTATACCTAATAAAGGTATCCGACTACCTTAGAAAGATACTTAAATCAGATTTTCAAAAACCTAAAGACTTTAGGCTCGGATTAAAAAAATTGGAATTTTTAGGATGAAAATGGCCTCATGGCCGAGCCCCCTTCCTTTAAAAGACCCTATCTTCCTAGTTTTGAAACCCGAGTTTACCACCCTTGACCCGACTTTTACAATATCAAATTTTATGATTGAAATGACTTGGAAATTAACCTAAGACAGTAGCTAATGCCCCAAATCAGCCCCCACTTAATATCTTAACCAAAACATAAAATTATTTCTTTCTTAAAACAGATCTTACCCTTACTGTCAGTTTTGAAAACCTATTATTTTTCCCTTCTACAAAATTTCAGAAAAATCTTAAACAATTATGGTAGGCCTAGAACATATCGACCTCCATGGGAAAAAATCAGCTTAATTTTTGGAGTATGGATACTATGAGCTAATTTTACCCAAAATCAAGACAGTGAGTTAAAAACTGTTTTGTCAAAATCTATTTTTAGACCTTTGATAGAAAAATCCAAAAATCAAAACAAAAAAAACTAGAGAGTCCTTAAAGGGTCTACAACCTGTGGTTAAAAATCTTTAAATTTGGACAAGGAATGCATGGTGAGAAAAATCAGAAAATCCAACTTGCACAACATTTCATCTTTCCACAAGCATGCTCATGAGAGCTTGGCTTTGAGCCATTAGTTGGCTTAAGTCAAAAATCAAGTGGAGATGAGATGAATGCATGAACATGAAGCAACAAATAGGTGAATCTACCCTACCACAATAAACAAGACAAGCAAGATCAAACAAAAACACAAGCACAAACATACTATGCCATTCGACTAATGCTAGGAAGAATAGAAAATTTTGTTAAACCTTTGTTATTTGGTAGAAAGAAGAAGAAATCTTTTGAAACATGTTTTGAAAAACAATTTTATTTCATGAAAGAAAATAAAATGAAAATCATAAAAGTATAACAAAATCATATGAACAAAGCATAGATGAGAGCATGAAAGAAAATAGCTACCTTGCTTTAGCTTTCCAAATCAAAGAGTAAGAAAATACCTTCCTTTTTTTCCTCCTTTTTTATCCCCTTTTTTCTCTTGAATTGCTACTGCCCTTGTGAAAAATCAGACCTCCCCCCCCCCTTCCTCTTGTGATTGTCGACCCCCTCTCTAAATGTTAGAGTGTGTGTGCTCCTCTTTTGTTCACCCTTGGATCATATCCCCTTATCTTTTCTCCAACAATCCAACCTATTTGATCAAGATATTTTCATGACAATAAAAGTGCTATCTTGCAATTTGATCTTGGCCATTGAAGGATGTACTCATCTTTCTACAAAGCACCTAGGCCATTGGATAGACAAGATATTTTCATCACATTAAAAATGGCATCTTGCAATTTGATAGTGACCATTGGATGAATTTAATCAAATCTCACCCTTCATTCATAAGCTGACCAGCCAAGGGCCTGGAATATTCCAGCAATTCCTTCATCTTTCATATTTTTTTAATTGCAAATTGGCCCTTTTCGGTTCTTCGGTAAAATTGCATTTTGGCCCCCAAACTTGATTTTATTGCAAACGGACCCCAAATTCGGTTTTTCTTTCACCAATCCATCCAAATAAATATAATATTGAGATTTGGATATTTTCAGAATTTTTCGATCTCGTTTCCTATTTTTCCCGAATTTTTCTCTTGGATTTTCCGATTAGTGGCACCCAAAATTCACATTTTTCATTTATACTCCAATTTCGGATTTTTCTTCTCCAATCTCTTCCAAAAAATATAAAACTCAGAAATGGAAGTTTTCAGAATTTTTGGAGTGCGTTTGCTATTTTCCCGGAATTATCTTCTTGAATTTCGACTTAGTGCACCCGAACTTTGTCATTTTTCAAATGAGCTCCGATTTCGGATTTTTCTTCACCGATCTCTTCCAAAAATTATAAAACTCAGCTCTGGAAGTTTTCATAATTTTTGGAGCTCGTTTGCTATTTTTTCCGAAATTATCTTCTGGAATTTCGGCTTAGTGCACCTGAACTTTGCCATTTTTCAAATTAGCTCCGATTTCGGATTTTTCTTCTTTGATCTCTTCCAAAAATTATAAAAATTAGATTTGGAAGTTTTCATAATTTTTAGAGCTTGTTTGCTATATTTCCCGAAATTTTCTTTGGGATTTTCCAAAATTGCCCTCCAACCTCCGAAACCTCGATTTTACTGAAAACGGGTCCGATTTTTGGATTTTCTTTTGCCTCTTCCTTTGTCTTATATTGAATTTGAGTTGGTCCGAAAACGCCCAAATTTTACGATCAAATTTCCCTCTGATTTTGTTTTTCCCTCTTCAAACTCAGGAATTTTCTCGTTTTTCAGTTTTTCCTCCAATCGCCTCTTCCTTTGGATTCATTTCAAACTGGGCCTTGGACTATCCTTGTTTACTCATTCTTTATCAACTCGGGGCTTCAATTTCACCGAATTGGATCATCTTTGCAGTTTTCCCCTAATTTGCAAAATTCACCATTTTTGCCCGAAACCCTAATTTTCGGTTTTCCTTCCAAATTGACTCTTCCTTTGGTTCTGCTTCCAATTGGCCCTTCCAGTACTCGTAGTCATTAATTATATTCCATTTTGAACCTCCAATTTCTACCAATTTGATCGTTTAAGCACTTTTCCCCAAATTTACTGAATTAGGGCTTCCCTTACACTGAAATTTCTGCAATCCCTCTTCCGAACTCCATATCTTTCGTTGCAGACCTCGGATTATCAAAATTCTTTCATCATTGTTCAGTTCAACTTCAAATCTTGATTTTGTCTGAGGGTTGACTTTTTCAGTTGTTGACTTTTTTTGGATTGACTTTTAATGCTGAACTCCGAATCACAAGTCTTGGAGGACTATCTGCAAGATGAGAAGAGATTTTCTGTATTCTAAAAAAGTACAAAGAAGAATTTACTTGGTTTAGAGCATCCGGACAAAATTAGGTGTCTATAGACTTAATTACACTCAATCTAGTGGAAACGTCGCCAATGAGAGATTTTTATTTTTATTTTTGCTATGATTGAAATTGAGTGTTTATAATGTTTATAAATCTAGAGCAAATGAAAATTTGACAAAACCTGTATCACTCCAAATATGTGATGCCTTAAATTTGCTAGGATTCTCCTTTTCAGGCCGGTAAGGAAGGCATATGTTTGCTTGCAAAGTGACTACAAAACTAAGGAGGGCAGTGCGTATAGTGGGCCTCTAGACATGATTAAGATTGTGTAAGTTTTTTAGGTTCCTTTGTTGCGGCCCATTACGTTGGCCTTAAATCATTGTCTCCAAATCCAGGCTTATATTCAAAGCCAATCACACCCACTTCAAGAATTCAGGTTTAATTAATGGGTCTTCTCAAAAAATTAAATCACCCACCTTATGCTAATTGAACCTAAATGTCAAAGTTCGATGAAAACAGGTATTTTTAGGTGAAGTAGAACAAGGAAACAGAAAAAGAAAGAAAGGGTGGTGTTTGTAGCGCGCGATTATTTTGGTGTGCGATAATGCTTCATTATCTTATATAAATATATAAAAATCAAAATGTTTTGATAAATAAAGAAAAAATTCTATTTGGATGGTCTATAATTTTGACATGTGAACAGTCTTAAAAAATTATCATGTATTCTTTAATAAATGCAATTTATTTTATTTAATTTATTTTTAATTAAAAAAATTCAAAAAACATATTAAATTGATTACATTTAGTTTTTATTATTATTTACTTTAAATACCTTTTAATTAAAATCATATTAAAGGTAATAAAATTTTAATTATTATCATTAATATAAAATAATTTTATGTCATTTTTTTTTTCAATTTTAAATATTCAACTTTTGAATTACATTTATGTAAAAAAATTGACTTTCCAAATTTTTTTAAACTATAACTTATTTATTGGTTCCACCTTTTAACTATGTAAATACATTTATTATATATATATATATATTGATTTTAAAATGGTTGATACGTTTAATATATATATATATATATATATATAAAGATTTTAAAATAATTGATTGATAATAAAATTAATTAAAATTAAATTTAATATGTCAAATCAAATGGATTACATTTATAATCTAATTTATTGACACGTGTCCTTTAATTAATATATTTTATTATATATTTAACTAAAAAATAACTTTTTGACTAAATTAATTACAATCATCGTCTTATGAATAATCAATATTCTTACCTTCAACAAATAAGTTATTATTCAAATTACCTTAAATCACTTTAAATTAAATTTTTAATTAGATTAATTAAGTAAAAAAAAATTCTTCCTGGTTTCTCTTCTTTCTACTTTCAATTTTGGTTGTAAAAAAAAGTGCATTTAATTAAAAAATCATTTATGGATTTTTTTTTCTTCTTTTAATTAGTTGTAAAAAAAGCGCATTTAATTAGGAAATCATTTATGGATTTATCAACCGAAGTAAATATATAAACCATATAAGGATATGATTTGAAAGCACTGAACCATAATTTTAGTATTTAATTAGGAAATAATTTATATATTTATCAACCTAAATAAAATATATAAATCATATAAATATAATACTAAGAATTTAAACACAAAATAAAAAGCCTAATTAATTGCAAACATATATGCATGTATTTAATCTCAATAAGAACTTCTCAAAATGTGAAAGTTTAGACTTTCCAAAATAAAAACATGTTACATAAATTATTAATAACTCATTATAATAACTTATTTACTGGTTCCACCTTTTAAGTTATGTAAATATATTTATTATAAATATATATATTGATTTTAAAATGATTTATACGGTTAGTATATATATATATATATATATATATATATATATATATATATATAAAGATTTTAAAATAATTTTTGATAATCAAATCAATTAAAATTAAATTTGGTATGTTAACTCAAATGGATTTCATTAACATTATCTTATATCTTATACAAAGCCAAAACTTTTAATAAAAAAGTTAATTGTCTTATGTTTATGTTTATAGCCTAATGTTTTGACATGTGTCCTTTAATTAATATATTTTATTATATATTTAACTAAAAAAAAAACTTTTTGATTAAATTAATTACAATTTTTGTCTTATGAATAATCAATATTCTTGCCTTCAATAAATAAGTTACTATCCAAATAACCTTAAATAAATTAAATTTTTAATTAGATTAATTAAGTAAGATTTTTTTTTTCTTTCTGGTTTCTCTTCTTTCTACTTTCAATTTTGGTCATAAAAAAACGCATTTAATTAAGAAATCATTTATGGATTTTCTTTTTTTTGCTCCTTTCAATTGGTTGTAAAAAAAGCACATTTAATTAGAAAATCATTTATGGATTTATCAACCGAAGTAAATATATAAACCATATAGGGATATGATTTGAAAGCACTAAATCATAATTTTAGTATTTAATTAGGAAATAATTTATGTATTTATCAACCTAAATAAAATGTATAAACTATATAAATATAATGTTAAGAATTTAAACACAAAATAAAAAGCTTAATTAATTGTAAACATATTTGCATGCATTTAATCTCATTAAGAACTTCTTCTAAAAATGTGAAAGCTTAGACTTTTCAACAACAAAAAAAAAAACTTGTTATTATTAATAACTCATTATAATTATTCTTTATAAATTACTCTTAATTTATATTAACCTTTCTAATTGTGATTATAAATAGAGAGAACCTAGGTATGATAAGATTGTTTGGAGTTTACTCTCAAAAAAACCTTCAAAGGTATCAATTATGATCAATGATCAGGTAAATTTTTGTGTACATAATTCTATTAATTTTTTTATTGGCGTAGTCAAGTTACACTATTCCATACAGTTTTTCAATCACTATTTACTACTAAACATACGAGGTATTAATCACCAAGATAGATGATTTTTTTTCATTTGTGTTCATATATGTTTTTTCTTTATCACATTTGGTAGTTGGTTTTATATCTTTTCTGTTCATTTTGATTTATTTATTTTGCATGTTCATACCAAGCAAGGAGCAACATTAGGAAGTGCAAATTTTGAAGTAGATCTAATTTGATTAGAGAGTGAAGGTGGTTCTTAAAAAAGAATATATATATTTTATTTATTTAGGTACGTTTGGTTGGTGTTTTTTTTATTTATTTATTTATTATGTTATCTTTATTTTTGATAAATTATTTTATTGTTTATTTTTAATTAATTATATTATGTAAATTTGTTCCTATGGTTTTATCATTTTTTTCATATATGTCAAAAATATGCATTATTGTGGTTATGCTTTATCTCTTCTTGATTCGAATATTGTGTTTATTGATATTTCTACAATTGTATAGATTCAAAACTTTGACCAATTGATATTTCTAAAAAAATTTGTCTTTATTGCTTCAGACACAACATAAAAAGATAGATTTCAGAAGTAGAATTGGACGTACATTCTTTTATTTTTGTTACGTTAAGTTATCAACAGAAGAGTGTCATCTTTTGATTCAAACACCACTCAATACTTCTTTTATAAATGACTTGCAAATAAATTAAAAAAGTTAAGAAATCAAAAACATTTGTATAATGTAAATCGAGGTGAACTAGAAAAAAATACTAAAAGAAGAGTTTCTAAGAATTTTTTTCTTTGCAACTTGAAATAAAAAAGACAAAATTTAATTTAATAAATATTTAATTTATTGGTTTTATTTTCATATGAAGCTATCGACCTTTCCTTCTTCTTGAACTTTTTGAAACATTAACTTTAAAGTAATATAATGACTTTCTAAAAAATTTACAGCTCCATTTTATTGATAATTTTTTTTTTAAATTACAAAAATAAATAAATAGAAAAAATATCAACCAAATATAATCTAATTGAACGATTTATGTTCAACTTAAATTCAAGATAGTTATTCCTAAAGAAATTTAATTTTTTATTATTTACCTATATAAATACCTTGCTATAAACCTGATATCTATTATTGATACTAATAAACTTACGTTAGTTTAAATTATTATTTTTATGGATTTAAATTATTTTACTTGTAACACCACGTTTGGTTCGCTGTAATGGAATAGAGGGGGAATAGAATAGAGAGTGAATTGAATAGAGGGGGAATGGAATAGAGTATGAATAGGTATTACATAGTTTGGTTGATTGAATGGAATAAAGGATGAATACTATTACTTTGTTTTGTTGGTTAAAATGATGTTAAGAAATAGGTAAAAAATATACACAAAAAGACTATTTTATCCTTAACATAAATAATAATATTTTTATTTAATAAAAAGCAAAATTAATTTATTAATCTCTTAAACTTATATTAAATATATTAAAATATTAAATATTTAATAATAAATAATAATATTATATATATTATATTTAAAAATAATATTTAAATTTATTTAATATTATATTTTTATATATTAAATTTAAAAAATAATATTTAAATTTATTTTATATATTTTTTAAATAAAATTTTAGTGTATTATATTTAAAATTATAAATAATAATATAAAATTATATTTTATATTTATTTTATTAAGTTTTTTTTACCAATACCTACTTTTGTTTTTCTCTCTCCTCTCATTTCTCCCCATCTCTCTCTCTCTCTCTCTCTCTCTCTCTCTCTCTCTACCGTCTCTCTCTTTTTCAAGAGAAACCAACAAATATATTAATAAAATTTATTAAACTTTTTTATTTTTTTCGAAATTATATGAAACCCAATTTTTTTTTCTTTTCATTTTCATCACTTTCCCCCTCTCTAACCTCTCTTCTCTCTCTAAAAGCTCTACCTTTTCTCTAAAAACTCATATCCTCTCTTCATTCAACCCAGAAATTCAAGAAAACCCAGAAACCATTGCCTGCCACCACCATTCGCCACCACCGACCGCCTATCGTCGCCGACCACCTACCCAGAAATGTCCCAAAATTCATCCAAACACTCCTTTTAACCTCCTCTTTCTTATTTCCTACCTCGTTTTCCCTAAAAATACCCAGAAAAGCCTAGATATATGAAAAAGCTCGTGGCAAAAATACCCCAAACCACTGTCTTCTGCCGCTCCAAAGGCCTCCAGTTTTTGATAAATTCTTCCTCCTAGTATTCTTTTCCTACTCCTTAAATTTGGAGCACCGAACCCCCTATAAATAGCCTTACCCAAAAACCCATGAGAGAGAAACTTTCTCTCTCTCATTTTCTGATTTTTGATGTTATTTTTTGTTTCTCCGTGACTTTTTTTGTACAATGATGTGTGGTTGTCGGACAAGTCGCCGAAAAATAGGTTTCAAAGGTTTGGAATTTGAGAAATTATCAAAGGGTATTTTGGGAAATAATTTGTTTAGGCTATTATGGTTGACCACTTAATAGCCATTTTAAGGGGGTATCACCGAATGGCTATTCGGTGAATTTACCGAATATAGCCAGAATGGTATTCCATGGAATACCCAATTTTTTGAACCAAACGGTTGAATAAGGGTGGGAGGCTGAATAGGGGTGTATTCGGTTGGTTATTACAGCCAACCAAACATGCTGTTAAAGTTTACTTTTCATATTTTCTACCTTAAACAAGAAATTAACATTATATGTCACATAATCAAATTTCCTTTTTCTTTTAGTTAAACACATAATCAAGTTTCATAATTTTGAAATGAGTAATTTCATTTTGGACTTTTTTTACTTTTAAAGTATTTGTATCATTTATATCATTTGAATTAAGAATATTCATTTAAATCCACTTAGACATACCTTAAACATTTATAAAATCTTTTACATTTTATTTCACATTAGATCATATATAATTATAAATAAAACACATTATAATTATATATGATCTTAAAAATATTTTTTATAATCACAGCATATAATTTTAAAAGATGTGTTCTCCATACGTCTCACGGGTTTAAAACTAGTTTAGTATAAATACTAAATAGTCGTTAAGTATTGAGGCTTTAAATATGAAGTATTGATAACATGATACAAAGGAATAGATAGGTGGTATAAGGAATCTTTTAGTTCTAACTAGTCGATAAGCTATCAAGATTATCCTTGGGTGAATTTTTTTTTTATAATAATCTTATTACTCTTGATTTGGAAATGGAATCACCTTCTTTGATTAATAATTATTAATTTTTAAGAATTAAAGATCAATGTGTTTGGTATTATTGAAAATCAACTAATATTTTATTTGAAAATATCAAAATAACCATATTAGTTATACAAATTAATAATTTTAATGTTGTTTAAATATAACAATTTGTAAAATATTAGTAATATTTTATTTATTGATAGGTAAACTAACTTTATATTATAAACTAGTTTGTGACTCGTGCGATGCACGAATTTTTATTTATTTAAATATATATAGATACACATGAATAAATATTATTTGTAACATTATATTTAAACCTTCAAAATTTATATATCAAACTGATATGTTATAAGAAAATTAAAATTTTTGAAAAAAAATGTCAAATTCCAAATATATATTAAACAATATTATTTAGAAATAAAAAAAATGATAAAATAAATAAAAAAATTTATTAAGTAAAATTAAATTCTGTAATTTTTACTACTTTTATCTATAGTGATATTCGTGCTTGCATAAAATCTAAGGAAGACGATGTTAAAGAATCCAACTTATCCATGATTGTTGGGGATGAGCAATGTGAATTGGATGTTTCTATTGTAAATAATGTTTATGCGTACTCACAGATGTTAGGGACTTCAAGCCATCTAATGTTCCTAACGCTATTAATGTTGATGATATTCATGCATGCATAGAACCTAAAAAAGCCGGTGTTGAAGAACCCATGTCGTTAATGATCTATGGGGATGAGTAATGTCAAGCTGTTGTATTTAGTTTGGACGATTATCAAGTAGTTCTAAAAAATAGAGGACAGAACAACACAAAAACAACAACGGTAACAACAGCACACACGAAAAACAACGATTGAAACCACAAAGTAACCAAGAAACAGGGCAAGCACAAACACAATTCTCAAAAAAAAAAAAAAAATTTACATTATTTATAGTTCAATTGGATAGATTTTTAAATTTAAGATCAACGTTTTTATATTTCTGTCATTCATATATTTAATAAGTGAATAGATAAGAATTGTAAGAATTATTTTTTAATAAATCTTAATAGATTTGATGATTTTTGAAATTTAAGATAAATATTTTGATAATTTACAACTTTATTAAGACATGGAATACTTTACAATAAATAATTCTATTCGGATAGATTTGATTTTTAAAATGGGATAATTTTGGTTTTAAACAAATTCTATTAGGATAGATTTAATATATAAAAAATTGGGATAAATTTGGTTTAATCTATTTGGTTTAAAAATTTTCAATTGCTTTCAAATGACTTGCTTATGTGTCATATAAACAGGCTATCCACATAGGCATATTAGAGGTGCTAATAGGCCGGGCCGGGTTCGGGCTGGGCTTAGGTATGGTACCAACATCATATATATCTATCCAAACCCGGCTCGACCCAAAATATGGATCTCAAATTCTGCCCAAGCCCGCCCATATTTATAAATGGGTAGTCCAATCCCGTTTAGGCCCGCCCATATTTTTTTCTAAAAACCTTTAAACAAATATTTTTTTATTATTTAGTTTTAGTAATTTTATTTCCTTTTTTGGTTTTAAAACATGGATAACTTAGCATTTTTTTAAATGTTTACACTATAATATTATATATTAATTTTTTATATGATATAAATTACATAATATATATATATAAATATAAATTTAATATATTATATAAATGAAAAATGAGCGGACCGGGCTGGGCTCGGGCCTTAATAGTTCGAGCCAAGGCCCGACCCATTTTCTAAACATGCCTTATTTTTTTGCCCAAACCCATATTTCGAGCTTAATATTTTTATCCAAACCCTCCAAAATATGTGCGGGCCTTTGGGTTTGGTGGGTAGCCCGACCCTTGAGCAGGTCTAAGGCGTACATGTCAGCAGATTTTATACAGTCAGCATGTACCTTGTTTTATTATATATATTTATGATTTCTTAAAAAAATATTTGATTTAAAAAATAAAACTAAATCTATTAAAATTGTAATAAAAGAAAAAATATATATTATATTATATATAATATTAAAAAAGTTAATAGAAAGCATGCAATTTATTTTTGAATTTGGTACAAATGATATTATTTTGGAAAGGTAAAACCATACAATATGAAATAATTACAATTTTGAAAAATAAATAAATTTTTAATTCACGCATTAATTGAGTAATATTCACTACAATTAATTTGACATATTACTTTACTTCTATTGATACCTAAAATAATCCATAACTGCCAGAGAGTTTAACCCATAAATATAAGTAAAAAAATTGATCCAATAAGAAATAATAGATGTGTATTGGGCTAATAATTGAATTAATTAGTAATTTACGAATTAATTAAAGTCCAAAACCGATAAGGTCCAAAGTCTTTGGAGTATCATTAGCCCAAGTATGATTAAAATCAATTAGGCTGAAATTGGGTCAAGGAGTAACTAAAAGAATATAAGTAGGGTTATTGATATCGTATCAGTATTGGTGGTACCGATCAGTACATACCAGTTTAAAAAAAAATCAATATTATACCAGCATTTTTTGGACAATACAACATCATGAGTGTGCTATCATAGTTACAACATCTTTTCTTATTAGATGGGTTGCTATCTATTTTTAACAAAAAAGAAGCAAGTGCAAATGAAATAGGCTGCTTTATATTCTGAACAAAATGTGGTAAGTTAACATGATCAAACTCCAAAATAACAAAAAGTGATGAGAAAGCTATTTGTTTGATCAATCATTTCTTCGTGTTGCAGATCTGCAAAATCATTGATGCAGTTAATGCTAAGAATATGGTTATTTTAAAAAACACAATTTAAAATGGAATGAAATAACTTTAAATAATAGTTATTAGTTCAGTATGTTGAGATGCTTACCCAAGTTTAGTTTCTTGGCGAGAGATTCTTCGAGGAAAATATTTTGTAGAATATGAGTTTGTGCTGGTGATGATGATTGTTATTCTACCTCGATTGGTTGTTCTCCAACAGATTTTGATGGTGTTTTCTATTTGAAAAGTGGATGTTATGGCAAGCAGATTGGTAGGAGTTTCTTTTTCATCAAGGTTGCCAGATAAGTTGACTCTAAAAGCAATGTCCCCTGTTTCACGTGATTTTGTTCTTATGTTCACACGGAAAAGAGTTTTCTGATTGATTAGTTTTTTCTTGATAGCTTCAGGCAGGATATATTTGTCTAGTTGACCAGTTAAAGCAACTCTTGTGACAGTTACACCAATTAATTTCTCTGCTACATCATCAAAAGCCACAAATGTAGCACTACTAGTCTCATCTTTAATAGTCATGACCAGTTTGAAACTTCAATTAAAATATAAATAGAATATGTATTGATGTATTAATTTTTGAACAAAAAATCTTAAAAAAAAGTAACATTTTAATAAAGATGTTAGGGAAAAGGTGGATTTCGCCATGTTTTGGATATGGGCACCAAAAACTGTCTTCAATTTGCACCAAGCTTTTGAGAAAAATCTTACATGTCATATAGTGTCAGCCTTGTGTACAATCAATATCTTTGATTTATGCAATTCATGTATAATCAATATTCTAAACAAAAGAACATATTAAGATAATAAGTATAAAGAATAAGAATGTAAAAAAAAAAAAAATTATGTAATGAATTGATTGAATATTCACAGGTGCCTTTTTATGGTCAATTTCCAAAATCGTTGGACAGTAACATGGTTTAGATTTTCCTGTTTAGCTTGTGGCAATTGTGGTCGTTGATGGACTTTGAAGCAATTGTAATGGTTCATTTTGTTGTTGAAACTTGTAAAATATTTTATATTAAATTAAATATAGCTACTATTTTTTATGAATCTCAGCAAAAATGAGGATATCAAGATCAAGATAGAGTTTGGATGCTGAGCATGTAGCAACAGATGTTTTGTCTATAAAAGATATAGAAAATTTAGAATATTGAGTCTGAGTATAAGATAATCAAAGTTAGTTAGGTGATTTTGATGGATTAAGAACATTGGTTAAAATTATATTAGAATTCAATAACAATTGTAGAGTGAAAGAAAGAGTATTCATACGATTATATTTTAAAAAAATGACAACAGCTAAAATGAGGATGGGGTTTGTTTGGAGTCCAACCAATTCATCATCAATAGAAAGTACATAATCACCACCACAAAATTATATTTAGGGGTTTCACCTCTACAAAGAATAAAATATAAAGACAGCAGTCATAGATTTTTGGATATTATTCATTTTTTTTTTGCTGAGATGTTTCTTAAATGTAATATAATTGATAAATTCATTTGAATTTTATTATAGTTGGTGTAAGTATTCTACGTGAATCTAACCTGATATTTTGTCATTGAAGATTTCGTTTTGGCACTTGTTTTGGGTTACTTCCTTCATATTGAAATTATAAGACCAATAACATCTAGCAGGAGCTAGAATGAGATAATAAGAAAAGTATATTAACTACTTGTTTAAAAATAAACAAAATAGGGATGAAAAGTTAAGTAAAAGAGTTACCTGTCAGAACATCGTTGTTTTTGCATCTAGGTGAAAGGTTTTCAAACTCAATAAACTAGAAAAAATGTTTAGGGATTGAATTTCCTAGTAATTCAGTCTGAATTCTTTTGTTCTTGTTGTCATTGTAAGAGTGTAGGGTGTTGATATGGTATTGTAAGTAGGCTTTGGTTTGGTAACTTTAAAAGTGGATATTATGTAAAGATTGCCTTCTTCAATCTTTGAATCAAATGGGTTTCTTGGCTTTTTGATATAGTTGCTTGAATTGCATCATCCTTTTTACAATAAGAAATAAAGAGTAAGTATTCATTTTAGTTTGTTAAAGAAATGTATTAATTTTTTTATGTATTATTGAGTAAAAAAAAAAAGTTTGGATGGTAATGTAACAAACATTTCCATCAATAAGCAAGAAGTCAAGACTGAGTACTTAATTATTCTTTGATCTGTAATTGATTCTGTGCCATTTCCGTGTCACACAAACTCTACTATCACCAGGTTGTTTTCCTTTTTCCAACTGAGAAAGTGGTTGATAAGTCATTGCTGCTGTCATTGAATTCCTGTATTCAATATATGATGTATTATGTTTAGAATTAGTTAAAGTTATAGATACAATCTTAAAAGAAATATGTTTTAATATCAGTACAACAATAATAGTTTAACTCAATACTCAAGAAAAGATGTTACGAATATACATTCAGAGAGCTATACAAAAAGTGAGAATGAATTAATAACAACAAAAAGAATAAAGTTTATAACAAGCATCAATAACTGTTTTTCACTTCTGTTTGTTTGAATTTCATGGATGTTGTTTCTGTGAACAGATGGAAGCATATATTTTTCAAATATACTAAAATTATGTATAAATATAGTTTATTAACTAAAAATAGATATCTATTAGTTAAATTTTACATTTTTTGAAGCAAAGTTAGACTATCCACGTCTTTATATTTTTTATTTTTTTTCTTTTTGCTGAAAGAGAAAGAAAGAAAGAAAGAAAGAAAGAAAGAAAGGGAGAGAGAGAGAAAGAGATAAAAAGAAAAAGAAAAAGGAAAAGAAAAAGAAAAAGAAAGAAAGAAAGAAAGAAAGAGAAAAAAAATAAAAATTTGTGTGTTCGTGTTATTTTTTGTGCTTAAAGTATTATAAATTTATATAAATTTTTACATGTTAATACTTCATTTTATGTATATTTTTAAACGTTCATGTACCCTTATTGTGTTTATGTTATTTTTCATGTTGTGTTTTAATTATTTTTTCTATGTTGTGTTCGTGACGTGTTCGTGTTCGTTTTATATTTTTTGTTTTCGTTTTCGTTTTTGTTTTTCAAAATATTATAAATTTATATAAATTTTTATACGTTAGTAATTCGTTTTTTGTTTATTTTTACACGTTCGTATATTTACGTCGTGTTAATGTTATTTTTCGTGTTGTGTTTTAATTATTTTTTCAATTTTGTGTTCATGTCGTGTTTTAGTTAATCTCATATTTTACATTGTTTGTCATTGTGGTTCAATTTAGAGAAAAATTTGTGAGTTCGTGTCGTGCCTCATTTATGACATATTTTGCATAATTTATCATAGTGATTCAATTTAATGAAAAGATTGTGTTCGTGACGTATTCATATTAATTTTTTTTTTCAAAGTATTATAAATTTATATAATTTTTTACACGTTAATAATTAGTTTTACACGTTAATAAATCATATAAACTATTATAAATTTATAAAAAATTTACACGTTAATAATTCATTTTATGTATATTTTTACACGTTCATGTATTTGTGTCGTGTTCATGTTCATGTTATTTTTCGTGTTGTGTTTTAATTATTTTTAGTGTTGTGTTCGTGTCATGTTTCAATTCATGACATATTTTACATAATTTATCATAGTTATTCAATTTAGAGAAAAATTTGTGTGTTCGTATTTGTGTTATTTTTTGTGTTTAAAGTATTAAAATTTATATAAAGTTTTACACGTTAATAATTTATATAAAGTATTATAAATTTATATAAATTTTTACACATTCATGTATTTCTGTCGTATTCATGTTATTTTTCGTGTTGTGTTTTAATTATTTTTTTATGTTGTGTTCATGTCATGTCTCAATCATCTCATATTTTAAATAGCTTGTTATTGTGATTTAATTTAGAGAAAAATTTGTGTGTTCGTGTTGTATCTCAATTCATGACATATTTCGCATAATTTGTCAGAGTGGTTCAATTTAAAGAAAATTTTGTGTTCTGATAACGTGTTCGTGTTTTTTTTTATAAATATTATAAATTTATATAATTTTTTTCACGTTAATAATTAATTTTATACATTATTAATTTATGTGTTCATAACATTGTTGTTATTATTATTACAAAAATAGAAAATAAATCGTTTCACCCGCAGCATAGCACGTGTCTTTTTTCTAGTTATATTTAATTGTAAATGTTTATGTGTGAGAAATATAACCATGCACAAATTATATAAAGTAAAAATACATAAACAGTTGAGGTAAACATTTAAAGATATCTTCGTAAACTATATTTTTTGTATGTTTCTTCTCAAGATTTTCAACACCATGAATCAATATCTTTAACCCTTTTCTACTTGTTGCTCTGGAAATAGCTACATATAATTTACCATGGTTGAACACTAGCTTAGGCAAGAAAATACCAATAGTATGAAGTATTTGTCCTTAACTTTTAATGAATGTCATAGTCTAACACAATCTAATAGGAAATTGTTTCCTATTGAACACAAAAGGCCATTTTCTAACTTTAGCTATCATGTTTATCCTAAGAATGAATACTTTCACCTATATTGTTTCCCGTAATAATTACAGCCTCTATCATATATGTAGCTAATTGTGTTATTATCAATCTTGTATCATTACATAATCCCATTATTTGATTTATATTTTTTAATAGCATAATCACAGCTCCAACTTTTAATTGAAGTCTATGATTTGGAACTTCATTGAAAGTTAAAGAATTTAGAAATTCAAGAAGACACAAAAGCTCTTGATCAGTGATAACAAATGAGGAGTTTGAAACGCTGTTACAACTAAAATAAGTTTTAACCTATCCTAGAATTATATAAAGTATATAGTCATTGATTGAATCAATTGTTTCCTTGAACGAAGTGACTATAGCTCTTTGCTGTAAATAGCTTGTTTCAAATATAGTTTTGGAGAAAATTTGTGTAAACAGTCTTGCAAATTGTTTGAACCGAATAATTCCTGGATTGAGTAGTAGATCATCATGAATTCTTATTATCATCTATTCATCTTCAGGATCAACAGACAATGATTCAAAGTAGCCATCTTCTATATTGAGAATCCATTTAGCAAATTCAGTGATTGCAAGCTTTTCATTTTCATCAATAGAATTGTTCAGAAGCCTCATGTTTGTTTTTAGCAAGAAAATCTTGCAATATTTTCAAATAGTTGATACATATATGGAGGCATCAATTATATCTTGCTTAGATCCATATGGAATAACATGCAAAATTTGATGAAAGTCACCTCCCAAAAGTAGTGTTTTCCCACCAAATATTTTATTTTTATCATTAGATTGATCAACACATGATGCCTTGCAAGCTTCTGTCCAATGCTTCAAGATAATTTCTGTGTATCATTGGTGCTTCATCGCACACAATGAGAGCAGTTCTTTGAAGAGTCTTGCTAACTGAATCCCTTTTTTAATTTCACATGTCGAAAGTTCATCAACATCAAGTGGGATTTTGAATCGAGAGTGAGTAGTCCTTCCTCCTGGCAATAGCAAAGAAGCTATGTCGGATGAAGGAAAAACTAATATTATATGACCTCATGATTTGATTGCTGAAATGATTGTTTTCCATAAAAATGTCTTCATTATATCACCATGTCCATACACAAAGAAAACTCTGTCATCATTCACAACAGATTTCAGCACATTTTCATAGGCAACTTTCTTTTATGCATTAAGTTGTCTTAGTAGGTTTTCATGTTCTTATTGAAGATCATTTGTGTTGTAGTCCAATTCCTCCAACAATAATTTTTTGATAGAAGAATGCTCGACGTTAAGAGCTGGTGTTGGAAGATTAAACTTTGTTATTATTGTGGAGTTTGCATTAAAGAGCAGCTCTAAAGTATTGAGAGTGTATTTTTTTGATTTGTTGTTCTGACATGACATAATTTTGGAAATGATACACCTTTTGTAGCAGGTATTGAATATCTTCTGACATGGTTTTCAATGTTTGTCCCATAAAGTCATGACATCTACAACTTGGCAAAAAATGACGATTGTTGTGAAGAGTTTTCTTTGTTGATACCTAATAACCCATTGATATGCTTGGATCAATGCATCGTCCCATTCTTTGTCATTGTCTAATAAACCAAGTGCATTGCACGCTTCTTGGAATGTTGGATATAAAATCTTATCAAATGTTTTGATTTCTTCATAACTTCATGGGCCTCTAACAACATTGAGTAGCATACGTAAAAAAATATAGCTCGCTTGAAATTTAATGTACATAATTAATCCTACCAATGCATTTTCTTTGTTTCATTTCCTTCCACTCATGTTCAGTGTTGTTCTACCACCCACTTTTGTGGAAATTCTATATAGGTTCGTGATCTTGCACTTTCAAATTGAGTATTGGCATGCATCTAATGTGTAAACTGAGTTTTTTCAATATTGGGTCTTTGAAGAATTCGGGGCAAAGATTCATCATCTCCAAAAGAAATTTTTTGCTGATTTGGGAGGTGTATGCACAATCTTTCAACTGCAAAATCTTTACAATGAATTTCAAATGCAAAGTGATGCACCCAAAAGAGTGTATCTTATTTAACCTTGCACTAAAAAGATAAATTGTAAGTATAGTAGTTAGCAAGGGTCGAGTCCTCAGGTATTGGGTTTTAGTTTATAAGTTAATGGTTTAAAACTTAAATTCAAGAACAATAAAAGAAAAGGGGTTTTTGAAGCCAGATTTAAACTAAAGTAAATAATAAGAATAAGATGCAAGGCGGTATAACCATCCAATAAAAATATATATACTAAATTAGGCGGTATAACCAGCCAATAAAAATATATATACTAAATTAGGCGGTATAACCAGCCAATAAAAATAAAACAAAGTTAATATACAAATTAGGCGGTATAACCAGCCAATAAAAATAAATATACTTTTAAAAATAAGCAAACTAGAAAAGTAAGAAAACAAGTAAGTAAGAAGAATCAAATATGAAAAATATGATTAAGGTTTCATTCTCCACCACTAGACATCATTAAGAATCAATTTCAGATCTATCAATATTAACCAACTATCAAAGTTAACAACCGTAGATAACAACAAGCTCTGTTATCCCAATCTTTCCTTAGTTTGTCGTTAAATAAAACAAGCTCTCTATTTAATCTCTAACCATTAAACAACCTAGAATAAGCTCTCTAAATTCAATTTAATGGCAGCTTTATGATGAGAAAGATAGGTTGATCTAAGCAACAAACACATAAGCTCGGATTGTTCAACTTAGGTTATGTTCCACTTTGCAATTATTGAAAACTTGACCATAATCATTAATCACAAATTGCCACTTATGAATAGGAAATCAAGACAATTACACGGATCAAGACTCCTAGACTAGCAATAGATAATTATCAAGATCTATCTAGTTGTACACCTAAATAAATCAAGACAACATCATGAACAATTCTTGTAGAAGAACATAAGCAACTTTGATAGAAAATTAATGATAGATAGAATCTGAAAATCAATCACAAAACATGTCTAGGGCTTTGAAATCACCCTTAACCAAATAGAAGTTTAGCCTAGCATAGGCATTGTAAACATAAACATAAAATTAAAGAAAATCTAAGAACAAAATAAAAGAAAGAAAGAAGAAGAGGAAGAATATTAATTATCCAACCTCTTGCTCTCTCTAAAGAAAAAGAAAACTAGAGAAAAGAAAGAAAACTAGAGAAAAGAAAGAAGAAGAAAACTTAGAGAATTTTATTAAAATGGCTAATATCCTACCTATGTACAATATGATCCTCTACAATCATCCAAGGCCCTCTATTTATACATATTTTGGAAGGCTAAATGACAAGAGACAAGCTTTACAAATTTCAAAGGTAGGTATAATAGGTGGGTGAATTTTTCTAACAATTTTCGTCATATTGTATGACAATTTTGATCAGCCAACTTGATGGTCGATTTCGTCAATGTTGGAGGCCTGATCTGATCACATGGTCTTCTAGAAAAAGGTTCCCCTATCAGTTACGGATCCATAGCCGTTGGAATCAGCTCATTTGCTGATGTGGATAAGCAGATATGGGCAAAATACGAAAACATGTCAGCACAGACGTCATTGCACATCAGCCAACTTGATGGTCGATTTCGTCAATATTAGAGGCCTGATCTGATCATATGGTCTTCTAGACAAAGGTTCCCGTATCAGTTACGGATCCATAGCCATTGGAATCAGCTCATTTGCTGATGTGGATAAGCAGATATGGGCAAAATACGAAAACAGGTCAGCACAGACGTCATTGCACATCAGCCAACTTGATGGTCGATTTCGCTAGGGAAAACGACTCCGTTTCAAGAAGTATAAAACATGAAAAAGATAGATATGCCTCTTAGCTTTGCACGGTTACAAATTTCAGCCTTATTGCTTCAGTGAAACTCCAGATATAGCTGATATGGCAAAATGTGTCGGAACTGGAACTGAACTGGATTTGCCCTTAATTCTAGTAATCTGAAATCACTCAAAGAAACTTGTGAAAAACACCAAATTACATAAAAATATAAAAGATCATAAACACAATTAGACTAAACAATAATAACTCGTATTTGACACAAAACAATAATAAAACATAACTAAAAACTATATAATTATACGAGTTATCACACCCCCACACTTAGATTGTTGCTAGTCCCTAGCAACGACTCAATAAAAATAAAATAAGAAAATCTAATCTAATCCACTTTCGTAGGAAATCACGGTGGCACTTAGCATGTGACACAAGCCTTTAAACCCCTAGGTGTCCCTAGTGGACGAGTTTAGTCTCGTGAGGGTTTACTAGAACGATACCCACAAACATTGAAAAATTAAAATATAAATAAACTTCATATAAATAAACTACATATACTAAAAATATTTACTCCTAATCCTTTCAATACAAATTAGAGACAATATTTGAACAAGTCTTATAAACTAATCAATAGCTTAAAAAATTTCACAAAAAATCATGCTTGAATGTAAATTGTTTGAGTTAAGCCAATTTTAGCATAACATATCTCAATCAAAATAATGCATGTTCAAATTTAATCTCAACTTCTCACATGGGATACTCTCTTGATTTTCACTCTTTAAAGTAGTGGTAAAGTGTTTACACTCAATCAATCTCATGAAAACACTTCTACCATATGCTTGCTTGTCCACCTATTCTCCACTAAAAGATCATGCAACTTCATAAATCAAGAGGTCTTTAATCAAGGTTGTAATGGGGCCAAGGGGTTTGTAATGTGGTTGAAGAACAAAAGGATAAAGATATCACAAAGGTTCCAAAGAGTTCATAAAGTTTAGAGACATAAAAAGATTATACAAAGAAACTTCTCAAAACTCTTTACAAGTACATAGTCACCTAGGCCGGATATTCATGTTGGGCCTTTTCTTCATTCTAAACAACTTTGTAACATCTTTTTCTTTTTCCACAAATTCAAGAGATGATTCATTTTTTTTTTATATAGGAATGTATTTGCCAGTATTCCATTTCTTTTTCTCTTGACTTTTCTTTTCTTTCCCCCCCACACTTATTTCTTGTTTCTAACCAAAAAATACCCCTTGTCTTTGCAACTTGTCTCAAATCATGCTAATTCATCTTTGGAACAAAGGTAAAGATATAAGTATATTTAGGTTAGGGACAAGTTATGGTTACCAAAGAGATAGCTTATTCAATGTAGGCTCAAATTGGTTCACTAAGGGTGTGTTCTCTTGGAACATCAATAAGGGATGGTTGTTTGGCCCTGGCTAAAAATCCTAATGCCTCTATCATATTCATGTTGTCACATGCATCAATATAGCCTCAAACGGTTTAAAGCAAGTTCTAGAGAATCATGTAATCATAAGAGCACTGAAGAAAGAAATTAGATTGATTTGTATAATGCATCAATCATTTTAGGCTCAAAAACTCACAAGAATGATTATACAAGTCAGATTAAGTCTAAACATGCTTCTTTCTCAATCAACATATCATATTAACATTGGCTCATAAAAAGGTTGACATCAAGCTCAATTCTCATGAAAATCTTCTCACTAATAAATATGTTTTAGACTTATGCAATTCATATCTCATCATTGTATTAAAAAGGAACTAAAACACACTAAAAAATAATAATAATAATAAAGACTCATAAAAAAAAAATAGTAGACAAAAATAAAAGAAATCCTAAATCATTCCCCCCACACTTAATTCTTACATTGTCCTCAATGTAAGTCTATTAACCCAAATGAAAGAATTATGTGTAAGAGAAAAGAACTAATAACATAAGAATAGGAACAACTAAGACTCAAAACAAAACAAACTCATGCAACCTAAATAATCCTAAAATACTAAACAAAAATGAACAAGTAAACATAAAAAGATTAAAATCAAACTGACAAGATATGTCTCAAGTCTCCCTTACTCAGACCTTGTTCAGAATGAATACTTCTAAATTGCTTAAAACACAACAAACTCTTTTTTTTTTTTTTTGAAAAGAAGAAATCAAACTGACAAGGTATGTCTCAAGTCTCCCTTACTCAGACCTTGTTCAGAATGAATACTTCTAAATTGCTTAAAACACAACAAACTTTTTTTTTTTTTTTAAGAAGGTAAAATTTAGGAGATATTACCTGTAGAGGTTGCTAACCACTTATTATAACTGAGACACAACAAACAAAATGTTAGATAATGTCACAAAGACAAAGTGCAATCCACTCCTTGCTCGTCCATATCTCTTTTTCTTTTTCCGAGCGTTTGCGAAACAACCGTAGCAGATAAATACTCATAAGCTTGGAGCTTTTTGAGTAAATCTTCAATGGTTGTAGCAGAAATTATGGTTCTCCTTGCCTCTGAAAACATGAATCCATTATCCACAGCATTATCTAAATATGAAAGCAAATTACTAAAATAACCATTAATATTAAGCAAACCAATGGGTTTCTTATTTGTAACCAAAGATGACCAAGAAGCCACGCAAGCTATTTCTTCCAATGTACCCAGACCTCCTGGTAAAGCAATGAATGCATCGGCATAATGGTACATGATTGTTATCCGTTCAGGGATACTCCAGACTTGTATTTCCTTACCCACGGTAGGTCCACAAAAACTTGTGAATAGTTTTGGCACGATTCCTAGAACTGGACTTCCTCCGGCGTGTGCTGCTGTAGCGACTGCTCCCATTAAACCCGTACTACCGCCTCCATAAATCAACTGGATCTTTTGTTGGGCAAGTATTACTCCAACTCTTATGGCTTCATCAGCGAATATGTTATTTTTCCCTGGATAAGCACCTCCAAAGACACAAATTTTTTTAATGCGCTGGGACGAAGTACTTTCCATTTTTTTTTCTTTTTCGAGTGCCTGAAAGAGAATGAGTACATGGTGTAATATATAGAGGACTGAGTAGTGAATCAGACAAGAGTAATAATGTCGCCGAAAGTGTATCTGACCTGTCAGAAGAAAATGTTAACCTAACAAAAGATTTTTGCGTGATTTCAGGAAGAAAATCAAAAAGAGAAGAAAAATCAACCGTAAAAGACAAATAAAAAAAAAACGAGAATAATTACAGAAATCGAACAACACATAAATTAAACCAAAATAAAGTTATTGCAAATCAAACCAAAAGCTGAGAAGTCATTTATTGTAGTTGTGATTGTGGCTCACATCTTCCTCTGGTTTTACGTCCAGAAACGGCTTAAACGCTTTCTATGAGTCGAGGATATGCTTCCCATCCAGTTTTCTTACAAGCTGGCAAACAGGGTCTTTTAACATCAGATTCCCAAGATGTTGCCATTCCCTTTGGAATTGCGGCCATAAATCAAGAATTTCTCTTTGTACGTCTCCACTAGGATGCGTCTCAAGAGAAAGTTGGATATTACCCAAATTCTCCTTACTCAGTCCATCCTTAATGAATTCAATTTTATCATCTCGATTAGAGGACAGAATCCCAATAGAACGACATTTACCATTACACGTCCATCGTGCACATTTGTGGCAATTTGAACTCATGCGCTTTGCTCGTCGCTTCTTTGCAAAAGTGCTTCTACCTGTACCTGGTAAATGCAAAACAGGAAGATATTCATCTCACGTACCTTGGCTTCAATTATCCAACGTATGTCTCCAGGAATCCCTTTGTGCATAAGCATTCTTAATCTTTCAAATCGAACTTGGTAAAGCTTCAGTAAAATATTTCGAGGAAAGGGAGGAAATCGTTTCTGCAATCTTGTGAGAATATCATCCATCCTGAAAAAAAAAATGAAAAAAAATTGAAAGAGAAATTGGAAGAGAAATTTATATACAATATCAGTTTTGTGGGTAGCTGATGGAACCGATTTAAATAATCACGGAGTACCGTTATCCGCCATTTAACCGGGGTTAAAAAAAATAAAAATTATATTTACATCTAGTTATTTTCAAAACAAGGATCAAAAAAAAAAAAAAATAAATAAAACATAAAAAGACTCAAAAATAAAACACTCTAAATAAAATCCTAAATTCTTCCCCCCACACATAATTTTTACATTGTCATTAATGTAATGCTATTAACCCCCAATGCAAGAATTATATGTAAGAGAAAAGAACTATTAAACAAAAGAAACTTATGCAGCCTAAATGAACTTAAAAACAGTAAACACAATTAACAAAGAAACATAAGAAATAAAAATAAAAACAATAAAAATAATAAAAGAAAAAGGAAAAGAAAGAGAAAGCAAATCTGAATATGGAAGGTTGGCAATTTCATCTTTAATTGGGCTGCCTTCCCAATTAACACTTGAGTTAGTGTTTTGAATCTAACCAACACCCCTTCTTGGCTTTTTACGCTTGTCAGGCTCATACATGAAATTTTCCAAATTTATGCGTTTGAGAGGTAGCTTTCTTTGCACAACAGTGGATGTATTCTCCATTACAAGTATTATTCCATCATCCTTGGTGGTGCATATCTCATCGAGGAATGATGCATCTTTTGGTACTTGTTGAATGACATCCACAAACAAACTGTTTAAGGTTTCCAGCGTGTCTTGTTCATGTTCATCCTCCTTGAACTTTGCGAATCTACTAGGAAAAGGTGGAGAAGAAACATTAGTAAAAATTGGAATCTCAAACGTTACCTCAGGTGCTGAAATACTCTTATTTGGATCATTGGCTTCATTATCCTCAAGAATAGAATTCATCTCTAATTTTGTCTCATCCTCATCTTGTTCCTCATTCCTCAAGGTCACAATAGTAGTATTCTCCTTTGGGTTAATCATTGTTTGGGCAGGGAGTTCTTCAGATCTTTGTGCTACCCATCCCACCATACTACTAGTCAATTGGATCATTTTCTTTTCCAAACTCTGGATGCTTGCCCTTCTTTCCTGTTGAAATTGCAATGTATCAGTAACAAGAGAATAGACAAGATCTTCTAAAGAAGTACCTGAGTTTTGAGTCATATGTGGTGGTTGAAAAAGATCTGGTTCTTGGGACCATGATTGATTGAAGCTAGATGGATGAGTGTAATTGGCATAAGGATCTACTTCTTGGTAATTTTTCGAGTAGCCATAATTAGTATGATCCCACCATCCCTCATGGTAAGTGTTTGAGTAATGATCATACTGTTGGTCTTGGAACACTTGATGGCCTTGACATCCTCCCATGGCCAATTGTTGAACTGGGAAGGTGAGATTGGCTTGTTGATTCTCCATGTTCATGTATGCCACCAACTCTTCAAGTGTTAGATTGCTCAATTCCATCGTTTTTTTTTTTTGTTGTTTTTTATTTTTTTTTTATTTTTTTTTTATTTTTTTTTTCAAAATTTGATCAGAAAAACCCGTATGTACAAGAAAATAAAACTCATTAGAACTGAAAATAAGAATAAACCAAGTAACAAATAAACTAAAGAAAACAATCCCCGGCAACGGCGCCAAAAATTTGATGCACCCAAAAGAGTGTATCTTATTTAACCTTGCACTAAAAAGATAAATTGTAAGTATAGTAGTTAGCAAGGGTCGAGTCCTCAGGGATTGGGTTTTAGTTTATAAGTTAATGGTTTAAAACTTAAATTCAAGAACAATAAAAGAAAAGGGGTTTTTGAAGCCAGATTTAAACTAAAGTAAATAATAAGAATAAGATGCAAGGCGGTATAACCAGCCAATAAAAATATATATACTAAATTAGGCGGTATAACCAGCCAATAAAAATATATATACTAAATTAGGCGGTATAACCAGCCAATAAAAATAAAACAAAGTTAATATACAAATTAGGCGGTATAACCAGCCAATAAAAATAAATATACTTTTAAAAATAAGCAAACTAGAAAAGTAAGAAAACAAGTAAGTAAGAAGAATCAAATATGAAAAATATGGTTAAGGTTTCATTCTCCACCACTAGACATCATTAAGAATCAATTTCAGATCTATCAATATTAACCAACTATCAAAGTTAACAACCGTAGATAACAACAAGCTCTGTTATCCCAATCTTTCCTTAGTTTGTCGTTAAATAGAACAAGCTCTCTATTTAATCTCTAACCATTAAACAACCTAGAATAAGCTCTCTAAATTCAATTTAATGGCAGCTTTATGATGAGAAAGATAGGTTGATCTAAGCAACAAACACATAAGCTCGGATTGTTCAACTTAGGTTATGTTCCACTTTGCAATTATTGAAAACTTGACCATAATCATTAATCACAAATTGCCACTTATGAATAGGAAATCAAGACAATTACACGGATCAAGACTCCTAGACTAGCAATAGATAATTATCAAGATCTATCTAGTTGTACACCTAAATAAATCAAGACAACATCATGAACAATTCTTGTAGAAGAACATAAGCAACTTTGATAGAAAATTAATGATAGATAGAATCTGAAAATCAATCACAAAACATGTCTAGGGCTTTGAAATCACCCTTAACCAAATAGAAGTTTAGCCTAGCATAGGCATTGTAAACATAAACATAAAATTAAAGAAAATCTAAGAACAAAATAAAAGAAAGAAAGAAGAAGAGGAAGAATATTAATTATCCAACCTCTTGCTCTCTCTAAAGAAAAAGAAAACTAGAGAAAAGAAAGAAAACTAGAGAAAAGAAAGAAGAAGAAAACTTAGAGAATTTTATTAAAATGGCTAATATCCTACCTATGTACAATATGATCCTCTACAATCATCCAAGGCCCTCTATTTATACACATTTTGGAAGGCTAAATGACAAGAGACAAGCTTTACAAATTTCAAAGGTAGGTATAATAGGTGGGTGAATTTTTCTAACAATTTTCGTCATATTGTATGACAATTTTGATCAGCCAACTTGATGGTCGATTTCGTCAATGTTGGAGGCCTGATCTGATCACATGGTCTTCTAGAAAAAGGTTCCCCTATCAGTTACGGATCCATAGCCATTGGAATCAGCTCATTTGCTGATGTGGATAAGCAGATATGGGCAAAATACGAAAACATGTCAGCACAGACGTCATTGCACATCAGCCAACTTGATGGTCGATTTCGTCAATATTAGAGGCCTGATCTGATCATATGGTCTTCTAGACAAAGGTTCCCGTATCAGTTACGGATCTATAGCCATTGGAATCAGCTCATTTGCTGATGTGGATAAGCAGATATGGGCAAAATACGAAAACAGGTCAGCACAGACGTCATTGCACATCAGCCAACTTGATGGTCGATTTCGCTAGGGAAAACGACTCCGTTTCAAGAAGTATAAAACATGAAAAAGATAGATATGCCTCTTAGCTTTGCACGGTTACAAATTTCAGCCTTATTGCTTCAGTGAAACTCCAGATATAGCTGATATGGCAAAATGTGTCGGAACTGGAACTGAACTGGATTTGCCCTTAATTCTAGTAATCTGAAATCACTCAAAGAAACTTGTGAAAAACACCAAATTACATAAAAATATAAAAGATCATAAACACAATTAGACTAAACAATAATAACTCGTATTTGACACAAAACAATAATAAAACATAACTAAAAACTATATAATTATACGAGTTATCACAAAGATTCTCCAACAAGCTTTTGTGCTAAAACATATCTACAATTTAAATAATTCTTAATTTCATCGACTGTTTTTTATTTTTGTTGTCCATGTCTTTTGTTAGACATATGATTGTCTTCAAGTATAACTTTGACTCTATTAGGGCCTTTCTTGAGATACTTAAACAAATATTTGATCGATTTCTCTTTATTGCAAAGCTCAACATTGATATGCATTGACACTTCACCAATAGCGGTACATTATGAGGAATAATGTAACGATTGTCTACCCGTAAACCATTCTTAGAATACATATGATTGTCTTCAAATACAACTTTAACTCTATCAGAGCCTTTGTTGAGATACTTAAACGGATATTTGATTGATTTCTCTTTATTGCAAAGCTCAACATTGATGTGTATTGAAACTTCACCAATAGTGGTACATTATGAGGAATAATGTAACAATTGTCTACCCAAAAACTATTCTTTGTATCAAGAACTGTATAATTTGATGTTCTCTCATTCTTTATATAGAAAATCCATCTTTTGAAATGATTGTGCTCTACGTTTTTGGATAATGTTTGTTGCATCGCAACTTATTCATGCATGGAGCATTCAGTTTGAGAGTTCCACACGGTCCATAGATCATAAACTCTAACATAGCTTTGTTGCCTCCTGGATCCATTGTTTGATCATGTATTTTGGCACTTAAAATATTGTCTAAATCTGTTGGAGAAGGCATTTGTTACCAGAATGTAGCTACAACAATATGTGTGTACGAGGTATACCTCTTTTGTGGAATTCAATAGTATATACTATTGAAAGACAGAAGAATAATACATAATCATGACTTTTTTTTATTGTTCATAGGAAAAGGAAAAAATGGAAAATGAAACTGAATTTGAGAGAAAAGAAATCTGCAACATCTCCAAAGTGTTTGTTTTTTACCAACTCATCCATAAATATTCGAAGTCAGATCTTGAATAAACGAGCAATAATATCATGTCGATCTTGTGGTTTCTGGCCATCAATGCATTTCAGTGCTACAATTATTTCTAGCCATTGAGCACTGCATGTGAAAGTTATGAATAAATTTGGATATCCAAAATATCTGCAAATTGCCAGAGCATCCTGATAGTTTTGCATAAGATATCATGGTCTTGCTTTGAAGCTTGCTAGTAGAATGATCCGTTGTCCTATAGCATTGGCATCCGTGTCACTTTTATTAATGCATCAACTATGCCTTGGAAAATATCATATCGTAATTTCCTTTGCTCTTCCTTTATGTATTAAATCTACATTCCTTCAATAGTTGTGAAAGCATCAGCGACATATTGATGAAACAATTTTTCTCCTTTAATCAAATTCTAACATCTGCTTGTTGCTGAATAATATATGCATAATATTCTCTATTTGTTGTTGAACCACGCTTTGTTCTTCTTCTGTGTTCAGAATATACCTATCACATATTAAGATGAAATTCATCCTCACCGTATGGAAATGGAACTAGATATTGCATGGTCATGAATGCAGGGTGCAAATCACTTATTCTTTGCAAATCAAGAGATCTATGTTCAACTATTATACCATGACGATTTATCAGATAATCAACATTTCCTAGAATGAGTGCAGCAACTTCAGAAGATGTTGGTGTTGGTGTATGCCCTAGAGCCAATCAGAATGAGCTTGGGATACACAGTCAATAAAGCATACCCTTCACTATGAAGATAGTGATACAAGGTTTTTCTTCATGTTAGTACAATAATAAGGAGTTATTAAGTACTAATCAGATGAAGCCCATGGAACATAATGGCCTTGCAAAGGAATTATAAAGAGTTATAATTATGAGATCCTTATGCATCAAAGTCATGTTCCTCAAACTGTTCTTGGTCATCATATTTCTAAGATGGGGCATTGGCAATGCTCAAAGACTAGTATATGTTAAGCCTTCTTACTTATGAAGTAAGCAACCGATCTCATACAGGTTGAAGTATGGGATACTTGGGATAACATATAGGTGCTTGTCTGTTGAACAAGTTCACTAAGCATGAGCCTGAGAGTAGCATAACCCAACAGTGGTATCAGAGCCAAGGTTCTGTTGTTTACATGAGGTTTGTGCATGTCAATTCTTGGTAATGTACAAGTTATTGTGTTGTTATTGATTGATTTTGGCATGATTTCGGTTCCTACGGATTTAAAAGAAAAGTTGTTTTTTTTAATTTTGTTAAATCTGGACAGCAGCTGTATAATGATTTTAAACATGTTTAAAATTGTTTAAACGGTAGATTAAAATTGTTTTAATCAACAAGGATTAAATCCATGACATGTCTTAGTAAACCTCACAAGCTTTGATGTCAAAAACATAGTCTTGAGTCAAGTTTTGTAAGCAGATTTGGGGATGATATAAAATTGATTTTTTAGATGTTTTAGATCTGGAAATTTTATATTACATGCTGCCATTGAAGTTACAAAATTGATTTGAGCTTAAAATGTTTAAACGAAGTTGTTTTTGGACATGAAACGTTGTTACTACAATGCTGAAATTTTTTGGACTATTTGTAGGTGTTTGCATGCCATAAAATTCAAGCATGAGTGTGAAAATGTTCCACATATTTGCTAGGAATTTTGGACAGCATCCAAGATGAATATAATTCATCTATGATGGCTCGTTTGGGCATGAAACATGACTGGATAAGGCAGCAATTGTTGCTGCACGCTAGTAGACTGAACCGCGATACCAAGGAGGCAATTGTTGTCGAATTGAGTGCAGCTATAAGGGGCGGCCAGCAAGCTCTTTTAGGGCATCTAGTAGCCACTATAGATGGCATACAATAGTCTGATCATGGGCTGGCAGCGGCCATTCGATGGCCAAAGAGATTGCCTGCGCCTAGAACACTAAGAGTTAGAGTCCTACTTCAACAAGGAAACCGTTTTCTAGTGGGAGTGTGAATCCTAAAAGTTAGGAGAAACTTGTAGTAGGATTAGGTAAGAGTTACCTAATGAGATTTTAAGTTCCTAAAGAGTTTGGATGGATTGCAAACTTAAAGACTCGGTATAAGACAATGAGATGTCCTAAAATGTTTAGGATGTTTGAGCATGCTAGAATATTTTGTCCTAATTAAGACAAGCAACCCAAAAGTTAGGTAAAGTCCGATTTCAAGATAGCTTTCTTAATTGTTAAGATGTTATTAAAAGTGTTTAATAGGTGGAACCAGAATTGCTAGAATGATTTGATAAATTGTCTCAAATTTATTTGGTGACATTTATGCAAATAGTACACAAGATCACCAGGTGATATTGACTATGCATGTTTTTAATTCATGCTTATAATTTGATTATGTATGGATGAAGGATGGTTATGGAATAGACCTTAGTATGACTAGGGTATGTATGGTTGAATTTTCTTATTGGTAGTTTATAAATAGGGTCTGCGCACCCTGCCTTTTCTTTTTCATTATGGAGTTGTAAATTCTCTTCTCATCTAACTCCCCTCGAATGTAACTCGAGGTTTCTGATAAAGCAATATAATTGTTATATTCTTTATAGATTTAGATTTAGGATAGAAAGTTGAATTTATGTAAATTCCAAATTTGTAAGGAGATATGGCGCCAAGAAGAAGTGACCAAGGAGATCACCAACAAAGCTTTTGAAGACTATTTATGGTATCCCCTAGGAATTTGACCAACTAGTTTCCTAATGGCTCAAGGAAACTAGATTAGAATTAAGTCCATAATCATCCTAGTAGATTGCATGTGATAGATTTATTTTGAATTATATATATGTGATGTATGTAATTAAATGAATGCTAGACATGTCAATCAAGTATGAAATCAATGAGACCTATATAAGAGTTAAAAGAAATCCTTTATTAAATTATATTGAGTCCATGTTACCCATGATAAGTTGCCTTCTACCATCATAACAAGATAACCAGAGTTCTTCCATTCGGAGGCTTGTTGAGTCACTCAAGGTCAAACTTATGTACGAACATGTTTGAGTTATTGAAGGTGAGTTTTACTCAACTAGGTGCTATGTTATCCAGATGCTTTAAAACTTGATCGCATGACATTTAGAGTCAAAGTTAGGCGAAATGCATATGATGTATTTTGGTAAAGAGTTGTCACCTAACTGGATCTAGGAGTTGCATAGAGATGTAATTAGTAAATTAAGTTACCTACTCAATTAGTTTCAACATAGCTTGTTGAGTCACTCAAGGTTATGCTGGAATGATAGGGGTCCTAGCTCATTAAGAAGTTTAAGAGTTAAGTTTCTCGAAATAGTAATTGAGGGCTATTATTTTGTTAAAATAATGAGAATAATCATTTAAGTACTAAAGCCTGACATAAATGATTACTACTTCCTATTTATTGACTATTAAATGTTCTGATTCATATAGGATATAAACGCTAAAATGGAAAATGCATTATCACTGAGAAGCATACTTGATGCTAATAAATTAACTGGGCCAAACTTCGTTGACTGGTTTCGCAATGTCAGGATTGTCTTGACACAGGAAAAGAAGGCTTATGTTCCTGATGAGCCCATTCCAGATGAGCCTGCTGCTGATGCAACTGAGGAGGAGAGGGTGGCCTATAGAGTTCATAGAGATGATCTCATACAAGCAACATGTGTGATGTTGGCTAGTATAGCACCCGATCTCCAAAAGCAGCATGAGACCATGAATGCTCAGGATATTTTTCAAACAAAGATGTCAGAGGGAAGCCCAGTGAGGCCTCATGTGCTTAAGATGATAGGGTATATTACCCGTTTGGAGCAGATTGGATGGGTCATGGATCATGATCTAAGCATTGATCTAATCCTTACTTCACTACCTGAGAGCTATTCGCAGTTTGTGTTGAACTTCAACATGAACCACTTGGAGGCTACCCTTTCTGGGTTGCTGAATATGCTCACACAGGCCGAACAAACCATTGTTAAGGACAAGTCATCTGTCCATTTAGTCTCTTCCTCTAAACCAAAAGGTAAGAAGAAAAGAAAGACTAGATGGGATGTACCTCCTGCTTCAAAAATTTTGAAGCCCGATGATGGTGTTGTGAAGGAAGCAAGGGATAAGGATAATGCTAACAAAGCTTACTTTCATTGTGGGAAAACTGGTCATTGGAGGCGCAATTGGAAGGAGTACCTTGAGTCTAACAAGGGAAAAAAGCTGAAAGGAGTTTCAATTTCAGGTATAATATGATTCACTCCTCTTGGTATATGATACCTATCATTTGGTACTAAATATGTATGACATATTGTAGGGACCAAAGGAAATGAGCAGTGAAGCTGGACCATGAAGATGGCAACCGAGTTTGATGCGACATCAGAGCTTGCCGATCTTATGGATTTTTAATAAGATATTTATTTATGATTTATTTAGAAACATTTGATGTTTTATTGGCATTATAGGCCAATGTTGAGGATATTTAATTTATGTTTTCGAAACATATTGCTTTGCTGGCATTGGATGCCATGCTTATTTAATTTCTTTTTAAATAAATCAGTTATAGAATTGTTCTATAACATAGTCTTATATATTATACAACTTGCAATGTATTATGAATACTATTTAGCTTAGTGATATGGAATTCGAATTGTTATTGAATTAATCCCTTAACATCTACATATGTAGGATTTAGTGGGAGCTATTAATAACTCTTTGAATGATAAAAGGTTATGATAAATTGCCATTTTTGAAAAATGTAATTGGTTGGAAACATTCCAAGCTTAAAAGGATTGCACGTTTATATTAAAGGTTTTTAAGATTAACTCTTTTGTTTTAGCTTGCAAAAGGAGTTATATTTGGATCATTAGCTACTTGCTAATAAGTAGATTCCAATAGTTGTTATAGAAACAACTGAGCCATTTGAATGGAATCTAGGTCCCGTTGTGATGTGAATTATTAACCCTGATAATGAGATTATCATGAATATGACAAAGCATATTCTCAATGCACTTAAACGATGTCCTTGTCGAGACACAATTGCTAATCGAAAGAGTTCGGCATTGGATGCGTTAGTGATTGGCTTAGTGCAAGTGGGAGGTTGTTGGTGTATGCCCTAGAGCCAATCAAAATGAACTTGGGATACACAGTCAATAAAGCATACCCTTCACTATGAAGATAGTGATACAAGGTTTTCCTTCATGTTAGTACAATAATAAGGAGTTATTAAGTACTAATCGGATGAAGCCCATGGAACATAATGGCCTTGCAAAGGAATTATAAAGAGTTATAATTATGAGATCCTTATGCATCAAAGTCATGTTCCAAAAACTTTTCCTGGTCATCGTATTGCCAAGACGGGGCATTGGCAATGCTCAAAGACTAGTATATGTTAAGCTTTCTTACTTATGAAGTAAGCAACCGATCTCATACAGGTTGAAATATGGGATATTTGGGATAACATATAGGTGCTTGTTTGTTGAACTTCACTAAACATGGCCCGCCAAGAGAACTTCATTTGCTAATATCACTCTAGTGTCTATGATAATGTTTTCTTCGTACCAGTCGTGTAAATTAGTCCTCAAACTTGTGTACCAGGTCATCTTGTATGGAGAGTGTCATACTTAGATTTCATCATGAACGGGTCCTAAACACGAGGATACTTATGGTAGGGTGTTATTGGGTATGACATGAACCATACGAAGATGAATGAGTGATCCAGAGAGGATTCACCACTCCCTGTGATGATGGAGACATATCTCGTTTGTTCTTGACTACAATTAACTTGATTAAGTCTTTAGCCAAAGCATGATGGATTTAGGAGAAAGTTATTTCTCTAAATTCATAAGCTTAATCATAAGTTGCGAAGAACTAATATGGATTGATCATGAGTAGAAACTACACCATGCTCATGCGTTATCCGGGATATATGGTAAAAGGACCATATTACACTGACAGGTTGGTTGCCGAAAGGTTCTAAAAGGTCACTCTGACTTCACAATATTTGGGTGGTCATGATGGGTTGCTAGATCCCGCTCATGATCTATGAAAACAAGTTTAATGAGATTAAATTATGTTCATTGCCAACATATTAGGAACCTAGAGGGTCACACACATAAGAACATATATGTATGGATTAAACATGGTATTCTATTAAGGTAAAACTTAATGGAATAAAAGATCTATATTGAGGACTTAATTGAAGAAGTTCAATTGAGAGAGATTAAGACATAATTTATATTTGAGAAATCCAAGGACAGTGTCTTAATGATATAAGAGAAATCAAGAAGTCTTATCTAGTATAGTCGACTTTGACATAGTGATGTACAAGGTAAATTTCGAATGACTATGCTATATTGAAATAATGTCATGAGATGATATTAATAGATTAATGACATGAATTGTTCATGAGGAGAAAGAAATTTAACTGAGAATTAAATTACTTTCGTTTGGAAATTAATCTATCCAATAAATAACCATGATAACTTAGAATGGATCCAAAGTGACTATTCTAATTTAGGACTGTCCACTAAGGATGGTTGGCCCAACTTAAGGCATTAAGGTTAATGGATCATTAATATTATTAGATAATATAATGGGCCTATTTATCCATCTTAGAATTAAATAGTTTAAGTCCAAGTGGATTAATGAAAATCTTGTACAACAAGCTACAAGGGCCGGCCAAGCTTAGGGAGAGGGGGTTAGGTTTTGCGCCTACATATATATCAGATATAGAGGTTGTAGCCGCAACCTAAGCTTGTAATTCTACTTGAGATATTCTGATTTTGCTTGCGAAAAAGTTTGGTTTCAAGAAGAGAACCCTAATCTAGCAAAATAGTGATATCACCACCTCTTTGCAAGAATTGTGCTTGCCGCAATTCCTCTTGTTCTTGGTGTTTTCTTGCCGTAACTTCACCTTGTTGAGTGAGATTGATTTAGGAAGATAAACACAATAGATAGATATTTTTATTGTGATCTTAGGATGAACTTGCTAGCACAAGTGAATCATCATACCTTAGAGAAGGATCCATCAGTTGTTCGTGTAGACTAGCTCTAGAGGAAGGACAATTGTGCTTCTTGTGATCTTGTTCGAATTGGATCTTGGACTTGAGAGCAACTTGGGATTTGGATCTGAAACTTATGGTTATGATATCTTAAGTAGGTAACTTCTAAATCATATGGGTGATTTATTTTGTTTTGAATGCTATAAACCTATGCTAAACACAAACCTAAGATCCTGTTGTACTCTGAGTGCTTCTTTGTTTACTTCCACTGCACTTTGATTATTATGTTTAAGCATGAGCCCGAGAGTAGCATAACCCAACAGTTGGATCTGAATATTGTTTATCAAATCTATTAGAAATTAATCCCTAATTGGAATATAATCACATTCTTTGAATTGCTCTCTAGCCATTCGAAAAGCTTTGACAATCATGTTTGTTTGATCAAACATGTGTATCAATTCTTTGACCACATCTTCATCAATATCATAATCTTTTTGAAGACAACCAAGGGCTTGCATTCTGTTAGAAACTTTATTCTCACTATCGTGGATATATAACTAAGCAAACTTTGGTCCTTGTCCATTTAGAGGCAACAAAAATCCTAGCCTAGATGATTTTGCCATTTGATTCTAAAAATATATGGTCCTAGTCTTTTATTGATTTCTTCGTCAATTTTAACACTGATTGATGCAAATTGAAACAGAGAATTGTATACCTTGATATTTTCTCTACATTTCCTTTTTTTTTTCCTCTTTTATAGTCCATCAGTGTTTTCAAAGGTTAGAAGTTTCTTTAAAGGATGGTAAACATATTTTACCTTCAATACAATACAGTGAAAATCTAGGATCATGCTCTCTTTTAGGCTTGTTTAATCTCTCTTCATACCACATATGTGCTCCACAAAAGCGACATGTGAATTGAACCGCCAAGATCAATAGCAATAGTTCTCTTTGCTACAAATTAATATAAAAGATGGAGCATAAAAAAACTACACAAATGAAAGCATAAGCATCCAAACATCAAAACAGGAATGTATATATATTTCGCTTCAGAATTGCTATTTATAAAATAAAATTAAAAAAAAAAAAGTGCATTTACTTGTTTTGTTTCTTGTTTGTTCTTGGGTATTCTCTATAATGTCACATTGAGACGTGAGATGACAACCCATACAAAATCAATTCATTAAGAATCTTTGTTCAAATAACAGATTCTGTTTCAGTAGTCATATTCACGGTGATTATTTAGAATTCTAGCAACGGTTTTTCCTTTGTTCTATTTTGCTGAAGGCTTAATCTGACAGGTACCACGAATACTCATTTGTGATGAAGCATTAGGAACATTTGTCTTGGAAATACATCTCACTTTTTTTTTGTAGAAATTCATACAAACTATCAAAGTTATTCAACCTTTTCTTCTTAGAACCAAGAGGAAAATCATTTCCAAATTGACTGTTACTCCCAGAGCAATGATTTAATTCATAAAAGATTGGATGTTGAACCCGAAAAGGACACAAATATGATGGAATTAATATATCCGAGACTATTCTTGATTCAATCTTGGCAGAACCATCTAGTTCAATGATGGAGTGCACATAAACATTGCAATGATGTATCATACCACAATGACGCAAATCATCTGGTATATCCTTCATTTCTCAAGAAGACCAGGGAATGTTCTAACTCAAGATTTTAAAAAACAATTTATTTTCTTGCCTTAGCATACTATATATATGATATCATAGCAGGCATATAATATCTTATACATTAATTAAATATAAAGATTGAAAATATAAAATAAACAAAAGTACAATAACAATATACATAAAGATAAATGCATACATCAAAATACAAACATGGATGCTTAAGTTCTAAATAGCTCTAAACATACATCAGGGAAAAATAGAAAGAAAAAAAACAATAAACATATAGGATATGTAAAATAAAGTAAGCAGTAGAAAAGTCAAAAGTTAGACAACATAAATATAATAAAAACACATTAACCTAATAGCAAAATCAAATACAGCGAGTCTAAGATACAACCTAAATTGTCAAAATAAGAATATAAAAATTTTGGTTTAATCAATGGAGAATAATGTCAATACTGACAATACATAAAAGGAATGAAACTAAAACAGAATAGGACTAGCATAATAGAGAATCAGCAATGAACAAATCGTTAAGATGAAAAGGTTAGTGCTAAATGTAGACACCTAATTTTGTCCGGGCCACTAAACAAGGCACGTTTTCCTTCAATTTAGATTCTTCTAAGCCTACCTCTTCATATGCCTAGTGGATTAACATTTGGGTTCGGTGAAGTGGACATACCATTTTGACACGTCGGATTGAAAAAGTCAAAATTGACCAAAAGTCAAAGTCAAAGTTTAAAAAGTCAACTTTGAGAATCAAGATTAAAAATAAAATTTGGGTTTAAAGAAGTGGTGATTTTAAAGTCAACTTTGAACGTTGAAGTGATGAGATCAAATGGAAATGAAGTGAATGAAAATGGTAGAGAGCTGTAAGGTGGGTTTCGGCCAATGTGAGTTAGAGAAAGGGAAGCCCATTATTTTTATCCAAGTGGATGGAAAATGTTTGTGGAGATATGGAAGCCCATTTTTCTTAAGTAATGGAAATTTTGGTGGAACCATGGAAGCCCATTCTGTAATGACTAAGTGGTAGGATTTTTTTGGTGGAAGAGGATGTCCCATTTTTCAAAACCAAATGGAAGGATGATGGGTAGGAAATGAAAAGCCCAACTTGTGTAAAAAAATATGGAGAGCCTAACTTTAAGAACTGATGTAGGATTTTTTTGGGCAGAGGGACCAAACTTAAGGTCCATGTAGGAAAATGGATGAGAGGAAGACGTGTGAGTTTAGAAATAAAAAAGTTGTAAGAATATTGTGTAAATAAATGAGGTAAAGTTGTAATAAAAAAGGAAGAGTGGGAGATGTCTTTGAAGGGCTAAATGGTATGGTAGTAAATAAATGGATAGGTGATAAGAGTAAGGACATTAGTCATCTTATTTGTACATGAGTTGGCAGTTTTGGGCAACGAGAGCCATTCTTGGAGGCTAAGTTGGATGACCATTGGCTAGCCAATGGGTAATAAACTTAATGAGGAAGAGGTACATCCCATTGGCCAAGCCATGTGATGTTTCCATTTGGCTAAAAAAATATGACACTAGAAGCTAGGGGAAGGTGATTTTCGGCCAAGCTAGGAATGGGTAAAGGGGGAGCCATTTCACTCATTCATTTACTCTCATTTGGAGGCTAAGGCAGTAGCTAAAAATCACTAAGGAGAAAAGGAAAGAAATAGAAAGAAAAAAAAAAAGAAAAAAAAAAGGAGAAATGAGGAGAAGTTTGAGAGGTTTTTTGGGAAACTTACTTAAGGTAGCTTCCTTTCTTTTCTTCTTCATTGCTTTTCTATTCATTTCTTATTCTTTTTCTTCTTTTCCATGTGATTCTCACTTTCTTTTCTTCTAAAACAAAAGGTTTCAAATGGTTTTTCAAAGAGTTTTTCTTTTCCTCTTCTCCTTTTCCAAAGGAATATAGTTTTACAACATTTTTCTCTTGGTTTTTCAAAGTGGCCGAACCTACTAGTTTTTATGGTCTTATTTTTTTGCTCCATGCTTTCATCTTTGATATATGATGCTTTGATGTTATTTTCTTCTTTTTTTTCCTTCTTGAAATTAATAGGTTTTGAGCTTGATGATCTTGGTTTAATCCAAATGATGGTTAGGCCGGATTAACATCCAAGATGCCAACCTTTGTTTTTGTTGCTTATCTATGTTTCTTGCTTATATCTTGTCATTTTCATGTGCATATTTTCTGAATATGATCTATTGTCGAGCATCCTTTATGTTGCATGTCATCTCCTTTCTTTGGAAAAATGATTATGAGCTTGATGATCTTGGATTCTTCCAAGTGATGGTTAGGCCGGATTAACATCCATGAGGCCACCTTGAGCCAATCATTTTGTTTGCATTAAAACATGTTTTGAAAATGATTTCAAACATGATTTTAGTTAGGATTAATCAATGGTCCATAGCCAAAATCTTGATTTTCAAAGTGTTGGAAAAATCAATGTTTTAAAGGTTAGATGTGAGATTTTTGGGCAACATGAGTCTATGCATTTTTTGTCAAAATAAAAAACTATTTTAACCCCATTTAATACACCCTTGGCCCAACTTAGGGTTAAAATTTCATATTTTTTTAGTTTTCCTTAAGGGTTAAAAAAAAGTTAAATAAAATCGGGTTTTGGATAGTTAAAACGAGTTTAAAAACAAATTAAAGTTTGGATGTTTACAAAAAAGGAGGGCGCTAGCCGAGACACTTTGGAGGTTGTTTTAAAGTGTTTTCTTGGTTGTTTAAGTTTAAAAAATATGGTTTTGATAAATCGGACTATGGATAGTTAAAACGGGCTTCAAAATCGAGTCAAAACTTGGACATTTTGCCTTAGGGAGTTTCGGCCAAATAGTTTTTCTCTTTAAAAAAAATTACATCTTTTGTTCTCTTTGGTTTTATATATTGCATTAAGACTCACTTAGAGATATTTGGATGTCAAACAAGGGCATTCGAATACTCTCTCTAATCCGAACAAAATTCGTGCCCAAAAATCCGTTTTTCTCTAAGTCCAATTTAAGTTTCTTTCAAAGGTATTAGGATACCTCTTTAGGTATTCGGATGTCCTCTCTTCAAGAGAGAAACACATTCCGATAATGCTCCATTTTCATGCATTGCATACTTTAAAAAATGTGTTTTTCAAAATTCTTCATTAAAACGTGCTTTCTCGGGTTTCATAAACATTTGGCGAGAATTATTTCTTAATCTTTTTCAAGGAGGTTGAGAAATCCTTCAATGCACGTGTTTATGAAATTTACGAAGTATGATTTTGTTTTACTTGGAATCACGTAAGTGTTAAGCGAAAGGATTCTTTTTCCAAAGCTTTGCCGGGTTTGTCGAGGAGTTTCGTAAAACGTTCCGACGTATGCCATTTACATAATTTCATATAAAAAAAATCCATGAAAAAGAATTTTAATAATGTTGTGTGCATGTTCTATGTTCATGATATTTTAATTAATGTACCATGATTATGTCATTTAATAATTTATGTTCATATTTGTTATCTTGATCATGATATTTGATGGTTGATGTGCATATGATTTTCTTGTCTATGCCATGTCATGATTAAAATAGGCCATGTCATGGTAAAATATGTGCCATGTCATGATAGGAGATATGCCATGTCATAGTAAATTTTATGTCATGTTATGATAAATGTATATATTATGTGATTTATAATCATATCTTAATAATGTTTGCATATTCATTTTCATTTTTTAAATGAGCTTAAATGCATACAAAAATTAATAGTTTACTAATAAAACGAGGTAATGTTCCCGAATTAAAATAATTCATGAGTTCTCTGATGGGTTTGTCAGGGAGGATATCATCAATTGTCATTAACAACGGAACATCTTTTTCTAAAAAGGAAGATGATACGGATATTTTCAAAATAAAAAAAAAATTCTATATTTTGCCGGGTCTGTCGGGGAATATAGAAAATTTTGTGATAATAAATTTCGGACCATTCTCAAATAACATGACTGTTTTTTTTTTAAAGGGAATTATTTTTAAATACTAAAATCAAAACCGACATTCATCGAGACTCTAGATAACACATGATTAATAAGGTACCATTTTATACGGGCGTTGTGGGGTGCAAATACTTTTCCCGCACATAACCAACTCCCGGACCCGCCATTGTTTTTCTCTGGTTTTGGACGCGGACTTTAAAATTGGTTTTTTCAAAATATTTTAATTAATTTTAAAATATTTTACAAAAATCGATATTAATAGGTGGTCGATCACACCTAGTTAAAAAAGATAGGTGGTGAGTCCATTTTTTATTTCGAGGTTTTTCGAAACCTGTATTATTTACAAGGAACTTATTTTCTTTTCTTTCCCCCAACATCATTTAGCGATCGTGAGATCGTTATGACACTAAACATATATTATTAAATACATATACATATTTTTAAGGCATAAAATAAAATAATATACATACAAAAAAAAAAAAAAAAGCCATGACTAATAAAAAAGGAGAATGCAAATGAAAGTCATTGATAATGGCAAAAAATATAATTAAAGCACATACATAAAGATAATCTATTTGGATAGAAATAATAACTTATTAAACATGACACAATAAATAACATATCATATTATATAAAACTAATATGTTGGAAATTAAACAATGTTGAAACATAAATGATAACTCGTATAATTATATAGTTCTTAGTTATGTTTTATTATTGTTTTGTGTCAAATACGAGTTATTATTGCTTAGTCTAATTGTGTTTATGATATTTTATATTTTTATGTAATTTGGTGTTTTTCACGAGTTTCTTTGAGTGATTTCAGATTACTAGGTTAAATCAAGAATTAAGGGCAAATCCAATTCAGTTCCAGTAGCGACACCTTTTGCCATATCAGCTATATCTGGAGTTTCACTGAAGCATTAAGGCTGAAATTTTTACAGTGCATAGTTAAGAGGCATATCTATCTTTTTCATGTTTTACACTTCTTGAAACGGAGTCGTTTTCCCTAGCGAAATCGACCATCAAGTTGGCTGATGTGCAATGACGTCTGTGCTGACCTGTTTTGGTATTTTGACCATATCTTCCGATCCACATGAGCAAATGATCTGATTCCAACGGCTATGGATCCGTAACTGATAGGGGTATATGTTTCTAGAAGACCATTTGATCAGATCGAGCCTTCAACATTGAAAAAAAGCGACCATCAAGCTGGCTGATCAGAATTGTCATACAATATGACGAAAATTGTTAGAAAAATGCACCCACCTATTATACCTACCTTTGAAATTTATAAAGCTTGTCTCTTGTCATTTAGCTCTCCAAAATGTGTATAAATAGAGGGCCTTGGATGAGCATTAAAGGCACATTGGGAGGATATTAGCCATTGTAATAAAATTCTCTAAGTTTTCTTCTTCTTTCCTTTCTCTAGTTTTCTTTTTCTTTATTTACTTATGATTATTACATTTCTTTTCATTTTATTCATATCTAGTATGTGTTGCTAATCATATTGTTGAGGTGATGAGGTGAAGCTTTTGGTAAATGCTAAGGTTAGTCTCTTAAATATGAGCTAAAATGAATCATCATTTATAAACACTAGTATAGATAATATTTTCTTTTGGTTTAAAATCATACTTGCAAAGTAGGGATCTTGATTCATTATTGACAAGGAAAATGGCAGAGTAAATGCTTGGTTTCATAACCTTGATTTGTTGTAGACATATACCTTGGCATAAGGAATGCTTGGACTCTTTTTATGAGTTTTGAGGACACCAAATGAACATAATATCATATGTTATGGACGTTGGACAATTTGGACTGAATTGCTAAACCTTCCGATTGGAACCTCCTTTATGTGTGGATTTCAATTGTGTAATAAAACAAGATTAATCTTAGCATAACACCAAGAGTGGATTCTCTAACCTCAACATCTTTTCTTATTGTTTTTTATATCTTGTTTAATTTCTTTTATATTTTGTTTATTTTGTTCTCTAATATCTTGTTTATCTTATTTTGTTGTTGATTCCCTAATATCTTGTTTACTTTTTTTGTCTTATATATTTATAAAATTATACTTACTAATACGCTTCCTTGTGGTTCGACCTCGGACACCCGAGAATTTATTACTTGAACATAACCTGCACTTGGGTTTACAACTCTTAATTGAGTCTCCATCAAGTTTTTGGCGCCGTTGCCGGGGAGGCAATACTAAGTATATAAGTTTATAAGTATATTTATTTTTATTTTTATTGGCTGGTTATACCGCCTAATCTGTATATTAACTTTGTTTTATGCTTGTTTGGCGACGTGATTTTAGATCTCGTCGTTTAGTTAGATTTTATTGTGAAACTTTTTCAGGTAATCTTTCTAATACAACTCCTACCATGGCTGACAATGAAAGTGTTCATGCTGAAGATGAGAACAGACAAGTACGCACCATGCGTGACTACTTGCAACCAACTCGAAGCTCATCACCCTCTTGTTTTATTTTTCCTCTCAATGCAAACAACTTTCGTTTTAAACCAGGTATGATAGCTTTGCTTCCAAATTTCCATGGGTTAGAATCGGAAAGTGCTTACTCGTTTCTAACAGACTTCGAGGATGTATGTGTCACCTTTAATGACCAACAATGTACAAATGAAATTGTCAAGCTAAAATTATTTCCTTTTTCTTTAAAAGATAAAGCAAAAATTTGGTTTCATAATTTAAAACCAAGGTCAATTGGCACATGGCAAGAATTACAAACTGAGTTTCTAAAGAAATTTTTCCCAGCACATAAAACTACTGCTTTGAAAAGACAGATTCAAAATTTCAATCAAAATCAAAATGAAGCATTTTTTCAGTGCTGGGAGCGTTTTAAAGATTTGTTAAGTTCTTGTCCACATCATGGTTTTGAAAAATGGCGTCTTATTAGTTTCTTTTATGAAAGTTTAACTCCCGAAACTAAACAATTTGTTGAAACAATGTGTAACGGTGAGTTTCTAGAAAAAGAACCTGAAGAAGCCTTTGACTACCTAGACCATTTGGCAGATAACTCTCAAGCCTGGCACACATATAATTCCTCTGAAAGTTCCAATAGATCTAATCTTGTTTCTAACAGAGGTAAATATCATTTTAGTCAAGAAGATGAGATAAAAGCTAAAGTAGCTAATTTGGCTAGAAAGATTGAAGCCATGGAACTTAGAGAAGTAAAAGAAGTCAAAACGGTTAAAAATGAAGAAAGTTGTGGAATTTGTGAAATCATGGGACACCCCACTTCTGAATGTCCAAACATTCCCATTCTTAAAGAAGCGTTGCATGATCAAGTAAATTCCATAACATTTAAAAAGCCTTTTCCTTCTCCTTACTCTGAAACGTATAACCCTGAATGGAGAAATCATCCCAACTTCAGTTGGAGAAAATAATAGTCATGTTCAGGTACCACAATCTCAAAAGTCGGGCAACACTTTTTCCTATCAACCTTCACGTGTACAAACCTTGGAAGAGACATTGCAAGCATTCATGCAAACACAAGCAAATGTGAATAACCAAACTTCACAGGACATCAATGAGATCAAAAACACCTTGTCCACATTGACAGCTTCATTACGCACTCAAGAAAAAGGTAAGTTTCCTGCTCAACCTCAGCCTAACCCTTCTACTCAATGTTTTGTTTCTTGCTCCAATGAAACTCAACAGGAAAATGCCAGTTCTATCACAACTCTTCGAAGTGGAAAGGCAATTGACAAAAACATTCCATCAAAAGACCAAGATCCTCCTTCCCCTCCGAAAAGTAACGGTAAGGATGATGGTAAGTCTGAACTTCTTGAAAATTTGGACAAAGAAAAAGGTATGCATCCTGCTCCTTTTCCTCAAAGGTTGCAAACAATAAAGAATTTGAATCAAAATGCAGAAATTTATGAACTTTTCAAACAAGTTAAGATTAACATTCCTTTATTGGATGCAATCAAACAAGTTCCATCTTATGCTAAATTTTTGAAGGACATGTGCACATTTAAAAGGAAACATAATGTACAAAAGAAAGCATTTCTGACGGAAAGTGTGAGCTCAATCATTCAGCACCTTACTCCACCAAAATTCAAAGATCCTGGATGTCCAACAATCTCATGCATCATTGGAAACACTAGAATAGAACGTGCATTGCTTGATCTTGGTGCTAGTGTTAATCTTTTGCCTTTTTCTGTTTATCAACAGTTAGGTTTAGGTGAACTCAAGGAAACACCTGTTACACTTCAACTAGCTGATCGTTCTGTAAAAATTACTCGAGGGATAGTTGAAGATGTTTTGGTTCAAATTGATAATTTTTACTTCCCTGTTGATTTTATTGTTTTGGACACACATCCTGTTTCAAATCCAAATGTTCAAATTCCTGTTATATTAGGCCGTCCATTTCTTGCAACTTCTAATGCTCTGATAAATTGCAGGAATGGTATTTTGAACATTTCTTTTGGAAATATGACTTTAGAATTAAATGTGTTCAACATTTGCAAGCAACCTGGTGATGATTCAGAAGTACATGAAGTGGATTTCATTGAAGAACTTGTTCATGAACATCTCACCACTACCACATTCCATGATCCTTTAGAAGCTTATTTAATTGAATGTGAGTTTGATAATGCTTCAGAAATTTCACACACTGATTCTTTGTTAAATTCTTTTCAGGATAAGCATCGTTGGAAACAAAAGTTTGAGGAACTCCCATCACTCACAAATGTCACTGTACCATCAACTATTGAACCGCCCAAGCTGGATTTAAAACCATTGCCATCCGAGCTAAAATATTCCTTTTTGGGAAAAATTCCTTCTCAATGGAGCCCCCAAGATAAAAGAAAGTTTCTGAATGAGGTAAAGAAGTTCTACTGGGATGACCCTTACTTGTTCAAATATTGTCCTAATCAAATTTTTCGAAGATGCATTCCCGACAATGAGGTAAGTAGTGTAATTAAGTTTTGTCATTCCGAGGCATGTGGTGGTCATTTTTCATCAAAGAAAACTGCTGCAAAAATTTTACAGTGTGGATTTTACTGGCCAACTTTATTCAAAGATGCATATGAGAATTCTAAAATTCATAAAGAAAGAACTAAAGCCTTTCATGACAAGTTAATGTCAAGAAAAACATTTGATGTTGGGCAAAAAGTTCTACTTTATAATTCTAGACTTCACATATTTCCTGGTAAGTTGAGATCAAGATGGACTGGCCCATTTGTGGTTAAGCATGTGTATCATTATGGAGCAGTTGACATTGAGAATCCTCAAAATGGTAACGTATTCAAGGTAAATGGACAAAGACTCAAACTCTTTTTGGAAAATCATGTTACTCAAGAAGAGGTTGTTTTTCTTTCTGATCCTTGTTTTGAAAATAACTAGATGTAAATATAATTTTTACTAATTTCCAAAAAAATAATAATAATAATAATACATTTTTTTTACCCCGGTTAAATAGCGGATAACGGTACTCCGTGATTATTTAAGTCGGTTCCATCAGCTACCCACAAAACTGATATTGTATATAAATTTCTCTTTCAATTTCTCTTTCATTTTTTTTATTTTTTTTTTTCAGGATGGATGATATTCTCAAAAGATTGCAGAAACGATTCCCTCCTTTTCCTCGAAATATTTTACTGAAGCTTTACCAAGTTCGATTTGAAAGATTAAGAATGCTTATGCACAAAGGGATTCCTGAAGACATACGTTGGATAATTGAAGCCAAGGTACGTGAAGATGAATATCTTCCTGTTTTGCATTTACCAGGTACAGGTAGAAGCACTTTTGCAAAGAAGCGACGAACAAAGCGCATGAGTTCAAATTGCCACAAATGTGCACGATGGACGTGTAACGGTAAATGTCGTTCTATTGGGATTCCGTCCTCTAATCGAGATGATAAAATTGAATTCATTAAGGATGGACTGAGTAAGGAGAATTTGGGTAATATCCAACTTTCTCTTGAGACACATCCTAGTGGAGACGTACAAAGAGAAATTCTTGATTTATGGCCGCAATTCCAAAGGGAATGGCAACATCTTGGGAATCTGATGTTAAAAGACCCTGTTTGCCAGCTTGTAAGAAAACTGGATGGGAAGCATATCCTCGACTCATAGAAGGCGTTTAAGCCGTTTTTGGACGTAAAACCAGAGGAAGATGTGAGCCACAATCACAACTACAATAAATGACTTCTCAGCTTTTGGTTTGATCTGCAATAACTTTATTTCGATTTAATTTACGTGTTGTTAGATTTGTGTAATTATTCTCGTTTTTCTTTTTTTGCATTGGTCTTTTACGGTTGATTTTTCTTCTCTTTTTGATTTTCTTCCTGAAATCACGCAAAAATCTTTTGTTAGGTTAACATTTTCTTCTGACAGGTCAAATACGCTTTCGGCGACATTATTACTCTTGTCTGATTCATTACTCAGTCCTCTATATATTACACCATGTACTCATTCTCTTTCAGGAACTTGAAAAAAAAAATGGAAAGTACTTCGTCCCAGCGCATTAAAAAATTTGTGTCTTTGGAGGTGCTTATCCAGGGAAAAATAACATATTCGCTGATGAAGCCATAAGAGTTGGAGTAATACTTGCCCAACAAAAGATCCAGTTGATTTATGGAGGCGGTAGTACGGGTTTAATGGGAGCAGTCGCTACATCAGCACACGCCAGAGGAAGTCCAGTTCTAGGAATCGTGCCAAAACTATTCACAGGTTTTTGTGGACCTACCGTGGGTAAGGAAATACAAGTCTGGAGTATCCCTAAACGGATAACAATCATGTACCATTCTGCCGATGCATTCATTGCTTTACCAGGAGGTCTGGGTACATTGGAAGAAATAGCTTGCGTGGCTTCTTGGTCATCTTTGGTCACAAATAAGAAACCCATTGGTTTGCTTAATATTAATGGTTATTTTAGTAATTTGCTTTCATATTTAGATAATGCTGTGGATAATGGATTCATGTTTTCAGAGGCAAGGAGAACCATAATTTCTACTACAACCATTGAAGATTTACTCAAAAAGCTCCAAGCTTATGAGTATTTATCTGCTACGGTTGTTTCGCAAACGCTCGGAAAAAGAAAAAGAGATATGGACGAGCAAGGAGTGGATTGCACTCTGTCTTTGTGACATTATCTAACATTTTGTTTGTTGTGTCTCAGTTATAATAAGTGGTTAGCAACCTCTGCAGGTAATATCTCCTAAATTCTACCTTTAGTAGGGGGTAAGGGACATATTTTGCTAATTTAAAAAAAAAAAAAATTTGATGTGTTTTAAGCCATTTAGAAGTATTCATTCTGAACAAGGTCTGAGTAAGGGAGACTTGAGACATACCTTGTCAGTTTGATTTCTTCTTTCAAAAAAAAAAAGTTTGTTGTGTTTTAAGCAATTTAGAAGTATTCATTCTGAACAAGGTCTGAGTAAGGGAGACTTGAGACATACCTTGTCAGTTTGATTTTAATCTTTTTATGTTTACTTGTTAATTTTTGTTTAGTATTTTAGGATTAATTAGGTTGCATGAGTTTGTTTTGTTTTGAGTCTTAGTTATTCCTATTCTTATGTTATTAGTTCTTTTCTCTTACACATGATTCTTTCGTTTGGGTTAATAGACTTACATTGAGGACAATGTAAGAATTAAGTGTGGGGGAACGATTTAGGATTTCTTTTATTTTTGTCTACTATTTTTTTTTATGAGTCTTTATTATTATTATTATTATTTTAATGTGTTCTAGTTCCTTTTTAATACAATGATGAGATATGAATTGCATAAGTCTAAAACAGATTTATTAGTGAGAAGATTTTCATGAGAATTGAGCTTGATGTCAACCTTTTTATGAGCCAATGTTAATATGATATGTTGATTGAGAAAGAAGCATGTTTAGACTTAATCTGACTTGTATAATCATCCTTGTGAGTTTTTGAGCCTATAATGATTGATGCATTATACAAATCAATCTAATTTCTTTCTTGAGTGCTCTTATGATTACATGATTCTCTAGAACTTGCTTTAAACCGTTTGAGACTATATTGATACATGTGACAACATGAATATGATAGAGGCATTAGGATTATAACCAGAGCCAAACAGCCATCCATTATTAATGTTCTAAGAGAACATCCCCACTAGTGAGCCAATTTGAGCCTACATTAAATATGCTATTTTATTGGTAACCAGAACTTACACCTAGCCTAAATATACTTATATCCTTACCCTTGTTCTAAAGATGGATTATATATTTTGAGACATATTGCAAAAACAAGGGATACTTTTTGAAAATTTGGGTTAGAACGAAAGATAAGTGTGGGGGAGGAGAGAGGCAAAAGTCAAGAGAAAAAGAAAGGGATCATTGTCAAATACATTCCCATATTAAAAAAAAAATCTTCTCTTGAACTTCTAGTTAAAGTAAAGAAAAAGATGTTACAAAGTTGGTTAGAATGAAGCAAAGGCTCAACATGAATATTTAGCCTATGTTATTATGTGCTTTATAAGAGTTTTGAGAAGTTTTATTCGTATGATCTTATTATGTCTCTAAACTCTATGAACTCTTTGGAACCTTTGTGATATCTTTATCCTTTTGTTCTTTAACCACATTATAACCCTTTGGCCCCATTACAACCTTGAAAAAAGACCTCTTGATTTATGAAGTTGTATGATCTAAATAGTGGAGAATAGGTGGACAAGCAAGCATATGGTAGAACTGTTTTCATGAGATTGATTGAGTGTAAACACTTTACCACTACTTTAAAGAGTGAAAATCATGAGAGTATAGTGAGAAGTTGAGATTAAGTTGAATATGCACTATTTTGATTGAAATATGTTATGTTAATATTGGCTTAACTCATTTATTTACATTCAAGCATGAATTTTTGTGAAATTCTTTGAGCTATTGATTAGTTTATAAGACTTGTTCAAAGATTGTCTCTAATTTATATTGAAAGGATTAGGAGTAAATATTTTTAGTGTATGTAGTTTACTTATATTTTAGTTTTTCAATGTTTGTGGGTATCGTTCTAGCAAACCCTCACGAGACTAAACTCGTCCACTAGGGACACCTAGGGGTTTAAAGGCTTGTGTCACATGCTAAGTGCCACCGTGATTTCCAACGAAAATGGATTAGATTAGATTTTCTTATTTTATTTTTATTGAGTCGTTGCTAGGGACTAGCAACAATCTAAGTGTGGGGGTGTGATAACTCGTATAATTATATAGTTCTTAGTTATGTTTTATTATTGTTTTGTGTCAAATACGAGTTATTATTGCTTAGTCTAATTGTGTTTATGATATTTTATATTTTTATGTAATTTGGTGTTTTTCACGAGTTTCTTTGAGTGATTTCAGATTACTAGGTTAAATCAAGAATTAAGGGCAAATCCAATTCAGTTCCAGTTCCGACACCTTTTTCCATATCAGCTATATCTGGAGTTTCACTGAAGCATTAAGGCTGAAATTTTTACAGTGCATAGCTAAGAGGCATATCTATCTTTTTCATGTTTTACACTTCTTGAAACGGAGTCGTTTTCCCTAGCGAAATCGACCATCAAGTTGGCTGATGTGCAATGACGTCTGTGCTGACCTGTTTTGGTATTTTGACCATATCTTCCGATCCACATGATCAAATGATCTGATTCCAATGGCTATGGATCCGTAACTGATATAGGTATATGTTTCTAGAAGACCATTTGATCAGATCGAGCCTCCAACATTGACAAAATTGACCATCAAGCTGGCTGATCAGAATTGTCATACAATATGACGAAAATTGTTAGAAAAATGCACCCACCTATTATACCTACCTTTGAAATTTATAAAGCTTGTCTCTTGTCATTTAGCTCTCCAAAATGTGTATAAATAGAGGGCCTTGGATGAGCATTAAAGGCACATTGGGAGGATATTAGCCATTGTAATAAAATTCTCTAAGTTTTCTTCTTCTTTCCTTTCTCTAGTTTTCTTTTTCTTTATTTACTTATGTTTATTACATTTCTTTTCATTTTATTCATATCTAGTATGTGTTGCTAATCATATTGTTGAGGTGATGAGGTGAAGCTTTTGGTAAATGCTAAGGTTAGTCTCTTAAACATGAGCTAAAATGAATCATCATTTATAAACACTAGTATAGATAATATTTTCTTTTGGTTTAAAATCATACTTGCAAAGTAGGGATCTTGATTCATTATTGACAAGGAAAATGGCACAGTAAATGCTTGGTTTCATAACCTTGATTTGTTGTAGACATATACCTTGGCATAAGGAATGCTTGGACTCTTTTTATGAGTTTTGAGGACACCAAATGAACATAATATCATATGCTATGGACGTTGGACAATTTGGACTGAATTGCTAAACCTTTCGATTGGAACCTCCTTTATGTGTGGATTTCAATTGTGTAATAAAACAAGATTAATCTTAGCATAACACCAAGAGTGGATTCTCTAACCTCAACATCTTTTCTTATTGTTTTTTATATCTTGTTTAATTTCTTTTATATTTTGTTTATTTTGTTCTCTAATATCTTGTTTATCTTATTTTGTTGTTGATTCCCTAATATCTTGTTTACTTTCTTTGTCTTATATATTTATAAACTTATACTTACTAATACGCTTCCCTGTGGTTCGACCTCGGACACCCGAGAATTTATTACTTGAACATAACCTGCACTTGGGTTTACAACTCTTAATTGAGTCTCCATCAATAAACAACATTAAAATATAAGAACAAGTAAAACATAGACTAACCCAAGGCAATAAGCAAATGCTGAAATATATTGAACACAAAATCTGCACATAAGGAAAAATGAGCATCAACATATGTAATGGACTTCAGCTTGAAGATAGAAGAAAAATAAAAAACAGAACCTAAACAAGATCAACCATTTAAATAAATAAAAAAAAAAAAAAGTAAGTTGCAAACATGTGAACAATATATGAAGGAAGCAAAAACACGTAACAGGAATAACAATGTAGAGGAGGGAAAACACAAAAATGAAAAATAAATTCACAAATAAGCTCAAAAAACACAACAAATAATAAATTGTGCAAAGATTAAATGGAAACCAAACCGGAAGGAATCAGTTAAAATCAATGACAACTGAAAAAAACTGAAATCATGCTTCAGCAATACAACAAATAAATGTAACCCAAAATATCCATTAAAAATAACCTTAAAAAAGACAGAATTATTTATGGCTAGCAAGAGGAACAACCCACCTGAACAGAGATGCGCAAAAAAACAAAGCAAGAAGAAATGCAAAATAAATCGAAGAAAACAGAAAAAGAAAATAGACAAACTCTGACAATAGCCATTCCATAAACCATTCTTTGATAGGAATTCCACCTAATTCTTTTGTAAAAATATACTCCATCCCACCATACCCGCTAACTGCCTCATCACTTGACAAAACTATAAACTGAATGACTTTGAAATTAATGAAAAAACCAGTGTAAACAAAAACTGAAACCCAAAATAAAGCGTTAAGCTGAGAGGCTAACCAAACACGACAAACCCCAAATATAGAACAATGAAAATCTAAATGAATTAAATAATGCAAATGCCACAAGATAAAACCCAAACCAAAAAACAAAACCCAAAAAAATACTTGAAGCAAGGCCCAGAGGAAACATCCAACAACCAAAAATATAAATACCCGAAAGAATCCCTAAAAATAATGAAAATTCCCTTTGAGTCCCTCAGAACTCAAAAATAAATATATTGATGTATGTATAATGGAGGGCGTATTATACATATAGTTTTAGAAATATGTACATATTTATGAGCTATTCTTTATTTCAATAACCCAAGGCATTTGTGATAAGTTCATAAATTATACATTTTATGTCCTTTCTATTCTTAGTTTTCATTATGTTTTCTATCTTTATTTTGGTTACTTATGTTATATTTTTCAATTTCAAATTTATTTAAGAGAATGAAGCAAAAACATGTCAATTAGGATGTTAAAGAGCTTACAAAATCACAATCACAAGATAGAAGAAGATGTCGGAGTAAAAAAGGTCAAATTCTTAGGGCAAAGCAAGAAGGCAAATTTGACCTTTGGAGCTTGTTGCAAGAAAAACATGATTTTAAAGTCTTTATTCAAAGAAACATCCTTCTTGACTTTTTAAGCTTATTTGCATCGTTCCAACGGTATATTACTCACCCAAAACTCATAAAAATTGATCATCCAAATCGGCTGAGAAAGTACAATAAGAAGATGCAGCACAAACCAGCACGCAGCAAGTCTGGCGCCACGACATCGGAATAGAGGTGTCCATGGGCCGGATCGGTTCGGGTTCGGGCGGGTCCATGTATGGTATCAACATTATATATGCTTGCCCAAGCCCTGTCCGGCCCAAAATATGAGCCTCAAATTTTGCCAGAACCCGCCTATATTTGTAAATGGATAGCCCAAGCCCGTTTAGGCCCACCCATATTTTCTTTAAAATACATATTGTTTTTTATTTTATATTTAGTAATTTTATATTTTTTTCTTTTATTATGTTCTTAAACATGGAAAACTTAACATATTTTTTAATGTTATATGACATAAATTACATAATATATATAAAAATAAAATATTATTTAATTAGAAAACGGGACGGGCCGGACTCAGGCCTTGAATGTTGGAGCCAAGACCCGGTCTATTTTTTAAATGGGCCTCATTTTTTTTTGCCCAAACCCATTTTTTAGGCCTAATATTTTTGTCCAAGCCCTCCCAAATATGGGCGGGCTTTTAGGCTTGGGCGGGTAGCCCAACCCTTGGACAGGTCTGTGCCAGAATCTGGCGTTGCGACGCCAGCAACACTGTGAATTCGACTATTTCAGACAGAGTACTCAACGCCATGGCGCTGGAAACTGGCGCTGCGGCGCCTGACGACCTACCAAAAAAATATTTTTCCATCCTAACTTTACTTGCATGGGAATAAACAATTTTTAGGATTTTGGACCTCTATAAATAGGATTTTTTTTAGGCTGAAACTAGATATATTTAGAGGAAACTTTAAGAAAAAAATAAAGAGAATAAAAAGAGGAAAACAAGAAGGAAAAATAAGGAGAACAAGAGGAGAAGATTAAGAGAAAGAGATTGCAAGCAACCACCATAAAAAAGTTTCTTCTTTTTTTCTTTCTTCTTTTCTTTTACTTTCTTTCTTGTTTAATTTTCTTATGAATATGTTATTGAACACATCAAGCATGTGTAACTAAATTCTTTTTGTGTTTAAAGGTGATTTCAAAGCGCTAAACATATTATTAGTTAATAAATTTCAGATTGTCTTTCAACTCTCTTTTGAATTTGTTATATTTTACTGATTGCATGTCATGAATTGCTATCTTATTTATTTAGGTGCGCAACTAGATGAATATTATAGTGATTTGATTGCTAGTTTAGTATTTTGATCTGTAATTGTCAAGATTCCTAAACATAAGTAGCGAATTGTCATCAATGATTATGGGATATTTTCGTTCGATACGTAGAACATGGATCAAGTTAAATAAACCGAGCTTATATGTTTATTGTTTGATATAATCTATGTTTTTAGATTGAATGCTTTCATTGAATTAAATTTAGAAAGCTTATCTTAGGTTGTTCATTGGAAAGAGATTGAGTAAAAGCACTTGTTTTTTTTTTCTCAACGATAAAGTAAGGAAAGATTTGAGACAATCGAGATTGTGATTATCTTAGGATTACTAAACTTAAAAGAGAGTGTGAAAGATAATTTTGATTATTGGCTATATTTCATGTTTAGTGATAGCAAATGATTCCTTAACCATACCTTTTATCATTATTGTTATTTGTTATATTTAAATTTTAGTTTTACTTTTAAGTTTTCTTATTTTTTTTACATCTCAAGACAATTCAACCTCCTCCCAACGATGTTTAATTTAGATGTTTTGTAAGTTTTGCATCAATTAACATATAAATTAAGAACAATCTCTCTGGATTTGACTCTTGCTAATTATTATACACAATAACAATCATAATTTAGTGAAAGAATTTAATAGATACATTATTTTGTATATCAATTTGATAAGAAAATTCCTATATTTTACTTTTTATTTTTTTATATATCAAGAGAAATCCTATATTTCACAATTTATTATAAATTTCAACCTCTTAATAAAATCAAGGGTTAAATATTAACATATTCACATACTCCATTTTGAGTTTGAACAAATAGAAAAATTAAATAGAATGTTCGTACGATTCTAATTAAATGTACGACTTTGAAACTTCTATTATACATTAATCACTTATGGTACTTGTTGAAGAAAATCCTATATATATATTTACATATTCAAGAAAATCTTATATATATTATTTATCAAGAGAAATCTTATATTTTGTAATCAATGGTTATGTTATTCGGATTCGAAAGTAAATGTCAGATACGTGTATGTACCTGTATCTGATATGGATATGCTCATTTTTTTTTTTTTTTAGTTTTTTGATATATTTGGAGGATCATATCTCCATATCCATGTCCGAATATTTATCGAACACATATATCAGATATGAATACTTAAAAAAAATGAAGAACCCAAATAACATAAATCAAAAGTTTATGGTAAAGGAAGAAAACTCTATAATTGGCTCATCCAATATGTCATTGATTAGAGGTGGCAAAATGAACCCGAAAATCCGTCTAGAAAAATCCGAACTCGAACCCACCAAAACCCGATTTGATCAAAAAGTCAAAAACCCGAACCCGAAATGGCCCAAGCCCGAAAGAGCCCGAACCCGAAAAGACCCGAACCTGAAATTACCCGAACCCGAAATTACCCGAACCCGAAAAAACCCGAACCCGAAAATACCCAAGCCCGACCCGAATTTAATACTAAAAATAAAAATTATCAAATTATAATTAAATAATTTTTTTATAAAGCAAAAACTTTATTTATCAATTTTATTCTAATATTTTTTTTTAATAATTTAATTAAAATTTAATTTAATTTAATTTATATTATATATATATGATAAAATAAATATTTTATCAAAAAAATAATTATATTTTGTACTTATAACTTTAATGTCTCATATCTTGATGAATCCACTATCTAAAAATTCTAAACTCATAAAAATTTTAAAAATGTAAATTTTTTTGACATAAAATATTACTTGTCCTTTTTTTATGTTATTTTAAGAGCACCCTTATAATAGTATAATAGTATTTTCTATATATTAAAATTAATTAATAGCAATTCATTCATTTTAACTTATTTCTAGTATAATAGTATTTCTTATATTAAACAATAGATAAAAATTACTTTTTAAAAAAATGTGTTGCTCTTTGCAACAGATATATAGTTTTTTAGGCATATTATTAAATTAAATCATCAACACCATATTCACTTGCCCAAACCCAGACCGATCCAAAATATACGCCTAAAATTCTGTCCAAACCCGCCCATATTTGTAAATGGGTAGTCCAAGCCCGTTTAAGCCTCAAAGTTGAATGCCAGGGTTCGTCCCTAAAAATCTCTTATTTTGTAGTGAATATAAATTATAATGTATTTACATATTGAAATTCGAGTTCATCAAATCAATTATTTTAAATATTAATATATTTAATTTATAATATATCATAATTTTTATAATAAATTATTTTAAAAATTTATTTTATATAAAAAATTAATTTTATATTCTTTTGCTTCTAACAAATATTGATTTTAATAAATAAATATAATTAAAAATATCATATTATAATAAAAGATTATTTTTAAAAATAATAATAAAATAATAAAATTATTTTTAAAAGTAAATATTTAAATTATGTAAAAATGATTACATCTAACATAAAATAAAAATGATGTAAAACAAACCCGAATTCGAACCCGAATGGGCCCGAACCCGGACGAACCCGAACCCAAATGGGTCCGAACCCGATTGAACCCGACCCAAACCCGTCCGAACTCGCTCAATTACCACCTCTATCATTGATATGTAATGTGCATTTTATTTTGATTATATATACGTCAATTAAACCCCAAAAATAAGCATGCAGACATGTTAATATTTGAATCTTTATTTTATTATGAGATTTCAAATATAAGATGCCTTATGAAAGGGAAAAAAAAAGTTAAAAAAAAAATTGAATATTTTTATTTTATTTAGATAAGTTCTTATTTTTTTTTCATCCAAATAGACCTTTAACACTTAATTTGCATCCAAATACTTTTTTTTACATTAATTTTTATTTAAATAAGTTTTTAACCTTTAATATGTATCCAAATAAACCTTTCATCTTTAATTTATTTGCAAATAACCACTAACCTTTAACATGTATTGTTAATATCAATGGTTAATTTGAGTGTATAAATACAAAATACGTATATCAATATTTGAGTTGTCGTAAGTAGATACACGATGTATAATTTATGTACAAAATTAATATCATGTTTGAATGAGAAATTAATCTCAAATGTACCACTTGAAGAGGAAGAAGTTAGTTGATATTTAGCTTGGTGTGGAATCCCTCATAGGAACATAAAGGCTTATGCTTGTTGTTTATAAAGGCTTGTGTTCAATGTTAGGTTGGACCCCAAGGGGCACCAGACCTACATAAAATTGGGCTAGACCATGCACACCGTCAAGCTAGGCTAGGCTAGGTCGGGTTTGGATCAATAATTAATTTTTTACTACCGTTGCGACATGTTTATTCGGTCCAAACCGAATTGGTTCAGCATTCTCCAACCAAGAGACATGTCTGTTCGGACGAGACCGAACCGTTTGGTTCTTTTCCTAATGTCACAACTTTTAACTGAATAATTTTTTTCAACAGCAGTGTCTTGTCCGAACAGCCTCCTGCATTCCTATAAATAGTCAGAGGCAATGCCTGTTTTAAAAACATTTTTAAAATGTTCCTCAAATTTTCTGTTCTTGGTCTCGATCGAATTCTGTCTTGTGAGAGAAACTATTTTATCTTTTCTGGTTTGCCGTGTTGGTTCGAGTGTGCTCTCGTCTGCAACGTTATCGAAAAGGCCCGGGAGACGAATTGCAATAGACTGTAAGCACCGTAAGGACATGCAATAATCGTCTTAAGGTCAAAGATTCAACCTTGATTCAATATTCTATTTTTTGATTCTACCAAAATTTTAAGTATATCTTTTAATATATTCTGTTCGAATTATATATATATATATATATATATTGAAATTGCTAAACGTCTACAAGTTTCCCAACATGTATTAGAATAAATCATTTAATTTTTAATTAATACATAAATAAATAAATAAAAACTAGGAAAGCGAATACTATTAATAATTTAATTAAAACCTTTCTATGAAGGAAATTTGCTGTCAGTATTGATGATGGCAACATTCATGGATGGAACTTTTTTGAAAACCTAGGCAATGAGGAAGTGTAATTTGTCTTTGTTCACCAGAAAACACCGTAAAAAATGAAAAAGAAAAAAAATGAATGTCTCATCGGTATTTGTAAATTGGGTCGGATCACACAAATCTAAATAGTAAAAAGAATTTGCTTGATTAAGTTGGATCCGAGATCGATATAAAAATTTATTTTATTATTTAAAATTTATTCAAATATTAAAAATATTAATTTTTATATATTTTTATAATTAAATTTAATTAAAATATATTTTTAATTAAATGATTTTTAAATTATAAAAAAATTATTTCAAACTCGATTCATAAACAAATTTAATCGGCTATAAATGTTGCTCTCATCATGTTAGATAACTAATACAAATCAATGCATCTTTAATTTCCATCAAAAATAAATAAATGAAAAAATGGAGCTTTGTCCTGCCATTTTGTTTTTCTTTCTTGTTTTACTTTACCATTGTCTATACCTATTAGATAAAAAAAATAAATAAAAAAAAATCCTTTAAGGGGTCACTGCTCGATGTTTAATCAACAAGTGATAAGTTTTTTTTTTTTAAGTTTTTTTTTTTAGTTTTTTTTTATTTTTTTATTTTATTTTTATTTTATTGCTCGACACGTGTCGTCTTTTTTCTTGACACATGGTAATTTTTTTTATAGTTTTAAGCTTTTTTTGTTTGTTTTAGTTTATATTAATTTAGTTTATTATTTATTTTAAATGATGTATTTAAAAAAATTGATCTGCACGTTAATTTATGGGTTGACTTGGGATCTATGCATGACCGCTCAGAAAAAACGAATTTGCTGCTAACTAGTGTGAGGAAGTCGATCCAACGAGAGAATTAAATACAAACCAAAATTTTATTTTTTTTATTTTTTCGTTTATTATGTTTTATTTGAATAATTAAATAGGCTATCTAAAAATATAAAAATGAGTTACTAGTTCATTAATTTTACAAAAAAGAGAAAAAATGAACTTGCTGCTAACCTATGTGAGAAAATTGACCAACGACAGTAAAAAATAGAAATAAAAAATTTACTTTGTTATTTATTATTTTTCACCTCCTATAAATAAAATATATACTATACAATAAAATTTAAATATTTTTAAAAATGCATATTAATAACACTTGAAAATGCACTTGTATTACCTAATTTATAAATAAATAATTATCATAAATTTAATTTTTATAATTAAAAAAATATAATTATATTATATTAATATTATTAAAATATAAAAAATATTTAAGTTAATAATTATTATTTAATAAATTTTAATTTATTATTTAATTAATTAAAAAAAAATTCCCAACAAAACGGGCTTAATTCTAGTATATCTTAAAGATATAATAGTCAAATCAGTGTAAAAGAGACTAATCTTAGTCAATACACTAGTCATGGAATTATATTGGTCCATTTCATCTTATGGGCATGTTCGTCCCACCATTGCACCTAGAGGTGATCATGGGTCGGGTCGGGTTGAATTTATGTATGATATCAATATTACATATGTTTATTCAAGTCCGGCTCGACTTGAAATATGGATCTCAAATTTTGTTTAACCTCGCTTATATTTGTAAATAAATAGCCCAAACTCGTTCAGGTCCATCCATTTTTTTTTTAATTTTTTTTTTAAAAAAACGTATTATTTTTTATTTAATTTTTAATAATTTTATATATATTTTTTATTAAGTTCTTAAACATGGACAACTTAACATATGTTTTAATGTTTACACTATAATATTATATATATTTAATCTTTATATGACATAAATTACATAATATATATAAAAATATTATATTATTTAATTGGAAAACGGGCCGGGTCAAATTCAAATCTTGAATGTTGGAGCCAAGTCCCGATCCATTTTTTAAACGGGCCTCAATTTTTTGCCCAAATCTATTTTTCAAACCTAATATTTTTGTCCAAACCCTCCCAAATATCGGACGGATTTTCGGGCTTGAGCGAGTAACCCAGCCCTTGAACAAGTCTAATTACACCCCTCAATAATTTTTTTAAGAAAAAAATTCGATCCTATTCTTACACTTGAGAATTTTGAACATGACACAATTTATACAACACAAATATGACATGGAAAAAAACTAAAACACGATACAGAACAGGAAACGACACAAAAATATAATACGAATACAATGCGAATATACGAATATTTTAAAATCTATTTAAAATAAATTATTACGTGTTAAAATTTATATAAATATATAATATTTTAAACATAATTATTACATAAAAGAATAACACACATAAAAAACACGGATTGCCTACTTCACACACCAACATTGAGGCAAATGTTCTGAAATTATTAGAAATACATTTTAGTAAAATAATTGCTAAGAATGTTGTATGCTTGAATTAACCTAGACATGTTCAAGATCCAGGCTATCCGTCCAAATTTGAAAGCTCGCTCATATTTAAGAGGGTTTGGATAAAATTATTAGGTCCTAAATATGGGCTTCGACAAAAAATGAGGCCCATTTAGAAAAATGGGCTAAGCCTTGGTTCCAACAATCAAGGCGCGAACCCGGCCCGATCCATTTTTTTATTTATATAATATGTTATTTTTATATTTTATATATTATGTAATTTATATCATATAAAAAATATAAATGATAATATTATAGTGTGAACATTTAAAAATATGTTAAGTTATCCATGTTTTAGAACTTAATTAAAAAAAAAAGAAATTAAATTACTAAATATTAAATATTAAATAATAAAAAATAAAAAAATATTTGTTTAAATATTTTTAGAAAAAATTAATATGGGCGGGTCTAAATGGGTTTGGACTACCCATTTAAAAATATGGACGGATTTGGACAGAATTTGAAGCTCATATTTCGAGTCGAACCGGACTTAAATAAATATATGTGATATTAATATCATACCTAGACGCGACCTAAACCTGACCCAGCCCGACCCATAAATACCTCTAAATTAACCAAACAAGAGAACAATATATGCAGAGTATGAAAACCAAACACGACATCTTATACAATACTATTACAGTTATCCCTCAAGTGAGAGAGCAATTGCTCCCTCAATTGAGGAGCAATTTAGTAATTTTATTCTTAATTAAAGGATAATATTGTAATTTTATTTTATATTTTTTTTATAATTATCATGTATTGTATTTATGTTATTTTTTGTGTTATAATCGTATTAATTACATATATATATATATATATATTTTGACATGTTATGTATAAATTTTGTGTTTGTGTTATGTTTCGTGTTGTATTGTATTATGTTTTAATTATTTCTTTTGTATTCGTGTCGTGTCTGAAATTGTCAGATCTAATTAGCACTTTCAAATAACTTTCAATTTTGTGTCACGTTATTTTTTTGTGTCGTGTTGATAGATTTTGACACATTTGTGCATTCGTGTTGTATTAGTGTTATTTTTCGTGTTGTATTGTGTTTTAGTTATTTTTCATGTTCGTTTCGTATCCGAAATTGTCAGGTCTAATTGGAACTATTTAAATAATTCTTAATTTTGTGTCAACCTCGTTTTATATAAATTTCGACACGTTCGTGTATTCATGTTGTGGTCATGTTATTTTTTCGTGTCGTGTCATATTTTAGTTATTTTTTCATGTCATGTTCATGTGTGACACTATTCAAATAACTCTTAATTTTGTGTCACGTGTTGTATAATGATTGATTCTTTATTTATTTTTTTTAAATAAAGTCATATTAATTTTTTATTTTTATATTATTGAATAAAAAATATTGCATTGATAAATTATCGGTAAAAATTAAAATATTGAATAATAATATGAGATGAGTTGATATAAGTAAATTTTTTTCAACTTTTAGTGTTGAATCAAGAGAAAAAAATATTTTGATGATTAAATAGTAAAAAAAAAAAAAACTATGTTAAATGATGTTATAAGTTATGAGTTATTGTATGATAGTTGTTAGGTTTATATTTTATTTCTTAATATGAATAGAAATTACGGATATCAATAAATCTAAATGAGTTAAATTTTGATATCCATCTTAATTTTTTATATATATAATGAATTAGATTCGTGTATTCGTGTTGTATTTGTATTTTAATCTATAACTTACTTTAAAATTGTAATCAAGTTGAGATATTTTGCACATAATTTATCATAGTAATTTAATTTTAACTTTAAATTCATGTTTTTTTTTATATCATAATGGTATTCAATGTATTGTCAATGATAATAAAATCAAAGCAACGCGAGAATTCAAACACTAATTATATAATATTGTAATATCAATCATTTGTCTCAAAAATCCTTTGAACGAAGAATAAATTTTTTTTAACATTGTGTTTGTAGCAATGTGGTCGGTACCGTACTGGTATCAATCGTATCGGCCGGTACGTACAGTTTTTAAAGTAAACCGAAACAGTACCAGTCTCGTACCTTTTTGATTTTTGTATCGGCATGTACCGATCAATACCGGTCTATAACGATACGTATCGGCCCGTACCGATTGGTACAAGATTTTGATTTTTTTAATTATTTTAAAAAAAAATCATTTATTTAATTTTTAAACCAATTTCAATATTTTTTGTATCACAATTATTTTTATTTTTTCATAATTCCATTTAAAAATAAAATATGTTCATTAAATTAGACTATTGAACATAATTAATAATAATTTACTATATTTTTTAATATTTAATTTACTTATTTGATGTTTAAAATTTTTAGATATTAAATATTTAAAATGTATATTTGCATAAAAACATATATATGCATATAATGGATGTATATTTGCATGTGTATATAATATATATTTTATTAAGAAACTTGAAAATAGGCTATATATATAAAATATCAGTAAATCCGAAACTGTACACCAAAATACATGGATACCGATACGTATCAGTATCAAAACAAAAACGATACATCTATCGATACGGTACTTACTACCTTGATTTGTAGGAAAAGAGGAAAGATTTACTTTTTTTTTCATCATTTTTTTCGTTCGGTAAAAGAATAAAACAAGGAAAGAAAATGAATCTGTAACTTTGCCTTACCTCCGAATCCGATCATTCCAAAATCCAAATGTAAAAAAAAAACACAATCATTCACTTTAAATTAATAATTTTATTTATAATTTTATCTCTAACCTCTTCATTCTCTCTATTTTTAATCCTTTATACCAAACATAATAAATAAAAATAATTTTTTCCCTTTTTTTTTTTCCTCATCTTTTCTTCAACTTCATTTTTCTTCCTCCATACCAAACCTATGTGTCCCTTCATACCAAACCAAACAGTGTTGGGGCAAAATCCTATTCTCAAAGAGCATCCATGAAATCCAAAGATCGGACAATCTGAATTGAGCCGAGCCGAACCTAAATAAGAATCCTTTTTATTAAAACCAACCTGATTTAAATTAAATTACTGTTTATCAAATAAAATATTATTTTTTATTTAAATTTAATTATAAAAATATATAAATATTAATATAAAAATAAAATTTTTAACATTTTAATATTTATGAATAATAAACCGAACTCACAAACCCGATCCTGGGCCAAACTTGAAGAAAAAAAATCTGACCTCGTGAGCCAAACTGCCCGTAAAAGAAGGAAATTTTGAGGCAGCTGAGAAAGTAAAATCACACATGATGACGAAGTGTAGCAAAAGATCGTTTTGTTATCCATTCATGCAGAAATAACTGCAACATGTAAATCAAATGAGAAGTACTTTTGGTATAAGCTAATAATGATTTTAATGCTATCAATATACTTTGGAATGTGTTTGACAAAGTACAACTAATCAGGGGAATGATATTCAGGATGGCCATCTTCATATTATCTATGATACAATTGCTCAATACCCCCCCCCCCCCCCCCCCCCCCCACAAATATCTGCAGGATCGCCAGCCTTCGGCATAAATTGGGAACTTCCGAGTCTTCAAGATAGAGCCGTAGTAGGTCTGGTCAGCATGAGCAAGCCATAAATCACGCAGGAATAAGACTTGGACCGGAAGCACGTTGCAAGCCAGAGGCATAGTCTCGTGCCCACAAGTCATAATGTATAATTTCCTCTAGGGAAGGAGTGGCCACTAATTCTTCCTGGTGCTTCTCACAAGTTAGCTCCACCAGCTTGAAAATATCCAAATAGCTGATCCTGAAATAGGAAACTATTTATTAGCTCCAGTTCACCAGGTTCTTATGTCAAGCAAAAGTATGGAGAAGCACATGTGCCTGCCAATATAATCCTCGTATCATAATAACAAAAAGCTCAACAATCATCACTATATTATTGACTTAACCTAATTACCAAGACAGAGAGATTATCCAGCTTCTTCCCAAAATGCTATTACTTTTTCTAAAGAAGAAGATGAAACCACCAAGTTGTGCATATATTAAGCAAAAAGTTTTCGAGAAATGGGCAGCAGAAATTAGAAAGAAAAAAAAAGTTTACATTTAAAGCTATGGAGTTGTATGAAGGTAAAAAAGAAAAAAGGTGTTGAGGAACTGAGGAAGGGTGAGGTGTGGTTTTAAGTTGGGGATAAGAATCATTCTTCATGTTCTTTCCACCGCTTCATGGTAAAGTTAAGATTACTTCACAGTTCTGTATATGTAGATATATAGGGATTCATGTTATAAAACAAAATTTGATAAATAACATTATTTCATTTGTTTCAGCTTTTATGATATTCTTTTAAAGGGTATAGAGTAAATCATAAATGCGGGATATAGGGTGGCCAACATCTAAAATATCCACATGAAAGGTATTCCATGTTTTCACGACTTCTACATGGTTAAAAATGTGTAGTGGATTGGAAGAAATTTTAGTTTGATTTGATATTTTTTTTTTCTAATCTAATTGGGTTTAAGTTCCATTTACAATTAGTAAAAGAGGTTTCAACCATAAAACTCATCAAGTATCTTTATCATTAAAAAGAAAAACAAAATTCACAACAACGGGCAGGCAGAACTCAGAAAAAAGCATAAAGTGAAAGTAACATTTGCTAACACAATAACATCGAGAAACAAAATACTTACTTTTCATTGATGAACAGTTCTACAGCTTTCTCATTAGCTGCACTAAGAACTCCAGTCATGGTACCTCCAGCCCTTCCAGCAGCATAGGCAAGACTCATGGAGGGGTATTTCACATTGTCAGGAGCCTTAAAAGTTAGTGAACCAAGCCTGTATCATTCGTCAACCAATTAAACTCAGGAGAATGAGTATAGTGACTGCATTTTCAATAAATTTGCCTTTTAACCAACAAAACGTTTCCAAGGTAACATGCCATAAACCAAATGTAATATAAAATATTCCGGCACAGGACTATTACTATTATTTTTATTACAAATTGAATGAAACCCGATCAAATAATGAAGTAAAATTTGAAAGGAGACAAGCTAGTTACCTGCAAAGATCAAGGCGAGGCCAAGTTATTTCAGAGCAGTAAATTCTTTCTGGCCATGACATAGTGTAGAGGATTGGCAAGCGCATATCTGGCCATCCCAACTGAGCCAGCACTGATGAATCCTGAAATTAAGCAAATACAAAAATAATTGTGAGAAATGAAAATTGAATTCTAATAATGTACTCTCCACATCTTGCAATTCAATGCACAACTGCCCACACAAACTAAAAAGTGAGTAACATGTGACATCTGTGGCATCACCAAGCAGTAGCCAACATGATAGAGTTGAAAACAAAACCTGTGTTTCAACCATTGAATGTATAATAGATTGTGGATGAATCACTATCTCAATGTCATCGTACTCAGCTCCAAAGAGGTAATGGGCTTCAATGACTTCTAGACCCTGCCAAATAAAGAAAGCAATTAGTGCTTGTAATTTATATGAGGGTAACATTTTAAAGAATAACATACTATATCGAAAGTACATTGCTTGTAATTTTCAACGAGACATTGATAGAACTAAACCTTATTGAAAAGAGTAGCAGAGTCCACAGTAATCTTTTTTCCCATATTCCAGTTAGGATGCTTCAAAGCATCAGCTACTTTAACTTCTTTCAATTTATCAACAGGCCAATCCCTATGAGAAACAATATGAGCAAATTGTTCAATACTGCTCTTAACTAGAAATACTAACACGAGTTATATCACGTGTCCATTAATAAATATACACTTGATCCTCAAAAAAAAGTGAGGACAGATCTGCAAGTAAACAGTTCATATGTTCAGACTTTCAAATTACAAACTTAATCATTCTAACTTAAATTATGATTCCACACCTGAAAGCCCCACCAGATGCAGTCAAAATAATACGCCGAAGTGCACCCTCCGGTAATCCCTGAATACACTGGAGAAACAAAAAGATTCTATGATCTTGTTCTGTAATTGTCAAGATGATTTGAAGGATAAAATGGCAGATCAAGCAAACTGTTGTAACAAGTTACACCAAGAAAAGTGCAAAGATGCCCAACTACCAACAAGAAAACAAAAGAATCTCTGAACTATGAGCAATTTTCAGATAATCTTGTTTATTGAGTTACAGTTCCATACCTGAAAGATGGCAGAATGTTCTGAATCAGCTGGAAGGATTTTTACTTTATGCTTGTGAGCAAGAGGAAGGACAAAGGGACCTCCAGCGATCAAGGTCTCTTTATTGGCCAAAGCAATATCTTTGCCTGCTTCTATTGCAGCAACTGTAGGCTAAACAAAATAAAAGATGGACATTTTAGCAGCTAATCAATATAATCTAATAAACAACAAATTGTTTGTTTCTCTTTCTGATACATATTCTAATTCTTAACAGTAAACTATAGTTCATAATATCTTCAATATACTTTGTTCAGTGGATGCAAAGGAAGCGATACTTAGAGGAAGCAGAAATAGATATGCAGATGATTCTCTGTGGTTTGCGCACAAATGGGTACTATAATCCGATCACAAGTTTAAAATTTAGCTAAACATATAATCTTATTCTTTAAATTAGCCTATTCTGCATTCGGTTTTTTAGATTGCATATTACAATAAAACTAGACCAAGAAATCTTACATGCAGCCTTTATAGAAAGCTCCTAGGTGTTATGATTTATAGGTTTGAAAAGGCAGCATGTGGAACATGACCAAAGGGAGGGAAAAGGTAAAAAGATCACTGAGTACCTTCAATCCTGCACAGCCTACTATTCCTGTAACTACGCTGACAGCATCTGGATGGCGAGCAACCTGGAAAAAATTTTAAGCTTAACCATCTAATAATGAAAATGGCTTTATATAGTCAAATAAAAAAAACAATGAACTAAATAATAAGCTAGTAAGCTACCTCAATAACTCCTTGTTCCCCAGGAATAATCTCAGGCTTTTGTTCCATATCAGCCAAAGCCTCTTTGAGTTCATTTACCAAAGACTCATTTCTAACAGCTACCAGTTGAGGTTTGAATGTCTTCACCTGCGACATGCACAAAAATTATTAGCCCTCAAAGTTTCTACAGCCTATTCATTCATAGGGAAACCCAATTCATATTTTACATCTTTTATCTTGTATAGAGGGAATTACTTTTTATTTTAATTCTAACACTTTTAAGCATCTGCAGAAACCACTTTATATGAGATTATATTACACAACCACATAAGGCTAAAGTATCAGTGAATTATGACATCATATTCATGTTAGTCCATGAACCAAGTTACTCAAGTGCGAGTTTGACATCTCCAAAAATGGTCCTTATTGGATGTTGGAAAAACTAATGCGTTACAAGTTGCCATAACTCGGTGAAAACTGAACAGTTACCTGATCAGCGAGAAGGGTTACATTTGAACCAGCAGCAAGCCCCACAACTCTGAATTTATCTGGATTTTCTGCCACTATGTCCAAAGTCTATAAAACACCAAATTATGATTCGAAATAACTTGATCAAGTGTCAAATAAATCATGGAAGCCTAAAATTAGAGCAAAAAGGGACATGGGTACATGGCCAGATAGTTCAGTGGTAAAAATTAAAAGGTTTTCTATTTCCCACTTTTCACCTGAGTTCCAATGGAACCAGTTGAACCAACAATGGAGATAGGCTTGGGGCCATCCCAAGTCCTGCGTCCAGGCTCTGGAAAAGCTCGTCCTGGCCATGCCGAGGGTGGTTGTGGAGTCTGAGCAGAACATTGTACTCTCCTCCCAAACGTTGTGCAACAGTCCTTCCTCTTCAAAACAAACCCCCCTTAAAATTCACAAAACAACAAGCATAAAAGTTATAATCAAAACCCAAGCCCAAGAAACAAAAAGAGAAGCTTTTTCAGAGTTTTAAACAAAAAGAAACAAAATTTTCCTTGTTTTCTCAGAAACCAAACATAGAATCAAGCAAGAAAGAAAGAAATGAAGTTGGAGAAAGTCAAGGCAAAAAAAAAAGAAGAAAGAAAACCTGGAAATAGCTTAGTGAGGGAAGTGGACATGGACTTGGTGGAATCCAAGAAGGAGATAGACTTAATTTCAGGAGAAGGAACCAAATTCAAAGCCATCAAAACTGTGAAAAGGAACTCCTTTTAACTCAAAACAACAAAAAAGGAAAAGGAAAATCCCACCAGGTTTAGGAGAAATGAAATATCTGGTGTCAAAATAAAAACTTTGAGAAGTCTTTATAAACGTGCGGTGGGATTGGGAAGTGGCAGAGGGCGGTGGAGTGCTCTGCTCAGTACTGGTGTTTGTTTTTAAATGGTAAAGCTAAGTCGAGTAAAGAGTATAGCTAGGTGTGGCCATAAAAAAATATATATATATATAGATATATATATATATATATATATATATATATATATATATATAGTTAGGCAACGGGACAAGAACAAGTGGGACAGTAACAATAGAAAAAAATAGTTTGGAGTTTGGAGGTTGAAATGGAGAGGATAAGACGATGAGGGAATCTGCTTGTAATGGACTATAGTGGTAGAGTGGTGTCTCATTTTATTTCCTAGGTCAACTTAGTTCGATTTGGATGTACGATAAAAATTAATTATGACGAGATTAAAATAGTGATGACGATAAAATTAATTATTATAGTGTTGAAATTAAAATTAATGATAAGATATGTATTTAAATTCAAACACAGTGACAATGAGGTAAATTATAATAAGAAAGAAAAATAATTATTAAAGGTATTAGATTAAAATAAAAATATATATAATAAATAATTAAAATTATATTTATATTAAATAATAATTAAAAACTATATTCATGTTAACAAAAGTAATTAAAAATTTTAAAAATAAAAAATTTTAAAAGTTTAAAAAAATTTAAAAAAAATAGTGAAGGGATAAAAGAGAAATTTCTCCCTATACTGGTGTCTAGTTATCAACTAGACCTCTGCTGTCTAATTGAAGGGATTGGTGCATTTCAAATCCACATTGAAAATGCATTCAAATGCACCCCCGATAAGGATGCGATTAGTTGGGGGAAATCCAACCATAAATGAAAAATCAGATGAAATTGATCGGTCAAATTGATTCAATCAAAGCCTATTCGGTTTGATATGATGTATAAAACTAAAATTTTATTGTACCGATAAAAAATCATTTCAATTTGTAAAAATTAAATAAAATTGATAAAAAATAGTTTTAGTTTTTTAGGTTTTTTTATAAGTGATAAAATTTGAATATTTAACCTGTTAATTCTATATTAAAGATGATATCATTAAATCAAATACATATTATTATTATTATTAATAATTTATTATATGTGTTACTTATTTAATATTAAAATAATTTTAATTAAATCAATCGATCCAACCAACGAAATCGATTGAACTGATGATAAAAAATTTTACCGATTTAAATTTCGATTCAATTTTTTTAACCTTGAATCCAACCCCATAACTCAAGAGCCATGATAGATGTACCTAAGTAGGGAAAAACAAAATACATACATTGATTTACGTTTTTCAAGCTCCATGTAGTCAAAGTTGAGAATGAGATTCATGCATACAAAAATATAAGAAATCATTTTCAAATAAATGTATCTAAGAAAATCACGTGAGAAAAAAGGTTTAAGTTGAATGTTCTGAAAAAAAAAAAAAAAGGAAAATATAAAACAGTAGGATTTGGCAACAAGACAAATTACATAAATGTAAGCATGTTTCACATTGACATGAGGAACTAAAAGATTATCTAAACCTTCAAAGAAAAAAAAAATGATAACTTGGCTTGCCTCAATAAGTGATGATTTGTCTGAAAGGAAGTGGTTTTGAATTCTAATTTTATCAGTAATCTATCTTGATTTTATCTAGTGTGGAGATGATTTTCAATAGCTATATATAATTAACTTGAGAGTTCCTCGAATTGTTTCATAAAAATTAAAAAAAATAATTGAATTATTGAAATCAAAAGTTTTTATTGTTTGGTGTATTTATTTATTTTTTTTTAAATGAGACGTGTGATAATTTTTTAAATTTATTTATAAATTTTATTTTTAGAAAAATAACTATCAGTATATGAAAATCAATAATTAATCTTTTATAGTTAATATTGTGATTAATTAATGGACAGTAGTTTTCAATTGAAATATATAAATTAAGAAAGGGATCTTTGAATAGTTGTGAAAACCGAAGATTCTCCATCTCATGAAGTTGGCCTCTTTATACCTTAATCTTAGTTTGCATAAAAAATTGATACTTCACAAATTGCCAAGCATTTAGAGAGCTTGATCAACAGTATCATATTCCTTAACCTTGCTTTCTATATAAATGCCAAAACATTGCACATATTCCAGCTTAGAACAAACAACTCAGGAACGAGGAAAATGTTATATATGTTTATTACATGAGTTAGAAAAGTATCTTTGACAACTATAACTAAAATATACAGTCTGTACATAGGGATCGATCCATGTCCGTCTAATAATTAAGGATTGAATTGTGATTGGCTAAAATACTAAAAAAACTCTTAAATTATTTTAATTTTTTTAAATAAGCCCTTTCCACTTTTATTATATCCAAATAATTATTTATCTTTTGATTTGTAATCAAATAAGCTATTATTTCAAATAAAAGGTTAATTCATCTTAAGGGTTTATTTAGGTATAAATTAAATTAAGGGCTTATTTGAGTACAAATTAAAGGTTAAAGACTTATATGAGTACAAATTAAAGGTTAAATGTTTATTTTTGGGTGTAATAAAAGTATATGGACTTATCTAAACAAAGTGATCAAGTTTAGGGTTTTATTTATTTATTTTAGCCATTGTGATTTAATAAATAAGAGCCATTTTCTTAATCAAGGTGTATTTTTTCAAATGACAAAATCATATGTTAAGCCCCGAGTGCTCATAGTGCGCACAATCCCAACAATCTTTACATTAACAATAATGATTCACACTCTTGGTTAAGGGATCGGTATTGAGGGCGAAAACGATCTCATATCTAATAATCAAGAAATGAACTGTGACTTTATAAAGTAAAATCTACTAATCTCTATCAAGCTACATTTTCTCAAAAGATAAAATCGTGAGATCAAAAAATTCTCAAACTCTCATAACGGACAATATCTAATAGTAAGCACAATCTCAACTATTCTTGCATCATCACAGTTAAACCGGGAAATTTAGTTGTCTGTCTATTTTATCATGGAAAATGTTTAATTCCTTTATCGACACTAATTAATCAATGATTTAACATGTCCAACGTATTGAAATCTATATTTCTTTAGTTGAAAACATTAAATATAAAGGAGAGAAGTGGGTTCAGATGAAAATAACACTATCTTATAATGATAATCAACTTGTTTTGTTAATCAAAATGGAAGAATATATATAGTTAGATTTTGATAGATTGATGATAAAATTTTTAATTTTATAAACTAGATTAAAAAATTGACACATATTTTATTTTATTTTTTTAAATTAAATTTTTTTATTTTAAAATATATATATTAAAATATACGTGTGATTCTACTAATCACATTTATGAAATTTAAAAATTTCAATGATACCAACAATTTCTCATATTATGAACTAAATATTCCTAGCTACTTGTCTTCTTATACACAAGCATCTTTCTACCTTGTTTTGTGCTCATTAGAACTAATGATTCCTTGTATGTGCTGTCTTATTTTCTTGGCATCACTGCCATGATTTAAGCAACTTTCAACTCTCAACTCCTTTTGGGATCATATCATTTTGGCCACAAAATCATGCTCAATAATCAATTAATAACTTTACTTTTTTTAGAAAAAAAAAAAAAATCACATGCATCACTAAAAATTACAAAATTAAATAAAATTTTACTATTTGATTTATTTAATTTTTATCTTGATCAATTTCTTTTATAGATTAAATCTATTAATCGATTTAAGTTTTAGGAGTCGTAGATAGATATCAGCTATGTATATACATCATGGAAAACTCAAATCATTAAGCTTTCTACTTCAAAAATTTTAATTTGAAACATATTTTATTAAAAAAACAAATCTCATCCATCGCTAATAGAGTTAGTAGGATGACACATATGACTGTATCTTAACTTTACTTATGAAATTAAAAAACACATCTATCAGTATATAAAAAACGAACTCAATATTTATTAATTGGGAATCAAATGGTTTGTCAAGTTGTTGGCAAATTTGACTAAATCTTTCTTTTTTCTTTCCCTCTTAGTCTTTAAATGGTATATCAGTTTAATTACACGTGACGTGAATACACGATGCATGTGAAACATGCTCCCTTTCTTACATCCACTTCCACAAGATAAGATCCGTCTCAAAAACTTTTTATTAATTGCTTATTTTTAATCTTTTTTAAAAATAAAAAAAAACAAACAACGTGTTTAAATTTTAAATACAAAAATAAAATATTTTTTTTGACAAAGTTATACACAAAATATATATAATACTTATAGAAGATAAAATCCATAATTATATTTTATGCAGATTAACTATGTAAAAATGGTATTACGTTTTAATTATTTATCGATTTTAAATCAGTTATGGAATTGATTTTTATTTATTTCTTTCTTCTTTTTTTTTTTTTTTTTACTTTTACTTTATAACAATTAAAAAAAGCACAAGTAATTAGAAAAAGTATCAAGAATCAACCGAAGACTTAATTTTTTCACATCTATATAGAGAAAATGAATAAATTAATTATTTTAAATTGATTTAATATTAGAACTGATCTCTTAATTGCAAATATATTTGATAATGTAATAGGATATATTATAAAGCAATCCATGATTCAAGTAGGTCAGACACAATTAACATTTTGCGAATTCGGGCTTAACCTGCACATTTAGGTCCATTATTATTAAAATATTAAAAATTATTAATATTTTAAATATCTTTAAAAAATAAAAAATAATTTTTTATTAATAAAATAATATTATAAACCGAGTGTTATTTTTAATTTATATAAAAATAAAAATCCTAATCCAAAGTGCTGGCCAGGGACGGCAAAACGTGTTTTTAATTAGCACTAACTAATTTGGTCAAGTGGATTGACAAATATTCAAAGGGGGCTTTTCTTTTTCATTCAAAATCACACATATATATATATATATATATATATATATATATATATATTGCTAAATTTATGAAAATATCATCTACGTTATCCATGTAATTTTTTATATCTATATTTTATAAGCTTCATGTAAGTTTCAATTTTTTAAAATCCAAAAATCTTTGATTAAGATTTATTATCTGATAATTTGTAAATACGACACGATTGCATGTTGATGAAGATAACTAAAGCAAGAAATCTATGTGGATTGCTTGCTCTGATTGCACAGATTACTTGCTCTGATTGCACACATTACCTTCTTACATTAGATGAATTTTGGATTAGCATTAGATATAGTCGCCAATTAGACATCCTCCCTTAACTTTGACTATGCAAGAAAGAAGTAAGCTCTTAACACTTCTTTGGGAAAAGCTACTCGCTCCCGGTAGAGCTTATTTGCTAGCTCACGATACAAAAAAAAAACATACAAAAAAAAAATAATAAAATATTTCGAATATGATACGAATATACAAATATATTAAAATTTATATAACACGAATTATCAACATTTTAAAATTGATATAAATATAAAATATCTTAAAACACAATTATAACACGTAAAAAAAACATAAATATGACATCAATACATGAATTACCATATCTAATACCACTCTTAATCAGAGTGATGAAGGATGATCCATGGTTGAGAATGAGATCCACCCAGTGCCTTGAGGTTTATATAAAAAAGCATAGATAGCAAGCGTACTAATTATGCCAGAAACTGGATAGTGGATATAAAAGAGATTATGACACGCAAAGCAAAGCAACGCAACAAAGCCAGGAAAAATCGTGCAATTTAGTGGAGGTAAACACGCGTCGGCCATGGAGTGTATTTAGAGGTAATGGTCCTTTGGTGCAAGGCAACATACATACAACATATCCTAAAAACAAAGGATCTCTTTCCCTCACCGTACATTTTGCTACTATAATACTCAGATTTGCTTAAAGCCTATCCATTATAGTATAAGTATATATATTGGTAGTGCCAGATATATAATATTAATGCGTGGGTTATGAAGAGAAACCAGTGAGTGAGTGGTTCCAAAAGGATGACTTGGTAGAGTTTGTGGGGTGGCCATTGTTATAAAACTACAATAAAAACAGGACAATCACATGCTAATTCTTCAGAGTATAGTACTAGAATTTTAAAAAAAATTGACATATCCATGCAAACGAAAAGTTTCCAGCAATTATAGGGCCAGGCCGGACAACCATTTACAGACATGATGTTCCTTCATCAAACGATAACTAGACTTGGAACTGAATGACTCAAAGAAACAACCTTACACATACCTCAAACAACTGTTAATAGAGTAAATTTTTCTCAACTACTTAGGTAGGTTTGCAGTTTTGAGCAAAGTAGCTAATAGGCCAGATGATACTTTGAAACAAATAGCACGCAATGCATTAATATTATTAGTCTACATAAAGAACTTCTCATGATTAGAAAGGTCTGCCTATACTGCAGGGATGCCCAACTTTAAGGCACAATAGTTTAGATGTTGATAGAAAAATAATATTGGCTGCTTTCTATCATTTTTAAATATATGCATCCGTAAACCTTAGATCAAGCTTACCCTGGAAAGTGAATGCCGCTTCAGTTCCCTGCAAAGCTGTGTTCATGTTCTTGTATCTCAGTGGAGTTCACACCCGAAAACCCCCCATTCATCTCCACTGCACCTGCTAACTCAGATATTTTTGTGATTTTCTGTAACTCATCAGTTACCTCGGAGGGGCGAGCCACTGACTGATCATCAGTTAATTGTTCTTGTGTAGCAGTTTCTTTATGAATTGATGCTTTTGGCCGTCGAATGGCTTCAGCTGCTTCTGGCATTGCCACAGGTGGTGGCTGGGGAGGAACCCATGTACGTTGTACTGGTTGTTCATTGCTTCTCACCCCATAATGTCCAGCCCTAAGTTCATCTTCATTTTCAATCTCTTTGATTCTGACATTTTTCCTTTGCCACCAAGGTGTTGAGCTCTCATCATTAACCAGATAGTTTAATCCATTGTCTTGTCCTTCAGCACTTACTTGAGACTGGAGCACCTGGCTGGAGCCATTTTGGCCCTCCCAAGGCTACTCATTTGAAAAAAAAAAAAAAAAAAAACATGTTATTCAAGGTTTAATTTAAGTTTCCTTAGATTGACTCTCCCCACACCATGAGATGCAGAAACCTGATGCAGATGGCTACCCTTTTTGTCCAAACATCAATCAGTAACTGATTGGTAAATAGATTATGGCCCCAGATAAGTGACAGACAAACTCTTCAAATATAATACTTAAAATATCCCACTTTTCGAAGATGTTCAATTAACCACATTGAATTGGAACCCTAGTCTATATGAATATAATGCAAGAAAAAATGATCTGAAAGATTAAGGAAAAACTCTAAAACACACCTTAGTTCTTGGTGCTATGTGAGGATTTGATGGTTGCTGGTTAAGGTTGGGAGGCATATCATTAGCTTCCTGCATATGAATCAGAAATGACAAAGTTACAATTAATGCAGTAAACAAGCCAATATCAACATAGAAATGTGAACTGGATTACTCTGATATTAGAAGGTTTCTCCCCTCTTTGGATCGCCATAATCTGCAACATAATTACAAGTATCAATTAGAAATGTCTTCAAAACCTATCCAAAAATATGGTTTGCAATTGTTAGAAACAGATTGTAAGACCATTAAATACTGAAACTTGGTCACAACTTGGTCTAAGTGAATTAAGGATGGCATTTACATTAAGCAGTACAGTGGAACATTTATTATAGTACTTATTTTAAGGATGTCTAAGTAGCAAAAAGATAAAGAGAACTACTACCTCCCTATATGACTTTGGTTGAGGTGGTTTCGCAGATGCAGGCAGTGAGGAGGATCTCACTGCATAGAAAATCCTAGTTATATTAATTCAGGAATTCAAACTGTTTGACAGACTACACAACTAACTCAGAGAATATTAATCACAGGAAAATTACCTGAGCGCACATCAGCGTCCGCCTTTCCATTTGCATAGGATTGCTGTAAGGCCATTTTTTATTTAGTAACAACTCATCTTGCAAAACTCAAACTGGGATCAGAGAATTTATTTTCCAATGCAGATATGAAGCATCCAGAGTTAACATTTAATTTCAGCATACCTTTGTACTTGAGGCTGATACTCTATGATCTCCATGATCAACGAATGTTCTGCCAGAGCTATTAGCTTGTCCTAATGGTTAGACAAATAAGAAATTAGTAAGAACTTAAACAACTAACAAACCACCATTTGGATGTCTTACAAAGACATCTAAATCACATTCAGGCACACAAAGACAATAATGCCATTTTAATTAATTTCAGAAGGTGCCCCTGGGAAGCAGTAAGCAAGCAGTATCAATGAGACTAATGTCATTTTAGAAGTTATCAAATGCCAGCCAAAGTCAGTGTAATAATTCTATTACAAGGGCTCTTACTAAGCATCAAGAATACAAGAAAACAGCTGGCTGAGTAATTGAGCTAGGTCAAGTATGTACTTGTCGAGGGAAAATCCTTTAGTAAACAAATAATCTAACATTCAAGCAAAAGCACTATCAAATTTTATAGCAACAAGAAGAAGAGAACTCTTCTTCCAAGCTGAATCTTCCTAAGAAACCTTTGCTATTCTTTTGGGTTCCTTACATCTTTTCTCGAATGTGCACCCAATAATCATAGAATTGAACTTTTATGAACATAATCAAATTTTAAAAGCACTGAGGACCATGTGCCCTGTCACAACCAGGATGACCAATCCTGAAAACCAAGAAACAGCTGATGCTTTGAGGAGAGAAATATCTCCACTCTCCAGTATGTGACTCAACGGGTTTTCTTCAAAATCATGGTAAAAAAAAAAAAAAGATTGCGGAGAGCCCTATTTCAACAAAGAAAGCCTTTAAGCTAATGAATTTTTCAATTCACATTTTCATAATATAAAGTTCTAGTGTTTTGTGTTCAAAATCTCTTTGTAATGTGGCTATTAAACTTAAAGCATCCATTAACTATAGGAGCATAAAGAACGTACAAAGCTCTTGGTATTTGGAGAAAATCAGACTTAAAAAAGAAAAAAAAAATTGTAATATCTTTTTTTATTGTCTAGTTTACCATGAGTTTAGAAACTTGTGTGTGCCTGAAATTTAAAAGAATGCTCTAGATGTGAGGTATCAATATCCACAGCTAAATTAATTTCCAGCATGATGTTTATTATGTAAGGTCGCAGTAGCACCCTGAATAAAACATTATTTCCTTGAACAATCATTCATTTATTTATGGCTGGGGATCAATTGTTCAGTATGCAACAAGTCAGATATAAGCAAGGCCACAACAGGAAAAGATCAAGAATCAAAGTCCATTCATATTTCATAAGACCCAGCTAGACTAAAAATTAACATCTATGTACCTTCCAAATTCCTTATGGCATTACTCATCAACTTCATTTCTTGTACTTGCACATCTATCAGATTCATAAATTCCTCAAAGCGCCTTCTGTCTGAAAGGATCAAACTAGGTTCAGTAAATAAAAAATATAATTAATCAAGAAATAAAAAAAAAAGACCAATAAAACAGAATCAAACTACTCAGCAAAAAAAAAGGCCATTAGAATTCCACCTTCGTTTTTAGAGTTCATCATTTCCTGGCTTGCTTTTGCAACATCAGCAGCTGCAGCCGCAGCTGCTTTTGCTGCAGCTGCTGCTTCTTCCGCCACACTTGGTTTTGCATCACTTTTCTTGGCATGGTCATTTTCTTCTTCCAACACAACTTTACGTATCCAAGATTTCAACCTTGGGATAATAGCATTCTAAAACAAAAGAAAAGTTATATGACCATGCAAGATAACAGTAAGAAAAACCTAGTTTATGAAATTGCACTTGAAGCTGGATATAAGCAGCTTGAAGAGATAGCAATGGAATTTTAAGTTAGGCTAGGCACTAACATATGACATATCTTACTAAACACAAAATGATAGAAGATGTATTCTTTTGGGTAATGAAACAATAGAAGATATTGATACCTTGATTAATACCGCAGTGCCAGCCCCTGAGGCTGCCAGTAAACCTACAGCAAAAACAGCATGATACCAGTGAAACCACGATTGTGCAAGTGTCCCCACAGACACAATACCAGTAGGAGCAGCTGCCACAGGCTGAGGCGTTTGCATTGTGGATTGAGTTTGAATGTTAGATGAAGGCTTCACTTGCCCATCTGAATGCATTATGATACAGTAACAAAGTAGCATCAGTGATGCAAGGATAAGAAAAAAAGACTCCCACTTTACTAATACAATTTATTACCTTGATTCAAGCTAGGTGGCTGTGAACTAGGAGGTGGGTCCTGTTAAAAATCAATGAATGCTTCATAAACACATATAAACAGAATTAAACTGTCAAGATAATGAACCAAAATAAATAAATAAAAATTATATTACAGGCACGCGTTGGAAAGCTTCATCTATCTCCTCTTTTGTAAGGCCTTTCCTCTCAAGAAAGGATCTTCTATAAATAACAGGAGAACCCCTAACTTTGGGATGTGAAAGAAATTTGACAGCATTCAAAACCTGGTCCTCTCTTATTGGTTCAGAGTTCACAAACACAGTTGCTGGAACATTCTGTTTAGTAGCCTCTGGCCTTACATCTTGTTGAACCTCATTTGCTTGTTGTACTACCTCTGCAGAAATGGGTTTCTAAAATTAGAATTATTTATTTATTTATCCTTATATATGCCATTTTCTTCTTCTTCTTCTTTTTTTCCCTTTTAATTGGTTCCAATTTCTCACATGCATCTACAACCCAGAACTCTCTTTTTCTAATAACACAGCATATATAAGTCAGCTTTAAAGTAAGGAAATTGTTATAAAAATATTGGGTTTTAATTCTGTGTTTATAGAATGTCAAAGTTATGAAGCTTACAAACTATACAATAACTAAGAAAATTGGGGGGAAAAAAGGGAAATCAGACCTGAGATTGTTTGGGGTTTATCTTGGTTGGAATTGGGAGGAACAGCGGACTGAGTCGTCGCCATAGCGGCTCACTGAGTTGGAAAGAGAAAAAATTAGTGCAGAATCAAAAGAGAAAGAAAGAGGGTGAAGACTTGAATTTGAGAAAGAGTTGGGGAAACAAATTTGATTGAGGAAAAGAAGACTTACGGGGTTGCTGACGACAGATGATGAAAAGGGAAATAGTATGAAGAAGAGGATTTTGCTTATTTCGATGCTGCTGCTGCTATCATCTTCTCATCATTTATTTATTCAAGCTCAAGCTCATCTTCTACATTGTTGGTCGTTTTGGGTCTTAATACTAACCGGTGCCTTTGGCGTTCTTTAAGATTATATATATATATATATATATATATATATATATATATTCATTTAATCCATTAAAAATAATAACTAAAATTATCAATTTTTATATTTAATATAATATTTTTACTATAAATAAAATAATATATTAATTAACTTAAAAAAAAATCTTAAAAACACTTGTTAATAAAATTTATTTAAATATAATTAATACAATATATTTAATATTTATGTTTAAAATTTTATAAATTTAATCATTTCTATTGGATTCATGTTTACCATTGAAAAAAATACACAAAACATGATATGGATACACAAATTACGAAGTCTAAATTTTATAATTAAAATTAATAGAATAACACATAAATATTACGTATAATAAAAAAAATTAAAACATGTGTCATCTTCTCAATTGGCTTATAAAATTAAAAAATTCTCATTAATATATAAAAAATAAACTTTTATTTTATACTATATTTTGGCACACGGGTGAAGAAAAATTTTGAAAAAAAAAAATTACCTAAACTAATAGATAGTTTTTTCATGTGTGACTATTTTAAAAAATAAAAATATTATAATTTCATATTAAATGGTCTTTTTATTCTCCAGTTTATAAATTTATTATAATTTAATTTTAATTTTTATGTCATTTCATTAATTAAATTGATGTCACTTGATTTAATGATACCAAATTTAAAAAATCACTTTGCTAATAGTAGTATAGATTGTGGGAAGGAAATAAAAGATGCCAAAATTAATCCTTTTGTTTCACTGAAAACGATTTACGAAAAATGATTTTTGCATTTTTTCGTGTTTGGTTGGAGAAAAATTGATTGGTCAATGAAAAATGGCTTGCTGCCATAAGTAGGGCTACTTGAATCGGAATTTTGAAATCATATTTTATATCGAAATTTAACTTGACTCGAGCCAAATATTATTATATTAATAAAAATATTTATTTTTAATTATAAAATATATTAAAATATTAATATAAACATATTTTAATATTGTAATTTTCAATATTTTATTTAAATATTATTAAACCTACATATTTATATTTATATTTTAATTATATAATATAATATTTATATTTTAATAATAAATAATAAATTATTAATATAATGACTATCATTTATTATTTTAATAAAAATATTATTCCATATAAAAATATCATTATTTTAATAATAAATTGTAATACTATAAATATTTTAAAATTTAAATAATATTTTAAATATTTCATTGAATTTTTTTTATATTACTATTTTAATAATATATATATATATATTATACTTTATAAATAATAAATTTTTTTTAGTATAAAAAGATTATTATTTTAATAGTATAAATATTAATTAATAGAAATATATTTTAATAATGATTAGAAAACTTTAAATATTTTAAAATATTAACATAATTAAAGTTTTAATAATAAATAATATTATTATAAATAATAATATTATTTTTTAATATTTTAATAATAAATATTTTAATATTTATGCCATATTACTATTTAAAAAAAATAGAAGTAATACTTTAATAATAATTATATTAATATAAATAATATTTTAATATTTATATCAATATTACTATTTGAAAAATTAATAATAATATTTTATAATAATTATATTAATATAAATAAAATTTAATAATTATTATATTAATCAAAAAATATTTTAAATATTAATATAATTAATGTTGGTATTTTAATAATAATTATAATATTTTAAATATTAATATAATTAATGTTTTAATAATAAATAGTGTTATTTTAAGTATTTAATATTTTTAATATTTTAGTATCAAATATTATTATTAAAATATTAATATTCTAATAAGAAATCATTTTTAACATTTTAATAATTAATATCTAATATTTATACCAATATTGATTATTTGAAAAAAGTAAATTTTTCAAAAAATAATCAAATAACAAAAAATATTTTTCAATAAATTATCTAAATATCAGAAAATCTTTACTTTTCCAGAAAATTTTCACATTTTTCATAAAATATTTTCTCGAAATCAATTTATATGAAACAAATGGAGTCGTAAGATTTTTGTAACTGCCTTCGGTAATTGGGCTTTCTATTTTGGGCTAAAATCTAGTAGTATATTATTTTTGGGCTTTTACTTATGGGTCAAGGATTTAAGAAAGGTACCCAACCTGGGTGCTATTAGAGAGAGTCTAATCGGCTCATCAGCTAAAAAATTGGCTGCTACTCGGCTCCAACCCAACAAGTTAGGGCCCGTTCCACGGCTCAAATTGGTACAATCGCACTACGGACTGCCCATTCGGCTAGGCTTGCACCGCAAAAATGAACCAACCCAGGTTTTGCATTAATGGTGTTTATGACCCAAGCTCGATTTGTGAATTTGAATTATTATTTAAAAAATATTAAAATATTAAAAAAATTATATTAATATTAATATATTTATATAAATTTAAATAAAAAATATTTTTATTAATAAATAATAATTCGGATCGAACCGGGTCGGCCTGAATTGAAAAATTGCTTACCAGACTCGGTCCAATACAAGTCAGGAAGTAACTCGTCCCTTGAACAAATCTACTTTGCATTACTGGTCTAGTTTGGCTTCGGGTTAAAATGTAATGGATAATCAATTTTTTTTATTAATTTGGGGTTAGAATCGTTTTAATTGTGGGTTTTTAATTTTTGATTAATTCAAGTTTGATTGGATTTGAGTTTAAATTTTTTAAACGAATTTTTAGGTTTAAGTAAATTTTGCTATCTATACTAAAAACCAAATTATTTATAATAATTTAAAATGAAGTTAATAAATAAATGATTTTATGTTATACATGCATGTGGTAGATGACTAGATTAGGATGAATGCATATGGTGAATCAATTAGATTAATTGTTATGTACATAATAATTATGGTACATTGTATTGAGAAATGTATTCTCCCTTTCCAAATGATTCTTGGAGTCCTATATAAGGATGAGTTTGTATCCAAGAAGAAGTAATAGAGAAAGGCTTGGTGACATAGCTAATTCATGAAGAACTAGACTTTGAAAGTTCATATTTCCTCTGTCTTGATCTCTCTTGATTTACTCATTTTATTTTATTTATAACACGTTATCAGCACGATCAAGTCTCTAACGGTAGTAAAGTCCCTCAAATTTTCTTTCATTATATCAAGGTAAGAATTTTGCTTTCTCTAACATGTGTTATCTAGAAATCTAGTCTATCTTCTTATTTGCAAAAAATATATATCTTTACATGTTCTATAATATAATATATGTGAGATGAGTAATTTTTTTAGATTCTTAATGTCCATCTGACTTTGGACTTTTTGTTTAGTATCTTTACAATGACAAATTTCACGAAGTTTGAATTCGTCACTCTTGATATTTTTGGAAGAAATTATTTGTCATGATGATGAGATTCATCTTGAAGTTATGAATCTTGAAAATACTATTGAAGAAGGAAACCAAGCATCCCTGCAGAATCGCACAAAAAAATGATTTTCCTTCGATACCATTTACATGAAGAATTGAAAATTGATTACCTTACTATTAAAAATCCATTAGCCCTTTGGAATAACTTAAAGAAAAGATATAAACACCAAAAAATGGTGATTCTTCCAAAAGCTCGATATGAGTGGATACACTTACGGCTACAAGATTTCAAAACCATAAGTAAATATAATTCAGCTTGTTTAAGATTAGCTCTCAATTGAAATTATGTGGAGAGAATATTACTGATGAAGATATGTTGGAAAAAACATATTCAACTTTTCATGCCTCGAATGTGCTCTTGCAAAAGCAATATGAAGTGCGTAGATTCACAAAATATTCGGAGCTAATTTCTTGTTTATTTATGACTAAACAAAACAATGAGCTTTTGATAAAAACCATCAATCTCGTCCTACTGACTCAACACCATTCCCTGAAGTGAATGTGGCATTTTTTCAAGGTCGTGGACGAGGCTGTGGTGGTAAAAGGGGTCGCGACAAAAAAAATTATTGGACCCATGATTATCATCATTCAAATTTTGAAAACAAAAGTGCTAAATGGAATCAAAAGAAGTGGGTCAAAAATGAGAAAATTTCGGAAAAGAGTAATAAAGTGCAAAACAATGATAATATTTGCTATAGGTATGGAACAAAAGGTCATTCTTTAAATATTATAAATGTCATTGGTCTCGAATATGTCAGACTCCAAAATATCTAGTTGATCTTTACAAAACATCACTAAAATAATAAGAAAAAAATGCTGAAATAAACTTATTTGAATCTGTTGATCCTACTTATGATAATGAATCTTCTCTAAATATTGATTTTGATGTTTCTGATATTTTTGAAAATCCTAATGGCAAAATTGGTCATTTGATTGGGATAAAAAATGTCTACTAATGAGATATATTTATGTTTATGTTATTGTAAAGGTTTCATGTGTAAGTTTATTTGATATCATGGAGTATGATTATATGTTTAGTGGATAGTGGTACAACTTACACAATTCTTCGTGATAGAAAATATTTCTTGCAATTAACATTAGTTGAAATTAATGTTAATACAATATTTGGTTCTACAAATGTAATAGATGTCTTTGGAAGAGTACACATTATGTTTCCAAATGGAATAAAATTATATATTGATGATGCGTTATATTCTAATAGGTCCCGAAGAATCTACTAAGTTTAAAAGATTATGTCGCAATGGGTATCATGTTGAACCAAAAAATGAGGAAGATGTGGAATATCGTTATATTACCTCTACAGTTTCGAAAAAGAAGTTCATATTAGAGAAACTTTAGAGTTTCTCATCTGGCTTATATTTCACAAAAATAAGGATGGTTGAATCAAATTTTATGCACCGGACGTGCTCAGATCCTAGAACTTTTATACTCTGGCATGATCGTCTTCGGCATCAAAGTTCAACCATGATACGTCGTATCATTGAAAATACACATGGACACCTATTAAAGAATCAAAAAATTTTTTTGCCTGATGATTATTTTTGTTCTTTTTGTGTTCAAACTAAATTAATTGTTAGACCTTCTCCATCTAAATTATTTTTTGAGTTTCCCACTTTTCTACAAAGAATACAAGGAAATATTTGTGGCCCAATTCATTCATCTTGCGGACCATTATGATATTTCATGGTTTTAATTGATGCTTCCACACGATGGTCACATGTTTGATTGCTTTCAACTCGTAATATTGTTTTTGCTAAATTCCTTGCTCAAATTATAAAGTTAAGATTAAGTTTTCTTGACCATTCTATTAAGACAGTTCGTTTAGATAATGCTTGAGAGTTTACTTCAAAAAAAATATTTATGATTATTGCATGTCTATTGGAATTAGTGTTGAACATTCCTCTTACACATGTTCATACTCAAAATGGTTTAGCAGAATCTTTCATTAAAAGTTTACAATTGATTGCTAGAATTATGCTTATGAGATCAAAACTTCCTTATCTGCTTGGGGACAAGCTATAATACATGCTACATCTTTAGTTCGTAACCAAGCATCTGAATATCACAATCTTAGAGTTTTTGGTTGTGCTATATATGTCCCTATTGCACCCACTCAACGAACTAAGATGAGCCCCCAACGACGTCTTAGAATTTATGTTGGTTTTGACTCTTAAACTATCATTAGATATCTTGAACCTTTAATAAGTGATCTTTTTAGAGCAAGATTTTTAGATTGTCAATTTGATGAATCAGTTTTCCCATCATTAGGGGAAGAAAAAGGTAAATTATTTAAAGCACAAGAAATTTGTTGGCTTGCACCAATATTGTCCAATCTTGATACACATACAAATCAATATGGGTATGGCAGTCAATGAATCTAAAGTACGCCAGAAGCGTGGTAGACCTTTTGGTGCAAAGAACTATGTTCCTCAAAAGAAAAAGGAAATGTAAACCTTTCAAAATGTCTCTCCAGAAGAAGTCAAAAATAATATAGATCAACAACCTTACATTTCTAGCCAAGCAACCCCAAAAGTGGTTCCGGTACCGATAAATTATGAGATCTCATTAAATTTTGGAAATATGTGGGGAAGAAATGAAGTTGTTGTTGATAATGTGTTTGCATATACAATTGCTTCTAATATTTATTAGCCAAAATAAAAAGAAACAATGAAGGCTAAGCTAGACTCATTAACAAAATGTAAAATATTTGGACCAGTAGTCCAAACACCTGAAGATGTCAAACCAGTTAAGTATAAATAGGTCTTTGTATGTAAAAGAAATGAGTTAAAAGAAATTGTGAGATACAAGGCACGACTTGTAGCACAAGGTTTTTCACAAAAACCTGGTATAGATTATGAAGAGACATACTCTCCTATTATGGATGCAATTACTTTTAGATTTTTGACTAATTTGATAAGTCTGAAGAACTTGACATACGTCCAATGGATGCAGTGTCAGCTTACTTATATGGGTCATTAGATAATGACATATACATGAAAATCCCTGAAGGATTTAAGATGCCTGAAGCATATAATTCAAAACCTCGGCAAATATACTCTGTTAAACTATAAAAGATCCCTGTATGGGTTAAAGTAGTCTGGACGTATGTGGTACAATTGTCTACGTGAATATTTATTGAAAAATGGATATGAAAATAATGTCATTTGTCCTTGTGTTTCCATCAAAAAGATAAATTATAGATTTGTTATAGTTGAAGTGTATGTTGATGATTTAAACATAGTAGGGACTCCAAAAGAGATCTCAAAGACTGCTAACTACTTAAAGAAGAAATTTGAAATGAAAGATTTGACAAGTGGGATTCTTATTCATCAATCATCTTATACAGAAAAGATTTTGAAACAACTTCATATGGATAAATCTTATCCATTAAGCTCTCCAGTGGTTGTTCGTATACTTGATGTAAAAAGAGATATTTTTCGTCCACGAGAAGATGATGAAGAAATTCTTGGTCCTGAAGTACCATATCTTAGTGCAATAGGAGCACTTTTGTGTATGTCAAATTGCACTATACCAGACATAGTTTTTGCAGTCAATGTACTAGCAAGGTTTAGTGCTGCACCAACACGAAAACATTGGAATGAAGTAAAACATGTTTTTCGTTATCTCCGTGACACGACTGATATGGCTTTGTTTTACTTAAATGGAGTAAAGTCAGAATTAATGGGATATGCTGATGACAAAGCTCGATCACAAACAGATTATGTCTTCACATGTGGTGATACTGTGATCTCATGGCAGTCTGTTAAACAAACAATTACTACTACCTCATCAAACCATTCAGAAATATTGGCTATTCATAAAGCAAGTCATGAATACATGTGGTTAAGAACAATGATTCAACATATTAGAAGAGCATGTGGATTGTTCGTGGACAATGACATGCCAACTATATTACATGAGGATAATGCAGCATGCATTATACAAATCCAAGATGAATACATAAAAGGTGATAGAACTAAACATATTTCACCAAAGTTCTTTTACACACATGAACTCTTGAAGAAAGGTGATGTTGATATTTGCAAAATTCGCTCATATGACAACCCAGTAAATCTATTCACAAAGGCATTGTCAACTTTAATTTTCAAGAAGTACGTACATAACATTGAAATGCGCAGGCTTAAGGATATTAAATAATTGGGTTTATTTTTAAGGGGAAGTAAGTTTCCTATGAATATTGTACTATTTTTCCTTCGCTAAGTTTTTCTCCCATTGGGTTTTTCTTAGCAAGGTTTTAACGAGACATATTCATAATGAATAGTCATCCAAGGGGAAGTCTTATACATGCATGTGGTAGATGAATGCATGTGGTGAATGACTAGATTATGATGAATGCATATGGTGAATGAATTAGATTAATTATTATGTACATAATAATTACGGTACATTGTATTGAGAAATGTATTCTCCCCTTCTTAATGATTCTTGAAGTCCTATATAAGGATGAGTTTGTATCCAAGAAGAAGTAATAGATAAAAGCTTGGTGACATAACTAGTTCCTGAAGAATTAAACTTTGAAAGTTCATATTTCCTCTGTCTTGATCTCTCTTGATTTACTCCTTTTATTTTATTTATAACATTTTATAAGTTAATTATTAATTGTTTGAGTGATAAAAAGTAAATGCATAAGTTCTTACTAATTATTTAATAATTTAAAGTAAGTAAATAATTATATAAGTCCATGGGTAATTTGTAATGAAGCAAAAAAATAAGTTGAAATATTAAATAATTATTATTTTATTACTTGTACATATAAAACATCTTTTAATAAATAATAATTGGAATTATGTTAATATAATATAATGACTAATGGGTTAATATTTTTATTGTCGCAACCTTAAGGAAAAATTAAAAAATGCCTCGTCGTGGGACATCACCTTAAAGTGTGACATTGGGAAAAAGAGAGGAAAAGACAACTTAATTTCTCTTAAATAAAATTGAGGGTTTGAAAATAACCTCGAAAAATAAAATGGACTCGCCACCGATCTTTTTTGGCTAGGTGTGATCGGCCACCTATTAAAATCAATTTTTATAAAACATTTTAAGGAAATCAATTTCGAGGTCTGCGCATTAAACCAGAGAAAACAAAGGCGGGTCCGGGAGTCGGTTACGTGTGGGAAAGGATTAGCATCCCTACAATGCCCGTATAAAACGGTACCTTATTAATTGTGTGTCATTTTGAGTCTCGATGAAAGTCGATTTTAAATTTGGTATTTAAAAATAATTCCCTAAAAAATGGTCATATTAATTCGAGGACGATTCAGAATTTGTTATTGCAAAATTTTTTTCTATATTCCCCGGCAAACCGGCAAAATATAGAATTTTTATTGTTTTGAAAATCTCCGTATCATCCTCTTTTTAGAAGGGTATTCCTTCGTTAATAATAATTGATGAAAACTCATCGGCAACCCGACGGAGGATCCATGAATTATATTAATTCGGGGATATTGCCTTATTTATTAAAAAGACATTAATTTTAAAAAATTTAAATGATCATGAATGTATCAATTATCACTAAGGTATAAACATAATCATGTAGTATATGCAACTATAGTGGCATAGCATGCATTTTATTTTGACATGGAAAAGAAATTAATGACATGGCATTTATGACATGGTAAACCTTATTATAACATGGCAAGGAATTAATGACATGGCATGCATGACATGGTCAAATAATTCATGACATAGCATGTATGATATGTCAACTAGCTTATGACATGGCAAGAGAATCTATGACATGGCATGGCAAAGAATTCATGGCAAGACATATATAACATGGCAAGTAACTCACGATATGGCATATATGACATGACAAGGAATTAATGACATGACATACATGGTATGGAAAATTCATAAGATGGCATCGCCATAAAATGTGCATATCAATCAAAATGACATGATCAAGATAGCAACATATACATTAATTCTAAAATGACATCATCATGGAATAAGCATGAACATGGAATATTATGACTAAGATAGCAATGTAGACATCAATTATAGAATAATCTCATCAAGAAATATGCATGAACATGGAATATGTAAATATCCTTATTTTTAAAATTATTTTCATGAATTTTCTTTTTGATGGAATTATATAAATGGCACATGTCAGAAAATATTACCGTACTCCCCGGCAAACCCGGCAAAGCTTGAAAAATAATTCTTTCATATGACATTTTCATAATTCCAAATAAAACAAAATCCATGCGTGCGATTTCATAACCACGTGCGTTGAATAATTTTCTAACCTCCCCAGCAAACCTGACAAAGATTAGGAACTAATTCTTGTCAAATGTTTAGGAAACCAAAAAGCACATTTTTATGCCAAATTAAATAAAAATATTTTAAAATATGCAATGCATGTAGATGTGTTTCTCCCCTTGAAGTAAGGACATCCGTACACCTAAAAAGGTGCCCGACTACCTTGAAAGAAACTTAAATTGGATTTCTAAATCAGATGATTTGGGGATTGGATTAAGGAAAAATGCAATTTTCAGATTAAAAGAACCCCATGGCCGAATGGCCCCCTAAAAAAACTCTAGTTTCCTATTTTATGAAACCCGAGTTAACTACCCATGACCCGATCTTTGTAAAATCAAATTTTACCCTTGAGATAACATAGAAAACATCCTAAAACAGTAGGTAACAACTCCAGCCAGCCCCTCCTTTTTGCAAATAAAAATTGGGAATTTATTAGTTTTAAAAAGGCTCATTTTGACTCCAAAAATCGATTTTAAATAGCTATTTTTTTACCCTTATAAAAAATTTAAAAAAAATGGAAAAATCAGTTTAGACTCATGAAATGATGAACTAAATGAAGTTAAATCAGTTTTTAATTCGAACAAAAAATGCCTAGGCCAAAGTTGCCTTAAAGATAGAATACTTAGTTAAAAACAGATTTACCGAAAACTATTTTTTAACCCTTGATAGAAAATTCTAAAAAATCTAAAAAAATACCAGAGACTCCTCTAAGGGTCTACTAAGTGAGGTTAAAATATCTTTTTATTTTGACAAAAGATGCATGGTGAAAATATTGCCCAAAATCAGAATATCCAACTTGTAAAACCATCATTTTTTCAACTAGTTTGCACAAGAGACTTTGGCTATAGACCATTAGTTGGTCTTAGCCAAAAATCAAGTTGAGAATGAAATGAAAGCATGATTTTCCAACAAGACAAACATATGAAGATGATCAAACATGAGCTAAAAAAATATAAACAAGCAAAGAAAATGAAGTTTGGCTCAATGGTTGGTTCCTTGGACATAGTCTTACCTAAAAAATCACTTGATAAAAATCAAGATCCTCAAGCATTTAAAACTTTTTATTTCATTTTTTTAAAGAAAACAAAAGAGAAAATCTATCCTACCACAATAGTGAAACCACATCCAACATGCAAGCAAGAAAATCAAGTAAACGACAAGCACAACAAGGAAGCAAGGTTTCGGCCAAGGTGAAAAATATTTAGGAAAAGATTTTGCAAAATTTGTTATTTTGTAAAAAAAAAAAAGAAAACCTTTAAAAATATTTTTAAGAAGCATTTATTTTTGAGAAAAGAAGTTGACAACAACATGGAAAAGAAGAAGAAGAGATCATGAAATTAAAGAAAATAAATAAAAAGAATAGAAAAGATGAGATGACTACCTATCAAAGCTTTCAACCAAGCTCTCTAATTGCTCTTTCTTTCTTCCTTTTTTTCTTCTTCTTCTTCTTTTTTCTCCTCAAGAGTTTTAGCTATTGCCCTCCCTTTCAAAATATAGTGAATCCCCCATAAAAATTGAAGAGAGAGCCTTTCTTTAGAGCCTTGGCGGGCCACCCCCTTGTGTGTGTGTGTGCTTTTTTTTGCCTTAGTCATGCTTTACATGCTCTCCCAACATTTTTGCCACATGGCTATTTCTTGTCCCCTCTCTTCATGGTCATTTCCTTAAATTAAGGGTCTACTCACCTCTTATTGGCCAAGAATGTCACCTTAATTATTCTTGTCTCCTATCTCTACAAAATATCTTAAGCCACTATCATGATCATGTAACTTACTAACAAAATATGTTCCTAGCTGGCACTTTTATTCCACTTGGCATGATCACATAGCCTTCATATGGCTTTGCAATTAAAAAGCCTCTTATTGGCCAAAAATGCCACATAGGCAAGTAGTGGAGAATCTTGTCCTCTCTTAAAAATGTCATATTTCTACTTCATCTTGGATATTGGATCAAGTTGATCAAAATCTCCCCTCCTCTTTCCATGTGGCCAAAAATGGTCTGGAATATTCTAGGCCATTCCTCTTTTTTATTTACAAATTGGTCATTTTCGATTTTTTTGGTAAAATTGCATTTTGGCCACCAAACTTGATCTATTTGCAATTGGTCCCCATTTTTGTATGTTTATTTTTAATTCCATTCCATCCAATATAAAACTCAGTTCTGGAGATTTTCATAATTTTTCGAGCTCGTTTTCTATTTTTCTCGAATGTTTCTCTAAAATTACGGATTAGTCCCACTGAACTTTGCTTATTTTCATTTTAGCCTTGTTTTTGGATTTTTCTTCTCCAATCCATCCTATCCAATATAGAACTCAGTTCTGAAAGTTTTCATAATTTTTCGAGCTCATTTTTTTATTTTTCCTGGATTTCTCTCTAAAATTATGGATTAATCCCTCGAATTTAGCCTATTTGCATTTTAGTCCCTTTTTTGTGTTTTTTCCATCACATGTCCTTCTTTCCATCCTAAAAATTATTTCTAGAAAGTTTCACAAATTTTCGAGCTCGGGTTTATTTTCTCAGATTTTCCAAAATTGCCCCTTAGCCCCTGAAACCTCAGTTTTACTCTAAACGGGCCAATTTTTCGGATTTTAATTTTCCATTGGCTTTTTCATATATTGAATTGGAGGTAGACCAATTTTGCCCAATTTTTACATCCGAATTCCTCTCCGATTTAGTTTTTCCCTTTTTCCTCAAAATTAGGAATTTTCTCGATTTTCTAGTTTCTCCTCTAACCGGCTCCTCCTTTGGATCCAATTCAAATTGGAACTTGGGGTATCTTTATTTATTTATTTATTTATTATTCATCAACTAGGGATTTCAATTTTACACGAATTGGACCATCTCTGTAGTTTTCTCCAAATTTGTGATTTTTCCATTTATTCACTGAACCTTTATTTTCCTCTTCGACTTGATTCCTCTTTCAATTCCACTTCAGATTGGACCTTCCAATATCCTTACTTATTGATCTTATTCCATTTTGAACCTTTAGTTTTGTCCAATTTGATCATTTATACACTTTTCCCCAAATTTGCAAAATTTTCCATTTTTTCCCAAAATGTCAATTTTCAATTTTGTCCACTTCTTTTCCCGATTGATTCCTCTTGGTGAAATTAGACCTTGAGATATCATTTTTTTTATTGATCATCCTTCAATTTGAGGTTTCAATTTCATTCATTTTGATTGTTCACGTACTTTTCCCTAAATTTGGAAATTCCATGTTTTTCTCCTACAATGAATTTTGCAATTTGTCTTTCCACTTTCAATTTTCCTCTCTATCTTCAATTGTGGATCTCTAATTATCAATGTTTCTTCACCATTGTTCAATTCACTCTCAAATCTAGATTTCCAGAAAGTTGACTTTTTTAGTGGTTGACTTTTTCAATGTTAACTTTTTCGAAGTTGATTTTTTTGGGTTGACTTTTTCGTGTTGACCTTCGAATCAAAGTCTTTGTGACTTATTTGTGGAATGAGGGGAGATTCTTTGCATTTCGGGAAGTTGAACGAAGAACTTACCTTGTTTAGAGGGCCCGAACAAAATTAGGTATCTACAGTTGTCCCTCTTTGACTATTGCTGAGAATCAGGAATCAGGCAAAGATAAAATAGACAATAATTTTGTCTGGTTAGTGAAATCACATGTGAAGGAGAGAAGAGAGTTTTCTTCATTTTTTTCATTCATTTTTTTCATTTTTTTTGTAAATAAAAGGATTTGTCCTTAAATTGAGTTCCTTTACTAATCAAGGCTCGATCCTTCTTAAGGAAACGAGTTTGATTTGCATGACAATAAAATATCTTGACGGTGATCCCGGGGCCATATCTTATCTTTGTGAAATTTTGTTTAAAATTCTGGGTAACTTCTCTAGAAGCTTTGGCTATCACCGCCAAAGACTTGTTCATTTTTAAAACGATAAAATTCTGGATGTCTTGTCTAGAAGCTTTGTCTATTATCACCAAAGACTTGTTCATTTTTAAAATAATAAAATTCTGGATGTCTGGTCCAGGAATTTCTTTTAGAATAGTAAAATTTTGGATGTCTTGTCCAAGATTTTTTTTTTTAAACAGTAAAGTTCTGGATGTCTTGTCCAGGAAAATTCTAGATATCTTGTCTAGGAGTTTCTTTTAAAACTGTAAAATTCTGGATGTCTTGTCCAGAAAATTTCTTTTAAAATAGTAAAATTCTGGATGTCTTGTCTAGTTATATTGGGTTTAAACATCTAAAGTGCCAACTTCACTTGTGCCAGCTACATTGGGCTTAAAAATAGATGCCAACTTTATTGGGCTTACTTTTTTGGTGCTAGCTACATTGGGTTTAAAATCTAAAGTGCCAACTTTACTAGGCTTACTTCATTTTTGTGCCAGCTACATTGGGTTTAAAAAAGATACCTCGACTGTGGTCTCGGGGCTCGACTCATTTAGAAAACAAATTCGATTTAGAAAAGGAAAACACCTCGACGGTAGTCTCGGGGCCCGACTCATTTGAAAAACAAGTTCGATTTTAAAAAAAAAAATACCTCAATTCCTGCAATGTTAGTCGAATGTAGTGATGTTGATGACGGGGTTGGCAAATTCTTGTAAGATGCATGTTCCCTAGGAATGAATGCAATTACATGATTGTGTCATGAGTTCTAATCCATGATTTCATTGTGGTTCACAGACTTTTTGACTCCACTGTTTGCCCTACTTGATGACCTTTTCAGCATTATGAATTTATTGAGATTCACAAATTTTTCGATTCCATGACGGCGTCCTCAATCTATCCATGGTTTCCCTTTTGATAAGCTCTAACGTATGGTTTCACTGAGATCCACAAGTTTTTTGACTCCGTGATGGTGTTTCAATCTATCCATTGTTCGTCTCACTTGATGAGTTCTTCAATATTATGGATTGATGGGTTTAATCTATCCACAGTTTGCCCCACTTGATTAGCTTTTCAGCACTATAGATTGTCATGAGTTTTCCAAAATTTAGTATGTAGACACCTAATTTTGTCCGGCCCCCTAAACTAGGCAGATTCTCCTTTTCAACTTTTCGGAATGCAAAGAGACTTCCACTATTCCATAGATGGGTCCCCAAGACTTTGTTTCGGGGGTCAACGAAAAAAGTCAACTCAAAAAAGTCAACTTCAAAAAGTCAACCACTAAAAAAGTCAACTCTTAGTCAAAATCAAGATTCGAAGTTGAATTGAACAATGGCAAAAGAATTTTGATAATCCGAGGTCTACAACGAAAGATATAGAGTTTGGAAGCTGGGTTAAAAATTCAGTGTAGGGGAAGACCTAATTCGGCAAATTTGGGAAAAACTACAAAGATGGCCCGATTCGGTGAAATTCAAGCCCCCGGTTGATAAAGGATGAATAAAGAAAATTAGCCCAAGGCCCAGTTTGAAGTGGATCCCAAGGAAGAGCCGGTTAGAGCAAAAATAAAAAAAACGAGAAAATTCTCGAGTTGGAAAAGGGGAAAACTAAATCGGAGGGGAATTTGACTGTAAAAATTGGGCATTTTTGGACGAACTCAAATTCAATATAAGACAAAGAAAGTGGAAAAAAAATCCGGAAATCGGACCCGTTGTAAGTAAAACCGAGATTTCGGAGGTTGAAGGGCAATCTCGAAAATTCCCAAAGATAATTTTGAAAAAAATAGAAAACCATCTCAGAAAATTATGAAAACTTCCAGATCTGAGTTTCATAATTTTTGGAAGAGATTGGTGAAGAAAAATCCAGAATCGAAGCTCATTTGAAAAATGGCAAAGTTCGTGTGCACTAACCCGAAATTCCCAAAGATAATTCCTAAAAAATAGCAAACGAGCTCGAAAATTTATGAAAACTTCCAGATCTGAGTTTCATAATTTTTGGAAGAGATTGGTGAAGAAAAATCCAGAATTAGAGCTCATTTGAAAAATGGCAAAGCTCGAGTGCACTAACCCGAAATTCCAAAAGATAATTTCTAAAAAAATGGAAAACGAGCTCGAAAACTTATGAAAACTTTCAGATCTGAGTTTTATAATTTTTGGAAGGGATCGGTGAAGAAAAATCCAGAATCGGAGCTCGAATGAAAAAGGCTAAATTTGGGAGGCACTAAACCGAAATTTTAGAGAAAAAATCCAGGAAAAATAGAGAATGGGCTCGAAAATATGTGAAAACTTCTAGAACCAAGTTTTATATTGGATGGGATGATTTGGAAAAGACAAATCCGAAATTGGGGTCCATTTGCAATTAAATTAAGTTCGAGGGGCTAAAAGGTAATTTTACCGAAGAAATCGAAAAGGGCCAATTTGCAATTAACTAAATATGAAAGATGAAGGAATTTCTGGGATATTCCTGGCCCTTGGCTGGTCAGCTCATGAATGAAGGTTGATATTTGATTAAATTCATCCAATGATCACCATCAAATTACAAGATGTCATTTTTACTATCTTGAAAGTGGTCCTCCCTCATCCAATGGCCTAGGTGCTTTGTAGAAGATGAGTACATCCCTCAATGGCCAAGATCAAATTGCAAGATAGCATTTTTATTGTCATGAAAATATCTTTGATTTAATTTTTTAGATTGATAGAGAAAAGAGGAGGACATTTGATCCAATGGCTTAGAGGAGAGAAAAGAAAAGAGAGCACACTCACTCTCATAACCAAGAAGGGGGGAGTTCATTTTTTTTCACTAAGGGCAGTAGCTAAAGGAGAGAAAAGAGAGGAGAAAAAGAAAGGAGAAGAGAAAAAAACTTGACAACTTTGATTTGGATAGCTAAAGCTAGGTAGCTACCTCTTTCTTTTTTCTTCTTTAATGTTTTTCTTTCATGTTGTGATTCTTTTTATTCTCATTTTGTTCATGTGATTGACAAACTTTTGATGAATAAAAGGGTTTTCAAAAATAAGTTTTAAAGGTTTTCTATCCTTTGTTCTTAATTCTTTATCAAATAACCAAGTTGACAAATTTTATACATGTTTCTTGCCATAATCGAATGATGTAGCATGTTTTTGTTCTTTTTCTTGCTTGATGTGGTTTGCTTGCTTGGTTGTGTTCATGCTCTTGACTCATGCTTGATCTATTGTCATATGTTTGATTGGCTAAAAATCATGCATTTCATGACATTTCAACTAGGATTTTAGCCAAGATCAACTAATGATCTCAAGCCAAAAAATCCTTTGACTCATGCTAGTTGGAAGATTAATATTTTAGATTGAGTATTCTGACTTTGAGATTTTTTTTCACTGCTCATCCATGGTCAAAATAAATTGATTTTTTTACCACATGCAGTAGCCATTTAGGGGATGCCATGGTATTTTTCTCATGATTTTTAGATTTTTTTTTATCATGGTTGAAAAAATAGATTTTGACAAAGCAATTGTTAACTCACTGTCTTGATTTTGGTAAAAATCGGTCATAGTATCCATGCTCCAAAAATTAAGCTGATTTTTTTTTCCCATTGAGATCAACATGTTTTAAGTCTCCCATAATTGTTTCATAATTTTTTGAAATTTTTTAGAAGGGTAAAAAAATCGGTTTTCAAAACTGCCAGTAGGAGTCAGAATTGTTTTTCAAGAAATGATAATTTTCTTTTTTGTCTTTTAGTATACTAATAGGGGGCTGATTTGGGACTTTAGCTACTGTCTTAGGTTGATTTCCAAGTCATTTCAATCATAAAATCTGATTTTATAAAAGTCAGGTCAAGGGTGGTTAAGCCGGGTTTCAAAATTAGGAAAAATAGAGCTTTTAAAAGAGGGGGATTCAGCCATGAAGTATTTTCTTCCTAAAATTTCCGATTTGGTTTAAATCTAAGCCCAAAGTATTTCGATTTTAAAAATCCGATTTAAGTATCTTCCTAAGGTAGTCTAATACCTTTTTAGGTATACGGATGTCCTTACTTCAAGGAAGAAATACATCTCCATGCATTGTATTTTAAAAAATATTTTTTTACTTAACTTGTCATAAAAACGTATTATTTGGTTGTCAATACGTGATCCTCCCGGGGACCCTTTCGAGTTAAGGGAAAACCAGCTAGAGGAAAAGATGACTTAATTCCTCTTAGGTTAAAATTGGGAGGTTTTGAAAATAACCTCGAAAAAGAAATGGAGTTACCACCAATCTTTTTTTGGGCTAGATGTGATCGGCCACCTATTAAAACCGATTTTTATAAAACATTTTAAAATTAATTAAAATATTTTTAAAACCAATTTCGAAGTCTGGGCATTGAACAAGAGAAAAACAAGTGTGAGTTTGGGAGTCGGTTACGTGTGGGGAAGGATTAACACCCCCACAACACCCGTATATAACGGTACCTTGTTAGTCATGTGTTATTGATAACTCGTATAATTATATAGTTCTTAGTTATGTTTTATTATTGTTTTGTGTCAAATACGAGTTATTATTGCTTAGTCTAATTGTGTTTATGATATTTTATATTTTTATGTAATTTGGTGTTTTTCACGAGTTTCTTTGAGTGATTTCAGATTACTAGGTTAAATCAAGAATTAAGGGCAAATCCAATTCAGTTCCAGTTCCGACACCTTTTGCCATATCAGCTATATCTGGAGTTTCAATAAAGCAATAAGGCTGAATTTTTTGCAGTGCAAAGTTAAGAGGCATATCTATCTTTTTCATGTTTTACACTTCTTGAAACGGAGTCGTTTTCCCTAGCGAAATCGACCATCAAGTTGGCTGATGTGCAATGACGTCTGTGCTGACCTGTTTTGGTATTTTGATCATATCTTCCGATCCACATGAGAAAATGATCTGATTCCAACGGCTATGGATCCGTAACTGATAGGGGTATATTTTTCTAGAAGACCATTTGATCAGATCGAGCCTCCAACATTGACAAAATCGACCATCAAGCTGGCTGATCAGAATTGTCATACAATATGACGAAAATTGTTAGAAAAATGCACCCACCTATTATACCTACCTTTGAAATTTATAAAGCTTGTCTCTTGTCATTTAGCTCTCCAAAATGTGTATAAATAGAGGGCCTTGGATGAGTATTAGGAAACATTAGACATTGGTAGGATATTAGCCATTGTAATAAAATTCTCTAAGTTTTCTTTTTCTTTCCTTTCTCTAGTTTTCTTTTTCTATATTTACTTATGCTTCTTACATTTCTTTTCATTTTATTCATATCTAGTATGTGTTGCTAATCATATTGTTGAGGTGATGAGGTGAAGCTCTTGGTAAATGCTAAGGTTAGTCTCTTAAACATGAGCTAAAATGAATTATCATTTATAAACACTAGTATAGATAATATTTTCTTTTGGTTTAAAATCATACTTGCAAAGTAGGGATCTTGATTCATTATTGACAATGAAAATGGCACAATAAATGCTTGGTTTCATAACCTTGATTTGTTGTAGACATATACCTTGGCATAAGGAATGCTTGGACTCTTTTTATGAGTTTTGAGGACACCAATTGAACATAATATCATATGCTATGGACGTTGGACAATTTGGACTGAATTGCTAAACCTTCCGATTGGAACCTCCTTTATGTGTGGATTTCAATTGTGTAATAAAACAAGATTAATCTTAGCATAACACCAAGAGTGGATTCTCTAACCTCAAAATCTTTTCTTATTGTTTTTTTTTTATATCTTGTTTAATTTCTTTTATGTTATTTTGTTTATTTTGTTCTCTAATATCTTGTTTATCTTGTTTTGTTGTTGATTCCCTAATATCTTGTTTACTTTCTTTGTCTTATATATTTATAAACTTATACTTACTAATACGCTTCCCTGTGGTTCGACCTCGGACACCCGAGAATTTATTACTTGAACATAACCTGCACTTGGGTTTACGACTCTTAATTGAGTCTCCATCAAGTTTTTGGCGCCGTTGCCGGGGAAGCAATACTAAGTATATAAGTTTATAAGCATATTTATTTTTATTGGCTGGTTATACCGCCTAATCTCTATATATTTATATTTATATTGTATATTAACTTTGTTTTATATTTTTTGACTGGTTATACCGCCTAATTTTCTATATATTTATATTTATATTGTAAAGTTTATATTTATATATTATCTATTTATTAACTTTGTTTTATGCTTGTTTGGCGACATGATTTTAGATCTCGTCGTTTAGTTAGATTTTATTGTGAAACTTTTTCAGGTAATCTTTCTAATACAACTCCTAACATGGCTGACAATGAAAGTGTTCATGCTGAAGATGAGAACAGACAAGTACGCACCATGCGTGACTACTTGCAACCAACTCGAAGCTCATCACCCTCTTGTTTTATTTTTCCTCTCAATGCAAACAACTTTCGTTTTAAACCAGGTATGATAGCTTTGCTTCCAAATTTCCATGGGTTAGAATCGGAAAGTGCTTACTCGTTTCTAAAAGACTTCGAAGATGTATGTGTCACCTTTAATGACCAACAATGTACAAATGAAATTGTCAAGCTAAAATTATTTCCTTTTTCTTTAAAAGATAAAGCAAAAATTTGGCTTCATAATTTAAAACCAAGGTCAATTGGCACATGGCAAGAATTACAAACTGAGTTTCTAAAGAAATTTTTCCCAGCACATAAAACTACTGCTTTGAAAAGACAGATTCAAAATTTCAATCAAAATCAAAATGAAGCATTTTTTCAGTGCTGGGAGCGTTTTAAAGATTTGTTAAGTTCTTGTCCACATCATGGTTTTGAAAAATGGCGTCTTATTAGTTTCTTTTATGAAAGTTTAACTCCCGAAACTAAACAATTTGTTGAAACAATGTGTAACGGTGAGTTTCTAGAAAAAGAACCTGAAGAAGCCTTTGACTACCTAGACCATTTGGCAGATAACTCTCAAGCCTGGCACACAGATAATTCCTCTGAAAGTTCCAATAGATCTAATCTTGTTTCTAACAGAGGTAAATATCATTTTAGTCAAGAAGATGAGATAAAAGCTAAAGTAGCTAATTTGGCTAGAAAGATTGAAGCCATGGAACTTAGAGAAGTAAAAGAAGTCAAATCTGTTAAAAATGAAGAAAGTTGTGGAATTTGTGAAATCATGGGACACCCCACTTCTGAATGTCCAAACATTCCCATTCTTAAAGAAGCGTTGCATGATCAAGTAAATTCCATAAACACATTTAAAAAGCCTTTTCCTTCTCCTTACTCTGAAACGTATAACCCTGAATGGAGAAATCATCCCAACTTCAGTTAGCGGAATAATAATCATGTTCAGGTACCACAATCTCAAAAGCCGGGCAACACTTTTTCCTATCGACCTTCACGTGTACAAACCTTGGAAGAGACATTGCAAGCATTCATGCAAACACAAGCAACTGTGAATAACCAAACTTCACAGGACATCAATGAGATCAAAAACACCTTGTCCACATTGACAGCTTCATTACGCACTCAAGAAAAAGGTAAGTTTCCTGCTCAACCTCAGCCTAACCCTTCTACTCAATGTCTTGTTTCTTGCTCCAATGAAACTCAACAGGAAAATGCCAGTTCTATCACAACTCTTCGAAATGGAAAGGCAATTGACAAAAACATTCCATCAAAAGACCAAGATCCTCCTTCCCCTCCGAAAAGTATTGGTAAGGATGATGGTAAGTCTGAACTTCTTGAAAATTTGGACAAAGAAAAAGGTATGCATCCTGCTCCTTTTCCTCAAAGGTTGCAAACAATAAAGAATTTGAATCAAAATGCAGAAATTTATGAACTTTTCAAACAAGTTAAGATTAACATTCCTTTATTGGATGCAATCAAACAAGTTCCATCTTATGCTAAATTTTTGAAGGACATGTGCACAGTTAAAAGGAAACATAATGTACAAAAGAAAGCATTTCTGACGGAAAGTGTGAGCTCAATCATTCAGCACCTTACTCCACCAAAATTCAAAGATCCTGGATGTCCAACAATCTCATGCATCATTGGAAACACTAGAATAGAACGTGCATTGCTTGATCTTGGTGCTAGTGTTAATCTTTTTCCTTTTTCTGTTTATCAACAGTTAGGTTTAGGTGAACTCAAGGAAACACCTGTTACACTTCAACTAGCTGATCGTTCTGTAAAAATTCCTCGAGGGATAGTTGAAGATGTTTTGGTTCAAATTGATAATTTTTACTTCCCTGTTGATTTTATTGTTTTGGACACACATCCTGTTTCAAATCCAAATGTTCAAATTCCTGTTATATTAGGCCGTCCATTTCTTGCAACTTCTAATGCTCTGATAAATTGCAGGAATGGTATTTTGAACATTTCTTTTGGAAATATGACTTTAGAATTAAATGTGTTCAACATTTGCAAGCAACCTGGTGATGATTCAGAAGTACATGAAGTGGATTTCCTTGAAGAACTTGTTCATGAACATCTCACCACTACCACATTCCATGATCCTTTAGAAGCTTATTTAATTGAATGTGAGTTTGATAATGCTTCAGAAATTTCACACACTGATTCTTTGTTAAATTCTTTTCAGGATAAGCATTGTTGGAAACAAAAGTTTGAGGAACTTCCATCACTCACAAATGTCACTGTACCAACAACTATTGAACCGCCCAAGCTGGATTTAAAACCATTGCCATCCGAGCTAAAATATTCCTTTTTGGGAAAAATTCCTTCTCAATGGAGCCCCCAAGATAAAAGGAAGTTTCTGAATGAGGTAAAGAAGTTCTACTGGGATGACCCTTACTTGTTCAAATATTGTCCTGATCAAATTTTTCGAAGATGCATTCCCGACAATGAGGTAAGTAGTGTAATTAAGTTTTGTCATTCCGAGGCATGTGGTGGTCATTTTTCATCAAAGAAAACTGCTGCAAAAATTTTACAGTGTGGATTTTACTGGCCAACTTTATTCAAAGATGCATATGAGAATTCTAAAATTCATAAAGAAAGAACTAAAGCCTTTCATGACAAGTTAATTTCAAGAAAAATATTTGATGTTGGGCAAAAAGTTCTACTTTATAATTCTAGACTTCACATAATTCCTGGTAAGTTGAGATCAAGATGGACTGGCCCATTTGTGGTTAAGCATGTGTATCATTATGGAGTAGTTGACATTGAGAATCCTCAAAATGATAACGTATTCAAGGTAAATGGACAAAGACTCAAACTATTTTTGGAAAATCATGTTACTCAAGAAGAGGTTGTTTTTCTTTCTGATCCTTGTTTTGAAAATAACTAGATGTAAATATAATTTTTAATTTTTTTAACCCCGGTTAAATGGCGGATAATGGTACTCCGTGATTATTTAAGTCGGTTCCATCAGCTACCCACAAAACTGATATTGTATATAAATTTCTCTTTCAATTTCTCTTTCATTTTATTTTATTTTATTTTATTTTTTTTTCAGGATGGATGATATTCTCACAAGATTGCAGAAACGGTTTCCTCCTTTTCCTCGAAATATTTTACTAAAGCTTTACCAAGTTCGATTTGAAAGATTAAGAATGCTTATGCACAAAGGGATTCCTGAAGACATACGTTGGATAATTGAAGCCAAGGTACGTGAAGATGAATATCTTCCTGTTTTGCATTTACCAGGTACAGGTAGAAGCACTTTTGCAAAGAAGCGACGAGCAAAGCGCATGAGTTCAAATTGCCACAAATGTGCACGATGGACGTGTAACGGTAAATGTCGTTCTATTGGGATTCCGTCCTCTACTCGAGATGATAAAATTGAATTCATTAAGGATGGACTGAGTAAGGAGAATTTGGGTAATATCCAACTTTCTCTTGAGACGCATCCTAGTGGAGACGTACAAAGAGAAATTCTTGATTTATGGCCGCAATTCCAAAGGGAATGGCAACATCTTGGGAATCTGATGTTAAAAGACCCTGTTTGCCAGCTTGTAAGAAAACTGGATGGGAAGCATATCCTCGACTCATAGAAGGCGTTTAAGCCGTTTCTGGACATAAAACTAGAGAAAGATGTGAGCCACAATCACAACTACAATAAATGACTTCTCAGCTTTTGGTTTGATTTGCAATAACTTCATTTCGGTTTAATTTATGTGTTGTTCGATTTGTGTAATTATTATCACTGTTGATTTTTCTCGTTTTTTTTTTTTTTTGCATTGGTCTTTTACGGTTGATTTTTCTTCTCTTTTTGATTTTCTTCCTGAAATCACGCAAAAATCTTTTGTTAGGTTAACATTTTCTTCTGACAGGTCAAATACACTTTCGGCGACATTATTACTCTTGTCTGATTCACTACTCAGTCCTCTATATATTACACCATGTACTCATTCTCTTTCAGGCACTCGAAAAAAAAATGGAAAGTACTTCGTCCCAGCGCATTGAAAAAATTTGTGTCTTTGGAGGTGCTTATCCAGGGAAAAATAAAATATTCGCTGATGAAGCCATAAGAGTTGGAGTAATACTTGCCCAACAAAAGATCCAGTTGATTTATGGAGGCGGTAGTACGAGTTTAATGGGAGCAGTCGCTACAGCAGCACACGCCGGAGGAAGTCCAGTTCTAGGAATTGTGCCAGAACTATTCACAGGTTTTTGTGGACCTACCGTGGGTAAGGAAATACAAGTCTGGAGTATCCCTGAACGGATGACAATCATGTACCATTCTGCCGATGCATTCATTGCTTTACCAGGAGGTCTGGGTACATTGGAAGAAATAGCTTGCGTGGCTTCTTGGTCATCTTTGGTCACAAATAAGAAACCCATTGGTTTGCTTAATATTAATGGTTATTTTAGTAATTTGCTTTCATATTTAGATAATGCTGTGGATAATGGATTCATGTTTTCAGAGGCAAGGAGAACCATAATTTCTGCTACAACCATTGAAGATTTACTCAAAAAGCTCCAAGCTTACGAGTATTTATCTGCTACGGTTGCTTCGCAAACGCTCGGAAAAAGAAAAAGAGATATGGACGAGCAAGGAGTGGATTGCACTTTGTCTTTGTGACATTATCTAACATTTTGTTTGTTGTGTCTCAGTTATAATAAGTGGTTAGCAACCTCTGCAGGTAATATCTCCTAAATTCTACCTTTAGTAGCGAGTAAGGGAGACTTGAGACATACCTTGTCAGTTTGATTTCTTCTTTCAAAAAAAAAAAAATTTGTTGTGTTTTAAGCAATTTAGAAGTATTCATTCTGAACAAGGTCTGAGTAAGGGAGACTTGAGACATACCTTGTCAGTTTGATTTCTTCTTTCAAAAAAAAAGTTTGTTGTGTTTTAAGCAATTTAGAAGTATTCATTCTGAACAAGGTCTGAGTAAGGGAGACTTGAGACATACCTTGTCAGTTTGATTTTAATCTTTTTATGTTTACTTGTTAATTTTTGTTTAGTATTTTAGGATTAATTAGGTTGCATGAGTTTGTTTTGTTTTGAGTCTTAGTTATTCCTATTCTTATGTTATTAGTTCTTTTCTCTTACACATGATTCTTTCATTTGGGTTAATAGACTTACATTGAGGACAATGTAAGAATTAAGTGTGGGGGGAACGATTTAGGATTTCTTTTATTTTTGTCTACTATTTTTTTTATGAGTCTTTATTATTATTATTATTTTTTTAATGTGTTCTAGTTCCTTTTTAATACAATGATGAGATATGAATTGCATAAGTCTAAAACAGATTTATTAGTGAGAAGATTTTCATGAGAATTGAGCTTGATGTCAACCTTTTTATGAGCCAATGTTAATATGATATGTTGATTGAGAAAGAAGCATGTTTAGACTTAATCTGACTTGTATAATCATCCTTGTGAGTTTTTGAGCCTATAATGATTGATGCATTATACAAATCAATCTAATTTCTTTCTTGAGTGCTCTTATGATTACATGATTCTCTAGAACTTGCTTTAAACCGTTTGAGACTATATTGATACATGTGACAACATGAATATGATAGAGGCATTAGGATTATAACCAGAGCCAAACAGCCATCCATTATTAATGTTCTAAGAGAACATCCCCACTAGTGAGCCAATTTGAGCCTACATTAAATATGCTATTTTATTGGTAACCAGAACTTACACCTAGCCTAGATATACTTATATCCTTACCCTTGTTCTAAAGATGGATTATATATTTTGAGACATATTGCAAAAACAAGGGATACTTTTTGAAAATTTGGGTTAGAACGAAAGATAAGTGTGGGGGAGGAGAGAGGCAAAAGTCAAGAGAAAAAGAAAGGGATCATTGTCAAATACATTCCCATATTAAAAAAAAAAAAAATCTTCTCTTGAACTTCTAGTTAAAGTAAAGAAAAAGATGTTACAAAGTTGGTTAGAATGAAGCAAAGGCTCAACATGAATATTTAGCCTATGTTATTATGTGCTTTATAAGAGTTTTGAGAAGTTTTATTTGTATGATCTTATTATGTCTCTAAACTCTATGAACTCTTTGGAACCTTTGTGATATCTTTATCCTTTTGTTCTTTAACCACATTATAACCCTTTGGCCCCATTACAACCTTGAATAAAGACCTCTTGATTTATGAAGTTGTATGATCTAAACAGTGGAGAATAGGTGGACAAGCAAGCATATGGTAGAACTGTTTTCATGAGATTGATTGAGTGTAAATACTTTACCACTACTTTAAAGAGTGAAAATCATGAGAGTATAGTGAGAAGTTGAGATTAAGTTGAATATGCACTATTTTGATTGAAATATGTTATGTTAATATTGGCTTAACTCATTTATTTACATTCAAGCATGAATTTTTGTGAAATTCTTTGAGCTATTGATTAGTTTATAAGACTTGTTCAAAGATTGTCTCTAATTTATATTGAAAGGATTAGGAGTAAATATTTTTAGTGTATGTAGTTTACTTATATTTTAGTTTTTCAATGTTTGTGGGTATCGTTCTAGCAAACCCTCACGAGACTAAACTCGTTCACTAGGGACACCTAGGGGTTTAAAGGCTTGTGTCACATGCTAAGTGCCACCGTGATTTCCAACGAAAATGGATTAGATTAGATTTTCTTATTTTATTTTTATTGAGTCGTTGCTAGGGACTAGCAACAATCTAAGTGTGGGGGTGTGATAACTCGTATAATTATATAGTTCTTAGTTATGTTTTATTATTGTTTTGTGTCAAATACGAGTTATTATTGCTTAGTCTAATTGTGTTTATGATATTTTATATTTTTATGTAATTTGGTGTTTTTCACGAGTTTCTTTGAGTGATTTCAGATTACTAGGTTAAATCAAGAATTAAGGGCAAATCTAATTCAGTTCCAGTTCCGACACCTTTTGCCATATCAGCTATATCTGGAGTTTCAATAAAGCAATAAGGCTGAATTTTTTACAGTGCAAAGTTAAGAGGCATATCTATCTTTTTCATGTTTTACACTTCTTGAAACGGAGTCGTTTTCCCTAGCGAAATCGACCATCAAGTTGGCTGATGTGCAATGACGTCTGTGCTGACCTGTTTTGGTATTTTGATCATATCTTCCGATCCACATGAGAAAATGATCTGATTCCAACGGCTATGGATCCGTAACTAATAGGGGTATATTTTTCTAGAAGACCATTTGATCAGATCGAGCCTCCAACATTGACAAAATCGACCATCAAGCTGGCTGATCAGAATTGTCATACAATATGACGAAAATTGTTAGAAAAATGCACCCACCTATTATACCTACCTTTGAAATTTATAAAGCTTGTCTCTTGTCATTTAGCTCTCCAAAATGTGTATAAATAGAGGGCCTTGGATGAGTATTAGGAAACATTAGACATTGGTAGGATATTAGCCATTGTAATAAAATTCTCTAAGTTTTCTTTTTCTTTCCTTTCTCTAGTTTTCTTTTTCTATATTTACTTATGCTTCTTACATTTCTTTTCATTTTATTCATATCTAGTATGTGTTGCTAATCATATTGTTGAGGTGATGAGGTGAAGCTCTTGGTAAATGCTAAGGTTAGTCTCTTAAACATGAGCTAAAATGAATTATCATTTATAAACACTAGTATAGATAATATTTTCTTTTGGTTTAAAATCATACTTGCAAAGTAGGGATCTTGATTCATTATTGACAATGAAAATGGCACAATAAATGCTTGGTTTCATAACCTTGATTTGTTGTAGACATATAACTTGGCATAAGGAATGCTTGGACTCTTTTTATGAGTTTTGAGGACACCAATTGAACATAATATCATATGCTATGGACGTTGGACAATTTGGACTGAATTGCTAAACCTTCCGATTGGAACCTCCTTTATGTGTGGATTTCAATTGTGTAATAAAACAAGATTAATCTTAGCATAACACCAAGAGTGGATTCTCTAACCTCAAAATATTTTCTTATTGTTTTTTTTTTATATCTTGTTTAATTTCTTTTATGTTATTTTGTTTATTTTGTTCTCTAATATCTTGTTTATCTTGTTTTGTTGTTGATTCCCTAATATCTTGTTTACTTTCTTTGTCTTATATATTTATAAACTTATACTTACTAATACGCTTCCCTGTGGTTCGACCTCGGACACCCGAGAATTTATTACTTGAACATAACCTGCACTTGGGTTTACGACTCTTAATTGAGTCTCCATCAGTTATCTCGAGTCTCGGTGAAAAGTCGGTTTTGAAATTGATATTTTAAAATAATTCCCATTTTAAAGAAAAATAATCCCATTTTTACTCAAAAATGATCCGGAATTTATTAACTCAAAATTTTCTATATTCTCCGGCAAACCAGTAAAATATAAATTTTTAATTGTTTCTGGAAAGCTCCTCATCATCCTCTTTTAGAAGGGTATTGCTTTGTTAATATAGTTGATGAAGACTCCCCGGCAACCCGGAGGAGGATTCATGAATTATAATAACTCAGGGATATTGCCTTATTTTAAAAAATGTTATTTGTTTTTCATGTATTTCGAAAATCATAGAAAATGATCATGAATATGCAAAAATGATACTAAGATAAAGATTAAATGAGCATGCATATTTACCATGGCATGACAAACGTTTTATTATGACATGGTAAAAAAATTATGACATAGCATAAAGAAATGAATGTCATGTGAACGAAATCGACATGGCAAACCTAAGCTCGGTAGACTAAATGACATGGCAAAAGAAATGACATGGCATAAGAATGAATGTCTTGTGAGTGAAATCGACATGGCAAACAAAGTGGCATGGCATACGAATGACATGGCATGAGAAGATGACATGACACGAAAATGACATAGCAAGAGGATGAATGTCGTGGCATGTAAATGGTGTGGAAAACGAATGACATGGAATAAGAATGAATGTCATGTGAATGAAATCGACATGGCAAACTAAATGACATGGCATATGAATGAAATGGCATGAGAATGAATGACATGGCATATGAGTAACATGGCACGTGAATGACATGGCAAATTTTGATGATATGGGATGTGAATGACATGGCGTATGAATGACATGGCATATGAATGACGTGACATGTGAATAAATAAAATGGCATATGAATGACATGGCAATATGAATGACATGGCATGCAAATGACATGGCCTAATCTAGATGGCATGACATGTGTATGGATGACAGGGCATAATCTAGATGACATGACATGTGAATGGATGACATTGCATATGAATGAATAACATGGCATATAGATGACATGGCAATATGATGACATGGAATGTGAATGAATGACATGGCATGCAACTGACATGGCATAATGAATGAAATGGCATATGAATGACATGGCATATGAATTACATGGCAAAATGAATGACATGGCATGTGAATGACATGGAAAAATGAATGATAGACAAAATGAATGACATGGCATGTGAATGACATGGCATATGAATGACATGGCATGTGAATGACATGGCTTGTGAATGACATGACATATGAACGACATGGCAAAATGAATGACATGGCATGTGAATGATGTGGCATATGAATGACATGGCAAAATAAACAAAATGGCATCACCATAAAATATTCATAATCGCATCATGATCACATGCACACATCATTATTTGAAATGAATTATTCATGTGAGGAATCATATAAATAGCATATGTCGGAAAATATTACTGTGCTTCCCTGCAAACCCGACAAAGCTTGGAAAATAATTATTTCATATGATATTCACATGGTTCCGAGTAAAACGAAAACCATACCTTTCGATTTCATAAACACGTGCGTTGAATAATTTCCTAACCTCCCAGGCAAACCCAACAAAGATCGAGAAATAATTCACGCCAAATTTTAATAAACCGAAAAATACGTTTTTATGACAAATAAAATAAAAATATTTTTTAAAATGCAATGCATGGAAATGTATTTCTTCCTTACATCCGTATACCTAAAAGGTATCCGACTACCTTAGGAAGAGACTTAGATCGGATTTTCAAAAATCTAAAGACTTTAAACTCGGATTAAAAAAAAATTTGGAATTTTTAGGATGAAAATGGCTTCATGGCTGAACCCTTTCCTTTAAAAGGCCCTATCTTCCTAGTTTTGAAACCCGGGTTGACCACCCTTGACCCGAATTTCACAAAATCAAATTCTATGATTGAAATGACTTGGAAATTAACCTAAGATAGTAGCTAATTCCCTAAATCAGCCCCCTCTTAGTATCTTAACTAAAACAGAAAATTATTTCATTCTTGAAAACAAATCTGACCCTCACTGTCAGTTTTCAAAACCTATTTTTTCCCTCCTAAAAAATTTCAAAAAATTCTAAAATAATTATGGTAGTCCTAGGACATGTTCACCTCTATGATAAAAAATCAGCTTAATTTTTGGAGTATGGATACTATGACCAAATTTTACCCAAAATAAAGAGAGTGAGTTAAAAATCGTTTTGTCAAAATCTATTTTTAAACCTTTGATAGAAAAATCCAAAAAAAAAATACTAGAGGGTACTTAAAGCGTCTACAACATGTGGTTAAAAAATCTTTAAATTTGGACAAGGAATGCATGGTGAGAAAAATCAAAAAATCCAACTTGCACAACTTTTCATTTTTCCACAAGCAAGCTCATGAGAGCTTGGCTTTGAGCCATTAGTTGGCTTAAGTTAAAAATCAAGTGAAGATGAGATGAATGCATGAACATGAAGAAACAAATAGGGGGATCTATCCTACCACAACCAACCAAGCAAGAGATATCAAGCAAGAATAAGCACAACAACACAAGTTAGGTTTCGGCTAGTGTGAATTAAAAACATGTAGAAAAAGTTTGACAACTTAGTTATTTGATGAAAAGAAGAAGAAATCTTTTGGAACTTATTTTGAAAAACAATTTTATTTCATGAAAGAAAATAAAATGAAAATGAAAATCATAAAGGAATAACAAAATCATTTGAACAAAGCATGGAGGAGAGCATGGAAGAAAATAACTACCTTGCTTTAGCTTTTCAAATCAAAGAGTAGTAAGAAAACCCCTTATTTTTCCTTCTCTTCTTTTTTTTCCTCCCTTTTTCTCTCCTTTTAGCTATGCCTTGAGAAAAATCTGACCCCTCCTCTTGAATGGCCGGCTGCCCCCTTGGTGTAGAGAGTGTGCTCTCTTCTTTTTCTATTCTAAGCCCTTGGATCATGTTTTCATCTTTTTCTCCAACAATATAGGCCATTGGATCAAGATATTTTCATGACAATAAAAATACTATCTTGCAATTTGCTCTTGTCCATTGAAGGATATACTCATATTTCTACAAAGCATCTAGGCCACTAGATGAGGAAGGACCACATTCAAGATAGTAAAAATGACATCTTATAATTTGATGGTGACCATTGGATGAATTTAATCAAATCTCACCCTTCATTCATGAGCTGACCAGCTAAGGGCCTAGAATATCCCAGAAATTCCTTCATCTTTCATATTTTTTTAATTGCAAATTGGGCCTTTTCGATTTCTTCGGTAAAATTACCTTTTAGCCCCCCGAACTGAATTTAATTGCAAATGGACCCCAATTTAGGATTTGTCTTTTCCAACTCATCTCATCCAATATAAAACTTGGTTCTGAAAGTTTTCACAATTTTTCGAGCCCATGCTCTATTTTTCCTGGATTGTTTCTCTAAAATTTCGGTTTAGTGCCTCCCAAATTTAGCCTTTTTCAAATAAGCTCCGATTTTGAATTTTTCTTCACCAGTCTCTTCCAAAAATTATGAAACTCAGATCTGGAAGTTTTCATAATTTTTCGAGCTCGTTTGCTATTTTTCCCGAAATTATCTTTGGGAATTTTGGGTTAGTGCACCCGAACTTTGCCATTTTTCAAATGAGCTCCAATTCTAGATTTTTCTCCACCAATCTCTTTCCAAAAATTATGAAACTTAGATCTGGAAGTTTTCATAATTTTCCAAGCTCGTTTGCTATTTTTTCCGGAATTATCTTTGGAAATGTTAGGTTAGTGCACCCGAACTTTGCCATTTTTCAAATGAGCTCCGATTTCGGATTTTTCTTTACCAATATCTTCCAAAAATTATGAAACTTAGATCTGGAAGTTTTTATAATTTTTTGAGCTCATTTGCTATTTTTTTCAAAATTTTCTTTGGGATTTTCTGCATATTTCCCTTTAACCTCCGAAACCTCGGTTTTGCTCAAAACGGTCCAATTTTTGGATTTTCTTTTTCTACTTATTTTATCATATATTGAATTTGAGTTGGTCCAAAAATGCCTAATTTTACGGTCAAATTCCCCTCCAATTTGGTTTTCCCTTTTCAAACTCGAGATTTTTTTTTCATTTTTGCTCTAACCGACTCTTCCTTGGGATCCATTTCAAACTGGGACTTAGGATATCTTTGTTTATTCCTCCTTTATCAAATGGGGGTTTCAATTTCATCGAATTGGGCCATTTTTGCAGTTTTCCCAAAATTTGTCGGATTAGGTCTTCCCGTACACTAATTTCTGCTACCCATCTTTCGAACACCATATCTTTTGTTGTAGATCTCATATTGTCAAAATTATTTTTCCATCGTTTAATTCAACTTCGAACCTTGATTTTGACTGAGAGTTGACTTTTTGGGGTTGACTTTATGTGCGTTGACTTTTTTGAGTTGACTTTTTGCGCTGACCTCCGAAACAAAGTCTCGGAGACCCATCTATTGAATGGTGGAAGTCTCTTTGCGTTCCTCAAATTTGAAAAGGAGAATCTGCCCGATTTAAGGGAACCCGACAAAATTAGGTGTCTACAGCTGCCCGTCTTTGACTATTGCTAAGAATCAGGAATCAGGCAAAGATAAACTAGACAATAATTTTGTCCGGTCAGTGAAATAACATGTGAAGGATAAAAGGGAGAATTCTCATCATTTTTTTGATTTTTTTTTTAATTTTTGCAAACTGTAAAATAAACCTTAAATTGAGTTCCTTGACTAATCAAGGCTCGACACGTCTTAAGGAAACGAGTTCAATTTGCAAAAGAAGACAATACCTCGGCGGAAGTCACTGGGCCTTATCTTATCTTGGTGTGATTTTGTTAAAAATAGTAATATTTATCCTTAAATTGAGTTCCTTGACTAATCAAGACTCGACCCATCTTAAGGAAACGAGTTCGATTTGCAAGAGAAGGAAATACCTCGACGAAAGTCTCGGGGCCTTACCTCATCTTGGTGCAGTTTTGATCTGCAAGAAAAGAAAATACCTCGGCAAAAGTCCCGTGGCCTTATCCTATCTTGGTGAATCTTGATTTGCAAGAGAAGAAAATACCTCGACGGAAGTCCTGGGGCCTTATCTTATCTTGGTGAAGTCTTACTGGCGAAAGCAGAAATTAGGAAGACCTGGGCGAACCCATGATCGAAAAGTTATCTAGGAGAAACCATAGATAATTTTCAAATGAGATGACTTGGGCGGAACCAGAAGTCAAAAAGTTATCTAGGTGAAAACATAGATAGTTTTCAAATGAGATGACTTGGGCGAAACCAGAAGTGAAAAAGTTATCTAGGTGAAACCATAGATAATTTTCAAATGAGATGACTTGGGCGAAACCAGAAGTCGAAAAGTTATCTAGACGAAACCATAGATAATTTTCAAATGAGATGACTTGGGTAAAACCAGAAGTCGAAGAAGACCTGGGTGAAACCAGGGGTATTAATTGAATATGGCACCGAGAGGTCTTATCCATGATTTTGAATAATTGTGCCCGGAGGTCTTTAAAAATGGTGCTCGGAGGTCTTATCCATGTTTTTTTAGAATTATGCCCGAAGGTCTTATCTGTGATTTTGAAAAATGGTGCCCGGAGGTCTTTAAAAATGGTGCTCGGAGGTCTTATCCATGATTTTGAGAAATGGTGCCCGGAGGTCTTTAAAAATGGTGCTTGGAGGTCTTATCCATGATTTTTTTGAGAATTACGCCAGGAGGTCTTTAAAAATGGTGCCCAGAGGTTTTATCCATGATTTTGAAAAATGGTGCCCGGAGGTCTCATCCATGATTTTTTAGAATTGTGCCTGGAGGTCTTAAAAATGGTGTATGGAGGTCTTATCCATGATTTTGAAGAATTTTTGATAATTAACCTGAAGGTTTTGAGAGGATGCAAATGCTTCTTAATGCAGCTGCAAATGTCTTTAATTGATGCAAATGCTTCATGATGCAGGTGCAGAGATTAAGACGATGCACATGCTTCATATTGCAAATGCAAATGTCTTGGATTGATGCAAATGCTTCTTGATGCAGATGCAGATATTGAATGAGATGCAAATGCTTCATAGTGCAAATGCAAATGTCTTAGACTAATGCAAATGTTTCTTGATACAGATGCAGATATTGAATAAGATGAAAGTGTTTCTGAATGATGCAAATGCTAAGATCAACATTGATGCAACTACTTCATGTGGCGATTCAGATGCAAAGATCGACATTGTGTAAATGCTTTGGAATGATGCAAATGCAAAGACTAGCAGTGTGCAAAATGCTTCTACACGATGCAAATGCAAAGATTAACATTGATACAAATGCTTCATGAAAAGATGCAGATGCCTCTACGAATCGTGTTCATGTAAGTGGTCCATAAATGGTGTAATTGCAGCTACAATAATGAAGATGCAATGATCCTAGAAATGATGCAATTGATTAAGATGACGTAAATGCAAATATCCATAAGGATATAAATGTAAAGGTCGAATGTAGATGCTCATGGAATAGTGCAAATGCAAATACCCATGATTGATGCAAATATTTGCTAACATGGTGCAGATGCAAAGCTCAATAAAGAGGTAAGTGCTCATGAATGATGCCAGTGTCCCCGATTATTTCTTTAGACTTTGGCTTGGCCTTTCCAATTCATTTTTCATCTTCAAATCAAAGTGTATCTTGAATAGTCGTGCCCCATAAAAGGTCATTCTCTTTTAGGTCTTCGGCTATCTTCTTGCCCCAACAGTTTTCAAACTCTTATCAACGAAAATCTATTTGCCGAGTTCTAAGTCGAGAAGTTTAGGTCAACCTTAGTAGTTCCATACCTTTAGGATAGAAAAACCCTTGTCTCATGTCAACATAAAAAATAGTTATTTCAAAAATTATTTTATTTGTTTTCCCATTTTGAAAAATATTACCTCACTTAATGAAAACTTCTGAGCCAAAAATATTAACCCCACAGTGTGTGATGTATGAATCTTTTGAAGACTGATGATCACTATCAGAAATTTCCCTAAGTGTCAATATGGGTTTTTCAACTTGAATTGAAAGGCTTGATACAATAGAATTTTGGTTAATCGAGGAAAACTTCACAACAAAAATGTATGTCCCTTCTAGGCTCACAAATCAAATAGGTTTTACAAATATGAATTCCTTGAGAATCAAACAAATTCAACATTCTTTTAGTTTCGAAATCATGGCGTTTTCACAAGCGTCAAGATTGGCCTGGATGTTTAAACTGGAAAGTTTATTTTGGAGGAAAAAAAGTTTCAGTTTTTGAAGTCAATCCTCCAAATGAGAGTTGTCGATTTGGGAGGTTCGAGAATTCCTAGATGTTCCTCGATTTCTTCAAGATGACCTTCTCTTCGTGGCATCGGCACTAACATAGATGGCATCAAAAATTCCCATTTTACTCTAGACCGTTCTTTTTTGGGTTTTCGCCCTAGAGTCCCATTCTTTTCATTTTTTCTCTCTATTTTATTATTCTACTATGCATTTGAGAATTCAAAATTCTTCCATAGTGAAATGATAATTCGATGAGATGGGATAAAATCTGAGGAAAAACCCTTCAAGTTAAATATCCATGCTTAATCAAAATGGACTTTTAAAGAACGTAATGTAGGCCATGGTTCGAGGTTCAGAAAGAAAGGATAAATAGGCCCAAAATATGTGTTTGAGGGTAATCAGATCAAGGATCATTTCCTGAGGAGTATTCCTTTTGAAGCATTTGTCCCTTTTGCACTTTTCTTTCCTTTTTGACTTTTGCTCTTTTTTTTCCCTGGCTTTCATTCGCCATACTTTTTCACACATTTTTTTGGTGTGTTTTTCTCTTCTTCTTCTTCTTCTTCTTTTTTTGTTTTTTTTTCTTGGCTTTCAGTTCACCATCTTTTCTACATCTTCATTTTGATAGAGTGAGCCCGTATTTATTTGGGAGCTCAATTTGCTTTGTATCTGTCTTTGAGTTAGGATTCATTTCTCCATGATCTTTGAGAAAGACCTTTCCTCGCATTTGTCCCCCAATGTAGAGGGTGATCTTTGATCAGGGTTCAAAGAAGAAAGAATTCTTTCGGCTCAAAAGTGGTGACTATTGATAATTTCTTTTTGAGAAAGGGACATGAAAGATGGCCATTTCTCATATCAAGCACAAATATTCTTATTGAAGAGCAATCCCCAGGGGGGATAGATAATCAGAATTTCATTTTGCACTTTGGAATCATTCGAATATGCATGATATCACAATTTTTCTTCTTTTTTCTTTTTTTTTTATTTATCCCATGCCCATAATAATTCATGCGTTAATCCATCCTTATTCACCACGTATTCATCATTTCTACATATGATGCCATAATTTGATTAACCATGAGAATTTGTATCATTACGAGGAACATTGTAAGTCTAGGTTTACATTGAAAAGGTTGAGTTTCAATCTTGGGTTCATTGAAGTGACAAGGAAAATATGGCCCCAAAAATAGGTTTTCTCTGGAGATGGGATAATCTGGTTTAATCATTGTGTCATGAGGTATGATGTTTGAGCAATTGGTGTTTTATTAGAAAAGCTGTGAATGGTTTTAGCCCATCCTTGACACATACCAAATTACCACAATCAGATTCTTCAAAGAATGTCTTATTTGTTCGATTTTTCGAGGAGCTCGAAAAATTTTCAAAAATTTTTGTTCCTTTGCTCATAGCCTAAATTAGGATCTACATCTTTGCTTAGTGACAATGGTTTATGAAGTTCAATCATTCATATTCCTTGAAGCATTAGGTCTTCCAAGTGATCTCGCTTTAAGGGATTTAGGCATAGGAAAGCCCAAAAGAGAGGGGAGAGGGTATTGGGTCATTTCTAACAATGATCATCAATATTCTCGAGACTTTCCATTATTAGAACTTCCTTAATGCTTGTTTTTGCATATTCAAATTATTGTTAAAACACAACAAACACAAAGCATTTACAATTCAAAATTTATTTAATTCATATGGATGTCGACATAAGACAAGTGCTTTTATCATGTGGTATGAAACTACGTGCATCAAAATGCTCCTATTGACATGCCTTCAAATATAGTAATTCTCCTCCTATAACCCCGAAAGAAACTGATTTATGGAAAAGCGAACTTCCACTGATCGATAAGCTCCTGAGTCAAAATGCCATCGTAGAGAAGACCTTCAATCCTTTCCAGTTATCTGCATTTTTCAGTTGAATACCCAAATACCCCCAGGTGATACTCAAACTTGCTGTCAGGGTCATAACTCATTGCTGATGGATTCGGAGCTGTTTTCAAAGGCACAGGGGTAAGGTACTGATTCTTTATTAGTAACGACAACAGGTCAGGGATTGGGATTGGAATTCTTTCTTGGTTGTCACGCGGTCATTTTTTGGAAACAGGCCTTGTTGCAGGGACTGGTATAGAATTAGGTTCTTGGGTTGGTAGGTAAGGATAAAGGCTGGAGATACCTTGGTAGGGTAACATGATTGGTATAAAGGGGATTAGGGATATAGTATGAAATCTCCTATAGCTTGGACATCTTCCTTTTTTTTCTAGGTGCCCCATTTCTCTCGGCATTGGATGTTCATTCTCCTTCAAGTTTTCCATCCTTGATAGCATTCTCAATAATCTCCCCTGAGATTACCGTATCCGCAAAATTCTTCGTGGCATTGCCCACGAGTTTATTGTAGTACGGGGCCTGTAGTATATTCAAAAAAAGGACGGTGATTTCCTTCTGTGTCAAAGGTGGTTGTACTTGGGCGGCCATGTCCATCCACCGTTCATATTCTTTGAAGCTCCCAGTAGCTCTTTTCTCCATATTTTGCAAGGTCAGACGATTAAGCGCCATATAGGTCATATGCTTGTACTGGCTTAGAAAAGCCTTAGCCAGATCATTCTAAGAGCGAATCTGATCCTTGCTCAACCGACTATACCACCTAATTGCGAACCCATTGAGGCTATCCTAAAAACAGTGGATCAAAAGCTTATCATTATCTATATGACCCGTCATCTTTCGGTAGAATATAATGACGTGGGCTAGCAGATCGTTTGTCCCATCATATTTCTCAAAGTCGGGATCCTTGAATTTAGGAAGAATGAATAAATCGGGGACCAAGCAACGTTCTTTTACATCTACACTATCAAATACATCTGTACTTTCTACTGCGCGGAGCCTTTTCTCTAATAACTGGTATTTTCTTTGGGGATCTGCTGACTCAACCTCATTCATCGCAACCATTTTCAACTTTGCTTGTTCAGTTGGATCATCTGAGTTCAGAATGTTGATAGGATTAACTATGTTCTGAAAAGGCTGGACATCTAACATTATGACCTCATTCTGACCCTTTTGTGTCTTCGACCCTTCTTTGGCTGCTAGGTTTTCAGTATATCCCATTCCTTTGATCGAGGCGGACACCAGCTCCATCAGTTTAGTCATATGATCTCTAGATTCTGCTTGAGATTTTGCCAACTGTTCTCGTAATTCTTCCTGTGCCTTTTCCATTTTTTCAATTTGGACAACTTGTTCATTCTCCATAGCACTGGCCTGTATTATAAAGGTGCTTAGTGCTTCTTATACCTCTGATTTGAAAAAGAGATTTCTTCAACAACTCTTAAAACCAAGCCAATTTCTGTTTTATCCCCCCAAGTGCATGTCATGATGAAGGAGCCATGAATGCAACTTTATGCTCGTGAAGTATAAACAATGTGATGTATGGACATATATAGTGGAAACATGTTGACCATGTATGTTATAAATGCAACATGATACCCATATGATGCATATAAAGAATAAACAAATCAATGCATGGACATATACGGAGGGATCATGCTGACTATATCTGTCTTCCATGCAACCTGATGCTAACGTGATGCATGTAAAAAATAAATGAATCAATGCATGAACATATATAGAGAGATCATGCTGACTATGTTTGTCATGAATCGACTTGATGCTAACATTATGCATGTAAAGAATAAACAAATCAATGCATGAACATATACAAAGAAACCAAGCTAACTATGTTTGTCATGAATGCGACCTGATGCTAACATGATGCATGTAAAGAATGAAGAAATTGATACACAGGTATATACAGATGATAATCATGTAAGCCACAAATGTATTCTACAATGAATGACCATGCATGTTAGGACTGTAGCATGATGTCAATATGATATATGTAAAGAATAAACAAATTAATCACCAAGGTATATACAAAGAAATTAATCAAAGATTAAACAAAATTGGTGGGACCAATCTTGATTACGCAAAAATCTCATTATGCAAGGTTTGCTCCTAAATTTAATTTGTGATTTTTGAAACATGTTTTCTCCATAAAAATCAAAATATTATCTTTCAAAAGAATTTTGGGGTAGAGGATCCTATTATGGCGCAATGTCCAAATGTTTATTCAACATTACTGGTCTACAGTTCTTATTCAATCAATGAATGTTTATGCAATTAACAAATGAGATTATTATCATTCGTTTATTGAAAAGAATGAGATAAAAACCATGGATGTACATGCTTTATTCACATATTCACGAAATGTGCAAAATGCAAAAATGTTTGAAAAAGAGTTTTTATATTTTCAATTTCAAAAAGCTCAATGAAGATTTGCCCCAACAGTATCTACTTATTTAGGCATCACAATGCCTTTGGGGCAAAAATTTAAATTTATTACAGGCGATACAATGTATGTTCATCATCGCCATGAATCTTGTTCGGGATGCAGAATAGATAGCAAAGGGTCAGAAGTGTTCCCCCACGTGTTCCTAGCTTCGGTACCTCTAACAGAAATTTGGCATGGTTTCGCCTAGGTTCATTATATGGAGTTACGTTAGGTTCTAAAAAGGCTCCAAATTGCTCCTTGCTGTCGCCGGTGAAGGCTAGTAAGGTACCCCGATAAAAATGGGTTCAATTTGTTAGAATACATTTCCCAGGCTTATGCGGAGGTTAACATCTCACGAAGCGTAGGTAATTTGTATCCCGAGAATGTTTCGCTAGCTTATGCGGAAGTTATCACCTCACGAAGCGTAGGTACTTCATTCCACCTAAAAGGACGGAACCCGGGTTGAGGGCTCATGTTATGCAAATGCAAGTATAGTGTGTGAGGAGGAACAACAAACCTTTCACCAACTATTTTGCAACCCTTAATCCAAATGCCCCAGCAATTTATTAAAACAAAGATCAAGCGTAGTGTAACGCATTAACCAACCAGAGGGCAGTAATAATATACAAGGTTAAATAATCAAAGACAGTAATAATATACAAGATTAAATAACCAGAGAACAATGATAATATGCATGTACATGAACATATTTAAAAACATTTTATTTTTTAAGGAAAATCCTCTTAAAAAAATAAAATAAAATGGAAATTATAATTAAATACTAATTAAAACCAACCAAACTGAGACTTTCGATAACACACGACTAACTTTAGGCCTGACTCTCTAAAGTCCCCAGCGGAGTCACCAAGTTGTCGATACGTGATCCTCCCGGGGACCCGTTCGAGTGAGGGAGAAAACCAGGCAGTGGAAAAGACGACTTAATTCCTCTTAGGTTAAAATTGGGAGGTTTTGAAAGTAACCTCGAAAAAGAAATGGAGTCGCCACCAATCTTTTTTTGGCTAGGTGTGATCGGCCACCTATTAAAACCAGTTTTTATAAAACATTTTAAAATTAATTAAAACATTTTTAAAACCAATTTCGAAGTCTAGGCATTGAACCAGAGAAAAACAAGTGCGGGTTCGGGATTCAGTTACGTGTGGGGAAGGATTAGCACCTCCACAACGCCCATATATAACGGTACCTTATTAGTCATATGTTATCTCGAGTCTCAGTGAAAAGTCGGTTTTGAAATTGATATTTTAAAATAATACCCATTTTAAAGAAAAATAATCCCATTTTTAGTCGAAAATGATCCGAAATTTATTAACTCAAAATTTTCTATATTCTCTGGCAAACCGGTAAAATATAGATTTTTAATTGTTTTTGGAAAGCTCTGCATCATCCTCTTTTAGAAGGATATTCCTTTGTTAATATAGTTGATGAAGACTCCCCGGCAACCCAGAGGAGAATTCATGAATTATAATAACTCGAGGATATTGCCTTATTTTAAAAAATGTTATTTGTTTTTCATGTATTTCGAAAATCATAGAAAATGATCATGAATATGCAAAAATGGTACTAAGATAAAGATTAAATGAGCATGCATATTTACCATGGTATGACAAACATTTTATTATGACATGGTAAAAGAAATTATGACATAGCATAAAGAAATGAATGTCATGTGAACGAAATCGACATGGCAAACCTAAGCTTGGCGTACTAAATGATATGGCAAATGAAATGACATGGCATAAGAATGAATGTCATGTGAATGAAATCGACATGGCAAACAAAGTGGCATGGCATACGAATGACATGGCATGAGAAGATGACATGACACGAAAATGACATAGCATGAGGATGAATGTCGTGGCATGTAAATGATGTGGCAAACAAATGACATGGCATAAAAATGAATGTCATGTGAATGAAATCGACATAGAAAACGAAATGACATGGCATATGAATGAAATGGCATGAGAGTGAATGTCATGTGAATGAATGACATGGCATATGAGTAACATGGCACGTGAATGACATGGCAAATTTTGACGATATGGCATGCGAATGACATGGCATATGAATGACATGACATGTGAATGAATAACATGGCATATGAATGACATGGCAATATGAATGACATGGCATGCGAATGACATGGCCTAATCTAGTTGGCATGACATGTGAATGGATGATAGGGCATAATCTAGATGACATGACATGTGAATGGATGACATTACATATGAATGAATGACATGGCATATGGATGACATGGCATGTGAATGAATGACATGGCATGCAACTGACATGGCATATGAATGACATAGCATGTGAATGACATGACATATGAATAACATGGCATGTGAATGACATGGCATATGAATGACATGGCAAAAGGAATGACATGGCAGGTGAATGACATGGCATATGAATGACATGGCATGTGAATGACATGACATGTGAATGACGTGGCATATGAATGACATGGCAAAATCAACAAAATGGCATCATTATAAAATATTCATAATCACATCATGTTCACATGCACACATCATTATTTGAAATGAATTATTCATGTGAGGAATCATATAAATAGCATATATCGAAAAATATTATCGTGCTTCCTGGCAAACTCGGCAAAGCTTGGAAAATAATTCTTTCATATGATATTCACATGGTTTCGAGTAAAACGAAAACCATACGTTTTGATTCCATAAACACGTGCGTTGAATAATTTTCTAACCTCTCAGGCAAACCCAACAAAGATCGGGAAATAATTCACGCCAGATGTTTAATAAATCGAAAAATACGTTTTTGTGACAAATTAAATAAAAATATTTTTTAAAATGCAATTCATGGAGATATATTTCTTCCTTAGAGTAAGGACATCCGTATACCTAAAAGGTATCCAACTACCTTAGGAAGAGACTTAGATCAGATTTTCAAAAATCTAAAGACTTTAGGCTTGAATTAAAAAAAAAATAGAATTTTTTGCATTAAAATGGCCTTATGGCCGAACCCCTTCCTTTAAAGGCCCTATCTTCCTAGTTTTGAAACCTGGGTTGACCACCCTTGACCCGACTATTACAAAATCAACTTTTATGATTGAAATGACTTGGAAATTAACCTAAGAAAGTAGCTAATGCCCCAAATCAGACCCCTCTTAATATCTTAACCAAAATAGAAAATTATTTCTTTCTTGAAAACAAATATGACTCTCACTGTCAGTTTTGAAAACCTATTTTTTTGCCCTCCTAAAAATATCTGAAAATTATAAAACAATTATGGTATTCCTAGGACATGTTTACCTCAATGGGAAAAAATTAGCTTAATTTTTGGAGTAAGGATACTATGACCGAATTTTACCCAAAATCAAGACAGTGAGTTTAAAACTGTTTTATCAAAATCTATTTTTAAACCTTTGATAGAAAAATTCAAAAAAAAAAAAAATACTAGAGGGTCCTTAAAGGGTCTACAACCCATGGTTAAAAAATCTTTAAATTTGGACAAGGAATACATGGTGAGAAAAATCAGCAAATCCAACTTGCACAACTTTTCATTTTTTCACAAGCATGCTCATGAGAGCTTCGCTTTGAGCCATTAGTTGGCTTAAATCAAAAATCAAGTGGGGATGAGATGAATGCATGAACATGAAGCAGCAAATAGGGGGTCTATCCTACCACAACCAACCAAGCAAGAGATATCAAGCAAGAATAAGCACAACAACATAAATTAGGTTTCGGCTAGTGTGAAAAACATGTAGAAAAAGTTTGACAACTTAGTTATTTGATGAAAAGAAGGAGAAATCTTTTGGAAGTTGTTTTGAAAAAAAAAATCATTTCATGAAAGAAAATAAAATAAAAATGAAAATCATAAAGGAATAACAAAATCATATGAACAAAGCATGGAGGAGAGCATGGCAGAAAATAGTTACCTTGCTTTAGCTTTCCAAATCAAAGCGTAGTAAGAAAATCCCTTATTTTTTCCTTCTCTTCTTTTTTTTCCTCCTTTTTTCTCTCTTTTTAGCTATTGCCTTGTGAAAAATCTGACCCCCCTCTTCTTGAATGGCCGGCTACCCCCTTGGTGTAGAGAGTGTGCTCTCTTCTTTTTCTTTTCTAAGCCCTTGGATCATGTGCTCATCTTTTTCTCCAACAATATAGGCCATTGGATCAAGATATTTTCATGATAATAAAAATGCTATCTTGCAATTTGATCTTGGCTGAAGGATTTACTCATCTTTCTACAAAGCATCTAGGCCATTGGATGAGGAATGACTACATTCAATATAGTAAAAATGACATCTTGTAATTTGATGGTGACCATTGGATGCATTTAATCAAATCTCACCCTTCATCCATGAGCTGACCAGCCCAAGGCCTGGAATATCCTAGAAATTCCTTCATCTTTCATATTTTTTTAATTGCAAATTGGTCCTTTTCGATTTTTCAGTAAACTTACCTTTTAGCCTCCCAAACTTAATTTAATTGCAAATGGACCCCAATTTCGGATTTGTCTTTTCCAACTCATCCCATCCAATATAAAACTTGGTTCTGGAAGTTTTCACATTTTTTCTGAGCCCGTTCTCTTTTTTTTTTTTCCAAATGTTTCTCTAAAATTTCAGTTTAGTGCCTCCAAATTTAGCCTTTTTCAAATGAGCTCCGATTCTGGATTTCTCTTCACCAATCTCTTCCAAAAATTATGAAACTTAGATCTGGAAGTTTTCATAATTTTCTGAGCTCATTTGCTAATTTTCTCGGAATTATCTTTGGGAATTTCGGGTTAGTGCACTCGAACTTTGCCATTTTTCAAATGAGCTCCGATTCTGGATTTTTCTTCACCAATCTCTTCCAAAAATTATGAAACTTAGATCTGGAAGTTTTCATAATTTTTCGAGCTCGTTTGCTATTTTTCCCGGAATTATCTTTGGGAATTTCGGGTTAGTGCACCCGAACTTTGCCATTTTTCAAATAAGCTCTGATTCTGGATTTTTCTTTACCAATCTCTTCCAAAAATTATGAAACTCAGATTTGAAAGTTTTTATAGTTTTCCAAGCTCATTTGCTATTTTTCCCAGAATTTTCTTTGGGATTTTCCGCATATTGCCCTTTAACCTCCAAAACCTCGGTTTTGCTCAAAACGAGTCCGATTTTCAAATTTTCTTTTTCTACTTACTTCGTCATATATTGAATTTGAGTTGGTCCGCAAGCGCCCAATTTTAACGATCAAATTCCCTTCCGATTTGGTTTTCCCTTTTCTAAACTCGAGAATTTTCTCGTTTTTCTATTTTTGCTCTAACCGGCTATTCCTTGGGATCCATTTCAAACTGGTACTTGGGATATCTTTGTTTATTCATCCTCTAACAACTGGGGGCTTCAATTTCACCGAATTGGGTCATCTTTGCAGTTTTTCCCAAATTTGCCGGATTAGGTCTTCCCCTACACTGAATTTCTGCAACGCATCTTTCGAACTCCATATCTTTCGTATTAGATCTCGGATTGTCAAAAATCTTTCTCCATTGTTTAATTCAACTTTGAACCTTGATTTTGATTAGGAGTTGGCTTTTTTAGTGGTTGACTTTTTTGGAGTTGATTTTTTCTGAGTTGACTTTTTGTGATGACCTCCAAAACAAAGTCTTGGGACCCATCTATGGAATGGTGAAAGTCTCTTTGCATTTCGGGGATTTGAAAAGGAGAATCTGCTCAGTTTAGGGGGCCTGGACAAAGTTAGGTGTCTACATCGGTTTATTGAACATTTGGCAAGAGTTATTTCTTAATCTTTGCCGGGGAGGTTAAGAAATTATTCAACGCTCGTGTTTATGGAATCGAAACGTATGGTTTTCATTTTACTCGGAACCATGTAAATATCATATGAAAGAATTATTTTCCAAGCTTTGTTTGGTTTGCTGGGAAGCACGGTAATATTTTTCGACATATGCTATTTATATGATTCCTCACATGAATAATTAATTTCAAATTATGATGTGTGCATGTGATCATGATGTGATTATGAATAGTTTATGATGATGCCATTTTGTTGAGTTTGCCATGTCATTAATATGCCGTGTCATTCACATGCCATGTCATTCATATGCCATGTCATTCACATGCCATTGGAAAACAGAGGAAAAGACGACTTAATTTTTCTTGAAATAAAATGAGGGTTTGAAAACAAACTCAAAAAGAAAAAAGACATGGAGTCGCCACCAATCTTTTTTGACTAGGTGTGATCGGCCACCTATTAAAATGGGTTTTGTAAAATATTTTTAAATTAATTAAAATATTTTTAAAACCAATTTCAAGTCTGCGTTTTAAACCAGAGAAAATCAAAGAAAGTGGTTTCGGACTCGGTAACGTGCAGGAAAGGATTAGAACCCCCACAACCCCCGTATAAAAAATGTACCTTATTAATTGTGGGTTATCTCAAGTCTCGGTAAAAAAGTCGGTTTTAGATGTGACATTCAAATATAATTCCCAATTTAAAGAAAAATAATTCCATTTTTATTGAAAATGATCTGGAATTTATTAATTCAAAATTTTCCTATATTCCCCAACAAATGTGGCAAAATATAGAAAATTTTATTTATTTGGAAAATTTTTCAAATCATTCTTGTTTTTGAAAAAAAAGATATTCCTTTATTAATAATAATTGATGATGTTCTTCTTAGCAGACCCGGCAGAAAACTCATGAATTATTTTAACTAGGGAATATCTTTATTTTATTGAAAATCATTATCTTATCTTAAAAACATTTTAAAAGATGAATATGAACATGTGTGACATAATAAAGATGATATAGCAAAATCTAGATAATATAATGCAACCTAAATGACATGATATAATTTAAATGACATAGTATATTCTAAATGAAATGATATAACCTAAGTGACATAATATATTTTAAATGGAGTGATATAACCTAGGTGACATAATATATTCTAAATGAAATGAATAACCTAAGTGTCATAATATATTCTAAATAAAATATATAACCTAAGTGTCATAATATATTCTAAATGAATAACCTAAGTGACATAATATGAATATGAAACATAAATAATATTATCATGGAATATGTATGGAAATAAAAATAATAATGCAAGAACATAGTAAATGCTAGATGATGTGACAAAAATAAATGACTAAATCAAAAGCATAGGATAACATAGAATATTCACAATCATATAACAATCAAATAACACCATAAGACATAAATCAAAATAATGACATTACCATAGAGAATATCATAGCAAAAATCATATATTATATAGTGTGCATGAACAAGGAAAATGCAATGCATGAAAGTGTATTTTTTCCTTTAAATAAGGAAATCCGTATACCTAAAAAGATATCCGACTACCTTAGGAAAAGATATCAAATTAAATTTTCTAAAATAAAAATACTTTGTGATTGGTTTAAAAACAATTTTGAAAATCTTGGATAAAAAATGATCATGGCCAAAATTCCCATTTAAAATGGCTATATTTTCCTAACTTTGAAAACTCGGACTTCACCAGCCTTGACCCGAGCTTTATAAAATCATTTTTAAAGATTAAAATAGCTTAGAAATCACCCTAGGACAGTAGATAAGGTTCCTAATCAGCCTTATCTTAATGCCTTAGTCAAAACAGAATATTATTTTTTCTTTGAATTCAAATCTAACTCTACTGACAAGTTTTAAAACATGATTTTTAACCTATTTTAAAATTTCAAAAAAATATGAAAAAAATATGGGAGACTCATAACATGTCTAACTCTATGGGAAAAATGTGCTTAATTTTAAGACTAAGGATATCCTCCCAGAAAAATCACGAAAGTCAGAATACTGGGTGAAAAACTGTTTTGCCAAAAATCATTTTTAAGCCTTTGATAAAATCATCCAAAAATCAAAGTAAAAATATTGGAGACTCTTATAAGGACTTACAAACAGTAGCTAAAATTTCTAAAAATTTGGACAAGAATTGCCTAAGTAAAAAAAATTACGAAGGTAGAAAAATCAACTTGACAACTCCTTAATTTTCCACATGTGAGCTTGATCTTAAGCCATTGATTGGCTTAAGTCAAAATCAAGTGGTATGATATGATATGCATGAACAACCAACAAGTTAAATGCATGATTTAAGGCCTAAATGACATAAAAAATGCATGCCATAAAGAATATGACCTAGACCTAACATGAACTTGCATGACAATAAATGCAACCTAGACCTAAACATGCATGAAATGCATGTTAATGCAAATGAGACCTAGACCTAAAAGATGCATGGAAATAACACAAACACATAGAAATATAAATCAAATACACAAAATCATGGCATAGAAATGTAAGCATGTCAACTAGCAAGATGAAAATGCACATACAAGACATAGAACCATGGGGTAGCGGAATGAACCTAAACCTAAATGGTGAAATCCTCGCATGGCATTATCACAAACACATGGCATACTAAATGAAAATACACAATATTATGGCATGGAAATGCAAGCCTAGTCAACTAACAAGATGAAAATACACACACAGTGCAAGAAAGGATGATGTAGCCGAATGGTCCTTAATTAAAATATGGAGCTCATTTCTATTTTCTTTACTTACATACTTACTCCTAATTTTTTGTTTTTATTATATCAAGTTATTAATGCTCTGCATTATTGCCATACCATATGTTTGTGTATTTGCTTAGCCATATCTTTGCATTTTCATTATGGTTATTTGGCTACCATGCTATCATTCATGTTTTGCATATTTGCCATGCCATGCCATGTGTTTGTGTTTTTGCTTTGCCATATTTTTGCATGTTTTCATCATGTCCATTCGGCTACTAGGTCATCTTTGTATGCCATGCATTTTCCATGTCATATTAGGTATTAGGATATCTTTTATGCAATGCATATTTCTTATGTCATTTTAGGCATTAGGTCATCATTTTATGCCATGCATATTTCCTATGTAATTTTAGATATTAGGTCATCATGTTATGTCATGCACATTTCTCATGTCATTTTAGGCATTAAGTCATATTATATTGCCATGCATTTCCCATGTCATTTTAGGCATTAGGTTATCATTTTATGCCTTGCATACTTCCTATGTTATATTAGGTCTTAGGTCATATTATAGTGCCATGCATACTTCTATGTCATATTAGGCATTAGGTCATCATTTATGCCACATACATTTTCATGTCATATTAGGCATTAGGTCATCTTTATATGCCATGCATTTCCCATGTCATTTTAGGCATTAGGTTATCATTTTATGCCATGCATATTTCCTATGTTATATTAGGTCTTAGGTCATATTATATTGCCATGCATACTTCTTTGTCATATTAGGCATTAGGTCATCATTTATGCCACATATATTTTCATGTCATATTAGGCATTAGGTCATCTTTGTATGCTATGCACATTTCCCATGTCATTTTAGGCATTAGGTTATCTTATCGCCATGCATATCTTTTATGTCATTTAGGCATTAGGTCATGCATTTCATGCATTTAACTTGTTGTTTGTTCATGTATTTCATTTCATTCCCACTTGATTTCTTGACTTAAGCCAATAAATGGCTCAAAGCGAAGCTCTCTTGAGCATGCTTGTGCAAAATTAATAGTCTAGATTGGGTATTCTGACTTTGTGATTTTTTTTACTATTTATCCTTTGTCAAAATAAATTAATTTTTTAACTACATCCAGTAGTCATTTGAGGGATGCCATGATATTTTTTCATGATTTTTAGATTTTTTTTTATAATGGTTGGAAAAATGGATTTTGATAAAGCAGTTTTTAACTTACTGTTCTGACTTTGTTAAGATTTCGGTCTTGGTTCCCATGCTCCAAAAATTGAGATGATTTCTTCACATGCAGATAAATATGTTCTAAGTCTCCCTTAATATTTACAGATTTTTTTGAAATTTTCTAAAAGGAAAAAAATAGGTTTTCAATACTGCCTGTGAGAGTCAAAGTTGTTTTTTTAGAATTGATAACTTGCAATTTTTGTGAACTTGGTCATAGTTCTCATGATCCAAAAATTAAGCTGATTTTTTCCCATAGAGGTCGATATGTTCTAAGTCTCCAATAATTTTTCAGATTTTTTTGAATTTTTTTAGAAGGGTAAAATAATCACTTTTTAAAAATGGTCAGAGGAGTCAGGTTTGTTTTTGAGAATTTATATTTTTCTGTTTTGTTTAAGGTATTAAGAGGGGGGTGATTTGGGACATTAGCTACTGTCTTAGGTTAATTTCTAAGTCATTTTAATCATAAATTTTGATTTTATAAAAGTTAGGTCAAGGGTGGTTAACTCGGGTTTTCAAAAATTGGAAAACAGAGCCTTTTTTAAAAGAAAGTTTTGGCCATAGTGTTTTTTTTTTCATTAAAAAAAATTCAAATTATTTTCAATCCAAACACAAAGTATTTTTGATTTAGAAAATCTGATTTAAGTCTTTTCTTAAGGTAGTCGGATATCTTTTTAGGTGTACGGATGTCCTTATTTAAAGAAAAAAATACACTTTCACACATTGCCTTTTTTTTTTTTTATTTTCATGCATATTTTATGTTTCTTATCATGTCATGTTATTAATTCTATTACCATGTCATTTAAATTATGTCACGTCATTTAAATTATGCCATGTCATTTAGATTATACCCTGTCATTAAGTTTTGCCAAGTCATTTAGATTATATCATGTCATTTAGATTTTGCCATGTCATTTAGATGTTGCCATGTTATTTAGATTATACTATGTCATCTAGATTTTGCTATGTCATCTTTTGCCATGTCATTAGTAATAATTTACATATTCATATTCATCTTTTAAAATGTTTTTAATAAAGATAATAATTTTCAACAAAAAAATAAGGATAGTCCCGAGTTAAAATAAGTCATGAGTTCTTTGACGGGTTTGTTGGGGAGGATATCATCAATTATCATTAATAATCGAATATCTTTCTTTCAAAAATGAAAATGATTTGGAGATTTTCCAAATAAATAAAAATTTATATATTTTGCCGGGTTTGCCGAGAATATAGGAAAATTTTAAGTTAATAAATTTCGGATCATTTTCAACTAAAAATGGAAATTTCTTTCTTTAATATGGGAATTGTTTTAAAATGCTAATTTCAAAACTGACTTTTACCAAGACTTGAGATAACACACTATTAATAAGGTATTGTTTTATACGGGCGTTGTGGGGGGTGCTAATCCTTCCCCGCACGTAACCGACTCCCAAACCCGCTTCTTTGATTTCTCTGGTTTAAAGGCGCATACTTTGAAATTGGTTTTAAAAATATGTTAATTAATTTTAAAATGTTTTACAAAACCGGTTTTAACAGGTGGCCGATCACACCTAGCCAAAAGAAGATTGGTGGTGACTCCATTTCTTTTTTAAGGTTGTTTTCAAACCCTCATTTTATTTCAAGAGGAATTAAGTTGTCTTTTCCTCTATTTTCCCAATGTCACACTTAATGAGTAAAATATCTCGAGATGAGACTTGTTATTTTTTAGGTTGCGACAGCTTGGCGACTCCACTGGGGATATTTAGAGAGTCAGGCCTAGAATTAGTCATGTGTTATCAAAAGTCTCGATTTTGTCGATTTTAATTGGTATTTAATTATATTTCCCATATTTTTCATAAAAAAGGAGAATTTTTGAAAATAACAAAATGTTTTTAATATGTTCATTTGCATACATATTATTACTGCTCTCTAGTTGGTTAATACGTTACACTATTCTTGATCTTTGTTTTAATAAATTGCTAGGGCATTTAGAATAAGGATTGTTAGAATAGCTGGTGAAAGGTTTGTTGTTCCTCCTCATACACTAAACTTGCATGTGCATAACATGAGCCCTATACCCGGGTTCCGTCCCTTTTAGGTGGGAGCAAAGCAACTAAGCCTTCGTGATTAACAATCTGCATGGGCTAGTGAAACACTTCCGGAGTACTAGAGTACTTGCGCCTTCGTGATTAACAATCCGCATGGGCTAGGGAAATATACTCTAACGAATTGAACCTTCTTTTATCGGGGTGACTTACTAGCCTTCACCGACGACCGTGAGGAACAATTCGGGGCTTTTAGAACCTAATGCAACCTCATATAGTGAACCTAGGCGAAGTCATACCAAATTTCCGTTAGAGATACTGAAGCTAGGAACACATGGAGGAATGCTTCTGATCTTTTGCCATTTATTTATGCATTCTGAATTAGCATTGTAGATTAGGCAATGATGTACATGCATCGCCCGTAAGAAGTGTAATAATCCGCCCCAAAGGCATCGTGATGCCTAAATAAGTAGATACTGTTGGGGCACATGTTCATTAATTTTCACACTTTGCATGGATGATTTCACCATTTTACTTGCTTTGCTTCTTTTTTCCACACATCATTTGTAATAATACCGAAACCTAGTGTTTTTAGGTATTTCTAAAAAAAGAGAGTTTTTATTCCATGAAAAATTTACTTCTTTGAAAAAAAAAAGAAAATAATAAAAAAATCAATCCCAAAAAAAAATTAAGAGTGATATTAGGATCTTCTTTTCCTTGATTCTTTCATTTTTTTTTTTTGCATACACATGCATATTATTTAAGCAGTTGTAAATATGAAAATTTATCTCCTCCAGCATCTTCACATCTTGTACATTTCATACATTAATCATCATTATATTCATGGATATAAGAATAGAGCATGTACATTCATAATTGTATTCTTGATCTCATGATAATAATGTCAATTTCATTTGCATGAAAGGGGTTCGAGATATGAGGAATGAATCGGGGAACGATTGGGTGCTTTGGAACGCAATCAAGAGGAATTTGGACATGAAATCCGAGAGGTGGAACAGCTTGCCAAATTGATGAAAATGGTTGAGGATATAGGTAAGAGTAAGAGGAAAGTTTCTCAGGGCTCTTCATCGCCTTCGGATCAACCAAAACCATCAGGTCCAGAACATACAATCCTTGCTGGGTCTTGCACTTGTCAATGCCACAAAGGTTTGAACACTAATAAAACTGTGGACAATGTCTTGAAAATGATTAAAACAGAAAGCACGATACCAAAGACATAAACCTCAGATCCAAACAGTCCCTGCAATTTGTCCTAGGTCCAAACCAGTGTCCTCACTCTACTATGGTCCAATTGTCCACTGGGATGACCACTATGGGATCCCTGGGTCCCACTCCATCACCACCAATTGGCAATTCATACTTTTTCCCTCATCAGCCGTCTCATCAAGCAATCGGGATAAGAGCTTCGAACTATGAGCAACCCGTAAGGGTCTCGTGTCCAAATCCATACCCTTACCATATTGTTCCGCCACCTCTCCATACCAACACCCCAGTTCGAGTTTTCGTGCCACCATCAAATGCCCCGACTCCTAGGCCGTGTGTGACTAAAAAGTAGCCCAAGAATAAGACTCAAAGGCATTATGATCCCATTCAAATCAGCTACCAAGATCTTCTCCCTATATTGATCCGAGATCACCTGGTTGCCTGTGTGCCGTTGAAACCCTTGCTACCACAAATGGTATAACCTAAATGCAAGATGTGATTATCACTGCGCAATTGTTGGGCATAGCATTGAAGATTGTGAAGCCTTCGAGAGAAAAGTGCATTCTCTCATAGATGTCAAGTGGTTCGATCCAACGACACAGCTTGATAGAGGACTGGGGAAGGCTAATTAGGGTTGGGAGATTAATCTTTAATGATGTAATAGGATTTCATCTTTTCAGTAGCTGGCTCTTATAGCCTTAGGATGCTAGGAAAAATAAAGTGCTTGTAAAGACAGTTCTAACCACTGCTCAGATTTTGTAAACATGGTTTATACCTTGTGAACATTGACATGGGAATGAACTGGTTATGCTTCAAATTCGTGAGATGTTAATGATTAAGTTCCTCCAATTCTTATTTCCTTCGTGGTATCTTCCCCTTTGTATTTTGCATCCGATCAATTATTTGTCATACCATACATATATGTATCTTGGTGGCATCAGGTTGCATTCATGACATACATAGTCAGCATGATTTCTCTGTATATGTTCATGCATTAATTTGCTTATTCCTTACATGCATCATGTTGGCCACAGGTTGTATTCATGACATACATAGTCAGCATGATTTCTCTGTATATCTTCATGCATTAATTTGCTTATTCTTTACATGCATCATGTTGGCATCAGATTGCACTCGTGGCATACATAATCAGCATGATTTCTCTATATTTTTTCTATGCATTAATTTGTTCATTCTTTACATGCATCACGTTAGCATCAGGTTGCGTTCAGGACAAACATAGTCAGCATGATTTCTCTGTATGTTTTGATTTGTTTATTCTTCACCTGCATCATGCTAGCATCAGGTTGCACTCATGACAAACATAATCAGCATGATTTTCATGAATTAATTTGTCTATTCTTTACATGCATCATATTGATATCGTGTTGCATTCATAGTATATAGGCTCATTCATTGGAAAATGCATCTGGAACATATATGGTCATTCATTGCATATATCCATGCGTTGATTTGTTTATTCTTTGCTTGCATCATGTTGGCATCGTGATTGCATTTATAACATACATGATCAACATGTTTCACTGTATATGTTCATACATCACTTTGTTTTTCTTCACGTGCATTCATGGCTCATTCATCATGAAACATATTTGGGGGGATAAAATAGAAATTGGCTTGGCTGTAAAAGTTTTTGAGGAAGACGACCCAACCCATATTTATGCTCCCGGAGGCCTTTCATACATGGTCCCGCTTTCTATCCTCCATATAGTTATGGGTAAGCATGGAAATATGTTTGCTTTGTTAGGTTGTTGACAGGAAAAAAATGGATAACTGGATATGTTTTGGTTTCTCTGTATGTTAATTGAGCCAATGTCGGTTTCGCTATAATATGTATCTGTTTCTTCCAAATTAGATGCATAGAAGTGGAAAACATTGGATAATGCTTAGAAATTACGCCTATTATTGTTATGCTATCTAGCATTTGATATGCCTATATTGTTTAAGCTTTTTCGCTCTCACGGAACTGGAACTATTTTGGTTGGGCCTGGGCTTAAAATTCTCTACCCATGGCTTGACCCATTTAGCAAAATGGACTTTTCATTTTGTCCAAGCCTATTTTTCGGGCCTAATTTTTTGTCCAAGCCTTCCCAAATATTGGGCAGGCCTTCGAGGTTGGGTGGGTAGCCCGGCCTTTGAGCAAGTCTACTCCCGAATGGTGGAAAGGATTTTAAAATTTTCCCAACACATGAATAAAGTTTAATAATTTAAAGATAAGAGAAATTTTTAGAATTACTCTCGAATGGTGGAAAGCATTCTGAAATTGTCCAAAAAATTAAATATTTAAATTAGATGAATCCGACTATGGAGTCTCTTAAGGGAAACAAATAGTTTCTCTTGAATACTCTTGAGGTGAGAAAGTTTCTTTTTGGAATTCCGCCAACATGATGGAGAAAACCTTAAAGAATTTTCCAATATTTAAATATTAAAACTAAATAAAGACCATTTAGATAAAGACCAATTTAGGATCACATAAGGTTAATTAGGTACTGTTCTTAAGATAGGTGTTGAGGGGGTGCTGATCCTTCCTCACATATAATCGAATTCCCAAACTTAGTTATGAAAATATAGACTATAACCTATTATTTTAAGATGCCTCTGTCAAGTTTAATATTATTTTAAAAGAAATAAATTCATATAAGTGATTAATCACACCTAACAAAAAATGATTAGTAGCGACTTTTTTTGTGTTTAGCGATTGAATCTTCAGATTTACATGTTGTGACAACTAATAAATGTAAAGATAAGAAAATAATTTTTTATTGTATAGAGTAAGAAATTTAAGTAATTTGAAAACTAATAGATGTAAAGATAATAAAATACAATAATATTATTTTTTATTAGAAAGAGCAAGAAATTAATTAATTTGATAATTAATAGATGTAAAGTTAATAAAATACAACAATATTACTTTTTATTAAAAAGGGTAAGAAATTAAGTAATTTGATAAGTAATAGATGCAAAGATAATAAAATATAATAATATCATTTTTTATTAAAAAATTAAAAAAAAATTAATTTGATAATATACAATATAAATATTGTAACAATAATCATTAATACTAAATTTTTTAAATGATTCGATTAGAAAATGTTAATTTTTAAGAAAAATAATAAAAAATGAAAAAAAAAACACTTTGTCTTTTCTTCCAATCAGTTATCTGATTGGGAGCAAGTAAAAATTGAATGACGAGACATGATATTATCGTTATCATGTCACATCAAGAAACTTACGAGAAGCGCTTCTTACAAAACTTCCCGCCCATGGATAAGTCAGTAGATTTGGGGAGTTCTACCGTAAGTTTCTTACGGTAAGGTTGTGGTAAGCTCCAAAATGGGAAACCTGTGTAGCAGGTTACCAGGTCACAAATTTTTACATATGCACTTGATAAATTACATATCAACTTGGACGAATTACATATCAAACATGAAAAATTACATATCAACTTGAGAAGTTGAAAAATTACATATGGACTTGATAAATTACATATGAACTTGAAAAATTACATATGAAGAATTACATATGGACATGGACAATTACATATGAACTTGGAGAATTACATATGGACTTGATAAATTACATATGAACTTGGAAAATTCTCGAATTACATATGGACATGGAAAATTACATATGAACTTGGAGAATTACATATGGACTTGATAAATTACATATGAACTTGGAAAATTCCCGGATTACATATGGACATGAAAAATTACATATGAACTTGGATAATTACATATGGACTTGATAAATTACATATGAACTTGGACAATTCCCGAATTACATATGGACATGGAAAATTACATATGAACTTGGAGAATTACATATGGACTTGATAAATTACATATGAACTTGGACAATTCCCGAATTACATATGGACATGGAAAATTACATATGAACTTGGAGAATTACATATGGACTTGATAAATTACATATGAACTTGGACAATTCTCGAATTACATATCGACATGGAAAATTACATATGAACTTGGAGAATTACATATGGACTTGATAAATTACATATGAACTTGGAAAATTCCCGAATTACATATGGACATGGAAAATTACATATGAACTTGGAGAATTACATATGGACTTGATAAATTACATATGAACTTGGAAAATTCCCGAATTACATATGAACATGGAAAATTACATATGAACTTGGAGAATTACATATGGACTTGATAAATTACGTATGAACATGGAAAAATCCCGAATTACATATGGACATGGAAAATTACATATGCACTTGGAGAATTACATATGGACTTGATAAATTACATATGAACTTGGAAAATTCCCGAATTACATATGGACATGGAAAATTACATATGAACTTGGAGAATTACATATGGACTTGATAAATTACATATGAACTTAGAAAATTCCCGAATTACATATGAACATGGAAAATTACATATGAACTTGGAGAATTACATATGGACTTGATAAATTACGTATGAACATGGAAAAATCCCGAATTACATATGGACATGGAAAATTACATATGCACTTGGAGAATTACATATGGACTTGATAAATTACATATGAACTTGGAAAATTCCCGAATTACATATGGACATGGAAAATTACATATGAACTTGGAGAATTACATATGGACTTGATAAATTACATATGAACTTGGAAAATTCCCGAATTACATATGGACATGGAAAATTACATATGAACTTGGAGAATTACATATGGACTTGATAAATTACATATGAACTTGGACAATTCCCGAATTACATATGGACATGGAAAATTACATATGAACTTGGAGAATTACATATGGACTTGATAAATTACATATGAACTTGGACAATTCCCGAATTACATATGGACATGGAAAATTACATATGAACTTGGAGAATTACATATGGACTTGATAAATTACATATGAACTTGGACAATTCCCGAATTATATATCGACATGGAAAATTACATATGAACTTGGAGAATTACATATGGACTTGATAAATTACGTATGAACTTGGAAAATTCCCGAATTACATATGGACATGGAAAATTACATATGAACTTGGAGAATTACATATGGACTTGATAAATTACATATGAACTTGGAAAATTCCCGAATTACATATGAACATGGAAAATTACATATGAACTTGGAGAATTACATATGGACTTGATAAATTACGTATGAACTTGAAAAATTCCCGAATTACATATGGACATGGAAAATTACATATGAACTTGGAGAATTACATATGGACTTGATAAATTACATATGAACTTGGAAAATTCCCGAATTACATATGGACATGGAAAATTACATATGAACTTGGAGAATTACATATGGGACTTGATAAATTACATATGAACTTGGAAAATTCCCAATTACATATGGACATGGAAAATTACATATGAACTTGGAGAATTACATATGGACTTGATAAATTACATATGAACTTGGAAAATTCCCGAATTACATATGAACATGGAAAATTACATATGAACTTGGAGAATTACATATAGACTTGATAAATTACGTATGAACTTGAAAAATTCCCGAATTACATATGGACATGGAAAATTACATATGAACTTGGAGAATTACATATGGACTTGATAAATTACATATGAACTTGGACAATTCCCGAATTACATATGGACATGGAAAATTACATATGAACTTGGAGAATTACATATGGGACTTGATAAATTACATATGAACTTGGAAAATTCCCGAATTACATATGGACATGGAAAATTACATATGAACTTGGAGAATTACATATGGACTTGATAAATTACATATGAACTTGGAAAATTCCCGAATTACATATGGACATGGAAAATTACATATGAACTTGGAGAATTACATATGGACTTGATAAATTACATATGAACTTGGAAAATTCCCGAATTACATATGGACATGGAAAATTACATATGAACTTGGAGAATTACATATGGACTTGATAAATTACATATGAACTTGGAAAATTCCCGAATTACATATGAACATGGAAAATTACATATGAACTTGGATAATTACATATGGACTTGATAAATTACGTATGAACTTGAAAAATTCCCGAATTACATATGGACATGGAAAATTACATATGAACTTGGAGAATTACATATGGACTTCATAAATTACATATGAACTTGGAAAATTCCGGAATTACATATGGACATGCAAAATTACATATGAACTTGGAGAATTACATATGGACTTGATAAATTACATATGAACTTGGAAAATTCCCGAATTACATATGAACATGGAAAATTACATATGAACTTGGATAATTACATATGGACTTGATAAATTACGTATGAACTTGAAAAATTCCCGAATTACATATGGACATGGAAAATTACATATGAACTTGGAGAATTACATATGGACTTGATAAATTACATATGAACTTGGAAAATTCCGGAATTACATATGGACATGGAAAATTACATATGAACTTGGAGAATTACATATGGACTTGATAAATTACATATGAACTTGGAAAATTCCCGAATTACATATGAACATGGAAAATTACATATGAACTTGGATAATTACATATGGACTTGATAAATTACGTATGAACTTGAAAAATTCCCGTATTACATATGGACATGGAAAATTACATATGAACTTGGAGAATTACATATGGACTTGATAAATTACATATGAACTTGGAAAATTCCGGAATTACATATGGACATGGAAAATTACATATGAACTTGGAGAATTACATATGGACTTGATAAATTACATATGAACTTGGAAAATTCCCGAATTACATATGAACATGGAAAATTACATATGAACTTGGAGAATTACATATGGACTTGATAAATTACATATGAATTTGAAAAATTTCCGTATTACATATAAATATAAAAAATTACATCTAAATATAACAAATCATTACAAATTTGATTACTTAACATATAAACGTGCTAAATAAAATATAAATATAATAAATTACATTAAAAATAAAAATAAAAATTTATATGTTTAGAAATTATTTTTTTATCACTTAACATTAATAAAAATAATTATTGATTTAGTTACAGATAAAATAACATTATTTTAACTTACATAGACATATTTAATTGGATAATATTGCTTCACCCACTTCTTTAAATTGTTAACAGAGAATTACATATGGTAGGTCAACATAATTAATGACATTGTTTAAATTACTACATCTCTATATTAAATGCATTCCTTATTACTCACCTACTTTAGTTGCTGAGATATTGGTTTTGTTTTCTTATTTGCTGAGATAGGTTTAGGCTTCTACATTGTTCAATTGACGTGGTTTCTGTTCTACAAAAGCGCAACAGCCCCGCTTTATTGAAGCACATTATTCAACCAAATATTCCATACAAAAGGTTAGTATACAATGTTTAAGTTATATAATTTTCATGGAATCAGCTTTGTTACTTCTTATAAAATGTGTAATATTAAAAAATATTTTCAAATGTTAGTGAATAGAATGTTTAACTAATACAATTCTCATGAAACCGGTTATTATAGTGGTTTATAAATTATTTAATATTCATAATTGCATATTTTCATGGGTAGTGATTTTGATGGGTTACTTAATACAATGTTTAAGTTATAGCATTTACATGTTAATTTTACTTCTTTAGGCAATATCTAAATTTTGTACGTGGTACAATTTAATGTATTGCCGAAGAATGATATATGTTTTTTTGTTTTTATTTTTCTTCAGAATTATAATGGATTCTAGAACACAAGAATTTCATGAGGATTGTCCTTCGAATTCAGAATCTCCTAATGCTGTTGAATGTGAAGGTTCAATTTCTCATAATAATAAGGATTTCAGTACATTATGTAGAGAAGATATGATAGGTATGAGTTTTGATTCATTGGATGCTGCATGGGAATTTTACAAGGCATACGCTTTTCAGAAGGGTTTTGGTGTTCGTCGGGGAAGTACAAGACGTAATGATACTGGTGATCTTGTAGGTCAACAATTTTGTTGTACAAAAGAAGGATTCAAGATTGACAAAATAGAACACTGCAATCGTAAAAGAAATGCTAGACCGTTGTCTAGAACCGGATGTAAGGCTAGTGTACGTGTCAACATGCAGTGTTTTGGGAAGTGGGTAATCACATACTGTGAGGACGTTCATAATCATGATATGTGTGATTCATCGCATAAACATTTTATTCCGTCACATCGAGAAATTAAAGATTCAGATTTAGCTGAAGCTAAAGCTATGAAATCTGTTGGGGTCTGTACATCACAGATCATGAACTACCTTGTTCAAGAAGCTGGTGGATTCGAAAATGTTGGTTTTGTTGCAAAAGACCTATACAACGCGCTACATGCCTGCAGTAAAGCTGAAATAGCGGATGGCGATGTGAATGCTGTTATTTCTTACTTTGAAATGAAGAAGGAATTGGATATTGGTTTTTATATGAAATATAGCACTGATGATGATACGCGATTGCATAATCTCTTTTGGGCAGATGCTACTTCACGGTCGGACTATGCATGCTTTGGGGATGTTATAGCGTTCGACACCACGTATAAGAAGAATGCTTATGATAGGCCTCTGATGCCTATAGTCGGTGTCAATCACCATCATCAAACAATTGTTTTTGGAGTTGCTGTACTTGCTGATGAGACAACTGATAGCTTTGTGTGGGTTTTGAGAACTTTCCTAGAAGCAATGCATAACAAACGTCCTATTTCAGTTGTTACTGACGGGGATAGGGCAATGCAAAGAGCAATTAGAACTGTTTTTCCCGATGCTAGACACAGACTTTGTACGTGGCACCTAGCTCGCAATGCACAGGCAAATATCAGTGATCCATTATTTGCTAAGGCATTTTCTAGATGCATGACTTCATGGTGGACACCGAATGATTTTGAACGTGAGTGGACTGTAATGATCAGAAAATTTAATGTTGAAAAGCACCCTTGGATAGTCGAAAAAGATAGAACTAGGGACATGTGGGCACAAGCATATATTACAGGACAATTTTTTGGGACATTACGAACCACACAAAGGTGTGAGTCCTTGAACGCTTCGCTTGCTATATACTTGAAGTCCAAAAAAACATATCTTGACTTTGTTCGTTCAATTGATCAAGGGGTTAGTAGAATGCGGACGAAGGAATTGGAGGCTGATTACTTCAGTAAGGAAACAAGGCCAACCCATTTAAGCAAGTTAGATGACATTGAAGGTCATGCGGCAACTATGTACACAAGGGAATCATTCTCTCTTTTCCAAGACGAGCTTCAGCAGGAGACGTTGTATCGTATCCGTGAACCAATTGTAGAAAATGAATTAACGCGGACCTATTATTTAGCTAAGTACAGGGAACCTGACCGAAGGGTTGTAGTTGTCTTTGATGCAGCTGCGCAAACTATTGAGTGTTCTTGCCAAAAATTTGAGACAGTTGGGTTGCCTTGTAGGCATCAAATTCATGTGATGAAGCTTGAAGATATGTCTGATATTCCTGCATCTTTGATTATGCATCGATGGACGAAAAATGCCAAACTGTGTGCCCCATCGTTTGTGCAGAATGATGTTGCACCCGAGATGATGCAAATGGTGCGGTATGCATCACTAAGTAGTAGTTGTAACCGAATGTGCTACGTAGCATCCAAAACAGGTGAGTCGTTTAATAGAGCAAGAAGTGAAATTAATAGATTGACTGTTGAAATGGAGGAATTGTGTGAGCTGAATGATCCCGTAGCTGAGATCTCAAAGATGGGAAAAGTACTAGACCCTATTACGAGACGGGGTAAAGGGAAAGAAGTACGGAAAAAGCAAACACCGTCAAAAGTCAGAAAGTGTGGGTACTGCAGAATGGAGGGACATAGTAAAGTTACTTGCCCACTTTTGAAACTTGGAATGCAAAGTGATGGTCTCGACAACCTTACTTCTAATAGTGACAATGAGTTCCAATATTCAGTACAACATGTGAGATTTACATTACTTATAATTTCTGTTTTTAAAGTTTTAACAGTATGATGTTCGGTGAGTAATTACTTTAAATCCTCATAGGGAGAATGTGAAGTGGAGACGAAAGCCTTTTTCCCAACTATGCATGCTGAAGAGAACGAGAAGATGCAGGTAATGTTTATTTTTATTTGTTCTACGCTTATATTGGTTTCGGGTACTGCGCTCAATGAAATAATTAATTGTTCAGCATATGACTAACGTTATATTTAATACTTTTAGGACGACTCTTTTTCATTCAGCAATTACCCAGAAAGATATAATGAAGCTAAACAATCAGACTTCTCTACCTGGTTTAGATCACCAAGTTAGTAGGTGAAGTCTAAGATACAATTGTGAGAGTTCAATATGCACTTGTTTCCATAATGAGAGTGTAAAATTAATATATCATCATTCACTCTTTTTCTTTCTTTTTTTTCTATTTGGGTTAACTTTGTAGTCAAATTTTCCTTCAACATCAGCACCACATCTTCATCTTTCTGGAGCAACAAGAAAATGAGCAAAATACAGACAATACAGGAATGGAATAGCTTGAATCAGTTTTTAGAACTTGAACATGTGTAGTTTAGTTCTTTTTTGTAGTGGTTGTTGTTGTGTTTATTATAACTGTTTAGATAAGTAAGTAATTTGGTGGTAATAGCAGGGCTGATGAAGGATGTTGAGGCCAGAACTTGAACAGTTTATTATGACTGAGGAATGTCTTCTTTTAGTAATACCACTGCCTAAAAGGTGTTGGTTTCTGCATCTTCATCTTTGGCTATGTAAAAAGGAAAGGGACCGATGCATAATGCTGTTGGCTAGTTGCTAATTTTTTTTTTGTATTTTTTAGTGTCTGGCCAGTGACCATTAACTGGTTCTAGCTTATTTTCACCACAGCATATCTCATGAGGAACCAATAGCATTTACATTGTATATTTTTCTGCTGAGAAACAGCGCAAAGGCGATGCCACATCACAATCTATAACACTGTCCAACTCAGCCATATAAAATACATATTGTTATGAGAGCAAAAAATACATATTTCTGAACTGATTCTTCTGCTGAAACAAAATTAAAATACAAGAGATTATAACCACCTCCACCATAACCCAAGTAGCCATATTTTCAATACTCCAGAACAACAGAAACAACAGATTTTTGACGGACCAAAACTCTAGAACACTAATTTAATAACCAAAAACAACAGAAATTTCAGTTCTCAACAACCTTTTAAATCACTTGTCATCATCTCATTGTCCTCTTCAAAAATTTCAGGTGTTGGTCTCTGCATTTTGACATTGTTACTGAGTCGATGGCCAACTTCCCCCCTTCTTGTCTAGCACTCACGTGCCTCTTTGCTCTAACACTTTCTCGACTAGAGCTGCTTCCAGATCTTAACTCTTCAATCTGTCTCATTTCAGCATTGCAAGCTTCCATATCTTAACACTTTCCAGCATTGCAAGCTTTTCCATTTCCAGCACCGCTTTTTCACTAGCATGAATTCTCATATGGATACCCTGAAAGTCAGAAAAACCATCTAGAAATGAGGCAATTAGATCTTCACTTGTTTGTATGAACTTTTCAGCACGCAAACATAAGTAGCTTACACTTTCACAAAGTTCTGACATGCATATAGTATTGCAATAACTAGGCCTTGCAGAAGTAAAACAAAACCAGAAACCACATATTTACATTAACACAGAGATCAAGAAAACAAGATGTTGAAAAAACACATTAAATTTACTATATGGTAACAGCTAATATGGCCCCTAAAAGGTCACCTAAACAAGAGTGCCGAACATTAATTTAAGCATATTTTGTCAATAAAACATGAAAACCATTAGACTGTTCGCCATACTATTTCAATGAGGCATGTCCATTCTTAAATTGTTGGCATGCCTTATTGATCTTCTCAAATAAGTCAGAAAATCTCTTTTGGGGTGTTTAAAACAGTTTTAAGAATCAAACTGTGATAATCTAACTAATTGGTTCTAAGATTAAGCAAGGAATTCAAATCTGTTTTAAAGACCGCAAAACTCAAAAGAGATTTTCATATCTACCCAAACTCATTTCATAATCATCCCCTACCCAAAAAAAGAAATTAAAAGTAAAATCCTGACAGCTAACATATTTGAACAATTTTCAACTTCGACTAGGGCACATGTAACAGTGTCTATATACTGAGAACGAAACATGACAAATTATATGATTTATTGAAATAAATTACCTACTTCACAGCTTAAACTTGCCAACTGACTTCTGCAACAGCTTTGTACGAGGAGATATCCTAGCTTTATGGAGGGTTAGAGCAGCATCACATACCCTTTTCCGTAAAGTGTTCTCCTCATGGTTTATCAGCTCAGAGACTAATAAAAATCTGTCCCACACGTTTAAACGCTACATACGAATACATACAACGGGAATCAAATTTTCCAATGACCCAACATATGACAAAATATTGAAATAAGTAACAGCAATGAGAATAACATACCACAAATTTATAGTCAGTATTATGTAGATTTTGCATGAAAGCAGCAACCCACATTCCGCAATCATAACTGTATGCAATTTCAAGAATAGTAGCTTTTATAATTCAGTTACATAATGGAAAACAAGGTATTCAAATAGTGAGAGAGTTATGTTACCCGTTGCTTTGCAGAGGAACCCTCTCTGGATTCACAATTTTCAACTCATGAAATGGCACCATTGGACTACCAACCAATGATGTCATGAGAGGGTCAGTAAACAATTTTGCACACGCGGATATCTGTTCGAAGTGAAATTAGAATAAATTATAAATGTCTCGTCGTAAACCAAAATCATGAATTACAATATGTTCGCAAGTGCGAAGAAATATAATTTAATACAACATGTATTTATCTTACCACACGAGTCACATCCGCAACTCTTTGTTTATTTGCAACATTGCGCGGCAAGGTATCCAACACTTTCGCTTCCTTCTCTAGCATATCTATCACACACAAATACCAATGCGTGTTCATCTCATTCATTGGTATAAAGATCTGCAACGAAATTACATAATCATTATTAGCAGGTTATTACGTTATATAACATAATTCCGATCGTACGCATATAAAGAGATTTCCATGTCCTCACCTTGTAACAGTCAGTCAAGGATCCCATACGAATGAATTGTCCTTTAAAATACTTAATCAGCTCTTTCGCATTGCATTCGGTTGACAAGATATGAGTCTGCAAAGAATAAACATAAGGTTCATGTTTCTTGAAACAAGTTAAACTATATGCAAAAAACAAACAATGAGAAATATACTCACAGAAAATGCGGCCGAAAAATACCATCTCCTTGTTGACAAAGTCGAAGCTTTACAATAGTAGGCCATTGACTCACCGACAAGGTCAATAATCTAGGGCAGGAACAACTCATTAAACACATTTCACTACTACAAAGACAATCATGAAGTTCGATGAAAAAATATATTACACTTACCACTGAAGTTACCCATTGTTTTGGGCGCAAGGAGCCAAATTCCTCGATTGATGCAAATGTTGCACCGAATTGAACTACAACTTCACTACAATATAAACTCATATAAAGAATAAATAAAATATCGAAATCCATATCAACTTAAAATCAAAACATTAGTTTTAAATAAAATAATATCATCAACATACCTTGGATCAACATTACTGTTCCACACATAATTGCAAATTGCAGTATCAAGTTCATCTAATTCTTTCGGAATTTTGACAGCGGCCCTCTTCGCGGTAACCTTTAAATATTTATTTGTACAAACATACGGCATATGGTACTGCTAATTAGTAATTATACATATCACACTTATGTAATAAATGTATATACTTAAACATATATAAATTGAATTACATATCAATATATATTCAGTGTATGCATTCACAAAGATTGCAATGAAAGGCGGAAAAAATAAATGTTGTATAAGCATATCATGCCTACATGCATGATTGGTCTATTCAAACAAACATAAACAGTCCTGCGGACGGGAGTGCAAATATCACAAGAAAGTTGATCTCGCTCGCGTAACTATCCCACTAACACCAGAAGCAAATGTTGACCTTGACCTAACAATTTGGTTTTTCTTGCCAGATTGACCCTATAATATGTAATCATATAAAATGCCATAAACAAATTAGTTATTTTATAGCATATCTAAGTATTATTGAATTATAAATAAGTTAATATATATACCTTCTTTTTCCGTGGGGCAGGACAACTTGAGCTTGGATTGTTGATATCAGTTCTCACTGGTGTAGTTAAATCTCCATCTCCCTCTTCCGCTTTGCGCTCAATGATCTCGATGGAGGACTCCAACTCACCACCTGGTGTTTTCAACTCCGTGCTCTGCCCACCGACCTCAACGATGCCTCCTTCCTCATCCTTTTTTTGCAAACTGGTTTCACCGCCAGTTTTCACCTCAACAGATCTCGATAAAAGAGCATTAATTTTTTCCTGCATCGACTTCATGTCTTCCGACATTCTATTCAGTTGTTCTGTCACACTGGCTTCCAGACTTTTCATGGACTCTCTTAAAGCCTGGAAAATAATTAAAAATAAACATACTACATACACTTAATGCAATTCGTGAAGTATATACATAATTTATAGATTTCTTGCAATCTCTATGAATTAGACATGAAGATCTAATTAACCGACTTACCTGTAAGTCAGTATGATACCGATTCTGCTCCTCTTGTATCGGCCGCTCACTCTGATGTTCTTCGGTGATATGAATACCCTTATTTTCATGAAATCATAAATTAATCAAACTACATAATTCATATATAAGTTTTAGTCACTAACAATAAATTAATACAACTTAGATAACTAATGTCACCTTGGATTTCAAGCCAACACGGAAGTCTCTTGAATGGGAAATTGAAGAGACGACCTCATCCGTTCCCCATGCACTAATGCGAGGAACAAAAGTGGACGTTGCCTCTTTCGTACTCCGAACTCCGGAAATATGGTCATAGAACCTTATCTACTCAAATTATTACAATTTAGTCAATATAACTTATACTTCTAATTTAATTCCATTCCAAATTAATTCAAATCAAGATTGCATTAGGAAAAACGAAGATTTAAAATATTATACTTACCACCAATAAGAGCAGGCAACCGGTTAAGTACACTTTTGATGATTTCATCTTCCTAGCATGAAAACTTCTAATACCAAGAAGAAGCTTCTCATGAACATGTTTTGCCCAGTTCAATTTTCCATTCAGGCCATCCTCCGTCAAACAATAATAATACTCTTTCGATGGCCCCCCTTCAGTCGTTGGACACAAAAACCGTCCAACGATATATAAGAGGAGCCTGGCCTTTAGCTCTTCACAGTCGGCCTCGAACTCCAAAATTTCTTGCTCTAGCCTAACAAAACTCATCTTTCGATGAGTTGGAATATTAAACTTATTACACAAGACTTCAGCGTCTTCTCTTTCCATTACAGTTGAAACCTCTACTCCCTCGTTTGCTAAACCTAGAATACCTTCCACATCCTCCACTGTGAAAGGGATACTTTCGCCATCCACTTCCATGGAGCTGGTTGCAACATTAAAGTTCTGAACCAAATTTTCACACAGCTCTCTTGGAAGCTTTCCATCTTTCAACAGTAGCAAGGGACCGAACCCTATGCTTTCCACTGCACCTTCAATATGTTTTTCCTTCAATTGCTTAAAGAGCTTGCACAAATTAAATGGGCTACAGCGTGTCGCAACAAAGCCCTACACATAAAGTACATTCATTAAAAATACATAGCAATATAACATCATACTTCAGTTGTAACTATTATTTCTTCAATATAACATTTTTTTATTTAATTATTACCTTCTTTTTTTCATCATCTAATTTCTGTCTTTTTAACTGTTGCACTTCATTTTTGTACTGCTCTTGTTGTGCAACAGTCTGCTCTATAAACGGCAGCTTCTCCTGTGTAGGCAGCACTTTCCATTTTGCTGCCAGCTTACGAACCTATGAAAAAAACAATTCCAATTAATTCACATACACATCAAAAAACCATGATTTTAGTAACACTTTATAACTTAGTGTCCACACAAACGATACATAAAATATTACTCACCTTCAATGACATTTTCCCTTTGTCTTCTACATCTCCTTTGCATTCATTTATGCTGTATAAAGCGATTAACATAAAATATGTAACTCGCACTCTTTAAATCCAAATATAACAACATACAATGTCTAATGAATTCAACTTAAAACCACCAGGTATAGTTACTTACTAGTAATTCAAAAATGCACCCCTCGGTTTTACAACCTTCATGCTGGATTCAGTCTGCTGAAGCTGCACATTTTCATCAACTTTGTCCATCTCTTTGAATCTTTAATAAAATCAAACAAACGTTTGCAAATTTCTCAACTTTAGACATACAATAAATTATAATTTATAATACAAAACAAGTACATCAGGATAAATAATTCTGCATAAAAAGTTAATAAAATTTTCTCTGCCTAGAGGCATAATCTTATCCGTATTAAAAGTTCATATTCATTAAAAGTTCATATTCAATTATCTTAAAAAGACAAAATTTAAAAATGACATGACTATTTAAAACCAAAATAAGAAAGGAGTTAAAACTATTACTACATCAAGATTGCATTAGGAAAAAAAAAATTAAAATTGTCTAAAGAATGTGTATGACAATATTATTGATTAAAAGTTCATATTCAATTATCTTAAAAAGTATATATATACATAAAATATATTTGTTTAAACCTAAGGTACGTAAAAACTATATACTACAAATTTTGCATTGATTTTTCAAGGAAAGTACCATTTATTTGGCCTAAAAGGTAACTACCAATTAATAATAACATTTTCTATTGTAATTGTTTAATTTCTACTCTACTTATGCACATAAGGTTAATTACAGTATATTCATTTTCTCTATTTTTTTATTACTATCGGTGGGATGATTTAAATTTTAAACCTTTGGATATATATAAAATTCCAAACCCCATAGTCAAGATACTATTTTATATATAAAATTTGATAAAATTGTCAACAAAATATTATAGTAAATGTTATCTCACTGTTATTACAAGAATGCAGCAGCAACACCATAAGTTACATATATACCAGACAAAACCACAAGTGAAATCATAACTTTTAAAACGGTTCAAGACAAAATCACAACGACTCAAACACTGTTCCATTCAGAAAATCATGTACTAACACTATTTTATAAGAACAATCTTACTAAACCAGAGCCAAAGTGAAGAATTTCCAAAAACTAAGCATGCTAAAATCACAAAATATAAATCCAGATGACAATCAATATTGAATTTTGACAATATTACGAACCAACAGGGAGAGCACAACACCCTAAAAAGTGACAAGTTTACCACAAGTTTATGCATTCAAGGAACAAAAACCCAATTCCAAAATATCTCAGTCTCTCAACAAAACAAAAACCAAATTACCAAATACCCAAATTACCAAAATTAAATCCAGATTGTAAAAGAAGTACATTTCAAATAAACAGTTTACAAAAATCAGATGAAAGATTATGCAGTAATAGATGCTATGCCAATGAAACTAATTGTCAGGGTTGTGGTTTGGAGCCATGAGAGCGAAAAAAGCTTAAACAATATAGGCATATCAAATGCTCGATAGCAGAATCATAATAGGCATAATTTTTAAGCATCATGACATGTTTTCCACTTCCATGCATCTAATTAGGACGAAACAAATACACATTATAGCGAAACCGACACTGGCTCAATTAAACTCAAGAGAAACCAAAACACATCCACTTATCCTTCCTTTTTTTCCTGTCCAACAACCAAACAAAGCAAACATGTTTCCAAGCTGATTCAAGAACTTACCAATTATCTTCTTGCAGCCACCCAAAATTTATGCTGATATTTCTGCCAAAAAAAAAACAAAAAAACAACCCCAAACCAAAATTAATTAGAATCATCCACAAAAAATATAAAAAAATTGCTGAAATACCAACAAAGAAACAAAATACCAGATGACCAAACAAAAATATGTCTGGCTTCGATGATTTTCAGAGGAAGAGAGTTGGGTTTGATATTTGGGGTTTCGGTTGTGCAAAAACACAAGGGTTAGGGTTTTTTTATCTGGGTTTCGGTTGTGCAAAAACACAAGGGTTAGGGTTTTCGAAACTGATTTAGGGTTCTAAACACAAGGGAATTTTCGAAACACAAGGGAAATTTCGAAACTGATTACAATGGGAGAAGCCAAATTTCGAAAAAAAAAATGGGATAAGCAAATCTCGAAACAGACAAGGGAGAAGAAAATTTAGGGTTCTAACAATATTTTCGAAACACCATAGAAAGGGAAAACGAACTGATTAGAAAGGGGGAACCAAATTTTCGAAACACAAAAGGGGAAGAAATTTTAGGGTTCTACAGAATTTTTTGTATCAGAGGGGGAAGGGGTTTCCGAAACACCATACAAAGGGAAAACAAACTGATTACAAAGGGGGGAACCAATTTTTCGAATCAGATTACAAAGGGAGAAGCAAATTTTCGAAGCTCCAAAGGAGAACAAATTTTAGGGTTCTAGGTATTTTTTTGTATCAGAGGGGGGGAAGAGATTTTCGGGGGAGGATGTTTTAGGGGGAAGGGTTTTTTCGAAGTGAAGGGGTAAACCGGTTTCCCCTTCTTTTTTTTTTTTTTTATTTCAACGGTTCAGATCTTACATTTTTAATCTGACGGATACAATTCATCTAAGCTGATGGGAAGCTTACGGTAAGAAACGTATGTTAGAATTTTCCAGTAGATTTGCTGTCGCGTTGTTCACTAATTCCTGCATCATCACAATTTAATTACTAATTAAGTTCTCTGTTGAAGTACTGTTTGATTTGAACATATTCACATGTTTGATTATGGAAATCAATTGGGCCTGTCAGCTTACCTTTTTCACACAGCCTGGTTTGTTCTTCAAATCACAGATCGTTAGCTTCTTCCAAGACCCTTTATCTTTGCTGCAAACCAATTTTTACCCAGTCATCGATGAAGTCACTGCACAATTGATCAAATATGGACGAAGAGATCAGAAAACTTTCTCCATCTGTTATCTGACAAATTAATGGTGGAATTTTCATAATAATACTTTGGAGTTCATAGCCTTACCAAGTATGATTGTTAGCTATGTTATCATAGTGTCGTATACAAGTATTTTTACCAAATAAACATTATCCCATCTTTAATTTCAATTTCATCATTGTAACTCTAATCAATATTATTTTTAATCTCACAGAAATTAATCTCACCATTATTATGTATCAAACGGATGCAAACTAATCAGCCACTGTTTGTATTGAGGCTCCATTAAAGCCACAATCCCAGCCCAAACTGCCATAATTAGTGTGCAATCAAATGAGCTAATGACCATCCCACCCACATTTGCAAATTCTTCATTCTTTTTTTTTTCTTTCACTGAGGTGAACTTCTGTATTCCGTACGAATTTCATAGGCTTTGATTGAAAAAGTAATGCTGAGCAAAAGAATTGAAGAAAACTGAAAATTGATTTGAATCGTAACGTTTGGTTTAATTTTGGTTTGGTTTTTTTTGAATTTGATATGATTTCAATTCGGATAATAATAAGCTTATTCTGTTATATTCGATTTTCTATTTATAAATTAAAAAATCGTAATTATTTAACCGAATCGAATTTTATTTTTTATAAAATATATTTTATTTTTAAAATAGGAAAAAAACTAAAAAAATATTGTAAAAATAATAATTTTTTAGAATTTTAAAAACTGATTAATCGAACTGATCCAAACTGATAAAATTCGGTTCGATATGGTTCGATTAGAGATTTTATTCAATTCAATTTCGATTCAATTTTTAAAAAATCAGAATACTACATATTAACTATAAATTTTTATCCAAAATCAAACCAAACTAAACCGTTATCTCTAGAAAATACATGACTCCTAGGCGGCCACATATATCAGTAATCATGGGTGCTATATTTATTTTTCCAGCTAAAATGGCATTATATATTATGTAGCAATCAAGTACATAGGAAAGTGGAAGCAAATGTATCATCTTAATTTGCTTTCCAACATTGATGTTGATGGCAACATCTCCTAAAACATGTTTTAATGGAAGACCACCCACCACCACCCTCTACAGATATAGAGCCGCCCAATGTCCACTCAACCCCCCATTATTATTGCCATTAATCATCACAATAATAAAGTTCAAATGTTCATCTCACTAGAAGATCGGTTAACAGAAAGTCATGTTTGTCCAAAGCAAAAATTGAGAGATTAATTTTTGCATAATTAAGTAATATGATTAATTATATTTCTTATGTTCATAGAATCTAAAACTCTTTACCTTTCTCCTCAAATTCACAATCAGGCAATTAGTTAACAACAATATTATTATTCTTTTTTTTTTTTTTTATAATACCTTAACAGTATTATTAGATTTTGTTTGAGTTTAACCTTTTTTAGAGTGATATCAAAGGTACATCTTATATTAGTATGATGCATTTAAATTTTATTCTCAATGTATTTCTCACAAAGATTGAACTTTGATAAAAAAACAAAGTTTATATACATTCTTACCAATTGACTCTTGTGGATACAATATTATTATTTCTATAAACATAAATATTGAACCTTAATATTAAAAATAAGAGGGTGATGAGAGGAAGAAATTAAGCTGAAAGTTTAAATATCATTATGATGATATCTGAACATGTGAAAGCGTCTTCTTAACACATGAACATATGAATGTATAATAAAGAGTTCTTGTTGATCTGTCTAAAGGTTGGACTTTAGATAAAGATTTTTAAGATCGAGTTTGGCTCGATCTGATTTGAGCTATTATTTAATTAATAAAAATATTTTTTATTTAATTTTTTATTTCAAAATATATTTAAAAATATTAACATATCAATGATTTAATATATTTTTAATATTTTAATAATTTTTTTAAAAAATTCCAACCTTTGAAGTCTTATGAGCGGGGCCAAATCGGGCCCTGGACATGGGATTCGAAAGAAGAAATTTAATTAATGTAGATTAGAAACATAGCCAATTTTTTTTTATTATTATTTGGCTTGATATACCTTTCTCAGAGTGAATGAGTTTGTCCTTGAAAATGAAACAAAATTCAGTAGGATGAATGTGAGAAGAGAAAGGAAAGGCAACTTTATGTACATTATTTCAAAAGGAGCAATAATTTTTTTGTGTGGTGGGGTGATATTTTCCAAACAGGCCAGAGTTGTCTGATTTGGCTGTATGAGACGACAATGTCAAAGCCCCATCCCTTTTGCTTCATGGCAGAGAGGCCATTGTGTTCATTAAACCTTTTGTAACATAGTAGTATCTTTTTTATGGCTCTAAGCCCCTTTTTGTTGTTGTCTTCATGCAATCGAGATTTGTATCATTTTGTAGAAAAAGCAAAGATTCCCTCCTCTGTCCTCACAGATTTCCAAATCAACATATTTTGTGCCTTATTTATTTATATACATATCAATAATGATCACGAGTGGAGGAAATTATTATGTGAAATTTCGGTAGCTCAATGATCATTGTTGACATAGGGGCAACAGCCAACAGGGTACCCTAAGGAAGCACAAAACAAAATGAAAAATAAAAATAAAAATAAAAAAAAAAAGGTAAGAGAAACTGTAAAAACAATGGATAAAGCCGAATACCAAGCCTCGAAAGATTGGATTTTTCTAGTACTTAATTTGTGATTAGAGGCACTCAAATGCTGGTACAGTTAAGAGTGTAAATGAGATATCTGTACTCGTAAGTTACTCGAGTTCGGTTCGAAAAAAAATTCGAATTCGGTTTGGTTATTGTCGAGTCGAGCTCGAACTGCTCGAGCTATCGAGCGAGCCGAATTCAAGTATTTTAATGCTTGACTTGAGTAGCTCGCGAGCCTAATCGAACTTTTTTATTTTTAATTAGTATTGAAAAACCTCAATCGAGCTCGAGCTCAAATAACCGATTTTGAAGTCGAGCATGGGAATCGAACTCATTTTTACTAGATAAACGAGCCTAATCGAGCGAGCTCGAACTGTTCAATTTTTATATCTAATCAAGCTCGAGCTCTAAAAGTGAACTTCGAGTTTCGAATTTCAAGTCGAACATCTTACAATTTGAACTCGGCTCGACTCAATTACTCTCGTAGATACAGCCGCAAGATTCTTGTGATGAAATTTAGGGTTTTCATTTGTGGTCACCGAACAGAAAAACTTGTCTCTACAATCAATGAGAGTCGTAAAGCATAAGTAATTTAATAGCCAAGTTTCCAAATGATCCGCAGAGCAATACATTAATTCCTTGGGTTCTTAACAAGTAAAAGACTAAAAAGACTTCCGACTTTGGATATATAGAATTTATACATTAGATACCATAGGTGAAATTCGTGAGTTACTCACAAAAATATCAAATAAAAATTAATTTTAAAAATCAAATTGATAGATTAATAGATTTTATTAAAATACTCAATAATATATAATAAAAAAAAAATTATAGAGCTGTCAAAACTGTTCCAAATTCGAAAAAGTACATCTAATGTGCCTGATTTACTTTATAAAATAATAAGGTATAATATGTAAAAAATAAATTAAAATAAGATGTTATATTAATTTGTTTATTATATAGAGGACCCAGGAAAACTTTAAAAACAACAAAATAATAATAGTGAAAGAATTATATGCCTAAAAATTGCTTTTCCTTTCCCATCCAGTAAAGATGATTGAAAAAACATATTTAACAAGAAGTAAGGACCAGTAGAGAAAAAAACCAAAAAAGAAAGCCAAAAAAACAAATTAAGGAATTAAGTAAATCATATTCTTCTTTGAAGGTTCAAGTGAGTAATTGCTTTTTTCTTTTCTTTAATTTTTGTAGTTTGTAAATGTTATAGAGTATTTATTTACTATTTAATTTTTTTTGGTTGATAAAATAATTTGGTTTATGAATTATATTTATATTGTCATAACGGTATTTCTTTTGATCGCTCGACGATTTTGAAAACACAAAATGGAGTCGCCACCAATCTTTTTTTTTTGGTTAGGTGTGATTGGCCATCTAATATAACCGATTTAAGTAAAATATTTTTAAATTAATTAAAATACTTTTTTTTTAAAAAAAAAATTGAAATCCGCTCTTTAAACCAGAGAAAAAACAAAAGTGGGTTCGGGAGTCGGTTACGTGCGGGAAAGGATTAGCACCCCCACAACACCCGTGTAAAATGGTACCTCATTAATCGTGTGTTATCTTGAGTCTTGGTGAAAAATGGTTTTAATTTCGGTATTTAAAAATTAATCCCATTTTAGAAATAATTATATCATTTGAGAATGATTCGGACTTTATCGATACAAAATTTTCCATTTCCTCGGCAGACTCGGCAAAACATGAAGAAATTTTTTTTACTAGTTTTGGAATTCTCCGAATCACCTTTGCTTTAAAAAGGGATATTTCGTTATTAATGATAATTGATGGTATCCTCCTCGGCAGACCCAACAGAGAACCCATGAATTATTTTAACTCCAAAATAACCTTGTTTTGCTAAAACAGCTAATTTTTATAAAATAATTTAAAATTAAATATGCTAATTATTACTAAGATGCAAATATAATTAAAGCAGAACACAGACTTATCATGGCATAGTAAGCATTGTATTTCAACATGGCATATATGACATTGCGAAGAATTCATGACATTAGTACGGAAAATTCGTAAGCATAGCATTATCATGATCAAAGTGACAAACGCAAACTTTAATTGTCAAATGACTTGATTAAGAAATATGTATAGACCATGTACACATCGTTATTATTTTCTAAAAAAAAAAATATTTCGTGGATGTTCTTTTTGGTAAAATTATATGAACAACATACGTCGGGACATTTAACCGAACTCCCCGACAGACCCGGCAAAACTTGGAAAAAATATCTTCTCGCACGATACGTACATAACTTTCTAACCTCCTCGGCAAACTCGGCAAAAATTAATAGTTAATTTTATTGACCACGTGTTAGTTTAAATTTTGGTTTAAGGGACACAATGGTAGTATTTAAAATCGACTCCCTTTGTTACTTATTTATTTAAAAACGTGTTAGTGCTTTTTTTTTCATTCGAAAAAAATAGATTTTATCATGATTATCATGATTATTTATTATTTATTATTATCTTTTATTATTATTTATTTTATTTTTTAAAAAAAGGGGTGAAAACGATTATTAAAACTCCATAAATTTTATACTATTATTTTTTGCTTTTTTTCTTTTTATATTTTTTATATATCTCATTATTATTATTATTATTTATTTTATTATTTTTTTAAAAAAAAAGGAAAGTGATTATTAAAACTTTATAAATTTTGTACTATTTTGGTTTTTCGATTTTTATATTTTCATTATTTATCTAAGAGTTTTGTTTTTTTATTTTATTTTATTTTAATAAAAACATATGGGAAGTAATAATTAGAAAAGATTTTTTTTTTTTTAAAAAAAATTGAAATTAAAAAGGAAAATTAAAAGGAAAATAATGGAAAATAAAAGGAAATAAAAATAAATAAAAATAAAAAGGGAGTACATCTAGGGTCGGGTCTAGGTGCGAACCCATGCGCGGGTCCCGCGACCCGACCCGCTAGCAACTATTTAAGGTTTCTTTTTTTTTCCCATTTCTAACCATTTTCAAAAAAAAAAAAAAAAAGTTCACCTTTCTCTGAAATTCTCCCAAACCGATCAACTCCGTCGTCGTCGCCTCTGTCGGAGCTTTTTTGCGAGTCAAAAATAGCCCAAACTGCTCCTCTCGTCCTCCTCTCTTTCGATCTCCCACTGATTTTGCCCGAAATCGAACCCAAACTTGTAGATTTGAACCCAAAAACTCGAAACCTTTCCACTTCCTTTATCCCAAAACCACCGTTAGCCTTAGCCCCAAACTGGCATCAAACCCTCATCTTGCCTCGATCTTCCTTCTTACCGTTTGGGCTGCCCGAATCAAACCCTGAACCTTCGGATCTAGGGAAACCGAAACCTGTTCTTGGTTTTTTTTTTTGTGTTGCTTTGGCTGGTAGTGTTAGGTTTTTTTTTGTTGTGGGTGCTTTTTTGGATGTTAATGGCTGCTTTTTTTGGCTGATTATTGTTTTTTTTTTTTTTGGTCTGTGTTTGAGAGAGGAGCCAAGTCCGATCGGGGGGCTTTTATGGTGGTGCTGGTGACGTGTTGAAGGGAGGGTTGAGGGTGGGAGGGTGGCTAGGTGGTTGAGTGTGGGGGAAGGGGCTAGGTCCGAATGGGGATTGTGTGGCTAGGGTGGCTTGGGTAGGAGCTGTTGGTGGCCTGTTTTTGGGTGGTGGTGTGTTGGTTGCAAGGGCTACGATGGCAGGTGGTGGTGGCATGGGGGAATCGGCTGCTGCTGGGGCTTGGGTTAGGGTTTGGGAATGGGGTTTGGGAATGGGCTTGTTGGGCATTGGGCTCAGTTGGGCCTGTACAGCAGGCCTGTAGGCCTGGTTGGGGGCCTGTTGGGGCCTGGTTTGAGGCCTGGTTGGGGGCCTGGTTTAAGGCCGGGCTTGCCCAACAAACTGGGCCAGCAAGCCTAGGTAGCCTGCTAGGTTCTGTTTTGGGCTCATAGATGGCCCGGGTCAGATTCAGATTCGACCCGGGCTAAAGTTGGTTGCTAACAATTGCCCCTCTTTGCACATTTCTAAGAATCAGGAATAAGGCAAAGAGACAAGCAACATTTTTGTTTGGGATTATGTATGCGCGTGTTCTAAAAAGGCTCTCTCCACCAGAGGTTCTATCATTTGAAAAAAAAATTGCTGCTCTCATCAGAGGCTCTATCACTTGAAAAATAAATTGCTGCTCTCATCAGAGGCTCCATTACTTAAAATATAAATTGTTCCTCTTATCAGAGGCTCTATCACTTGGAAAAACAATTGCTCCTCTCATCAGAGGCTCCATCACTTTGAAAAATAAATTGCTCCTCTTATCAGAGGCTCTATCACTTGGAAAATAAATTGCTTCTCTTATCAGAGGCTTTATCACTTTGAAAAATAAATTGCTCCTCTTATCAGAGGCTCCATCACTTGGAAAATAAATTGCTCCTCTTACCAGAGGCTCCACCACTTTGAAAATAAATTGCTCCTCTCATCAGAGGCTCCATCACTTTGAAAAATAAATTGCTCCTCTTATCAGAGGCTCTATCACTTGAAAAATAAATTGCTCCTCTCATCAGAGGCTCTATCACTTGAAAAATAAATTGATACCTTTTCTCTGGTTATCATAGTGACTTTCACTTTCCCGCCATAGTCGAGTTCCATCTTTCTCTGTCCACTTATCATTCATATACTTGTGCAACATGATAATTCCTAACTGTTTGCAATGTCATGGCAATGCAATGCATGTTTATGATAATGGAATACATAACTTAAAGCTCGAATCATGACTTAATGCCCTTGTGTGTATTTTATCAACCAGTGATTCTTCCAAAGCTTTCCCTGATTAATCCTTTTATCCCGTTCTTTATAAACCCCTTCCTTTTCTATTTTTTTCAATTCCCTCTCTTCTTCTTCTTCAAGTTGACTAGCTGTCTGCAACTTACTTTCTCATGATCTTTTCTTGGTCGGAGTCAATGGTTTGCACATTTTCCACAATTTAATTTCTCATTTCAATCATTTTTTTACTTCCAAAGGGTGTAAATAAATCAATACCTCATACTGCCCCATCATCTCTTTCTTTCTGTTTTTCCAATTCTTAAATTTCTCTAGAGTAATCATGAAAGCTCCGTTTATGCATTATTCATTTATTTATCATCATTCAAATTTCATGCCAACGTAATGCATGATTTAAAGAAAATTTCAAAGAAATAAAGATAACTCAATGACAAAACTTTATGAATCGGGATAAGTATTTTCATTTTAGCGAAAAGGGAACATATTAGCATTAACCCAAAAAGGAAAGAAAGACAGAATAGGGATATATTCCTCCATAATGAATACTCAAACGAACTTCACACTTATGCTCTTCCAAATTCCTTGTAGGTTCTTTCCCAAACCTGTCCCGGCCCGGCAACCCTTCCCTACGACCTGAGCAAGGCAGCTTTGAGTGGCAGAGGACAACTGAGGTATAGGCATCTTAGAACCGTCACCTACAAATGTAGTGTTCACAAACTCCAAGGTCCGAAAAGAGCATTCCCCCGCTTCTTTAGTAGCTATTATGTCGGGAATATTCGAGGGCTTTGATACAAGGAGATCTTATTCTCCGTCGACAATTTTCAATTGCTCTTCAACTCTAAACTTCACCTTCTGATGTAGAGTGGATGGAATAGCACCAGCCATATGGATCCAGGGTCTTCCTAACAAAACATTGTATGAAAGGGACGATATCCATAACCTGGAAGACAATGTCAAATATGCAATGACCAATTTGCATTGGCAACTCGATTTGCCCCGCCACTTGTCTACGGGTTCCATCAAATGCTCGCACTACCATATGATTGTTCTTCATGTGGGACCCGTCGACGGGCAGTTTGGTTAGTGTAGTCATAGGCATGACATTTAGCATGGAGCCGTTATCAATGAGGACTTTCGCAATGATATGGCCTTTGCAACGGGCAGTGATGTGAAGGGCTTTGGTACTACCCATCCCCTCAGGCATGATCTCGTCGTCGCTGAAAGCTATAAAATGTTAACAGCCACATTCCCCATTACTTGGTCAAATTTCTCTATGGACACGTCATGAGCCACGTATGCCTCATTCAGCACTTAAAAGAGCGCCCTTCGATGGGTCTCCAAATTCATCAATAATTCCAGGATGGATATGCGAGCCGGCGAGCGTTTTAATTGGTTGACAACACTGTATTCGCTATGCTTGATAAATTTGAGGAATTCATAAGCTTCCTCCTCCGTCACAGGTGTAGACACCTAATTTTGTCCGGACCACTAAACAGGTATGTTTTCTTCCCATATTGATGTTCCCAAGTGTAAAAAGACTGTTTTCATCCTGCAGGTGGTACTCCGAGACTTAGTTTAAAAGGGCGAGCACAAAAAGTCAAACTTGAAAAAAAGTCAACCCTGAAAAAGTCAACCCCAGAAAGTCAACTACTGAAAAAGTCAACCCACTTTCAAAATCAAGATTTTAAGTTCAATTGAAAAATGGCGAAAGAATTTTGATAATCCGAGGTCTACATTGAAAGATATGGAGTTCGGAAGTTGGGATTTGGAGATTCAGTAGAAAGGAAACCCTAATCCGAGAAATTTGGGGAAAAGTGCTTAAATGATCAAACTGGTCGAAATTGAAGGTTCCAAATGAAAGATAAGCACTGACTACGGGTAATGGAGAAGTCACTTGCAAGAAAAACCGAAAAAAAGTCAATCCGGGAGAAAACCGAGAATTAGGGTTTTTAGTGGATTTCGGTGAAATCGGGAAGAATCACAGAAATGGCCCGACTTGGTAAGACCAAAGCCCCCAATGGATGAGGAATGATTAAAAAGGATGGCCCAAGGCTCATATTGAAGAAAATCTGAAAATCGGACTTGTTTTGAGCAAAACCGGGTTTCGGAGGTTAAAGGGTAAAATTGGAAAAATTTGGGAAAGATAGCAAATGGACTCCGAAAATTATGGAAAATTTGTCAATCTCATTCTTAAATCATTTGAAAGAGATTGGAGAAAGAAAATCTTGATTCCGAGTTCGTTTGCAAAGTGGCCAAATCCCGGGCTTCTTATGCAGTAATTCAAAAAGATAAATCCCGGAAAAATAGCAAATGGACTCCAAAAATTCTGAAATTTGGCAAATCTCATTTTTAAATTATTTGGAAGAGATTGGCGAAAGAAAATCTTGATTCCGAGTTCGTTTGCAAAATGGCCAAATCCCGGGCCTCCTATGCAGTAATTCAAGCCGATAAATCCCAAAAAAATACCAAATGAGCTCCAAAAATTATGAAAACTTCCAGATCACACTTTTTAATTATTTTGAAGAGATTGGTGAAGAAAAATCTTGATTTGGAGCTCGTTTAAAAAATGGTAAAATGTAGGGGCATAAAAGGGCATTTTTGGGAAGAAAAAAATCCAAATAAATAGCAAACGGACTCGGATAATTTTGAAAACTTCAAGAACTCAATATTTTTTTATTTTGGAAGTATTAAAAAAATAAAATTTGAATTTGGAGTCCGTTTGATATTTATTTGCATCCGGGGGGCAAAATGGTCATTTCATCCAAGCAACCGAAAAGGGCTTTTTTGGCCCTTCAAAAAAATCAGAGTTGGGCTGGAAAAGAGAAGTGCTGGCATGCCCAAGCCCAAAGAAAGGAGGAAGCTTCTAATTTTTTTTTTTTTTTAATCAAGTGGTTAAAAATCAAGAGTTAGTTAACCATTCTCTTTGATCAAGCCATGGTGATTAAACCACATAGGTTAAGAAAGATGTCAACATTATTTTTGCATAGCTGTAATTTGAGAGGGCTGAGATGCTAATCTAAAGGTGGTAATTTCATGACTTTTCATCTTGAATTATTGGCCATTTGATGGAAATTAGGTTACACAAAAATGACAACATCTTGGAGGCTATATAACCATGCATTAAGGCTAGCCCTAAGGGAGGGAGGCAGATTTTGGTTTCTTCTTTTCCATTTTGGCTGATTTCTCTTAGTTTTTCTTAGTTTTTATCTTCTTGGTTGAGAGCAAAAAAAGAAAAGTTTAGAAATAAAGGAAAGTTTGAAGAGAAAAGCTTGAAATATTAGCTTCTTGAGGTTGCTCTTGAGCACCAACTCTTGCACTTTCATTTTCTATTCTTGTTTTTTGCTATTTTAATCTCTACTTGGTGAGTTTTCATTTTAAAATAATGTTTCTTGTTCTTCCTTCGTTTCCTTTCTTAAGTATATTTTTTTTACATTTTGTTTTTACAATAAACTCACCATGGCCAAATGGCCTACATTATTTATTTTAAGTTGTTGTTTCAATTCATTTTACCATATTGTTTATGCTATTTTCTTTGTTTTTGATGTTTTAAGTGTTATGTTATTTCATGTTCTTAAGTTATATTTAATTTGGTTGCTTTGTTTGTTGCCATTTATGTCTTAGATATCATGTTTTTGCATTTTTAATTTTCTGTTTTCATGTTGTTTAAATTTGAGCATGTTTTAGAGTTAGCATATTAAGTGTTTGTGAAAATGCTTGTGTGATTCTTTGCATGATTCTTGTTTTATATCTTAGTGAGCATGTTTTAGATTTGGTATATTAGGTGTTTGTGAAAATGCTTGTGTGATTTTTGTGTTATGACTTAGTTTTTCATGCTAGCATACCAAGTGTTTGTGAAAATGCCATGCTTGTTGGAGCTTGAGGCCATTTGGCTACTCCATGTGTTTTGCATTGTGTGTTGTATTTTTGTCATGCTAGTTGTTAGGTTTTTGCATTTGCATGATATTTGGTTGGATTTTTGAATTAAGCATTCCTTGTGTTTGTGAAAATGCCATGCATGTCTTAGGTCTAGGTTACATTAAATGCCATGCAAGTTCATGTTAGGTCTAGGCCATATTATTTATGTCATGCATTTTCCTTACATTTAGGTTTAGATCCATGCATTTCATGCATTATGTTTGCTGCATTGTTTCATGCATTTCATGTTCATGCCACTTGAATAATGACTTGAGCCAATTAATGGTTCAAAGTCATGCTCTCTTGAGCACACTTGTGGAAAATTAAGTTTGTCAAATTGATTATTCTACCTTTGTGATTTTTTTTACTTAGCCAATTTTTATCTAACTTTCAAAAAGTCCTAGCTACTGCTTTCAAGTCATTTTATGAGTTTCAAATATTTTTATTTTTATTTTTAAATGATTTTATCAAAGACAAAAAAAATGTGTTGGCAAAGCAGTTTTTTTTCCACCCAAAACTCATACATCTCCGATTTTTCTGGGAATTCATCTTTGATCAGAAAATTAAGCCAATTTTTTCTCATGTAGTTTTATATGTCCTGAGTCTCCAGTAGTTTTTTTAGAATTTTTGGAATTTTTAAAAATAGGGTAAAAAATCATGGATTAAAACTGGACAGTGGAGTCAGGATTGAATTTAAAGAAAAACAAAGCAGTTTTTTCTCCTCCAAAAACTCGTACATCTCTGATTTTTCTGGGAATTCATCTTTGATCAAAAAATTAAGCCGATTTTTTCTCGTGTAGTTTTAAATGTCGTGAGTCTCCAGTATTTTTTTCAGAATTTTTGGAATTTTTTAAAATAGGGTAAAAAATCGTGGATTAAAACTGGACAGTGGAGTCAGAATTGAATTTAAAGAAAAACAAAGCAGTTTTTTCTCCTCCAAAAACTCGTACATCTCTGATTTTTCTGGGAATTCATCTTTGATTCGAAAATTAAGCCGATTTTTTTTCGTGTAGTTTTACATGTTCTGAGTTTCCAGTATTTTTTTTAGAATTTTTGGAATTTTTAAAAATAGGATAAAAATTCGTGGATTAAAACTGGACAGTGGAGTCAGAATTGAATTTAAAAAAAAAAACAATTTTCTGTTTTGGTTAATTTACTTAGAGTGGGCTGATTAGAAGGGTTAGCTACTGACTTAGGGTAATTTCTAAGCCTTTTCAAACTCTAAAAATGGTTTTTCAAGTCCCGGGTTAAGGGTAGTCAAGTCCGGATTTTTTAAACTTAGGAAATTAGAGCCATTTTAAAGAAATTAGCCCAGTTTTTATTTTTAATTCAAGCTTTTCAAAATTGTTTTCAAACAATCACAAAGTATTTTGGTTTTAGAATATTTAATTTGACATATTTTCCTAAGGTAGCCGGATATCTTTTTAGATATACGGATTTCCTTAATTAAAGGAAAAAAATACATTTCATGCATTGCATTTTTATATTCATGCATTTTATATAATATGTGATTCTTGCTATAATAATTTCTATGATATTGTTGTTATTTTGATTTATATTTTTTGATGTTACATGGTTTATTATATGGTTTCGAATATTTCATGATATCCTATGCTTTTATTTAGTTATCTTTATTTAGCATATACGTATTCATTTATTTTAAATGTTTTCAAAAGATAATGGTTTTCAATAAAAATAAAGATATTCCCGAGTTAAAATAATTCATGAGTTCTCTACCGGGTTTGCTGGAGGGAATATCATCAATTATCATTAATAAAGGAATATCTTTCTTTCAAAAAAGAGAATGATTCGGAAAGTTTTCCAAAACTAATAAAAATTTCTATATTTTGCCACGTTTGTTGGGGAATATAGGAAAATTTTGAATTTATAAATTCTGGATCATTTTCAATAAAAAAATGAAATTATTTTTCTTTAAATTGGGAATTAACTTGAAATACTAAATTTAAAACCAACTTTTTACCGAGACTTGAGATAACACACGATTAATAAGGTACCAATTTATACGGGCGTTGTGGGGGTGCTAATCCTTCCCCACACGTAACCGACTCCCGAACCCGCTTCTTTGATTTCTCTGGTTTAAAACGCAGACTTGAAATTGGTTTTTAAAATGTTTTAATTAATTTTTAAAATATTTTATAAAACCGGTTTTAATAGGTGGCCGATCACACCTAGCTAAAAAAGATTGGTGGCGACTCCATGTCTTTTTTAAGGTCATTTTCAAAACCTTCATTTTTCTAGAGGAATTAAGTCGACTTTTCCTCGATTTTTTTTTAATGTCACGCCTAACGAATAATAAAGTCTTGCGATGAGACTCGTCGTTATTTTTTTGGTTGCGACAGCTTGGCGACTCCACTGGGGACTTATTAGAGAGTCAGGCCTAGAATTGGTCGTGTGTTATCAAAGTCTCGGTTTTGTTGGTTTAATTGGTATTTAATTTTAATTCCCACATTTTTTAAGGAGAATTTTGAAAATAATAAAATGTTTTAAATATGTTCATTCTCATGTGCATGCATTTTATTTTTGTTCTCTAGTTATTTAAGGTTGTATATTATAATTGCTTGTCGATTAATGCGTTACACTATTCTTGAATGTTTTAATTGCTAGGGCATTTAGAATAAGGTTTGTAGAATAGGTAGTGAAAGGTTTGATATTCCTCCACACACACTACACGTGCATTTGCATAACATGAATCCTCTACCCGGATTTCGTCCTTTTAAGTGGAAGTAAAGTAACTACGCCTTCGTGATTGATCCTCCGTATGGGCTAGTGAAACACTTCCGGAGTATAAAGTACCTAATGCCTTCGTGATGATCCTCCGCATGGGCATAGGAAAATATACTCTAACGAATTGAACCCGCTTTTATCGGGGTGCCTTACTAGCCTTCACCAGCGACAGTGAGGAACAATTCGGGGCCTTAGAACCGATTCACCCTCATATAGTGAACCTAGGCGAAGCCATCCCGAATTTCCGTTAGATATACCAAAAATAGGAACACATGGAGGGACATTTCTAAACTTTTTGTTACACTCCGAATAAGTGTGGTAGATCGGGCAACGATGTACGTACATCGCCCGTAATAAATGTGATACTCCGCCTCGAAGACATCGTGATGCCTAAATAAGCAGATATTGCTGGGGCAGATGTTCATTAGCTGTTTTTTTTTATAAATAAAAAAAAAAAAAAAATCTTTTTTCAAGCATTTTGCATGTTGCACATTTCATACATGTGTGAATAGAGCATGTACATTTTTGGTTGTGTTATTGATCTCATTCTTTGCAAAAAACAGTTGGTAATTTCATTTGATGATTTCATAAAACCGATAGTGTCACATGAACATTTGCATATGGTACCATAAGTGGGATCCACCCTGAAATTCTTTTGAAAATAATGTGATTGGTTTTTCATAAATAAAAAAAAAACACAAAAAAAAGCATGTTAAAAAAAAATCATAAATTAGGAGGCAAATCTTGCATAATGAGATTTTTGAATAATCAAGATTTAGGTCCCACCAATTTCGTGTAATCATTGGTTAATTTATTTGTGTCATTTTGACATCGTGTTACAGTCATAACATGCATGATTATTCATTGTAGAATACATTTGTGATATACATGGTCATTCTTTATACCTACCTTTGTATTAATTCATTTATTCTTAGCATGTATCATTTTGACATCATAGCATGCATGGTCATTCATTGTAGGACACGTTTATGACATGCATAGTCATTATCTGTATATACCTGGCATTAAATTGCATCCATAGCATACATAGTCATCATAATTTCTCTGTATATGTTCATGCATTAATCATCAATTTATTCATGCACATAGGAATAGAGCGTGTACATTCATAATCTTAATCTCATGACATTTTCATTTGCATGAAAGGGGTTTGAGATATGAGGAATGAATCGGAGGAACGATTGGGTGCTTTGGAACGCAATCAAGATGAATATGGACATGAAATCCGAGAGGTGAAGGAACAACTTGCCAAATTGCTGAAAATGGTTGAGGATATGGGTAACAGTAAAGGTGAACTTTCTCAGGGCTTCGCATCATCTTCGGATCAACCAAAACCATTAGGTCCAGAACATACAATTCTTGCTGGATCCTGCACTTGTCAATGCCACAAAGGTTGCAATCCTGATGAAATTATGGACAAAATCGTGAAAATAATTAAACCTGAAAGCCTGATACCAAAGACAGAAACCTCGAATCCAGTACCATACCTGCAAACTGTTCTAGGTCCAAACCAGTATCCCCACCCTACTATGGTCCAATCGTCCATTGGGACGACCACTACGGGATTCCTGAATCCGACTCCATCGTTACCAACTACCAGTTCATACTATTTCCCTCATCAATCACCTTATCCAGTACCTGGGATAGGAACCTCGAGCTATGTACAACCTCCAAAGTCCTCGTGTCCAAATCCATACCCTCACCATGCTGTTCCGCCACATCTCCATGTAAACACTCCGGTTCGGACCTTAGTGCCACCACCAAGTGCCCCAACTCCTAGGCCATGTGTGACTAAGAAACGACCCCAGGATAAGACCCAAATGCCTTTTGATCCCATTCCAATCAGCTACCAAGAGCTCCTCCCTATACTGATCCAAAATCACATGGTTGCCTGTGTCCCATTGAAACCCCTGTTACCACCATATCCAATATGGTATAATCCAAATGCAAGATGTGATTATCATTGTGGAATTGTTGGCCATAACGTTGAAGACTGTATGGCATTCAAAAAGAAAGTGCAAACTCTTATAAATGCCAAGTGGTTGGATCCCACGACACTGATTGATAGAGGACTGGGAAAGCGTCATTAGGATTGGGAGATTTACATCATTGAGGTGGAAAGACTTCGGTCTTATATGATGTAATAGGATTTCACTTTTTCAGTAGCCGGCTCTTATAGTCTTAGGATGTTAGGAAGAATAAAGTGCTTGTAAGGACAGTCTTAACCACTGTTCAAATTTTGTAAAACATGGTTTATACCATTGTGAATGTTGATGTGGGAATGAATTGATTATGTTTCAAATTTATGAGAGGTTGATGATTAAGTTCCTCCGATTCTTATTTCCTCCTTGATATCTCCCCCTTTGCATTTTGCATCCCATCAATTATTTGTCAGGTTGCATTCATGCATTCATAATCAGCATGATTTTTCTGTATATATCTATGCATTAATTTGCTTATTTTTTACATACATCATGATTAGCATTAGGTCACATTCATGACACACATGGTTAGCATGATTTTCTTTGTATATACTCTGTATCAATCATTCATTGTTTGCATAATTGACACCGTGTTGCATTCATAGTGTATGTGATCATTCATTGGGAAACATGCTAAAATACATGATCAGTCATTGCATATATTCATGTGTTGATCTGTTTATTCTTTGTTTGCAACATGTTGGCATTGTGATTGCATTTATCACATATATGGTCAGCATGTTTCCATTGTACATATCCATACATCATATTGTTTAGGCTTCATATGCATCAAATTGCATTCATGGCTCATTCATCATGACATACATTTGGGGGAAATAAATAGAAGTTGGCTTGGCTTTAGGAGTCTTTGAAAGAATTTCCATTTCAAATCAGAAGAAGTACTGAGTACACTTTTAATACAGGCTGGTGCTATGGAGGATGAACAAGTTGCCCGAATGGAAAAAATGGAAAGGGAACAGAGAGAATTGCGAGAACAGCTAGCAAAATCTCAAGCAGAATCTAAGGATCAGATGACTAAACTGATGGAGCTAATGTCTGTTGTAATCAAGGGAAAAGGATACACCGAAAACTTTGTCGCCGGAGAAGGGTTAGAGGTACAAAAGGGCCAAGATGAGGTCGCAATAAGTGATGCCCAGAACACTGTTAACCCCGTCAATGTCCTAAACTCAGATGATCCAGCTGAACAGGCAAAGTTGAAAAGGGTTGCAGTAAATGAGGTTGAGTTAACAGATTCCCAAGGGAAATATCAGTTGTTAGATGAAAGGCTCCGGGCAATAGAAAGAACGGATGTATTCGGGAGTGTAAAGGCGAAAGAACGATGCTTGGTCCTCGATTTAGTCATTCCTCCTAAGTTCAAGATCCCTGACTTTGTGAAATATGACGGGACGACCGATCCATCAGCCCACATCACTATGTTCTGCCGAAAGATGACAAGTCAGATAGATAATGATAAGCTTTTAATTCACTGCTTTCAGGATAGCCTCAGTGGGTCCGCAATTAGGTGGTATAGTCAGTTGAGCAAGGATCAGATTCGCTCTTGGAATGATTTGGCTAGGGCTTTTCTAAACCAGTACAACCATATGACCGACAGGACACTTGATCGTCTCACTTTGCAAAATATGGAGAAAAAAGCTACTGAGAGCTTCAAAGAATATGCACAACGGTGGATGAGCCTAGCTGCCCAAGTACAACCGCCCTTGACACAAAAGGAAATCACTATCCTTTTTGTGAATACACTGCAGGCCCCGTACTATGACAGACTCGTCGGCAATGCTTCGAAGAATTTTGCGGACATGGTAATTTCAGGGGAGATGATTGAGAATGCTATCAAGAGTGGGAAACTTGAAAGAGAAAGAACATCCAATACCGAGAGAAATAAGGCACCAAGAAAGAAAGAGGAAGATGTCCAAACTATGGGAGATTTCATCCCATATTCCCAATTTCCCTCATACCAATCATGTTACCCTACTGAGGTATCTCCAAGCCTTTATCCTTACCTACCTACCCAAACATCTAATCCTATACCAGCCCTTGCAACAAGGCCTACTTCCAGAAAACGATCGCGGGAAAATCAAGAAAGAATTCCAATCCCCATCCCTGACTTACTGCCATTACTAATAAAGAATCAGTACCTTACCCCGGTACCTTTGAAAATAGCTCCGAATCCATCAGCAAGGAGTTATGACCCTGACAGCAAGTGTGATTATCACCTAGGGGTAGTTGGGCATTCAACTGAAAAATGCAGACAACTAAAGGAAATGATTGAAAGTTTTATCCGTGATGGTATTTTGACACCGGAGCTTATCGATCAATGGAAGGCCACTTAGCCCTAAATCAATTTCTTTCAGGGTTTTAGGGGGAGAATTACTACCTTTGAAGGATGTCAATAGGAGCATTTTTGACGCATGTAGTTTTATACACTGTGATTATGAAAGCACTTGTCTCATGTTAACATCTACATGAATTAAATGAATTTTAAATGCTTTGTGTTTGTTGTGTTTTAAATAAACGTGAATTTACAAAAACAAGCATTAAGGAAGTTTTAATAATGGATAGTCTCAAGAAGATTGATGATCAGTGTTAGAAATGACCCAACACCATCCCCCTCTTTTTTGGGCTTCTCTATACCTAAACCTTGAATCAATAACACTTGAAAGACCTAATGCTTCAAGGAAAAATGAATGAAAAAAGAGAAGCATTGTCATTGCAAAATAAGCAAGGATGTAAATCCTAGTCTAGGCTATGAACAAAGGAACAAACTTTTTGAAATTTTTTTGAATTCCTTGAAAATCAAACAAATGAGACATTCTTTCAAGAATCCAGATTTTGATAATTTGGTGTGTGTCAGGATTGTGCTAAAACCATTCATGACCTTTCCCAATGACCACAAAACACTAATTGCCCAGACATCACTTCATGATTGACACCTTGGGGCACAATGATTAAACTAGATTATCCCTTGTCCCAGAGAAAACCTGCTTTTGGGTCATGTTTTCCTTGTCTCTTCAAAGAACTCAGATTGGAAACTCAGCCTTTTCAAAACAGACCTAGACTTGCCATGTTCCTCGTTGATACAAATTCGCATGGATAATCAAATTGGGGCATCATATGTGGAAATGATGGATACATAGTGAAGAAGGATGGGCTAATGCATGAATCATTGGGGGCATGCGACGAAAAAAACAAAAAAAAAAAAGAGAAAAAAAGAAAAAGAAAAATCATGATATCATGCATATGAGAATTTGGATGATTCCAAAGTGCAAAATGAAATTCTGAATATCTATTTCCCCTGGGGATTGCTTTTCAATGTGAATATTTGTGCTTGACATGAGAAATGGTCATCTTTCATATCCCTTTCACACAAAAAGAAATTATCCATAGTCACCCCTTTTGAGCCAAAAGAATTCTTAATTCTTTGAACCCTGATCAAGGATTACCCTCTACACTGGGGGGCAAATGCGAGGAAAGATCTTTTCAAAGATCATTGAGAAATGAGTGACAGCTCAGGGACAGACACAAAGCAAATGGAGCCCCGAATAAATACGGGCGCACTCTGTCAAAGAAAAAAGAAGAGGAAAAGATGACGAAATGAAAGCCAAGAAAAACAAACAAAAAACACAATAAAAAAATGTGTGTGAAAGACATGGCAAATTGAAAGCCAAAAGCAAGGAAGAAAAAGAGCAAAATCAAAAAGAAAGAAATGTCCAAGAAGAGACACATGCTTCAAAGAAAATCCTCTTCAAGAAAGGATCCTTGATCTGATTACCCTCAAACACATATTTTGGGCCTATTTATCATTTCTTTCTGAATCCTGAGCCATGGCCTACATTACGTGCTTTAAAAGTCCATTTTGATCAAGCATGAATGTTTAATTTGAAGGGTTTTCCTCAGATTTTATCCCATCTTATCAAATTCTCATTTCACTAAGGAAGAATTTAGAATTCTCAAGTGCATGGTAAAAAAAAAAGAGAAAAATTGAAAAGAATGGGACTCTAGGGCGAAAACCCAAAAAAACGGGCGGTCTAGAGTAGAATGGGAATTTTCGATGCCATCGATGATAGTGCCGATACCCCAAAAGAAAAGATCTTATTAAAGGAGTGGTCATCGAGGAACATCTAGGAATTCCTGAACCCCCCAAATTGTCAGCTCTCATTCGGAGGATTGTCTTCAAAAACTGAAACTTTGTTCCCAAGATTAAACTTTCCGGTTTAAACATCCCAGCCAATCTTGATGCTTGACAAAATGCCTTGATATGGAAACTAAAATAATGTTGAATTTGTTTGGTTCTCAATGAATTCATGATTTATAAAACCTGTTCCATTTGTGAGCCTAGAAGGGATATACATTTTTGTCATGAAGTTTTCCTGGAAAAGCCAGAATCTTGTTATACCAAGCCTTGCCAATCCAGTTGAAAAAACCCAGATTGATACTTAGAGAAATTTCTAACAATGATCATCAGTCTTCAAAAGATTTGTACATCACACATTGTGGGGTTAATATTTTTTGTTCAGAAGTTTTCAAAATGCGAAAACAAATAAAAAGATTTTTTTTGAAATACCCATTTTGATGTTGGCATAAGACAAGGATTTTTCTAACTCAAAGGTGTAGAACTGCCAGGATAGGTCTTGACTTCCAGATATGAGAAGAAGAAATAGAACCCGGTTCAGATCTCTGTTGATGAAAGTTTGAAAAACTGTTGGGGCAAAGAGAATATCCAAAAATGAATTGAAGATATACTCTGATTTGAAGAGGAAAAATGAATTTGAAAGGCTAAGCCAAAGTCTAGAAAAACAGCCGGGGGCACTTGCATCACTCATGAGCACTCATCTCTTTATCGAGCTTTTGCATCTGCACAGTGTCGGCAAGCATTTGCATCATTCATGGGTATTTGCATTGGCATTATTCCATAAGCATCTGTATTTTACCTTTACATTTACATTATTCATGGTATTCGTATTTGTGTCATCTCAAGCAATTGCATCATTTCTAGAATCATTGCATTTTCATTACTGTGTGGTAATTGTAGTTACACCATTCATAAACCAGTTACATGAACACAATTAGTAGGGGCATCTGCATCATGAAACATGGGCATCAATCCAAGTCATTTACATTTGCATTAAAGACATTTGCACCAGTTTAAGTCATTTCGTGTCTTATTCAACACCTGCATCTGCATCAAAAAGCATTCGCATCTTCTCAAAATCGTTAGGGTAATTTTCAACAATTCTTCAAAGAACATTTTTAAGACCTCCGGGCATAATTTTTCAAATCACAGGTAAGACCTCCGGGCAATATCTTTAAGACCTCCGGGCAACATCTTTAAGACCTCCGGGCATAACTTTTTTCAGGGGTAAGGCCTCCGGGCACTATTCTTAAGACCTCCGGGCATCATTTTTAAAGTCGCATACAGCGTATTTTTTCCAAATTATGGGTAAGGCCTCCGGGCACCATTCTTAAGACCTCCGGGCATCATTTTTAAAGTCGCATACAGCGCATTTCTTCCAAATCACGGGTAAGGCCTCCGGGCACCATTCTTAAGACCTCCGGGCATCATTTTTAAAGTCGCATACAGCGCATTTCTTCCAAATTATGGGTAAGGCCTCCGGGCACCATTCTTAAGACCTCCGGGCATCATTTTTAAAGTCGCATACAGCGCATTTCTTCCAAATTATGGGTAAGGCCTCCGGGCACCATTCTTAAGACCTCCGGGCATAATTTTTAAAGTCGCAAACAGCGCATTTCTTCCAAATCACGGGTAAGGCCTCCGGGCACCATTCTTAAGACCTCCGGGCATCATTTTTAAAGTCGCGTACAGCGCATTTCTTCCAAATTATGGGCAAGGCCTCCGGGCACCATTCTTAAGACCTCCGGGCATCATTTTTAAAGTCGCATACAGCGCATTTCTTCCAAATTATGGGTAAGGCCTCCGGGCACCATTCTTAAGACCTCCGGGCATCATTTTTAAAGTCGCATACAGCGCATTTCTTCCAAATCACGGGTAAGGCCTCCGGGCACCATTCTTAAAACCTCCGGGCATCATTTTTAAAGTCGCATACAGCGCATTTTTTTCAAATCACAGGTAAGACCTCCGGGCACCAATTTTTAAGACCTCCGGGCACCATTTTAAGACCTCCGGGCATAATTTTTCAAATCACAGGTAAGACCTCCGGGCAACATCTTTAAGACCTCCGGGCATTATTTTTTTAGGGGTAAGACCTCCGGGCACCAATTTTTAAGACCTCCGGGCATAATTTTTTTCAAATCATAGGTAAGACCTCTGGGCAACATCTTTAAGACCTCCGGGCATAACTTTTTTCAGGGGTAAGACCTCCGGGCACCAATTTTTAAGACCTCCGGGCATAATTTTTCAAATCACAGGTAAGACCTCCGGGCAACATCTTTAAGACCTCCGGGCATAACTTTTTTCAGGGGTAAGACCTCCGGGCACCAATTTTTAAGACCTCCGGGCACCAATTTTTAAGACCTCCGGGCACCATTTTAAGACCTTCGGGCACCAATTTTAAAGCCCTTCGAGCATAACTTTTTCTTTTGAAATCGAATTCATTCCCTTAAGACGAATCGAGCCTTGTTTAGGTAGGGAATTCAATTTAAGGACAAAATCTTCAATTTATTGTTTTTAAAAAAAATGAAAAAAGAGAAAATAGAAAAAAATAAAAAAAATAAAAAAAAAATAAAAAAAAGGAAAAAAGAAAAAAGAAAAAAAGAAGAAAGAAGAAAAAAAATGAAAAAATGAAAAATAGAAAATGAAAAAAATTAAAATGAAAAAGAAACCCCTTTCCCTTTCCTTCACATGTGATGTCACTGACCGTACAAAATTAGTGTCGGTTTATCTTTGCCTGATTCCTGATTCTCAGCAATAGCCAAAGAGGGGCAGCTGTAGACACCTAATTTTGTCCGGACCACTAAACAGGTATGTTTTCTTCCCATATTGATGTTCCCAAGTGTAAAAAGACTGTTTTCATCCTGCAGGTGGTACTCCGAGACTTAGTTTAAAAGGGCGAGCACAAAAAGTCAAACTTGAAAAAAAGTCAACCCTGAAAAAGTCAACCCCAGAAAGTCAACTACTGAAAAAGTCAACCCACTTTCAAAATCAAGATTTTAAGTTCAATTGAAAAATGGCGAAAGAATTTTGATAATCCGAGGTCTACATTGAAAGATATGGAGTTCGGAAGTTGGGATTTGGAGATTCAGTAGAAAGGAAACCCTAATCCGAGAAATTTGGGGAAAAGTGCTTAAATGATCAAACTGGTCGAAATTGAAGGTTCCAAATGAAAGATAAGCACTGACTACGGGTAATGGAGAAGTCACTTGCAAGAAAAACCGAAAAAAAGTCAATCCGGGAGAAAACCGAGAATTAGGGTTTTTAGTGGATTTCGGTGAAATCGGGAAGAATCACAGAAATGGCCCGACTTGGTAAGACCAAAGCCCCCAATGGATGAGGAATGATTAAAAAGGATGGCCCAAGGCTCATATTGAAGAAAATCTGAAAATCGGACTTGTTTTGAGCAAAACCGGGTTTCGGAGGTTAAAGGGTAAAATTGGAAAAATTTGGGAAAGATAGCAAATGGACTCCGAAAATTATGGAAAATTTGTCAATCTCATTCTTAAATCATTTGAAAGAGATTGGAGAAAGAAAATCTTGATTCCGAGTTCGTTTGCAAAGTGGCCAAATCCCGGGCTTCTTATGCAGTAATTCAAAAAGATAAATCCCGGAAAAATAGCAAATGGACTCCAAAAATTCTGAAATTTGGCAAATCTCATTTTTAAATTATTTGGAAGAGATTGGCGAAAGAAAATCTTGATTCCGAGTTCGTTTGCAAAATGGCCAAATCCCGGGCCTCCTATGCAGTAATTCAAGCCGATAAATCCCAAAAAAATACCAAATGAGCTCCAAAAATTATGAAAACTTCCAGATCACACTTTTTAATTATTTTGAAGAGATTGGTGAAGAAAAATCTTGATTTGGAGCTCGTTTAAAAAATGGTAAAATGTAGGGGCATAAAAGGGCATTTTTGGGAAGAAAAAAATCCAAATAAATAGCAAACGGACTCGGATAATTTTGAAAACTTCCAGAACTCAATATTTTTTTATTTTGGAAGTATTAAAAAAATAAAATTTGAATTTGGAGTCCGTTTGATATTTATTTGCATCCGGGGGGCAAAATGGTCATTTCATCCAAGCAACCGAAAAGGGCTTTTTTGGCCCTTCAAAAAAATCAGAGTTGGGCTGGAAAAGAGAAGTGCTGGCATGCCCAAGCCCAAAGAAAGGAGGAAGCTTCTAATTTTTTTTTTTTTTTAATCAAGTGGTTAAAAATCAAGAGTTAGTTAACCATTCTCTTTGATCAAGCCATGGTGATTAAACCACATAGGTTAAGAAAGATGTCAACATTATTTTTGCATAGCTGTAATTTGAGAGGGCTGAGATGCTAATCTAAAGGTGGTAATTTCATGACTTTTCATCTTGAATTATTGGCCATTTGATGGAAATTAGGTTACACAAAAATGACAACATCTTGGAGGCTATATAACCATGCATTAAGGCTAGCCCTAAGGGAGGGAGGCAGATTTTGGTTTCTTCTTTTCCATTTTGGCTGATTTCTCTTAGTTTTTCTTAGTTTTTATCTTCTTGGTTGAGAGCAAAAAAAGAAAAGTTTAGAAATAAAGGAAAGTTTGAAGAGAAAAGCTTGAAATATTAGCTTCTTGAGGTTGCTCTTGAGCACCAACTCTTGCACTTTCATTTTCTATTCTTGTTTTTTGCTATTTTAATCTCTACTTGGTGAGTTTTCATTTTAAAATAATGTTTCTTGTTCTTCCTTCGTTTCCTTTCTTAAGTATATTTTTTTTACATTTTGTTTTTACAATAAACTCACCATGGCCAAATGGCCTACATTATTTATTTTAAGTTGTTGTTTCAATTCATTTTACCATATTGTTTATGCTATTTTCTTTGTTTTTGATGTTTTAAGTGTTATGTTATTTCATGTTCTTAAGTTATATTTAATTTGGTTGCTTTGTTTGTTGCCATTTATGTCTTAGATATCATGTTTTTGCATTTTTAATTTTCTGTTTTCATGTTGTTTAAATTTGAGCATGTTTTAGAGTTAGCATATTAAGTGTTTGTGAAAATGCTTGTGTGATTCTTTGCATGATTCTTGTTTTATATCTTAGTGAGCATGTTTTAGATTTGGTATATTAGGTGTTTGTGAAAATGCTTGTGTGATTTTTGTGTTATGACTTAGTTTTTCATGCTAGCATACCAAGTGTTTGTGAAAATGCCATGCTTGTTGGAGCTTGAGGCCATTTGGCTACTCCATGTGTTTTGCATTGTGTGTTGTATTTTTGTCATGCTAGTTGTTAGGTTTTTGCATTTGCATGATATTTGGTTGGATTTTTGAATTAAGCATTCCTTGTGTTTGTGAAAATGCCATGCATGTCTTAGGTCTAGGTTACATTAAATGCCATGCAAGTTCATGTTAGGTCTAGGCCATATTATTTATGTCATGCATTTTCCTTACATTTAGGTTTAGATCCATGCATTTCATGCATTATGTTTGCTGCATTGTTTCATGCATTTCATGTTCATGCCACTTGAATAATGACTTGAGCCAATTAATGGTTCAAAGTCATGCTCTCTTGAGCACACTTGTGGAAAATTAAGTTTGTCAAATTGATTATTCTACCTTTGTGATTTTTTTTACTTAGCCAATTTTTATCTAACTTTCAAAAAGTCCTAGCTACTGCTTTCAAGTCATTTTATGAGTTTCAAATATTTTTATTTTTATTTTTAAATGATTTTATCAAAGACAAAAAAAATGTGTTGGCAAAGCAGTTTTTTTTCCACCCAAAACTCATACATCTCCGATTTTTCTGGGAATTCATCTTTGATCAGAAAATTAAGCCAATTTTTTCTCATGTAGTTTTATATGTCCTGAGTCTCCAGTAGTTTTTTTAGAATTTTTGGAATTTTTAAAAATAGGGTAAAAAATCATGGATTAAAACTGGACAGTGGAGTCAGGATTGAATTTAAAGAAAAACAAAGCAGTTTTTTCTCCTCCAAAAACTCGTACATCTCTGATTTTTCTGGGAATTCATCTTTGATCAAAAAATTAAGCCGATTTTTTCTCGTGTAGTTTTAAATGTCGTGAGTCTCCAGTATTTTTTTCAGAATTTTTGGAATTTTTTAAAATAGGGTAAAAAATCGTGGATTAAAACTGGACAGTGGAGTCAGAATTGAATTTAAAGAAAAACAAAGCAGTTTTTTCTCCTCCAAAAACTCGTACATCTCTGATTTTTCTGGGAATTCATCTTTGATTCGAAAATTAAGCCGATTTTTTTTCGTGTAGTTTTACATGTTCTGAGTTTCCAGTATTTTTTTTAGAATTTTTGGAATTTTTAAAAATAGGATAAAAATTCGTGGATTAAAACTGGACAGTGGAGTCAGAATTGAATTTAAAAAAAAAAACAATTTTCTGTTTTGGTTAATTTACTTAGAGTGGGCTGATTAGAAGGGTTAGCTACTGACTTAGGGTAATTTCTAAGCCTTTTCAAACTCTAAAAATGGTTTTTCAAGTCCCGGGTTAAGGGTAGTCAAGTCCGGATTTTTTAAACTTAGGAAATTAGAGCCATTTTAAAGAAATTAGCCCAGTTTTTATTTTTAATTCAAGCTTTTCAAAATTGTTTTCAAACAATCACAAAGTATTTTGGTTTTAGAATATTTAATTTGACATATTTTCCTAAGGTAGCCGGATATCTTTTTAGATATACGGATTTCCTTAATTAAAGGAAAAAAATACATTTCATGCATTGCATTTTTATATTCATGCATTTTATATAATATGTGATTCTTGCTATAATAATTTCTATGATATTGTTGTTATTTTGATTTATATTTTTTGATGTTACATGGTTTATTATATGGTTTCGAATATTTCATGATATCCTATGCTTTTATTTAGTTATCTTTATTTAGCATATACGTATTCATTTATTTTAAATGTTTTCAAAAGATAATGGTTTTCAATAAAAATAAAGATATTCCCGAGTTAAAATAATTCATGAGTTCTCTACCGGGTTTGCTGGAGGGAATATCATCAATTATCATTAATAAAGGAATATCTTTCTTTCAAAAAAGAGAATGATTCGGAAAGTTTTCCAAAACTAATAAAAATTTCTATATTTTGCCACGTTTGTTGGGGAATATAGGAAAATTTTGAATTTATAAATTCTGGATCATTTTCAATAAAAAAATGAAATTATTTTTCTTTAAATTGGGAATTAACTTGAAATACTAAATTTAAAACCAACTTTTTACCGAGACTTGAGATAACACACGATTAATAAGGTACCAATTTATACGGGCGTTGTGGGGGTGCTAATCCTTCCCCACACGTAACCGACTCCCGAACCCGCTTCTTTGATTTCTCTGGTTTAAAACGCAGACTTGAAATTGGTTTTTAAAATGTTTTAATTAATTTTTAAAATATTTTATAAAACCGGTTTTAATAGGTGGCCGATCACACCTAGCTAAAAAAGATTGGTGGCGACTCCATGTCTTTTTTAAGGTCATTTTCAAAACCTTCATTTTTCTAGAGGAATTAAGTCGACTTTTCCTCGATTTTTTTTTAATGTCACGCCTAACGAATAATAAAGTCTTGCGATGAGACTCGTCGTTATTTTTTTGGTTGCGACAACAGGCTTGCTCGTTTTTCGCTCAACTGTGTTTTCTAGGATAGTCTGCTCTTCATCAGCCTTAGCTTTCCCTTTTTGACCTTTTTTTAGGCTTTCGGTGTACAACATCTCCCACTCCTAGTGAAACCCCCGACACCGGTTATGTCTACGGCAGACATAGAAGCATTGAAAATTAGCGTAGCGTTAATAGGCTCTTGTGCATCGAATTTGTATTCGTATCTCCAAGGCACAGCTTTATCATTCTTGTAGGGGAACGGGCTCGGCACTTCAATAGTCACCATCAGCCTTGGCACCCTTGGTGTTTCTCTTACTGGCAACCTCTGGCTTTCCCCACAGTAGATAACCAATGGTTTTGGCTTAACCCATCTTTCAAGGGCTTTCGGGGTTTCCTCAATCACTACATCCACGGATTCTTTCTCCCATTCTGTGGAGAATTCTACTACGCCGATATCCATCAATTCTTGAATTTTAGCTCAAAAATTTGAGCATTGATTGACAGTGTGTCCCACCAAACCTCCATGATACCTGCAAAAGCGTTCAAAATTCGGTTCTGGCCCCGAGGGTTTTTGTCCCATGCCGATTGGTTTAAACAGCCCGACCTCAATCATAGCATCCAAAACTTTTCCCATCTGAGTCCGAACATCTTCAATCCTGGATATCACTCGACACCCTTTTCCCTTTGCTATAGCGTTTGCTCCTGTTTTACCATGGTTGGGTAATGGATTTGCCGTAACGTTAGGCTCTCCTTTGGTTGTGAAACTCAAACAACCGACCCTGATTAGGTGTTGCACTTTGTGCTTGAGTGCGATGCAGTTCTCCATGGAGTGACTCGGGTTGCCTCCATGGTAATCACAGTTCACGTTTGGGTCATACCACTTTGGTTATGGGGGTTTCATGGGTTCCAGGAACATAGGTGCCACCAGATAGTTTTGAACTAATTTGGGGAAAATATGGGTGTATGTTGTGGGAATCGAGTCGAACGAGAGTCTTTGTTGAGTTGGGTGAGGTACTCTCTGATTAGCGTTCACATTGTTTACTGGACTGGTCATGTTGGAAACAGGTACAGGTGCCGTGTATACGGGTGCTGGCATGGGTGATGGTGTATACACTGGCGCTGGTGGTCGATAATTCATTGGATATTGGGATTGTGTAGGAGAGTAGAAGTATGGGTTAGGTAGTAACTGTAGGGTCGGCTTGTAGGATACTGGGTATAGCTTTGTGGTGGTCTGTTTTCATATGAGGCCGCTTGCACTTCTCCTTTTTTCTTCTTTGTTGCCCCCATCTTTTTACTGTTGGGGGTTTCGCTTCCCTTGATCTTGCCACTTTTTATGGCGCTCTCTATCATCTCGCCAAAGATGACCATGTCAGCAAAATTTTTGGTAGTATGGCCCTTGCAATGTATTGATAAAACAATACAGTTGTTTATTTTTCTGTGAGAGGCAGTTGTACTTAAGCAGCTAGGTCTCTCCATTTTTGGGCGTACACTTTAAATCTTTCTCCTGCTTTCTTCTCCATGTTTTGGAGGGATAGTCTATCTGGCGCCATGTCAGCCATATGCTTGTATTGGGCCAAAAAGGCTCTCGTCAAATCTGTTCAAGTATGAATGCGACTGCGATCTAGTTGGTTTTACCATCTTGTAGCTGATCCTTGCAGGCTGTCTTGAAAACAGTGGATTAATAATTTTTTGTTATCCGTGTATGCATCTATTTTGCGACAGAACATAGTGATGTGAAATGAAGGGCATTTGGTCTCATCGTACTTCTCAAATTCTGAGACCTTGAACTTCGGCGGTATTACCAAATCCGGGACCAAGCTTAGTTCACTTGCATCAACTTCCTCGAAGGTATCCATCCCTTCTATTGCCTTTAGTCTTTCTTCTAGCATCTCGTATTTATGCTTTGCCCCGGTATCCTTCACTTGTTCTGTCACACTCCTTCTCAACTTTTCTTCCTCTAGGGGGTCATCTAAGTTCGGGATGTGGACTGGGTTCAAAGGATTAGTCCCTGGGTCAGATGCGAATTATCCTTGACCTTGTTGCCCTGTGGGACTTGGTGTGCTGATGTAAACATAAGGTTGTCCTCCCACTGGAGGTTCTACTTGTGGAAGCCCGTCTTGTGCCCCTTGGACATGGATCGGAGTAAAACTGAGTGGGTATTGAGGATCTCCATTGTTGCTTTCTCGGCGTCGGGGTTCTTCCCTCACCACTGAGCTTTCGGCTGGCCATTTTCCTCTTGTCAGACTCATCATCATTTCCATCATCTTGGCTATTTGCTCTAGTGACTCCTTCTGGGACCTTGCTATCTGTTCTCGTACTTCCTGCTGAGATTTGCCTAGCTGTTCTTGTAATTCTTTCTGTGCCCTTTCCATTCTCTCAATCCTTGTTGCTTATTCGTTGTCCATAGTCTTTGCGTGTGCTCGTGTATTATACGAGTGTGGAGCACTTTTTTCCGGGTACTTTAGTCAGTGCTCAATTTTTATACCTTTGTTCAAATGCCTCGAGTTAGAACCTCATCACATATTATTTCTTTATTCTTTATTAAGTGCATGAAAGAATGAATGAATGGATAAAGTGTAAGTTGATGAACCAATAATTAATTGAGCAAATGAATGAGTGGCTAAATGAATGCGCATGAATACATTGAAAGTATTGGTCTTAGGATAATTTTAACAGAACAGTCTTTCATTAAACACTGAATTTTATTACATCAACGATAAAAATGTTGAATTTATTCATACTGCCTAATAGCCTCGTCCAGGAATTCTAATATTTGTTGCCCATGTATCCCTAATGGAATGACCTGGCACCTTAGGTCTTTGGCCCTATCGGCCATCTCTTCGGCTTTTCAACCTGCTTCATGGATCTGAGCCATGATGTGCACAATGAGCTGATTCCTTTTCAGGCAGGCTTCGGTGGTCATCTGGTGGGTGACTTGCCATTCTCTTTCCTTCTCATCTAATGCTCTTAGCAGAGTATCAATGTGACTTTTGTGGCCTTGGAGTGACCCTTCTAATTCCCGGACCTTCCTCCAAAGGGCCTCTTTCTCGGATTGCTGCTTTTCTTCAATCTTCAATCTGGCTTGCAGTTTCTCGTTCTCTTGTTGGCATTTCAATAATTCAGCAGAAACAGCAGAGTTCATGGCTTCTCTAGCTTGCTTCTCTCGTGCAAGCCTAACAGTTTTGACTTTCTCTTTCTTGGCTTTATCTTTCCAGTGGTCGCCTCTTATTTTGAGCTCATCGATTTCTTCTCCCCATTCTTTGAAAGACTTAATGGTCCCTTGATATTTCATTTCGAGCCAGAACCTCTTGTTTTCTAAGTGTAGATCCCAGAGATCTTCCTTTGTTATGTCCCGATCTTTTCTAACATCTTTCAATTTAGCTTCCTAGACTGAGCCTTTAACCTTCAAATCACTGACTTCTTCTTGGAGTCGGAGGATTTCTTGGTTCATTTGGGCCTTTTCTTTTTCGAAATCTAAATTCGCGATCTCTAACTCAGATGGTACCTTTTTTCGATTGCAGATCCATTTGCGAAACATCTTCCCTATCGGGTGCCAAAACTTTGTCGTTAACCCTCTCAGCTCTCCTTACCATATAGCCTGATGTGACATTATCGGCATACCGAGCCACTTCTATCTGATATGTCTGCCTCCATGCTTCTATAATCTCTCACACCTGTCTCATATACCCGTCTTCCCCATAAGAAAATTCCAACATACCGAGTCCATGAGTCATGAGGGTGAATTGGAGAGATTCGAGCTGCCTTTGCACCATCAGTGGTGCGTAACTCACACCTCCCCATATTCCTAACAAAGGAACCCAAGCCATGTCTCCACATTTGTACAACGTCGGCATGGGACATATCCACGGTGCTCTCCAAGTTATTTCCTCTTTCTTGAGATTTCGGAGAGTGGCAATCCATTGCTTCTCGGTCTTAGTTTCGGGCCATTATTCCTTTAGAAATTCTCTCATCGGTGAAAACGATTTCTAATATGGGCGAAGTTGGGCCTTCCAAAATTGGCTTTGGATCCATACATATAGAAGTTGTGCACAACCTATGAACCGCTCCTTTACGACCCTTCTATAAAAGTTCAAGGACCGAATCGTTTCCACCACAATTACGGGGGATGGGTCTATTTTGTGCCCCAATCTTTCAAAGATATCGAATACAGCTATTTCCACATGTCCCAAGGTCTTCAGGAAGATAACCAAACCATACACGGCCAAAGCGAAAATGTCCAGGGCATTGTCCTTACTTGGGTGATTCTGAATCAAGGCTCGTAGAACGTCCCACGAGATGCACTCGCTTTTTCCTTTCTTTACCACATGGCTCTCGACCCAACTCATATCCACGCCAAGATCTTGGCTATCTTTTTCTTGGACCTCGACGTTTTTTTCTTCTTCATATAAACTCGATCCGGGATGGAATGCTCGATACGAAGCAGGACCGAGTACTCTTCGACGATGGGAGTCATGTCTTCTTGGTTGAAGGTGAAGTAGCGATATGCCGGGTTCCAAAATTGTGCCATGGCCCAGATTAACCCATCATCGACCTTAATCGGGATTAATAGTGATATGGCCTCGTATAGCTGAGTGAAATTTTCTTTTGTCTACGGTGCTCCACTGGTTCCATAAACTTATCAACCCGCTGAGATCATTATGCCGGATAACAAGGTCGACCTTGTCCGGTAATATTGACACATAGCCCTTTTTTTAGATAGTCCCCATTCTTTTGTTGTGCTTTCTCTGAACGTTCTCTAACCACTGCATGTTTCTCAACCATTAAGACAACTTGTTCCTCCATGAAGGTTCTTTCGGTTGAAAATTATCCCGATACCAAAGACTTTCGATATGCATGGATGATAACAATGATGCATGACAAAAGAAAGGAAATGAATTAGTATGGAAATGAATTCAAAGTATGAAGCAAATTAGTGTAGAAATGAATTCAAAAGCGCAACGCATATAATGCATGGTACAATAGTTACTTGTCCCCAAAAATACTTAAGCATCATGATTCCTCCGGGGTTAAATACTGAACTTATTACGGACAAAAAGATATACGTTCATCATCGCCCAACTCATGAAACTGGTTCGGGGTGCAAAGTAGATAGCAAAAGATTGGAAGCATTCCTCCACGTGTACCTAGTTCCAGTATATTTAATGAAAATTCGGCATGGCTCTACCTAGGCTCGACTTTGTAGGATTCACTATATGCGGTTCGGTTGAATTCTAAAGGCCCCAAATTGTTCCTCACTATCGCCCATGAAGGCTAGTAAGGCACCCCGATCCGAGGAACGGGTTCAATTTGTTAGAGTATTTATTCCTTAGCCCATGCGGATTGTTAATCATGAAGGCATAGGAATGTCATACTCCGGAAGTGTTTCGTTAGCCCATGCAGATTGTTAGTCACGAAGGCATAGTTTACTTTACTTCCACTTAAAAAGGACGAAACACGGGTATAGAGTTTATGTTATGCGAATGCAACTGTAGTGTGTGAGGAGGAACAAACAAACCTTTTACCACCTATTCTATAACCTTTATTCAAAATACCCCGATAATTTATTAAAACAAGATTAAACAATGTAACACATTAATTAAACAGAGAGCATTAACAAAATACAAGGTAAAACAACCAGAGAACGATGTCAATATAAAAGAATAACCAGAAGACAATAAATGTATAGAAATAAATGTATTTAAAAATATTTTATTATTTTCAAAAAAATTTCTTATTTAAAAAGTGTGGGAGTTATAATTAAAAATTGATTAAAATTGATAAACCGAGACTTTGGATAACACGTGATCAATTTTAGGCCTGACTCTTTAAAAGTTCCCAGTGGAGTCGCCAAGCTGTCATAATGGTTTTTCTTTTGACCGCTCAACGATTTTGAAAACACAAATGGAGTCGCCACCAATATTTTTTTGGTTAGGTGTGATTGGCCACCTAATAAAACCGGTTTTAGTAAAATATTTTAAATTTAATTAAAATACATATTTTTTTTTAAAAAAAAATTTGAAATCCGCTCTTTAAACCAGAGAGAAAACAAAAGTGGGTTCGGGAGTCGGTTACGTGTGGGGAAGGATTAGCACCCCCACAACGCCCGTGTAAGCTGGTACCTCATTAATCATATGTTATCTCGAGTCTCGGTGAAAATTGGTTTTAATTTCAGTATTTAAAAATTAATCCCCTTTTAGAAATAATTATATCATTTGAGAATCATCCAGACTTTATCAATACAAAATTTCTCATATTTCCCGGTAGACCCGGCAAAACATGAAAAAAAAAATTTACTTGTTTTGGAATTCTCTGAATCACCTTTGCTTTAAAAAGGGATATTTCGTTATTAATGATAATTGATGGTATCCTCCCCGGCAGACCCAGCAGAAAACCCATGATTTATTTTAACTCGAAAATAACCTTGTTTTGCTAAAACCGCTAATTTTTATAAAATAATTTGAAAATAAATATGCTAATTATTACTAAGATGCAAATATAATTTAAGCAAAACACAGAATTATCATGGCATAGTAGCATTGTATTTGAACATGGCATTGCAAAGAATTCATGGCATTACTACGGAAAATTCGTAAGCATAGCATTATCATGATCAAAGTGACAAACGCAAACTTTAATTGTCAAATGACTTGATTAACAAATATGTATAGACCATATACACATCGTTATTATTTTCTAAAAAAAGTATTTTGTGGATGTTCTTTTTGGTGAAATTATATGAAAAACATACGTCGGGACATTTAACTGAACTCCCCGGCAGACCTGGCAAACCTTACGAAAAAATATCTTCTCGCGCGATACGTACATAACTTTCTAACCTTCCCTGCAAATCCGACAAAGATTAATAGTTAGTTCTATTGACAAGGTGTTATTTTAAATTTTGGTTTAAGGGACACAATGGTGGTTTTTAAATTCGACACCCTTTGTTACTTATTTATTTAAAAACATGTTAGTGATTTTTTTTAAGACGAAAAAATAGATTTTATCATGATTATTTATTTTTTTTTTATATTTTTTTAAAATAAAAGGTGAAAACGATTATTAAAACTCCATAAATTTTATACTATTATTTTTTGCTTTTTATATTTTTTATATAGCAATAATAAATAAATAAATAAGAACGAAGTGCTTCCAATATGTATTTTTGGATATCAAAATTGGGCTGACTTTTCATTTTGATTCCTTATTCTTGCAGGGATTTGAACATCATTCAAAAATATTAAAGAACCAATAATTAAAGGATAAATGATACCATCTCATTATTATTATTATTTATTTTATTATTTTTCTTTTTTAAAAAAGGAAAGTGATTATTAAAACTTTATAAATTTTGTACTATTTTGGTTTTTCGATTTTTATATTTTCATTATTTATCTAAGAGTTTTGTTTTTATATATATTTTTTTATTTTAATAAAAACATATGGGAAGTAATAATTAGAAAAGATTTTTTTTAAAAAAATTGAAATTAAAAAGAAAAATTAAAAGGAAAATAATGGAAAATAAAAGGAAATGAAAAAAAAAGGGAGTACATCTGGGTCGGGTCCAGGTGCGGACCTATGCGTAGGTCCCACGACCCGACCCGCTAGCAACTATTTAAGGTTTCTTTTTTTTTTCATTTCTACCCATTTTCAAAAAACAAAATCACCTTTCTCTGAAATTCTCCCAAACCGGTCACCTCCGCAGCCGTCTGGTCCGCCACCGTCGTCGCTGTCGGAGCTCTTTTACGAGTCAAAAATAGCCCAAACTGCTCCTCTCGTCCTCCTCTCTTCTGATCTTCCACTGATTTTGCCCGAAATCAAACCCAAACTTGTAGATCTGAACCCAAAAACTCGAAACCTTTCCACTTCCTTAATCCCGAAACCTCCGTTAGCCTTGGCCCCAAACTGGCATCGAACCCTCCTCTTGCCTCGGTCTTCTTTCTCACCGTTCGGGTTGCCCAAATCAAACCTCGAACCTTCGGATCCAGGGAAATCTAAACCTGTTCTTGGTTTTTTTTTTGTGTTGCTTTGGCTGGTAGTGTTAGGTTTTTTTGGTTGTGGGTGCTTTTTTGGATGTTAATGGCTACTTTTTTTTTGCTGATTATTGTTTTTTTTTGTCTGAGAGAGGAGCCAAGTCTGATCGGGAGGCTTTTTTTGGTAGTGCTTGTGGCGTGTTGGAGGGAGGGTTGAGTGTGGGGGGTGCTTAGGGTGGTTGAGTGTGGGCCAAGGGGCTAGGTCCGAATGAGGATTGTGTGGCTAGGGTGGCCTGGGTCGGAGCTGCTGGTGGCCTGGTTTTGGGTGGCATGTTGGTTGCAGGGGCTAGGACCTACGATGGTAGGGGGAATCGGTTGCTACAGGGGCTAGGGTTAGGGTTTGGGAATGGGGTTTAGGAATGGGCATGTTGGGCATTGGGCTCGGTTGGGTTGTACAGCAGGCTTGTAGGCCTGGTTGGGGGCCTGTTGGGGCCTGGTTTGACGCCTGGGCTTGCCCAACAGACTAGGCCAGCAGGCCTAAGTGGCCTGCTGGGTTCTGCTTTGGGCCCACAGATGGCCCAGGTCGGATTCGGATCCGACCTTAGCTAAAAACGGTTGCTACATATATTATAAATGAACTAAGATCGAAGAATTTTAAGAGTTATTGAAAATGATGAAATAATTTATTTTTTAAAATTATTTACCAAAATTTATTAATTTAAAAATACATACTAAAATATGCATATTTCTTTCATTGCGTATGAATATACTTTTTATTTCTTAAAAAGATATATTTTGTAGTCTTGGTAATTAAAAGATTTTAAAATACTTCCAAACTATAAAACTTGTAGAGTGCAATTTTAATGCAAATTTTAATTGCCTTAAAGTTAATTTATATTTATGGATTTATATTTGATACACTGACAGTGTATAAATCTATACACTGTCTGTGAATCAGATGATGACTCTTTATTAAAAATAAAATTATCTGTATTTATTTTTAAATTTTTTTAATAAAGTGACATCATCTAGTTTACCGACAATATATAAATATATACACTATCAGTGTATCAAATATAAATTCTTTATATTTATATTTTTTTATATATAATATTGTATGTATTAATTTGCTCCCACTGAATATAATTCTTGGATCCGTCCTTAGTCAGTTTAAGTACCAACATAGTCCTTGTACTGTAATGAAAAGAGTAATTTAGTCCATGTATTGTAAAATTGAGCAATTTAGTCCTGTACAATTGAAATAGGTGCAAATAAGTAAAATTGATAACGATGTTAATGAAAAACCATTAAAATGATGACGTGAACTCATAAAATTTAACAGAATTAATGACTTGGAATAAAATATGACTTATATATCTAAATCTGTTAGATTTTACGAGTCCATGTCAGCATTTTAACGGTTTTTCATTAATACCATTATCAATTTTATTTATTTGCACATATTTCAATTATACAAGGACTAAATTACTCACTTTTACAGTATAGGACTAAATTACTTTTTTCACTACAGTACAGAGACTATGTAGGTACTTAAACCGTCCTTAGTCTCAAGTTAAGATTTTTAATATCCGTTCTTGACCCCAAAAAAAAAATCCATCACCTGCATCCAATCCAATGCTATCCGAAAATTTATTTTTATAATTTTATTTATATATATTTCATGAAATATCTTGTTTGACATAAATTACATTTTAAATATATTTATTATTTATGAATGTATTTAATTAATATAGGGTTCATGAATTTATGAGATATAGGATCTTTAAAAATGTTGTACCTCGACAGATTAAACACATTGCTTGGCAGGCTCCTCCTTCAGGTTTGGTTAAATTTAATGTTGATGCTTCTTGTTGATGTTGTTTTTGGGCTGATAAGTGATTTTCTGGTCGAGAGGAGGGAAGGAAGTTGGAAAGCAGACTTGAAATGAGAAACAGAGGTTAGAGGGGTGTTGGGGTTAGTATTTTGAGGTGCGCTCCGATATTTAAGTCATTAAGGATCCTCAAGATAAGAAAACAAAGAGCAAAATAGTCAAGAAGATGATAAAAGGAGAATTTCGAGCTTTTTTGGCTTACCTCACACCTTTATACCTTGAGTCATGGAGAATTTTAGGTTGTCTGTCTGCCAACTATAGTAATTATCTGCTCGCATATATCCTGTATGACAATGTTAATTACGAACAAGTATCATTCTCCTTGGAAAGTACAACTGGTGATCCAAAATTGATAGACTTTTTAAGTATGATTTGATGGTGGACCTTAGCCCTACGTATTCCGAGTAATTTGACTATAGGGGATTAGGCAGAGAGTGCGATGGTTTTTGGCTTTTTAGTTTACTAGGAAAATTGGTTAAGTTAGTATTCCAAGGACGGAAGTGTATGCAATTCTTACTGCTGGTTTGCAAATGGCATGGAAATATGATTGGAAGGCTTTGATTTTAGAATCTGATTCTCTTATCCTTGTGTTATGAACCATTTATCAGCATTTTACTATTTACAATTGCTGTATGCGTTTTATTCAATTGGTGTTGCGTTTTGGTTAGTTTTTACAATTGTTAGGATTGGTTGTTATTCTGTCAGCTGTGTAACAACCTTGCTGAGTCATACAGGTTGTTATAAGGAATCAGGCAATGAGGAAAATACACAGATTTGAATGATCAATTATTCTCTCTTCCTTCCTCTCGGTTTCTCTCTTTTTCTGGTATATTCTTCTCTGTTTCTTCTCTGCAGGTTGGTTCATAGGTAACCTGAATACAGGTTACATCATTGGTATCAGAGCCTTTTTATCAACATTCTTCTGCTCATGGCTGATGGCACCACCACCCGATTGCAAAAGGAGTTTGCTCATCTTCAAAAGGAATTTGAGAAAATCGATGGCAAGTTGGAAGCTCATGCTGAGATGCTCCGGAATGAGTTCCGACTGGAGCTTAAATCTGGCATGGAGTCTGTTGGCACTGAGATACGGGCTCTCCTTCAATCCTTTCTGCCCAAGCTCTCTGGCTCTTTTCAAGAACCAGCTTCTGGTTCTTCACCAGCATTAGGGTCTTCAGAAGGCAAACAGAAGTCTGCCTTGGACGCTTTGCCTGACGATCCTATCGCCCTTCACAAACTCACCAAGTATTCCAAGCTTGAATGTCCTCGTTTTGAAGGCCATGATTTTCGTGGTTGGCTATTGAAGATCGAACAATTCTTCGAAGCAGATCAAACTCAGGAACAGGACAAGGTTCGTACTGTCATGATGCACTTAGATGGTCGCGCCCTTCAATGGCATCAAAGATTTATGAAAAACCAGGCCAGCATTACTCAGGTTAGTTGGTCTCTGTACATCTCTGAGATGCGTTCTCGATTTGGGGATAATGAATTCACTGATCCTATGTGCGATCTAGTGACCCTCAAACAATCCAATTCAGTAGAGGAGTTTTATGAAGAATTTGAGAGTCTACTGAACTTAGTCCAGCTTACTGATGACTATAGTCTCAGCATTTTCATTGGTAACTTGAAGCCTGAGATTTCTAAGCCTGTTCGAATGTTTAATCCTAGAACCTTGACTCATGCGTTTAATTTAGCCAAAAAAATGGAGTCCTTAATCTATAACTTGCCCAGAAAACCTTATGTTTCTTATAGAAGTCCCAGAAATGATCCATCACCACCTTCAACCTTGGCCCCTCTTTCCAAAAATCCACTACCTCCTTTATTGCCAACACCAAAGACTTCCTTTCTGACTTATCCCCAACCACTGAAACCTCAACCTACTTATTCATACAAACCACCAACCACTAGACCAGACAACACTGCCCCTAAACCATCTAAGATGCCTACTCGAGAAGAAAGGGATGACCGAAGGAGAAAAGGTCTCTGTATGTGGTGCGGCCTTAAATTTGTAGTTGGTCATCGCTGTCCTCGATCTCAACTTTACCAGCTCCTGGTAGATGAGTCCAATGACAATATAGTTGAGCAGGAAGAATTTCTAGACTGTTTAGATACAATGGTTGAGACTGTGGCTGAGGAACCTGAACCATTGCATAAACCTGTTTTATCCCTTCATGCCTTACTTGGTACTGCAGGTCCACAGACTATGAGAGTTCCAGGCAGAATAAAGCATCAACAGGTTATCATCCTTGTTGATTCTGGCAGCACGCATAACTTTATTGATCATTCCTTGGTCAGACGCCTGGGAGTCAAAACTGCAGCTGTGCATGGAATTAAGGTCTCTGTGGCTAATGGTGATTATATGCAAGTGCAGGAGGTCTGTCAATCTGTTTCTTGGGAGACACAGGGTGTCATTCAGATTACAGATTTCTTAGTTCTCCCTCTCACAGGCTGTGATGTGGTTTTGGGAGTGGAATAGCTCCAACAATTGGGACCTATTGTTTGGCATTTCCAGCATCTTACCATGCAATTTACTTTGGATGGGCACCAGATTGTGTTTCAGGGTTTGACTGCAGGCACTATTCAGTTTGCTACTGATCGTCAATCAGCCAAGATGCAAGTTTCTTCTCCAGGCACCTTTACATTGTTGTTTACTGGTGTCACTGAAGAACCCCTGCATTCACCTCCTGAGTCGAACTTGATGGCTTCTTTACCAGTTGATCTCAGAAATCTGATTTTGCAGTTTTCAGTCTTATTTGCAGCTCCTAAGGGTCTTCCACCACAACGCCTGCAGGATCATAGAATTCCATTAATTGATGAGTCACAGTCTTTTAAAATAAGACCTTACAGATATCTTTCTATTCATAAGGATGAGATTGAAAAACTGGTAGCAGAAATGAAGGCCACAGGGATCATTAGAGATAGTCAGAGTTATTTTGCCTCGCCAGTAGTCTTGGTTAAAAAGAAAGATGGATCTTGGCGCATGTGTGTTGACTATAGGCAGCTTAACAAGCTTACCATTAAGGATCGATTTCCAATCCCACTGGTAGAGGAATTACTCGATGAACTTATTGGTGCTTCCTGGTTTACTAAGCTTGATCTCAGGTCAGGGTATCACCAAATTAGAATGGCAGACACAGATGTGCATAAGACTGCTTTTAAGACTCACCAGGGACACTATGAATTTTTGGTAATGCCCTTTGGCTTGACCAATGCTCCTTCTACATTTCAGAGTCTAATGAACAGTATTTTTGCCCCTTTTCTTAGAAGATTTGTGTTGGTCTTCTTTGATGACATCTTGATCTACTCACCTACATGGATGGCACACTTGGATCACTTGCATCAAGTTTTTCAGGCATTATTCACCAACAGCCTGTTTGTCAAGCTTTCTAAGTGTGTTTTTGGGGCTTCTCAAGTAGAGTACCTTGGTCATATCATTAGCAGTCAAGGAGTACAAATGGATCCTGCTAAAGTCAGTGCTGTACAACAGTGGATTGTCCCTAAGACCACTAAAGATCTTAGAGGTTTTTTAGGCCTCACTGGTTACTACCGCCGGTTCATTAGAGGTTATGGCTCCATTGCACAACCTCTCACTGAACTCTTGAAGAAGAATGCCTTTGCCTGGAGTCCTACTGCCCAGTTGGCTTTTGAGAATTTGAAGACAGCATTGACTACTGCACCAGTTTTGGCCTTACCTGACTTCAACCAAACCTTTGTGGTTGAATCTGATGCTTCCAACACAGGTATAGGTGCTGTCCTCAGTCAGCAGGGTAAACCTATAGCCTACTTTAGCAAGGCCTTATCACCCAGGAATCAAACCTTGTCTGCTTATGACAAGGAGATGTTAGCTGTGCTCACAGCTGTAAAAAAATGGAGTGCCTATCTAGTTGGTCGCCATTTCCAGATTAAGACTGACCATAACAGTCTTAAATTTCTGTTGGATAATAAGGCTCATACTCCAGCTCAGCAAAAATGGGTAATTAAGATGATGGGATTTGATTATGAGCTGTTATTCAGAAAAGGGGTACACAATACAGTGGCTGATGCTTTGTCCAGACAACCTTCACCTGTTTTTGGTGCTCTGTCAGTTATTGACACTGATTTGGTCACTCACATACAAAAATCTTGGCTGCTGGATCCTGCTATTATTCATCTCCTCCATAAACTGAAAACAACTCCTACAAGTTCTTCCAAGTGTACATGGGTGAATGACCAATTGCGCAGGCATGGGAAATTGGTTGTTGGTAAGGACATGGTCCTACGCAAGGAATTGTTGCACCACTTTCACAACTCAGCTCTGGGAGGTCATTCTGGAATATCAGCAACAATGAAAAGAATCACTGGCATTCTTTATTGGAAGGGCCTCAAAAAGGATGTGAGACGATGGGTCCAAGAATGTTCTGTGTGTCAACAGAACAAGTATGACAACTCTGCTTCCCCAGGGCTCTTGCAACCTTTGCCAATCCCTGACAGTGTCTGGTCAGACATCTCTATGGATTTCATAGAAGGACTTCCAAATTCTTTTGGCAAGACTGTCATCCTAGTGGTAGTGGATCGCCTCAGCAAATATGCTCACTTCCTTGCTTTGGCTCATCCCTTCACAGCAATCATGGTTGCTCAGATTTTTATTGACAACATATACAAACTTCATGGGATTCCAAAAAGTATTGTGTCTGATAGGGACAAAATCTTTCTCAGTACCTTTTGGAAGGAACTCTTCAAGCTCCTAGGCACTCAGTTGAACATGTCTTCTGCCTACCATCCCCAATCCGATGGCCAAACTGAAGTGGTTAACCGTTGTCTGGAAACATACTTGCGATGCATGACAGGTGAACAACCTAAACAGTGGTCCAAATGGCTGCCATTGGCAGAGTGGTGGTACAACACTACTTATCATACATCCACTAAGACAACCCCTTATGCAATAGTTTATGGACAACCTGCTCCTGTACATCTTCCCTACCTTCCTGGTGACTCTCAAGTGGAAGCTATTGATCGCAGTCTTCAAGCTAGAGAAGCAGCACTCCAATTGCTGAAATTCCATCTCTCTCGAGCTCAACACAAGATGAGACAGCAAGCTGATAAGCATCGCACTGATAGACATTTTGAAGTTGGCAATCTGGTTTATGTGAAGTTACAGCCTTATCGTCAGAAATCAGTGGTGAACAGATCTTCCTTGAAATTAACAGCAAGGTATTTTGGACCATATCGAGTACTAGCTCGCGTGGAACAGGTCGCTTATCAGCTGGAATTACCTCCTGAGGCTAAGGTTCATCCTGTCTTCCATGTCTCACGATTGAAACGACATGTTGGCAAGGAACCTGTACAATCTCACTTACCATTGTTGGATGATGATGGGGTTTTGGCAAAAGAACCTATAGCTATATTGGATAGACGGATGGTCAACAAACGCGGTCGTGCACAGACTCAAGTCCTTGTTCAATGGAGCAATACCTTCCCTGAGGATGCTACTTGGGAGAGCTGGTATGATCTTCAGCAACAATTTCCTTCTTTTAATCCTTGAGGACAAGGATGTTTTTAAGCATGGGCAACTGTTATGAACCATTTATCAGCATTTTACTATTTACAATTGCTGTATGCGTTTTATTCAATTGGTGTTGCGTTTTGGTTAGTTTTTACAATTGTTAGGATTGGTTGTTATTGGTTGTTATTCGGTCAGCTGTGTAATAACCTTGCTGAGTCATACAGGTTGTTATAAAGGAATCAGGCAATGAGAAAAATACACAGATTTGAATGATCAATTATTCTCTCTTCCTTCCTCTCGGTTTCTCTCTTTTTCTGGTATATTCTTCTCTGTTTCTTCTCTGCAGGTTGGTTCATAGGTAACCTAAATACAGGTTACATCACCTTGTTATTAAAATAAATCAAGAATTTCATCACAAAGATCCTCATCTTTGTGGAGTTGTTCATTTGCGGAAAATTGGTGACAAGGGATTGGCATCGTCAAGTTGTCCACACATATAAAGAAGCGAACCGCTCCTATAAAAAAAAATCTTTATTAATTAATATTGATAAATAATAAATTTAATATCAAATAACTAATAAAATATTCTTTTTTATACATATCCTGTGGCAAGGTAATCAAAGTCCGCCCTTTTTGTAATTTTATAGAACTTTGATCCAACACAATCCTCAATTTTCAAATAAAGGAATTCATTCCTAACAGCCAACAGGAGGAACAGCTCGAAACTAATGGGATTTAGAATTTTTTTGCCATCTCTACATGCATGTATTAGACAAAATTAAAAAAAAAAAAAAAAAAAAAAAAAAAAAAAAAAAACAAACAAAACTCCAGTCGAACCATCTCGAATTCAATTTATCGATTTTTAAAATCAAACCAAATTAGATCTTGAATGAATTATTTAGATAAAATCAGATTTGATCAACTGTAAGTAAGTTATCCAAAGTTAAATTTTCATTAGTTTGTAGCAAATTTTCAATTTTGATTTTTGATAACATAAAAGATTTTATTTGTTATGTATAATTGTTAAAAAGAAAAAATAAAAATAAAAGTATTTATGATGTATAATTATATAGATTGAATTTAGTTGTAAAGATAAAAAATTAATTTTTAATCTCTTCTACTCATGATTAAAAAAAATCTTCAAATATTTATAAAAAAATATTTTAAAAGATAATTTTAAAGTTATCAAATATAAATAGATTGTTAATTCGTATTATATTTATTATTTTTTTAAATTAATATTTTTAAAAAATAAAATTATACTAAATTTAATTTTGAATATTTAAAGTCTATAATTTGAATATTTTGAATTCAAGCAATTTTAAATTCAAGTAAAAATAACATTTAGTAGACCTGACCATTCGTGTATCCGTGTCGTGTTCGTGTATTTTGTCATGCCATAATCGTGTTTAAGGTATTTTATATTTTTATAAACTTTGATACGTTAATAATTTGTATTATATAGATTTTGAAACATTCGTGTATTCGTGTCGTGTTCGTGTTATTTTTTCGTGTCGTGTCGTGTTTTTAGTTATTTTTTTCGTGTCGTGTTCGTGTCGTATAATCGTGTTGTGTCCAATGTTGCCAGTTCTAACAATTAGGGATTGAGGCTATTTCAAGTCACATAATTTTTGAATGGGTTAATGTCATATTTAGTCCCTGAATTATAGTGCATTGTGCAATGCAGTACCTGTAATTTAAAAATGTGAAATATGGTACTTGAAGTTCTAGTCTGTCTACCAACGCACCCCAATCTCTTAACACCATTAAATATATATGTTGAAGTGACAGTTGACCAATCCTATTATGACATGTGGACAAAAAAATACCATATCATTACTAAAACCATCAAAGTTGCTTATGTGGCATTGCCGCATGTCATTTTTAAAAAAAATAAAAAATAAAAAATAATATTTATATTTACATTTATATTTCTTTTCTTTTTTCTCTCTCCTCTCGATCTTCTTCATTCTCGCTTATTTTAGGCCGAATCCAATCAGTCACCGACCCAATTCGGCTTAAAACTAGAGAGAATGGGGGAGATCATGAGGGGAGGGAAGAGAAAAAAATAAAAACTATTTTTTTATTTCTAAAAGGTCAAATTTAATTTAATTTCTTATATTAAAAAATGACACAGGACAATGTCACGTAAGCAAATTGTTCATGTCATTATTGAGAGTTAACGATGTTAAATAATTAAATTATTTTGGTAGACAGAATAATACTACTAATATCATAATGAATATTTTTAAAATATAAATATCATATTACATATTTTACTATACTTTAAGCGCTAAATATGATATCAATTTTTTTTTTATTCAAGTTGGACGGATTCGAATTGGATTAGATGTGCAGTTAAAGGATCGAATTAGTTTTTCAAATTTGGATAATCTTTTACGGCTCTAATATCTTGTTTTTATGAAGAAAAAAAAAGAGTAAATAACGGTCTAAATTCTATGTACTTTTCAGCAAACTTTTTGGTACAATAATGTCATAACGTGCCAAATACGAATTCAGCATGCTAGACATAAATCATGGAGTCATCACTAATCATCTAATCTAGGTGTGATTAGTCACCTTTATAAATCTATCATATTTAAAGTAATCATAAGCTTGACTAAGGCACCTTAAAAAGAATAGGTTCTGGTCTACTTATTAGAACTAGGTTCGGGAGTATGGTTACGTGTGAGGAATGATTAGCACCCTCACAACGCATATCTACGAGATAATACCTAATTAGTCTTGTGATACTTAAAAAGTCTTAATTAAATGGTCTTGTTTATCCTATCTCATTTTAATTGTTAAAGTTAGAAATCTCGGAAATCATTTTTTTAGGTCTTTCTTCCATTCATTCTGGAAAAATTACTAAAAAAACGTTTCCTCACCTCGAGGGTATTCAAAAGAAACCATTCATTGTATTGAAGAGGCTCCGTCGTCGAAAAAAGTTAGATTATTTAGCAAAGTTATTTCTCTTAAATTAATCTTCCAAAATTAATCTACATTTTATTAATGTTTGTTCGAAAAATAAATTCTGATCTTAATATCGAAAATTATCCCTTAGAATATTCTTCCATTCGTTCTGGAGACCTTTTAAAGAATTTTTCTCACCTAAAAATTTCTTAAAAGTCAATCATTCGTGACTTTATTGAATTTCATCATCGAAAAAAATCTCAATTTATCCTTCGATTTTAATTAGGCATTTATTATGGAAAATTATCTTGAAAAAGAGATATTGAAAATTAATTATTTTTAAAAAAATAAATTTTGATCTTTATTGATATCGAAAATAATCTCATAAAAAATTCTTCCATTCGTTCTGAAAAATTTTTAAGAGAGTTCTCTTACTTAGAAATTCCTTAGAAATCAACCAAACGTGAAGTCCTCGGATTTCGTCATTGGAAAAGATCTTAATTTATTATTTTAAATTAATTAATCCTCAATTAAAAATTAATCTACTCTTATTAATAAATAAATTAATAGTTAATAAAAAATATACTAAAATATAATAATATAAAATAAAATAATAATAGTTAATTAATATCTAATAATAAATAATTAATAAACAACTAATAATTAGCTCACAAAATAAACCTGCAAAAAAACTATAAAAAAAACCATTAGTAATAATAAATAATAATCTAAAAAATATTCCTAAAAAAAATTAATTAATTAATTAATTAATAATAATAAAAGAAAATAAAATAAAATAAAAGAAAAGAAAAGGAAGCAAAAAAAAATAAAGGAAATAGATAAAGGAAACAAAGAAAAAAAAAAAAAACCCAGCAAACGGGTCGGGCCCAGGCGCGGGCCGACCCGACCCGTTGCTGGTTCCCATTCAAAATCAAAAAAAAAAAAATTGTTTCACTTTTTTACCTTTCTAAAATAAAATTAAAAAAAAACCCTTCTCTTTTCTCTCAACTTCTTCAAAAACCAAGAACAAACTCAGAAAATTTTCAGATTCCGGTCACTGTCGCCGCCGCCGTCGATCACCGGGTTCAGAAAAATTCCAAAAAATCACTAAAAATTCCTTTCGATCTCCTCTTTCAAAAAATCAACTTAGTTTTTCCCGAATCTAACCCGATAATCCTAGATCTGAGTTTCAAAGTCGCAACTTCAACCTCTCTAATCTACTCCGTTGGCCTCCGAACGATCACCAAACTTCAACCTAAGCTTCGTCTAATTAAAACCAAGATTTTTCACTACTAAACACTCTTCGAAACAACTCCTAGCACTAAGAATCAAGAATTTCGAAATTCACCAAGAAAAAAAAATCTTCTACTGATCTTGTTTGCTTATTCCGAAAATTGTATATTTTCTGATGTGATTTCTGTGCTTGAGACTAGGTTGTTTATATAGGAAAAAAGTTTAGAATTTAATCTACTTAGAAGTCTCAACCTGATCAAGAAGAGATTTTTATTTCAATCACAACACCTAGAGTCCAAGTTTAATCCAAAGAAGAGTCTTAGATAAACCCAAACTTGGTTTCATTTTTTTATTTTTTATTTTATTTCGAATTTATCCTCTCTTTTTTTTCTCTTTTTCTTATTTAATTCGAAAATAAATATAATTCAAATTACAAAATTAAAACTCGGATAAAATTCGATGTCTACAAATAAGAAACAGACACTGCAAGAAAATTTTATTGGGTGGGGGACCCTACAAGATTTTTGGTCAAAAGAAATATTAACTATTTTACAAGATTATGTTTCTATTGCGAAGGGAAAAATAAAAGTGAGAAAAGATAAGTTAAAAAAATTACTACTTTTGCTAGAAGTAAGTAACTGTTAATATTGTATTTCCCTAAAAAAGGTGGAAAGTAAACCCAATTTTGTTAGAGTTTTTCCTAAAAAAGATAGATATGGTACTATTAAACATGATATGATACGAAAAAATAATTAAAATACGACACGATATAAAAAAAAATGGACTGACACAAAATATACCAAAATTTACATAATATAAATTAGTAACACGTCAAAATTTATACAAATATAAAATATTTTAAACACGATTATGACACGAGAAAATATACAAACACGACATAGATACACAAATTGTTGGGTCTAGGTAGAGTAGAGCAACCGTCTTAATTTTTTTGATTGCATGAACTAGATTTATTTAGAATGGTTTGTATTATTGTATTGGAACCAAATTTGGTTTTTAGTAATATTTGGATCCTTATATTATTTGTATTTAATTAGGTTGAATTTGATCTGTTTATATTAGTAATAATTTGAATTGTTCAAAAGATATTGGACAGACTTTTTTGACTTGTTAAAACTTGGGAAGATCCAAATATAGCTACAAACCCAAGAATAAACGAAATAAACTAATGTTATGTTTGAAAATATGAATTTGAAAATTTGGATTTGAATTTCATTTGTTATATAAATTGTGAAAATGAAATGCATATATTATGTATAAATTAGTCGAGATTCAATATGATTATATATTTGAATGGTATAAAAACATGAATTTCAAATTTACAAATAACTATAGGTATTTCAAATTCACTACTAAATAGGCATCCAACAAATTTATGGATTTGAAAAATGATCATCAATGTTATATTTACATATATTTTATTACACATTATACTATTTTTGAAATCCAAATTCATCTTTCGAAATTCAAATTTCCAAACGCAATCTAAAGTAATTTTGACTTGGTTTGGCGCTACTATAATTTATTTAGTTTAGTTTTAAAAATAAAAATAAAAATTATATTTTCAATTTTGGTTGAGTGTTTACTTAATTAAAAGCGAATTTTTATATAAAAAAAGCAAATCAAACCGAACTAAAACTCTCCCAATTGTTATAATTATAAACAAAAAGAGGAGAGGGGGAGGGGGATTTTGTCTATTATTGTATGAAAGGGAGGGAATTTTTTTAACAAAAGCGACAATCCAAACTTTGCATTTCTCATATTGCCTTCCTTTATGGGATGAAATCTTATTTAAAAGTAGTATTATATATATATATGGGAAAAAGACTACTTAAAAAGTATTGAAAGTTTTTATTATTTTTTCAATATAAAGTTGGTTGCAGATAATAGAAAAGCGTTGTAAATATAAAAATTCGAATCCAAATTTATTAAATGTCATCTCTTAAAAGTGATCGCGTGAATCAATTAAGTTAAACTCTCGATTCAGTTTTCACTATTTTATTTAAGGATAAGAATGCACTTCCAATTAAGTCCATGATTGAAATTTTAATAATTTTAAATTAAATATAAAATAAATTAATAAATAATTTGAATAAATATTAACATTAGATTTAATTGAATGAGAAACTAAAATCAATTTCTATTAAGGAGATATTACAAAAGGGAAAATGATTTTACAAACTACGCCAAACAAAATCAAGAGACTCGTCTAGTAACTCCATAGCATTAGGTGTATAATGCAACTTTGGGTCGTTAAGGAAAAACCAAGAAGAGTTTTCATAGTCATCACTCAGATGTTGTGCACCCTTAACATCAACTCTTGCATTTTGAGATTGCCCTTCTCCACTGATCACCTTTTGGCTCACACCTCCACCATCGCAGCTGTGGGGTAGTCTAGAATTTGGATCCGATGATGTAAAACAACTCTTCCTGAATTCTCTGGACAAAATTTGTGAAGAAGGGCTAACTTTATTTTTTCCCTTTTTGATGCCCAGCTTCTTGCTCAAATGAGTGTTCCAATGGTTTTTCACTTGATTGTCTGTTCTTCCGGGAACTCGACCAGCTATCAAGGACCACCTTAAGATCAAATTTGTTAACTTCAGTATAAATGACAATGTATGCGATCCACTGTTTATGGTTGTAGTTGAAATATTAACTATATCATGATTTCCGATGTTTGTAAATGGATAAAATATGACTGGACTTCACTAACTTGTTTAAACAGAGTTGTCTTAGAAATGTTTTCTTTTTTTTTTTTTTAAGTATCGTGTCCGATATTTGTGTTCGATACATAGTCAGACATGAATTTGAATATGATCTTTTAAATATATGAAAAAATTGAACATATCCATATCGAATACATTACTTGTATCCGACACTCATCTCCAACTACAGGTAACATAGAGGATCATGCCACCAACCAGAAAGCTCATAATTGTAAACAAACAGAGACATAATGACTGGTGAATATTTTAGTAGAAGTAATAACCAGCATTGATCGGGAGGGGGAAAAAAAAGTGAAAAGCACTGTCGGTTTTTTACTCTCCAACAAATCAAATTCAAGTCTTGGGATGAACTAGGGAGAGATCAAAGAAAAAGGGTTAGACTTCTTTGTAATGCAAGAAATGGAATAAGCATTTTGAGGGAGGAAATTAAGAGGAAAAAAAGAAAGATATATATATGTATGAACCTGTTGCCAAGGAGATTATGAAGGCGAATGATAAGGTCATTTTCTTCTTCAGAAAAACCGCCACGTTTAATACCAGGACTAAGATAATTTATCCACCTCAATCTGCAGCTTTTGCCGCATCTCTTCAAGCCTGCACCAGAGCGAGAAGAAAGCTCGTAAGTTCCTAGCTAAAAACAACAACAGCCACGCCATCTTAACAGTTCCCTTTTATGGAAACTCAACAGCTTGGTACTGGTAATTCGCTAGCTGGCTAGCTAACCTGTAACTTTTGGTATCCGATTCCATTTCCCTTTGCCATGCACCCTTATGTAATCCATCAGAATCTTATCCTCCTCCACTGTCCACAGCCCTTTTCTATATTCACTCTTTTCTTCCATCCTCGTTGCAGTTAAAGTAGCCATCGTAATTTCTTTCTAAGAAAGAGAAAAAAGAAATATGAGAGAGAGAGAGTGGAAGCTGCGCACTTTGATATTTGGGAGGTTTAGTTAGCTGTAGCCTGCTTATATAGTTGTGAAACAGTTTGATTTTGGTGAGGGAATTGAAGGGGAAGACTTTTGTGTCGAGGGAGGCCCCAACCTAAGCAATGGTTGAGGTTGGCTCTTTGAGGGACACGCTATCATAGGTAGGAATTACTTGTCACCCAAAAACATATGCATAGTAATAAAGAAGATTTGAGCCCATTCTTTAATAATAGGGCCTCACATTCTCCATAACACCCAAAGTGACACAAATAAAACCAAGGTCCCAACCCCCAATGGAGCTCACTCAGACTCAGGTATATGTGGTGATGATGGCTTGATGATCTCTCCCTGGCAGAGGCTGTTTCTGAAAGTTTGATCATTGATAGTAATAATTCTCTAATATATATATATATATATATATAATACAGGTCAAGATAAAATACTCGATTGAGACACCCAAAATATATGTTATTACTGTGCATGAATTTTGGGGTGGCAATGCTTGTTTCTAAACGGATAATCTCACACTCCAGTTTGCTTTAGTGAAATTCATATAATTAATTCTTTCTATTTTATAACAAAGGGAAGTTCGTTTCCCTTTCCAGAGCCACGTGTCAACCTTTATTATGCTGACTTATTGCATTCCTTTCATCCATAAATTTTTTAATTGATTGTAAAAAAAAAAAAAAAGCTTTTTTATGGATGTAAAAACTTGATTGCTTGAAGATACATTTTGTTTTATACAAAAAGTGGTTTAGATATTATTGCAAAGCATTTTGATTGTTTGAGAATGATCATGATTTATGGAGGAAGGAGCTTGATTGTTTGGGGAGTTTTATTTCTTGAAGAAGTCTTTAACACATCGAATATATGCAGAAAGCTCAATAAACCATTTGGTTACTTGGGAAGGACCATATTTTATCCAAGACGAGTATATATATATATACATATATATATATATATATAAGCTTTTATTTTTAGTAGGTGTGTAAAAAGATTAAGGTGATAAACATCGATGATACAATAAAATCTAATAAAATCTAATGATTAGTTTCTATTGAGATAAAAAATAATCCATAAAGTTGAGCTGAGATATTTAGTCATAGAAATTTGAATTAAGCCCAATCCAATTCAATTAATTAATGGTAATTGGGCTGAAATTGATTAGTTTAGTAAATTAATTAATCAATTAAGGTCAATAGATCGTGATAGAAACTCAAAATGGTAAAGGCCCAAATGTCTTTATGTAATTAATGATTGTATAAGAGAGAGTCCATAATTATGTGGGCCCAATGTAGTAATGCCTAATAAGTTCAAGTCAAATGGAACTCTATGGTAACTAGTATTTGTTGGAAAAAATACTTAGCAAATTAGCAATTTTAGGCGCAGTTTTCACTTAACAAATTACCCAAGATTTCTTCTTCATGTCATTTATTCCAACTCTAGCTGGGATTATTAAGGGTGAGAACCCTTTGGTCTCCTTGAATAGTTAAATTATCGTAAGGTTTTCCTAAAAAATCAATCAACAGAGTTGGAACGCCAAATGGAATGATTTTGGAAAACAATCCCATGGAGAATAAATCAATTTGTCGATGATAAACTTCAACTGAAAGGTGAGGCAGAAAGAGGAAACTCACAAAAATTTGCTTAGGATGTTCAACCAGCTAGAGGAGAAGGAAAACTTGGAACCATAGGCGGATGGTAATAGTCTCCCAAAATTTTGAAAACCCCTACATATATATACATATATTGATATTGGTAAAGTTTAAATTAGCACTTGTAAATTAAAATTGTTAATTTTATTCATTTATTACGCAATTCCTTTACCTAATTTTATGTATTACAATTTAAAAATACTTAAAATTACACTGTTATTTGTTATTTATTGTACTCGCCCATCATTACTTACAAATTCAAGAGGCTTATCACAAATGTTAAATTAAAATCATGTAAATTTAACAAAAGTCAAATTTATATTTTAGCTTTCTCAACAAGACTCGAAGTCTCCAACTAAGAACCAAATGTGTTTTTTTAAGTTGACTATAACTTCTTTTCTTCATATAATTTTGTGAACTGATTATGTTTTGTTAGTATATTGCCTACATATTATATAAACATATATTTTAGATTATAAATTTAATATGATACGTACGTCTTATGAAAAAAAAAAAAGTTCAAGTACATATAGTATTAATCGGCTTTTCCAAAATCAAATATCAAGATCCGCCATTGCTTGGAACGACAAGCCATCCTACGCTAACAGTTGGTTTTCATGTTGCACTTGAAAATTTAGGTTTATGTAAACCAGATATACAATACCATTAAAAATTCCATGTAGGCCATGTTTGAAAGGCAAAATCATACTTTAGTTGTTGCTAGGAATGTGACTCGTTTGTCAAACACCTTCTCAACATCACCTTAACTACATCAACCTCATCCTCCTAGGATAAGTGATGTTCACCAACATGTTGCTATAGATAGGGTAAATGGACAAAAAAGTGAATCATTAGGACGAAAGGGCATGTTTAGGAATCAGAGTTGATAGATCTTTCAGTATCCAATCAACTACAACCACCTTTAACAAATCAAGCCAATGTTCACCAACCAGTCGCTATAAATAGAGTAAGTGGGCAAAAGAGTGAACCTGTAGGATGAGAGGGTATGCTTAGGATATTGAGGCTAAGAGACTTGAGGAACCTAACTCAAGATAGTGATATCACAAGTTCAAGCTAAAATCCAAGTTTTCAAGGTCTAAGAATTAATGACTTCATAATGTCTAATCAAAACCCAGACCTCAAAGGCCTTAGTGACTTGAGAAATGACTTAGGTGAAAGTTAGAATTCACTATATCAATATGGAAATCCAACGGTAAGCCAAGAAAATTTATTGCCAAACCAATAACTTGTAGTTCCACAACCATGTAAGGGAGTTCAATCAAATTTGGGTTAACTTTCACTACATAAAGAAAGGTCAAAAATTAGTGCATGTTAAGCCTTCTTATTTGTGAAGTAAGCAACAAATCTTAAAGGTTGAAGTATAAAGATACTTGTGGATAGCATGTAGGTTTTTGTTAGAGAACATGGTCACTGCACATAGCCCGCTATGAGAACTCCATTTGGTATCTCACTCAAATGTTTATGGAAACATTCTTATGTGTTAGTCGTGTAAGTAGTACTTTGACTTGTTATGTCAAATTATCTTGTATGTGAATTGTCATACTTTGATTTTCATCTGAACATGTTGCAAGAAATGATGCCTCTGGTAGGATGATTTTAGGTATGGCACGAAGCATGCGAAGGTAAACTCCAAGTGATTATGAGAAGATATATCTCATTTGTACTTGGCTTAAGTTAACTCGTAAAGTCTCTGACCAAAGCAAGATGGATTTAGGATAAATCGTTTCTCTAAATTCATAAGGTTAACTATAGGCTATAAGAACTAACATGGAAAGATTTCAAGAGTAGACATTGCACTATACTCATAATCTATCCGGGATATATGGTTAAGGGACTGAATTACACCGATGGATTGAATAGTGAATGCTAAAAAGTTCTGTCGAGATTACATTGACTCTTCAATATTTGGGTGGTCATGATGCATTGCTAGATGCCACTCATAATCTATGACTATAACCATCACTAGTTAAAAAGTTTTTTATTTTGTTTTTTTATTAGATGTTGAGTTATTAAAACCAATGAATCAAAAATCGAACCAAATCGATCGGTCGGACCGGTTGAATTGAGAATCGATGGTCTATTTGGTCCGGTACTATATATAAAATCAAGTTTTCTTTGAATCAGTGGAAAACAAGTTTAACCGATAAAATATAAGATAAAACCGATAAAAAACCTTTTTTTTAATTATTTTAATCTTTTTTTATAAGTGATGAGATTTGAACCTTAACCTTTTGATTTTATATTAAAAGTCATACCAATAAATCAAATGCATATTCTTACTAATTATTTATTATATTTATTACTTATTTAATATTAAAATTATTATTTTTATATATTTAAAAATATTTTGATCAAATTGACCGATCCAATCGTTTGAACCGATTAAATCAAGAACCGAAAATCTAACCTATTAGAACTCGTTATTTTGTTTTTTTTAACCTTGATTAGAACTCATAGATAAGCACATAGCTCTTATTGATGTTAATGGGATAATTTATAGAGCTTTAAAAGTAATAACTTTAATAAATATTAGAACTTGTTCGTCTATTACCAACTACCAAACCTCGTGATTTCTCATTTTTCCTTTTCTTTTTTAATAAAAGATAAGAAAAGAAAAGCTGAACTGAACTGAACTGAAGTCAGATCGGTAGTGGTCCTTGCTGTTTATCCTAACATTGTCAATTTATTTTTATCAAAAGGATATTGAGCTGTAATTCAGCTTTGCTACCAACAGCAGCCAACAACTGAAGCTTTCTGGGTTTGCATTTCACATGACAATTTGCATTATTTATCAACACAGGTCGACCTGACAAATCAATATATTTATTTATATTGTATTCGTGTTATAAATTATAATTATATTAAAAATATTATTTTTAATAAATTTTAACATATTAATAATTTATGTTATATAAATTTTAACACGTTCGTGTATTTATGTCGTGTTTGTGTTATATTTTCGTGTCGTATTTTTAAGTCGTGTTTATATTATATTTTCGTGTCGTATTTTATGTAATTGTATTGTGTACAAAATTATCAAGTCTAGGTATTTGTAGTAGACAAAATATACAATTTCCAGACTGGACTCCTACACTAATGCAATTCTTTTTAGTTATGGCTACTGACTTAATGTTAAAGCTACTGACTTTGGTTTAACAATTCACCATCTAAATGATGGTGATAATTAGAATTTACAAGCAATTCAAATACATTGAATCCAATTCCAGCCAAGAACATTGCTTTCAAAGGAGCATCTATCTTTTCATCAGTTTTCAAGCCTCAGCTACCACTGGAATAATTACAAGTTCAAAAGCTGAATACTGAATATTGTAAAACAAAATCCAACGATCAAGATTTCCATAATAACTGGAGAAGGTCAAAATGATCTTTTTAACTGCTCATCTTATGCAAATAAGGCCAATGAATTCGACTGTCACTGTTAATTTTTTGGTCTCTCACGTATCAACTTTAGCAACATGATGACTAGTGAGTATGCATGTCCATCAAATCATCTAGCTTCATGAAAACATTGAGATTTATGCCAGTGCCATAAAAATAAACAAAAACCAGACCAAAAGGATTCAGAAAGGAAAGACTATTCACCATAGATTAGGAGTTATCCATAAAGCTTTTGAACAAACTTGATCATTGGATGTTCTTAAGCAAATGCTCCACCATAATTATCTGCTGTGCTTCACTTAGAGATTCTGAGTTCATGATTGCATTAGCAACAACAACAATGGTGTCTGGAGAGGCAGCATTCACCTACAATAAAGCCCGATTTTTTTAGTAGTGTTAGTGCTACAGAATTTTAGAATAGAAGTCTAACTTTTTGTATTTAAAAAACAAAAATGAGTTGCTGAAAACTATGTTACTCGGATTTGGGTATGAGTGTCAGATACAGGTATGTGTCCGACACGGGTATGTTCAATTTTTTCTAAGTTTTTCCATGTATTTGGAGTGTCCTTGGAGGTTCATATCCCCATACCCATGTCTGAATATGTGTCGAACATGGGTACTTCAAGAAAAATGAAGAGTCGGAACAACATAGGCTGAAAAGATGTCTAAATGAGTTTTTCAGTTGGCATAATAATAGAAAGGAACCGTAACATATTAAAAAGGGAAAGTAAGATACAGCTTAACCAACTGCAAGAAAAATTACTGCCTCAAAAATCATACCCAGACTCGGCCATTTAAGCCAACAGCTATTTCAAAGGAGAGTTTCTTGCCAAGAGCCTCAAGAACCGGACATGTTGGTGAACTTAACAGCCTGTAAAAGCAAAAGGGGAAAAGATGACCAAGAAAATTATTCCACTCAAATGAAAAGCCTAAAAGCTACCTAGATGCCTTTAAGAAAAAGAGTTAAGATGGGCACTGATAAAAATAGAAAGTCAAGTCTCTCAAATGAATAAAGAGCGACTCACTTTCTTGATAGGCCAGTTGAAGTTTCAAACATGTATCCATCTTTGAGGGGGCCAAATTCAGCTGCTTTTCCGTTGGCTACATAACAAAGACTTTAAAGGTAACGCCCATACAAAACTAAGACATTCACAAGGAAAAAAGGCATTTTTTATGACAAATATAAGGCATGCTATTGACTAACCATCAGTGCAGGACAATTCAGGGTTCATGCTCAAGTTTGCCTTCACAACCCGAAGATAAAGAAGAGTACCAACCTGTAACAAGAAGAATTTATACACAAGGAAGCAGGGCTGAGACAAGATGTCACATTAATAATTGAAAACACATGCACAAAAATTCAAAAAACAGCCGAAGTTTGCCTTTACAACCCAAAGATAAAGAAGACTACCAACCTGTAACAAGAAGAATTATACAAAAGGAAGCAGGACTGAGACAAGATGTCACATTAATAATTGAAAACATGTGCACAAAAAATTCAAAAAACAATCCAATTTCTAATTTGTAACTTCAAATTTTGCAAGAATTTAGCCTTTGGGTTTCTAAGAAAAGCTGAATTAATTATTTGCAAAACATTGTCAGTGAGTGTGCATAACACTTTTAGAATCGATGGAATATTAATCTCACAGAAGATAACAAACAAATAGATTGGAGCATTGGAGCATTGGAGCACAAAGAAAGGAAATTCAGTTGAAATATGATACTTGCAAATATATTCACTCTACAATACTCTGAGTTATGCCATCTAAAACTTTAATAAAGTTACACAAACATCATTAAATCAGTGATGCTGTGCATGATTCTGGATGGTCCAAAGTTCAAACAAGATAACTGGGCTTGCAGCCTTCTAGCAAGGAAAGTTTCCCCAGCAAATAATGTACCTCTCCCAAAAGGTACAATCCAATCAATCGCATTGAAAATAAGATTGAATTATGAAAAGAGTCCACTAATTTCAGTCCATAAGTTACTATGGCATTAGGCACATCTAGATGAAATGCAATGGCTTTGTAATAATCAACGAAATTTGAATTGAAAGTATCCACACCTCAAACTTTGGTATATTCCTCCTGGTCCCCCCTTCAAATGCAAGCACAGGCAAAAAGCCTAATGCAGGTCCTTTGATGTCAATCAGAAAATTCTGGAAGGAGAAAAGGTAAAATAAAAATGAGAAAAGGTAATTTCCAGTTCAGAAAAGCAGGTTTACCTTTTGAAATTATGAAATACAAGGAAAATGATCTGTATATAAGCAACTCACATCAACATATGGATTGTTACAACTAGAGAAGGCATGGTAGACAACCATATTCAAACAGGGTACAATATATAATTAGTTTCAATGCAATAAAATTTTGCCTGTGTTAGTTACTTCAAGCTGAAGAATACAACAGAGGAAGTGTCAAATAATTTCCTCCACCTTTGTTTATTCTTTCTCCTTTCATCATGAAACCCAAACGAGTTTCACTATACAAGGTTACTCTGACAGTGGCAAAGCTGCAGCAGTTGCCTTGAAAGCATGGCACCATGCCACAGCAGCTGCACCAGTGGTCAAATTCTCTCGTCATCATAAAATAGGAAATAGATTCTTGTTTAATTAAATCTGTCCATTGAGGTGGAAAATGCAAAGCCTGGTTCCATGAAAGAAATCAGATGAGTGCTACCAAAATCTGAAAATAAAAGCCAACCTTGCACTTAGTCACAGAACTTATGAGAGAGACAGGAGACCTTTTTGTGTGAAGTCATAGTTATTAGTTGGAAATCTTCATAATAACTTGCCAATGAATCACTCGTGCTTCTCCTTAAGTATAGTCTCTCTCAACTTTCTGGCTTCAATAGGCTTCGGAAATTTGGGCAATGTTAGTGATTTCAAGTTCACTTCTCAAGTGAGCATGGATAATTCATATAGCTAGTTGAGAAAAGCAAAGCCAGATTTTTTGGCAGTAATACATCTTGAAACCAACCGCATTAGGAAGTGACATTTGAATCCATTTTTATCAAAAAATGAAATCCAATTTTATATGTCCTCCCTGTTTCTTTGTTTACCATACTAAATACTCCATTTTCAGCTAAAAACCTTCTCAACTACCGTCATTGAGACTTTTCTCATTGAATCAACAGTTTGCTCATGGTGCAAGACAAGCACACAGATAATGGGCTTTTGCCATCTTTGCCACTCCATGCACATCCTTCTAATGAAGTTGAGGAGATGCAGAAGGATAGGAAGGCAATTATGCAATAGAAACCAAATTTGACCAAGTACAAAAGCAGCATCTTATGTGGAGATTTACTTCTTTTCTAAAAACTACTGAACGCTACCAAATTCTACTGAAAAACAGTTATTACTTCTTCATTCTTACATAAAAATCTCATCTGTCTTAAAATTTTCATACTGAATCTGTGGAATTCCAATATGATCTTTGTTAATAAGCTCCTAAATTTCCAGTTAGTGTCTATTAATTGTACATCAACCTCTATGATCATATCATAATATCTTCTTTTGTTTTTCACTCATCCATTGAAGAGAATAGACAGACAAATTACAACAAGGCACTATTAACATAGCTAGACTTTTGTTTTCCCCTTATCCTGCTATACGTAAAGACACTTGCTCCCTCTCTTTTTGCAATCCTTATCACAGAACGGTGTCAGCTGTCACTCTTCATCTTCAGCTTGGTCATAAAGACAAGTTCGAGAGAAGGAAAAAAGAAAACTCTGAACTCTCAATTTCCTTGCATAATCTATTTCACCCTCTCAAATACTCCATAAGAAAAGAACCAAATTGATTTCACTCTCTTGAAACACCCATCAGAATAGAACGCAAACACAAATATTTCATATAATACAAAAGACAAAAGTGAACCACTGAACTATTTCACATATAGCTAACAACCAAATAAGGACTTACATCTGCTTTAGAGTCCACCACAATACCAAGAACAGTATCTTCCACGCAAGGCACATACTGTTTAAAGAAACAGCCATATTATAACTCTATGATGTTGAAAAAAAGGGGCGCATAGTAATCAAAAGCTTTGTACTAACATCAATCAATAATGCAGCACTCACTCATTTTTGTAATAATTAAAGAACTAAATAAGTATGAAACTAACCCTTTTTTGAGAACTTTCAACCCAGTACTTATTTGGTTTCGAGAACCTAAGTGTTCCGGCCTTCATCGCAGAAATAGCATCACAATCCTAGGAAAAAGAAAATCCACCCACTTTTCATTATCATTCGTTAAAGAAACTTTTAAAGCCCAAATAAAAAAAGATACAGAGAGAGAAAAATAGACAGACAGACCTGACGGAGGCCGCCACCTAGCTTGATGGTCTGGTTGGTCATGGAGGAGAGGTCGAGCACCACATCCCCTGGAACCTAAAGGCCCCTCAAAAACAAAACAGCGGTTTGTGTTTATATATAGATATATATAAGAATAAAATCAGCGAGAATGGAAGAAACGATTAAAAATCGGAAGGCATGCAGGAAAAAAAGAGAAGAAATACTGAAAAAGATTACTTACCACTGTCGAATCAATGAAGCTTGCCGGCGAACTGGACTGTTTCTTTTCCATTGAAAATCCAAATTATTCTTTCTTTTTTTCTAGTTCGAAGCTGCCGCTACTGTCAAACAAACGTAATTGGAAGGAGTTTTTCTTCTGACCTCCGGGTTTCGGCTTGGAGAGTGAAGCTCTGCGTTAAAAGAAACCCTTTTATGAGGTATATTAAAACGCAACGTTTTGCACCTGCCAGCCAAAACGTCAACCCGAAATACAGGGGTATTATTTTAGTTTGAGACTGAACTACATTTGATGTTGATGTCTCTTCTACGACTACGAGGAGTACGCGGAAATGGAAGCTATGAAACTATTCAATCACCATTCATTTAACCTACAGAATCACTCTAAGGATCAACAAAAGCTTCAATTGTTTTCTACGATACCCCTTTATTCCAAAAATGTTTCTTTTATCAAAAAGCCATCTTCAATTTCTAGCAATTCTCAAACTGTATTCACTTCCCTCAATTTCCTTGAAAACCCATCGCAGAAACCACAAAACAAAAGTGGGTTTTCAAGCAATAAGCTTATTAAAGAGTTTACAGAACATGGATTGTTCGAAGATGCTATAAGGGTTTATGTTAGAATGCTTCAAAATGGTTTCCAAGTTCAAGATTTTAAGTTCTTTCCTTGTTTGATTAAAGCATTCGGTGGGCTTTCCGATGTTAAAAGAAGCAGGCAAATCCATGGGCATGTTTTAAAGTTAGGGTTTTTATCTGATATTTATGTCGTGAATGCGCTTTTGGGAATGTACTTTAAATGTGGGGAAATTAACGATGCAGTTGAAATGTTTGATAAAATGAGTGAAAGAGATGTGGTTTCCTGGAATTCCATGATTTCCGGGTTCTATCAATCAGAGGATTACGTGGATTCGTTGATGATCTTTATTTTGATGGTTAAGGAACATGGGGTGTTCCCAAATCGGGTAGGTTGTCTCTCTGCTCTCTCATCATGTGCTTCGATCGAGTCATGGATTCTTGGGAGAGAAATTCATGGATTTGTTTTGAAAAATGGATTGGAAAGTGATGAGTTTTTGGTTAGTGCATTGATTGAAATGTACATGAAATGTGGAGATGTAAGAAATGCTGAACATGTTTTCAAGAGTATAGTTAATAAAGAATTAGTGAGAATAAATACAGTGATTTGGAATGTGATGATTATGGGGTATGTTTCTAATGAGTGTTTGTCAAAGGCACAGGAATTATTTGTTGAGATGTTGGAGTTAGGAATTAAACCAGATTCTTCAACAATGGTGGCTGCTTTAGTTTTATGCTCACAGTTACCTGATTTAAGCGTAGGAAAACAAATCCACAGATTGATACTTGCATTTGGATTAGAAAATGACACCAGAATTCAAACTGCTCTTATAGAGATGTACTTCAAATGTTGTCATCCTGAATCTGGGTTGAAAATCTTCAGAAGATCTCATAATGATAACTTGGTAATGTGGGGTGCAGTTATATCAAATTCTGCTCAGAATGATTGTCCCTTTATGGCACTGGAATTGTTCTGTAACTTTATGTTAAAGTATGGCTTCCCTGATTCTCTGATGCTTTTGGCTGTGTTGCGTGCATGCTCATCCTTGGCTCTTAAGTCTAAAGGCATGGAAATCCATTGTTTAGCTGTTAAAACAGGATCCATTTCTGATTTTTATGTTGGTAGTGCTCTAGTTGATATGTATGGAAAATGTGGAGATATAGAGTCTGCTCAAAATGTTTTTTCCAGGTTACCTTTCAGGGATTTGGTCTCATGGAATGCCCTAATATGTGGATATTCTCAGAATGAGTGGGCTGATGAAGCTTTAGCAGCATTTTGTGACATGCAGTGTGAAGGACTTAGACCCAATACTGTAACAATTGCATGTATTCTCTCTATTTGTGCTCACTTGTCAGTTAGGATTCTGTGTAAGGAGGTTCATTGTTTCTTAATACGGCAAGGCTGGAAGTCAAATGTTCTTGTGAGTAATTCTCTAATTGCTGCTTATGCCAAATGTGGAGACGTCAATTACTCATGGATTATATTTGAGAATATGCATGAAAGAAATCAAGTATCCTGGAATACGATAATATCTGCTTTAGGAATGCATGGCCACATGGACAAAATGTTTGTTTCCTTCGAAAAAATGAAACAAGCAGGCATGAAGCCTGACCGTGTAACTTTTACATCCCTTCTTTCTGCATGCAGCCATGCTGGGAGGGTTGATATGGGATGTAAATTTTTTCAAATCATGGTTGAAGAATACAAACTTCAGCCTCAAGTTGAGCATTATACTTGTATGGTTGATCTTCTAGGACGAGCTGGCCACCTCAACCAAGCATATGATCTGATCATGGCCATGCCTTGTGACCCCGATGATCATATCTGGGGTTCACTTCTTGGATCTTGCAGAAGTCACGGTGATGAAAAGCTGGCTAAGGTTGTGGCCAATCACATATTCAAACTTGATGCCACAAGCATCGGTTATCGTGTCCTCCTTGCAAATCTTTTTGAAGATTTGGGGAAAGCGAGTGAAGTTGTTAAGGTTAGATCAGAAATTAAAGACATGGGACTCAAAAAACAGCCTGGATGTAGTTGGATTGAAGTTGATAATGACATTCATATCTTTGTTGCGGGTGATTGTTCACACCATCAATCAGAAGAGATATATGCTGTGATAGAGAGTTTAACACTAGAAATAAAAAGGGCAGGATATGTTCCTCATTTACCCTTAAGAAGTCTCGCACCTGATGAGGCCGGTTTTTAATGTCTCTTTGTTAAGAATGACATGGTTTGGCATAATTGGGTGTGAACATGTTCATAGGAAATTTAACCAGAACAATCGAAAACACTTGTAAATCTAATGGTAGGTTTCTGCTGTTGTCATTGGTACCTAGTTGCTGTCTGCCTTTAGAGGGAATTAGATATGAGACTAAGGACTGTAAAAAGAATAGTTGCCTACTTGGAGACATTAGTGAGCTGTGACATGCCCTTCTCTATGTATCTTTGCTAGCGGTTCGTTTTATCTCAGTGAACATAAAGGTAAATTTTTGCTTGTTTGTTAACCCTTTTTTTTTTCTTTCTAAATTTAGGTGTGCTGTTGTTTTTCATCTGGATTATATTTTTACTTTTTCATACTATTTTATATATGTTAAATTTTCTTTGTTAATAGATGCTGCTATTGTAAAATTACTAATAATGTGCTTATAGGGCTACAAGATTAACTGTATCTCAAAGCACTATTTTGCAACTGGTCTCCCATGTAATGCACCATGAAACTGGATTTAAATCTTTTCCATTAATCACCAGTGTTTCCATCCTGAAAACCTCTAGGGGCAATGTTTCAGAAAAATGTGAGTTTCACCTCAAAATTTTCTGCATTGCTCCATTGTTTCTTTGGTTAATAAATGGATCCTCTTAAACTTTTGTTCATTGACCTTAATAAGATCCAAGATGGCCCAATCCCATGGCAATTTTTATATGGGCCAAGATCCAAGAAGATCTAGGAAACATGGCAAGAATGGGTGGAATTCTCTTGGGCCATGTTGCGAGTTATTCAAGAAAGGCCTCAACATGCAAGATGGGCTTGCATCCAAATTTGGTCTATGTGATTCAAGAGCACAAGGTGACACATTAAGCGGGTTTATTTGGGCTTATTTTAATTTTTATAATTACTTAGGCATTTGGACTTATATTATGTAACATGGACATCTTTTAATTATTTAGGTTTGGGCTTGAGCATGTTTAGCCCATATTTTACATGTTATTACTTAGTAGATTAGTAGATTAGGGTTATTGTAGGGAGGCTATAAATATATGTCTTAGCCGCCTACTTCAATTATCTTTTGATCAATTAAGTCTGATTTTATTCAATGAGAGTTTTCTCTTTTTAGTTCTTGAAAGAACTTAGGAACTTATCAAAGGATTCTTTCTTTGTGGCGTTCAACGTATCAAACTTAGGTTCTTGAAACGAGAGTTCTTAGGGTCTAACTTACATGCTTAATCTAGGTTCTTTGAAACAGGCTTTTAAGAGTTTAAGTTTTCTTTGCCTGAATCTTGATTTTTCTGGGTTAGGTATTTCAATTTGTTAGTGGGTTCAAAGTGTTTAACCCCTAGGGTTCACATCAGTTGGTATCAGAGCTTAGGCTTCCAATCAAGTTTTTATAGTTATCGCTTTGATTTGTTGTTTGTTACTTCTTTTGGGGGTTTCAAATACTATCACAGCAAAATCAATAACAAGATTTTGGGGTTTTAGGCATTCTTGTCTTAGGGTTATAGCTTTAAGCATTCTTGCTCTGGGTTATAGTTTTTAGGCAGTCTTGCTTTGGGGTTTCGTTTTTTTGTAACTGAATCAAATCAATCTAACAAGATTTTGGGGTTTCAGCATTCTTGTCTTGGGGTTATTATAGCTTTAGGCATTTTTCTTAGGTTTATAGTTTTTAGGCAGTCTAAGTTTGGGGTTTCAGTCTTGAAAAGTGATTTAAATCAAGATTTCTTTCTTGAATTCTTGATCAATTAAAATTTATTCTTATTGATTCTTGATCCGAATCTTAAAAAAAAAAAAAAAAATCAAGAATTCAGAGGGGCATTCGAACAGTCCCAAGAAAAAAAAAAAGAAGTTCATCCGAGATTTCAAAAAAAATCAAGAAGTCTCGTTCTTGAAAGAAAAAAAAAAAGATTCGAAAAAGACCAAAAAGAAAAGGAAAGAATCAACATTCATTTTTTTTTTTACTAACCAAAGTTGTTTTGCAGCAACTTTAAGATGTCTCTCACATTATGCGACGAAGTAAAGCAGGCTCTACAATAGATGAAAGAGCTCACCTCATTGTTTGGGAGGTTTGTGCAACAAGAGAAAGAAAGATGGAGAACAAAAAAGAGAGAAAAAGAAGAGAGAAGAAAAAAAGAAAAAGAAATAAAAGTGGCTGAAATTAAAGAAGTAAGAGAGGAGCCACTAGTGGAAAAGGAGACAATTCCTGCCGAGGAAAACAAAGAATTTGAGCATTTTACTGATGCAAAGGAGAGTGAGGTTTTATTCTTGATGCTCCTAACCAATCTCTTCCTATTTTTCCAGTTTCTTTGTTGAAGGATTGTGAAGATTTATTTTCAGAGGAGTTGCAGGATGGGTTGTCACCCAAAAGCGGCATTGTGCATCACCTTGATTTAGTACCTAGCGTCGTCATTCTCACACACAAGGCTAAGATTCGAGGGCGAATCTTTTCGAGAAAAGGGGGAATGATAAGATCCAAGATGGCCCAATCCCATGGCAATTTCTATATGGGCCAAGATCCAAGAAGATCTAGGAAACATGGCAAGAATGGGTGGAATTCTCTTGGGCCATGTTGCAAGTTATTCAAGAAAGGCTTCAACATGCAAGATGGGCTTGCATCCAAGTTTGGTCCATGTGATTCAAGAACACAAGGTGGGCACATTAAGAGGGCTTATTTGGGCTTATTTTAATTTTTATAATTACTTAGTCATTTGGACCTATATTATGTAACATGAACATCTTTTAATTATTTAAGTTTGGGCTTAAGCATGTTCAGCCCATATTTTACATGTTATTACTTAGTAGATTAGGGTTATTGTAGAGAAGGCTATAAATATATGTCTTAGCCGTCTATTTCAATTATCTTTTGATCAATTAAGTTTGATTTTATTCAGTGAGAGTTTTCTCTTTTTAGTTCTTGAAAGAACTTAGGAACTTATCAAAGGATTCTTTCTTTGTGGCGTTCAACTTATCAAACTTAGGTTCTTTAAACGAGAGTTCTTAGGGTCTAGCTTACATGCTTAATCTAGGTTCTTTGAAACAGGCTTTTAAGGGTTTAAGTTTTCTTTGCTTGAATCTTGTCTTTTCTGGGTTAGGTATTTCAATTTGTTAGTGGGTTCAAAGGATTTAACCCCTAGGGTTTACATCAGAACTGGTCATAAATCAACAGTGCAGGAGTCGATAGCTGTCTTGAGGGCATCCTTAGAGTCTCTGGCTGATGTCAATCCCAGCATTATTGTTATCCTTTACATTATCTAGCGTCTGAAACCACTTAGATCAACCAGCAGAAGCAGCAGCTTGTTGTGAGTTGTGACACCCTAGTATTGTTGAATTGTGTATGTCTGAAGAAAGGGTTGATTATGCAGTTAGACTAACCACCTCAATGGATTACTTTTCTTCTCTTTTGAGCTGAAAAAACTGCCAAGGAAATGGGTAGAAGGCTTTGAGTTGGAATTCCATAACGACTAGGTACATTGAATGCACTGACGAATTTGAGCCAATTTTTTGTTTCTTGATGCTCTTGACCGTTGTATGGTGGTTGTCTCATTGACTTTCGGGTCGGTTGATGATGTTATATTGGCATCGGAGAAGTAAATTTATTACCTCTGCAGTGGGTACTGGGATGCTTGTTGGAATTATATACCTTTCCCCTCTCCCCCATGTTTCTTTTGGTTGCGGGTTGGCTGGTTGGGGTAGAGTATGTTGATGCTAGTGAATCGTAGCTAGAGGAAGAAGACAGCTCAGGGAAGTTGAATACAAGAACAACTCTCGAGAAGTGTCAAGGAAACAAGTAACAGATGAAGAACAGAGAGGAAGAAGAAGAAGAAGAATGAGATGAGAATCACATGTTATTAGCATACCTCAGCTTATAAGGAACAAGTCCTTATATACAATTCGAAATGAATACAATGAACAATGAATACAATGAACAAACAGAATTGTAACAGAATCAACTAATAACAGATTTTGACAGTTCAGCTTAACAACCATTGTAACTGCCGTAACTAACTCCTAACAGCTTTAACTGATTATTAACCAACTCCCAACTGACTAAGCAACTGACTAAACTTTCTCACATGTATCAATCCCTTCCCCATAAGAAGGGCCTTGTCCTCAAGGCTGAAAATGAGGAAATCGTTGCTGCAAGTCATATAGGTATTCCCATGTTGCATCTTCTTCAAAAGAATTAGTCTAGTGCACCAAGACCTGAGTCGCAGGTTGATTACCCCGTTTAACCAACTTCCTTGCCAAGATCTTAAGGGGTTCCAACGTGCATGAACTGCCAGGTATAGGTAGGTTGGCATTGGCAGAAGTCTGAAGGCCCACACTCTTCTTCAATTGTGATACATGAAATACAGGATGTAACTTGGCTTGTGAAGGTAAAGCCAACCTGTATGCTACTGCTCCCACCTTGTCTGTAATCTGAAATGACCCAAAATATCGTGGAGCCAATTTCTGAAACTGCCGATCCGCAAGGGAATTCTGGCGATAAGGTTGTAGTTTAAGATATACCCAGTCACCAATGACAAATTGTTTGTCACTTCTATGCTTGTCAGCCTTTTGTTTCATCCTTTTCTGAGCTCGACTGAGATGATACTTCAGTAGGTGTAACATATCCTCTCGAGCCTGTAAACTCACATCCACTGTATGGACCTTAGAATCTCCTGGAAAGTAAGGGATGTGAAGTGGGGGAGGGTAGCCATATAAGGCTTCAAATGGGGTAGTGTTGATAGCAGAGTGATGGCAAGAATTGTACCACCATTCTGCTAAGAAGAGCCATTTCCCCCAGGATTTGGGTTGGTCACCAGAAACACATCTCAAGTAAGTCTCCAAGCAACGGTTGACTACCTCCGTTTGACCATCCGTTTGAGGATGATATGCTGTGGACATGTGAAGACTGACTCCCTGCAATTTAAACAAGTCTTGCCAGAATCGACTGAGGAAGACTGAGTCCCTGTCACTAATTAGGACACTAGGCATGCCATGCAACTTGAACACATTATCCATGTAAGCTTGTGCCACGCTTAAAGCTGTATATGGATGAGCTAACCAAATGAAGTGAGCATATTTAGTCAATTTGTCTACCACAACCAATATAACTGACTTGCCAAATGAAGAACGCAGTCCTTCTATAAAATCCATGCTCACATGGGACCAAGCTTCAGATGGGATGGGAAGGGGTTGAAGCAACCCTGGAGAAGCACTGACATCGTATTTAAACCTCTGGCACACGTCACACTGCTGTATGAATACTCGAACTTGCTTCTCAAGACCCTTCCAGTAAAACAAGGAAGTTAGTCTTTTAACAGTAGCCAGCATACCTGAATGACCTCATGTACTGCTACTATGGAAGAGCTCGATAATTTTGCGTTGTAACTGAAGATCATTACCCACTACCAGTCTCCCCTTTCTCCTCAGTTGGTCTTCTTGCCACGTGTACAAGGATTTGGTTAAAGTTCCTTGTTGTAACTGAAGGATCAACTGCCTCAGTTGGTCATCAGCCTGCCAACTGCCCTGAATGAGAGGATACAACTCAGTGGAGATGGTTGAAATTAGCATAAGTAATAACTCATTAGATTGTATCCTAGATAAGGCATCAGCTGCTATGTTCTCTTTCCCTTTCTTGTAACTGATATCATAATCATTTCCCATGAGCTTAGTTAACCATGAATGCTGACCTGGGTTAGTGATGCGCTGCTGTAGTAAGTATCCAAGACTCTGGTGATCAGTCTTGATACTGAAGTGCCTACCAATGAGGTAATGATGCCACTTAGTCACTGCATGGACAATGGCCAGTAATTCTTTCTCATAGACTGAAAGGGATTGATGTCTACCAGAGAGAGTTTTACTACTACAGGCTATGGGATGATTATTCTGCATCAAAACTGCCCCAATTCCACTGCCAGAAATGTCTATCTCAATAACAAATGACTTCGAGAAATCAGGAAGTGCCAACACAGGAGGTGAGATCATGGCATTCTTGAGTGCCTGAAATACTAGAGTAGCTTGTTCATTCCATTGGAACTGATCCTTCCTGAGCAATTCGGTTAAAGGTTTGCAAATTTGGTCATATTGCTTGATGAACCTTCTATAGTACCCTGTTAACCCAAGGAACCCTCTGAGTTGAGTTATGGTTTTGGGTAGAGGCCACTGTTGGACAGCTTCAATCTTCTTGGGGTCAGTAGAAAGACCCTTAGCTGAAATCAAGTGACCCAAATACTCGACCTGTGGTAAGGCAAAGTTGCACTTACTTCTCTTTGCAAATAAAGAATGGTCTTGCAGCCTCTGAAACACCAACTCCAAGTGTTGCAGGTGATCCTGAAGATGCTTGCTGTAGATCAGTATATCATCAAAGAAAACCAAGGTGAATTTTCTCAAATATGGCCTAATGATGCACCCAAAAGAGTGTATCTTATTTAACCTTGCACTAAAAAGATAAATTGTAAGTATAGTAGTTAGCAAGGGTCGAGTCCTCAGGGATTGGGTTTTAGTTTATAAGTTAATAGTTTAAAACTTAAATTCAAGAACAATAAAAGAAAAGGGGTTTTTGAAGCCAGATTTAAACTAAAGTAAATAATAAGAATAAGATGCAAGGCGGTATAACCAGCCAATAAAAATATATATACTAAATTAGGCGGTATAACCAACCAATATATATACTAAATTAGGCGGTATAACCAGCCAATAAAAATAAAACAAAGTTAATATACAAATTAGGCGGTATAACCAGCCAATAAAAATAAATATACTTTTAAAAATAAGCAAACTAGAAAAGTAAGAAAACAAGTAAGTAAGAAGAATCAAATATGAAAAATATGGTTAAAGTTTCATTCTCCACCACTAGACATCATTAAGAATCAATTTCAGATCTATCAATATCAACCAACTATCAAAGTTAACAACCGTAGATAACAACAAGCTCTGTTATCCCAATCTTTCCTTAGTTTGTCGTTAAATAGAACAAGCTCTCTATTTAATCTCTAACCATTAAACAACCTAGAATAAGCTCTCTAAATTCAATTTAATGGCAGCTTTATGATGAGAAAGATAGGTTGATCTAAGCAACAAACACATAAGCTCGGATTGTTCAACTTAGGTTATGTTCCACTTTGCAATTATTGAAAACTTGACCATAATCATTAATCACAAATTGCCACTTATGAATAGGAAATCAAGACAATTACACGGATCAAGACTCCTAAACTAGCAATAGATAATTATCAAGATCTATCTAGTTGTACACCTAAATAAATCAAGACAACATCATGAACAATTCTTGTAGAAGAACATAAGCAACTTTGATAGAAAATTAATGATAGATAGAATCTGAAAATCAATCACAAAACATGTCTAGGGCTTTGAAATCACCCTTAACCAAATAGAAGTTTAGCCTAGCATAAGCATTGTAAACATAAACATAAAATTAAAGAGAATCTAAGAAGGAAATAAAAGAAAGAAAGAAGAAGAAGAAGAAAATAAAGAAAAAGAAATCTAGAGAAAAGAAAGAAGAAGAAAACTTAGAGAATTTGATTATAATGGCTAATATCCTACCAATGTACAATATCATCCCTTACACTCATCCAAGGCCCTCTATTTATACACATTTTGGAGGGCTAAATGACAAGAGACAAGCTTTACAAATTTCAAAGGTAGGTATAATAGGTGGGTGCATTTTCTAACCATTTTCGTCATACATGACGATTTTGATCAGCCAACTTGATGGTCGATTTTGTCAATTTTGAAGGCCTTATCTGATCACATGGTCTTCTAGAAAAATGTTACCCTATCAATTACTGATCCATAGCCGTTGGAATCAGCTCATTTGCTGATGTGGATAAGAAGATATGGGCAAAATACGAAAACAGGTCAGCACAGACGTCATTGCACATCAGCCAACTTCATGGTCGATTTCGCTAGGGAAAACAACTCCGTTTCAAGAAGTGTAAAACATGAAAAAGATAAATATGCCTCTTAGCTTTGCACGGCTACAAATTTCAGCCTTATTGCTTCAGTGAAACTCGAGATATAGCTGATATGGCAAAAGGTGTCGGAACTGGAACTGAACTGGATTTACCCTTAATTCTAGTAATCTGAAATCACTCAAAGAAACTTGTGAAAAACACCAAAATACATAAAGATCATAAACACAATTAGACTAAACAATAATAACTCGTATTTGACACAAAACAATAATAAAACATAACTAAAAACTATATAATTATACGAGTTATCACACCCCCACACTTAGATTGTTGCTAGTCCCTAGCAACGACTCAATAAAAATAAAATAAGAAAATCTAATCTAATCCACTTTCGTAGGAAATCACGGTGGCACTTAGCATGTGACAAAAGCCTTTAAACCCCTAGGTGTCCCTAGTGGACGAGTTTAGTCTCGTGAGGGTTTACTAGAACGATACCCACAAACATTGAAAAACTAAAATATAAATAAACTACATATACTAAAAATATTTACTCCTAATCCTTTCAATACAAATTAGAGACAATCTTTGAACAAGTCTTATAAACTAATCAATAGCTTAAAGAATTTCACAAAAAATCATGCTTGAATGTAAATTGTTTGAGTTAAGCCAATATTAACATAACATATTTCAATCAAAATAGTGCATATTCAAACTTAATCTCAACTACTCACATGGGATACCCTCATGATTTTCACTCTTTAAAGTAGTGGTGAAGAGTTTACACTCAATCAATCTCATGAAAACAGTTCTACCATATTCTTGCTTGTCCACCTATTCTCCACTATTTAGATCATACAACTTCATGAATCAAGAGGTCTTTAATCAAGGTTGTAATGGGGCCAAGGGGTTTGTAATGTGGTTGAAGAACAAAAGGATAAAGATATCACAAAGGTTCCAAAGAGTTCATAAAGTTTAGAGACATAAAAAGATCATACAAATAAAACTTCTCAAAACTCTTATAAAGCACATAATAACATAGGCTAAATATTCATGTTGAGCCTTTGCATCATTCTAACCAACTTTGTAACATCTTTTTTTTTTTTTACTTTAACTAGAAGTTCAAGAGAAGTTTTTTTTTTTTTTTTTAATATGGGAATGTATTTGACAATGATCCCTTTCTTTTTCTCTTGACTTTTTTCTTTCTTTTCCCCCCACACTTATTTCTTGTTTCTAACCCAAATTTTCAATAAATCTTCCTTGTCTTTGCAACTTGTCTCAAAACATGCTAATTCATCTTTGGAACAAAGGTAAAGATATAAGTATATTTAGGTTAGGGACAAGTTATGGTTACCAAAGAGATAGCTTATTCAATGTAGGCTCAAATTGGTTCACTAAGGGTGTGTTCTCTTGGAACATTAATAATGGATGGCTGTTTGGCTCTTGTTATAATCCTAATGCCTCTATCATATTCATGTTGTCACATGTATAAATATAGTCTCAAACGGTTTAAAGCAAGTTCTAGAGAATCATGTAATCATAAGAGCACTCAAGAAAGAAATTAGATTGATTTGTATAATGCATCAATCATTATAGGCTCAAAAACTCACAAGGATGATTATACAAGTCAGATTAAGTCTAAACATGCTTCTTTCTCAATCAACATATCATATTAACATTGGCTCATAAAAAGGTTGACATCAAGCTCAATTCTCATGAAAATCTTCTCACTAATAAATCTGTTTTAGACTTATGCAATTCATATCTCATCATTGTATTAAAAAGGAACTAAAACTCAAAAAAAAAAAATAATAATAATAATAAAGACTCATAAAAAAAAAAAATAGTAGACAAAATAAAAGAAATCCTAAATCATTCCCCCCACACTTAATTCTTACATTGTCCTCAATGTAAGTCTATTAACTCAAATGAAAGAATCATGTGTAAGAGAAAAGAACTAATAACATAAGAATAGGAAAAGCTAAGACTCAAAACAAAACAAACTCATGCAACCTGAATAATCTTAAAATACTAAACAAAAATTAACAAGTAAACATAAAAAGATTAAAATCAAACTGACAAGGTGTGTCTCAAGTCTCCCTTACTCAGACCTTGTTCAGAATGAATACTTCTAAATTGCTTAAAACACAACAAACTATTTTTTTTTTTTTTTTGAAAAGAAGAAATCAAACTGACAAGATATGTCTCAAGTCTCCCTTACTCAGACCTTGTTCAGAATGAATACTTCTAAATTGCTTAAAACACAACAAACTATTTTTTTTTTTTTTTGAAAAGAAGAAATCAAACTGACAAGATATGTCTCAAGTCTCCCTTACTCAGACCTTGTTCAGAATGAATACTTCTAAATGGCTTAAAACACAACAATTTTTTTTTTAAATTAGCAAAATATGTCCCTTACCCCCTACTAAAATATTACATTGTCCCCAATGTCAAATTTTAAAGGTAGAATTTAGGAGATATTACCTGCAGAGGTTGCTAACCACTTATTATAACTGAGACACAACAAGCAAAATGTTAGATAATGTCACAAAGACAAAGTGCAATCCACTCCTTGCTCGTCCATATCTCTTTTTCTTTTTCCGAGCGTTTGCGAAACAACCGTAGCAGATAAACACTCATAAGCTTGGAGCTTTTTGAGTAAATCTTCAATGGTTGTAGCAGAAATTATGGTTCTCCTTGCCTCTGAAAACATGAATCCATTATGCACAGCATTATCTAAATATGAAAGCAAATTACTAAAATAACCATTAATATTAAGCAAACCAATGGGTTTCTTATTTGTGACCAAAGATGACCAAGAAGCCACGCAAGCTATTTCTTCCAATGTACCCAGACCTCCTGGTAAAGCAATGAATGCATCGGCAGAATGGTACATGATTGTTATCCATTCAGGGACACTCCAGACTTGTATTTCCTTACCCACGGTAGGTCCACAAAAACTTGTGAATAGTTTTGGCACGATTCCTAGAACTGGACTTCCTTCGGCGTGTGCTGCTGTAGCGACTGCTCCCATTAAACCCGTACTACCGCCTCCATAAATCAAGTGGATCTTTTGTTGGGCAAGTATTACTCCAACTCTTATGGCTTCATCAGCGAATATGTTATTTTTCCCTGGATAAGCACCTCCAAAGACACAAATTTTTTTAATGCGCTAGGATGAAGTACTTTCCATTTTTTTTTTCTTCGAGTGCCTGAAAGAGAATGAGTACATGGTGTAATATATAGAGGACTGAGTAGTGAATCAGACAAGAGTAATAATGTCGCCGAAAGTGTATCTGACCTGTCAGAAGAAAATGTTAACCTAACAAAAGATTTTTGCGTGATTTCAGGAAGAAAATCAAAAAGAGAAGAAAAAATCAACCGTAAAAGACAAATAAAAAAAAAACGAGAATAATTACACAAATCGAACTACACGTAAATTAAACCAAAATAAAGTTATTGCAAATCAAACCAAAAGCTGAGAAGTCATTTATTGTAGTTGTGATTGTGGCTCACATCTTCCTCTGGTTTTACGTCCAGAAACGGCTTAAACGCCTTCTATGAGTCGAGGATATGCTTCCCATCCAGTTTTCTTACAAGCTGGCAAACAGGGTCTTTTAACATCAGATTCCCAAGATGTTGCCATTCCCTTTGGAATTGCGGCCATAAATCAAGAATTTCTCTTTGTACGTCTCCACTAGGATGCGTCTCAAGAGAAAGTTGGATATTACCCAAATTCTCCTTACTCAGTCCATCCTTAATGAATTCAATTTTATCATCTCGATTGGAGGACGGAATCCCAATAGAACGACATTTACCGTTACACGTCCATCGTGCACATTTGTGGCAATTTGAACTCATGCGCTTTGCTCGTCGCTTCTTTGCAAAAGTGCTTCTACCTGTACCTGGTAAATGCAAAACAGGAAGATATTCATCTTCACGTACCTTGGCTTCAATTATCCAACGTATGTCGTCAGGAATCCCTTTGTGCATAAGCATTCTTAATCTTTCAAGTCGAACTTGGTAAAGCTTCAGTAAAATATTTCGAGGAAAAGGAGGAAATCGTTTCTGCAATCTTGTGAGAATATCATCCATCCTGAAAAAAAAAATGAAAAAAATTGAAAGAGAAATTGGAAGAGAAATTTATATACAATATCAGTTTTGTGGGTAGCTGATGGAACCGATTTAAATAATCACGGAGTACCGTTATCCGCCATTTAACCGGGGTTAAAAAAAATTATATTTACATCTAGTTATTTTCAAAACAAGGATCAGAAAGAAAAACAACATAAAAAGACTCAAAAACAAAACACTCTAAATAAAATCCTAAATTCTTCCCCCCACACATAATTTTTACATTGTCCTCAATGTAATGCTATTATCCCCCAATGCAAGAATTATATGTAAGAGAAAAGAACTATTAAACAAAAGAAAAGAAAAACAATAAAAGATAGAATGATGGAGAGTAAGGAATATGCAAATCTGATATAATAGATGCTCTCCATCCTGTTTGAATCCTAGTAGGAACAAGTTCATTCTCATTATTTGTTACCACCGTTACACCTGATTTCTTTGGAACCACTTGGACCGGGCTCACCCATTTGCTATCCGAGATAGGATAGATCACTCCAACATCTAGGAGCTTCAGTATCTCCTTTTTCACAACCTCCATCATAGGAGGGTTCAATCTTCTTTGTGCTTCTCTTGTTGGTTTGGACCCTTCCTCTAACAAAATCCGGTGCATGCACATGGATGGGCTTATTCCCTTGATATCGGCAATTGTCCAACCAATTGCTGTTTTATGCTCTCTAAGCACCCGGATAAGTCGCTCTTCTTGCAAAAGTGTGAGCTCTTTGGCAATGATGATCGGTAGTGTGTCCTTTTTACCTAGGAACACATATTTCAAGTGGTTCGGTAGTGGTTTCAACTCTAAAGTTGGTGCCTGCAAAATGGAAGGTAGAAGTTTCTCATTAGATAAAGGCAAATCAATAAATGAAACAACAAACCTTGCATCTTTAGGTGGCAGCGAGTGTAAAGATTCTAGTGCCCCTTCCACATGGTCACTCAAGGCTAGTTTAGCATTCCCCATTCCGAGATGGTTGCTAAGGACTATTTCCACACTATCTTCACCATCTAGCTCATAAGCTTGCTGCACTAGTGAGTCAATTATATCAATATTAAAAACAGAATGCACATCACTAGGATATCTCATGGCCTCAAAAATGTTAAAGCGAATTATTTCACCATCAAATTCCATAGTTAAAGTGCCATCATGTACATCTATTTTAGTTCTTGCTGTTTTCAAGAATGGTCTCCCTAATAGAATAGGTGTGGGATTAGAAGACATCTCATCTTCCATCTCAATAACATAAAAGTCAGCGGGAAAAACCAATTCATTAACCTGTACAAGAACGTCTTCTACAACTCCTCTTGGATAAGTGTTAGAACGGTCAGCAAGTTGTATTATAACACCGGTTTCCTCTAATGGTCCTAGATTCAATGAAGCATAAATTGAATATGGCATGACATTAATAGATGCCCCTAGATCTAGCATAGCACGCTCAAACCTGGTGTTTCCTATCTTACAAGGAATGGTAAACATACCTGGATCCTTGCATTTAGGTGGGAGTTTCTTTTGAAGAACAGCTGACACATTCTCCCCCACACTTACCTTTTCATTCCATTTCAACTTCCGTTTAGATGTGCACAACTCTTTTAGGAACTTGGCATATCTTGGCACTTTCTTGATAGCATCTAGTAAAGGAATGTTCACCTCTACTTTCCGAAAAGTTTCCAAAATTTCCTTCTCTTGCTCCTCCTTCTTGGACTTTGCTAACCTGCCAGGAAAAGGTGGAGGAGTTATATAAGAAGGAAATGATGGTTTAGGAATTACCTTTTTTAGTGGCTCGTTGGGATGTGAAGAGGATGCCATGGTATTGTTCTCCCCTTGAGCACTATCATTTTGTGGTGTCTCTAGCTGTTTCCCACTTCTTAAATTTATAGCATTGGCATTCTCTCTTGGATTCACTATGGTTTGGGAAGGTAATTTCCCAGAATCCCTTGCTTGCATTTGACTCATGGTTGTTGCCAATTGCCCTATTTGAGTCTCCAAATTTCGAATACTTGTCTTTGTTTCCTGTTGAAATTGAATTGTATTAGTAGAAAGAGCTTTAACAAGATCTTCAAGAGAAGTACCTGAATTTTGGGTGGGTGGTAGTTGTTGTCGGGTTTGGTATGGTTGTTGCACTCTTTGCTGAAAACCCGGTGGCCTGTGGTCAAATGGTGGAGGAATAGTTTGTGATTGGTTCCCTCCATAATTGAAGTTTGGATGATCCCTCCATCCTGGATTGTAAGTGTTTGAGTAGGGATCATATTTCCTTGATTGGTTCTGAAATCCACCCATGGCATTCACATGTTCATTGGTATCCTCTTGAAGTGTTGGACACATATCAGTTTGGTGCCCTATGTTTGAACATATGCCACAAGCCTTTATTTGTTGTATTTTACCTACAGCCAATTGTTGAACAAGAGAAGTCAGTTTATCAAATTTTTGTTCAAGGGATGATATACTTACCTCATTAACTCTCTTGGGTTGTGGTGGTGGATCTTGTCTCATTGAGAACTGTTGAGAATTGGCTGCCATGTTGGAGATTAATGTTCTAGCAGCCCTGGGAGTCTTATCAACTAGAGCTCCCCCACTAGCGGCATCTATCATACTTCTCTCCATGGGCATGAGACCTTCATAGAAGTATTGGATGAGAAGTTGTTCACTTATTTGATGGTGTGGACATGATGCACAAAGTTTCTTGAACCTCTCCCAATATTCATATAAGGATTCTCCGTTGTATTGCCGAACCCCACATATCTCTTTCCTAATGTTGGCAGCCTTAGATGCTAGGAAATACCTTTCCAAGAATGCTTTCTTCAAATCATTCCATGTAGTGATGGTCCCGGATGGCAGATAGTAGAGCCATTCCTTTGCTGAATCAGCTAGAGAGAATGGGAAGGCTCTCAATTTAACTTGCTCTTCCGTGACCCCTGTTGGTCTCATGCTTGAGCAAACTACATGGAATTCCTTGAGGTGCTTATTTGGATCCTCTCCTGCAAAACCATGAAAAGTTGGGAGAAGATGAATCAAACCAGATTTTAATTCAAAAGCTACCTCAAGATTAGCATATTCAATGCATAATGGTTGTTGACCCAAGTCCGGAGCGGCTAGCTCCTTGAGAGTTCGGTTGTCAGCTGCTGCCATCTCTCCTTGCTTCTCTTGGATGTTTTGGATCAACTCCTCGATTGGTTGTTGGTGAGAAGTTATAAATTCCCGAATTTTCCTAAGTCGTAAGTCTTCTTCGGGAGCTTGGAACATTCACTAATAAAAAAAAATAAGAAAGTAAATAATTAGAACAGAAAATAAGAATAAACCAATAAACTAATAAACTAAAGAAAGCAATCCCCGGCAACGGCGCCAAAAATTTGATGCACCCAAAAGAGTGTATCTTATTTAACCTTGCACTAAAAAGATAAATTGTAAGTATAGTAGTTAGCAAGGGTCGAGTCCTCAGGGATTGGGTTTTAGTTTATAAGTTAATAGTTTAAAACTTAAATTCAAGAACAATAAAAGAAAAGGGGTTTTTGAAGCCAGATTTAAACTAAAGTAAATAATAAGAATAAGATGCAAGGCGGTATAACCAGCCAATAAAAATATATATACTAAATTAGGCGGTATAACCAACCAATATATATACTAAATTAGGCGGTATAACCAGCCAATAAAAATAAAACAAAGTTAATATACAAATTAGGCGGTATAACCAGCCAATAAAAATAAATATACTTTTAAAAATAAGCAAACTAGAAAAGTAAGAAAACAAGTAAGTAAGAAGAATCAAATATGAAAAATATGGTTAAAGTTTCATTCTCCACCACTAGACATCATTAAGAATCAATTTCAGATCTATCAATATCAACCAACTATCAAAGTTAACAACCGTAGATAACAACAAGCTCTGTTATCCCAATCTTTCCTTAGTTTGTCGTTAAATAGAACAAGCTCTCTATTTAATCTCTAACCATTAAACAACCTAGAATAAGCTCTCTAAATTCAATTTAATGGCAGCTTTATGATGAGAAAGATAGGTTGATCTAAGCAACAAACACATAAGCTCGGATTGTTCAACTTAGGTTATGTTCCACTTTGCAATTATTGAAAACTTGACCATAATCATTAATCACAAATTGCCACTTATGAATAGGAAATCAAGACAATTACACGGATCAAGACTCCTAAACTAGCAATAGATAATTATCAAGATCTATCTAGTTGTACACCTAAATAAATCAAGACAACATCATGAACAATTCTTGTAGAAGAACATAAGCAACTTTGATAGAAAATTAATGATAGATAGAATCTGAAAATCAATCACAAAACATGTCTAGGGCTTTGAAATCACCCTTAACCAAATAGAAGTTTAGCCTAGCATAAGCATTGTAAACATAAACATAAAATTAAAGAGAATCTAAGAAGGAAATAAAAGAAAGAAAGAAGAAGAAGAAGAAAATAAAGAAAAAGAAATCTAGAGAAAAGAAAGAAGAAGAAAACTTAGAGAATTTGATTATAATGGCTAATATCCTACCAATGTACAATATCATCCCTTACACTCATCCAAGGCCCTCTATTTATACACATTTTGGAGGGCTAAATGACAAGAGACAAGCTTTACAAATTTCAAAGGTAGGTATAATAGGTGGGTGCATTTTCTAACCATTTTCGTCATACATGACGATTTTGATCAGCCAACTTGATGGTCGATTTTGTCAATTTTGAAGGCCTTATCTGATCACATGGTCTTCTAGAAAAATGTTACCCTATCAATTACTGATCCATAGCCGTTGGAATCAGCTCATTTGCTGATGTGGATAAGAAGATATGGGCAAAATACGAAAACAGGTCAGCACAGACGTCATTGCACATCAGCCAACTTCATGGTCGATTTCGCTAGGGAAAACAACTCCGTTTCAAGAAGTGTAAAACATGAAAAAGATAAATATGCCTCTTAGCTTTGCACGGCTACAAATTTCAGCCTTATTGCTTCAGTGAAACTCGAGATATAGCTGATATGGCAAAAGGTGTCGGAACTGGAACTGAACTGGATTTACCCTTAATTCTAGTAATCTGAAATCACTCAAAGAAACTTGTGAAAAACACCAAAATACATAAAGATCATAAACACAATTAGACTAAACAATAATAACTCGTATTTGACACAAAACAATAATAAAACATAACTAAAAACTATATAATTATACGAGTTATCACCTAAAAATATCATTCATCAAGCTTTGGAATGAAGAAGGGGCGTTGGTGAGCCCAAATGGCATTACTAGAAATTCATAATGACCATCATGGGTCCTGAATGCTGTTTTGCTTACATCAGGTGGATGCATACAGATCTGATGATAAACTGATCTTAGGTCAATTTTTGAGAATATTGTAGAACCATGCAGCTCATCTAACAGTTCTTCAATGATTGGAATGGGGTATTTGTCTTTGATGGTGTTCTTATTCAACTCTCTATAATCAATACACATACGCCAAGTACCATCCTTTTTCTTGACCAAGATCACTGGAGAAGAAAATGGGCTGTTGCTGTGTTGGATAAAACCTTTCTGTAACAATTCTTGTACCATCTTCTCTATGACATCCTTCTGCAATGCTGAATGCCTATATGGTCTGACATTGATTGCTGAGACTCCTTCTTTGAGATTGATCCTGTAGTCATGCCCCCTGTGTGGTGGTAAACATTGTGGTTCCTCAAAGAGTCCTTCATAACGATCCAAAAGTTGTTGAACCTGTACAGGCAACTGTTCTTCTTTGTTTCCCACAACACTGATGGCATTAATGGTATATGCCATGTCTTCATATAAACTCAAATGGCATAATTGAATGAGGTTGCAATTCAGAGAATGGGGCAAGAGTTTACCCATTCCTTTGCCAGAAATAGTCTTCAACTCCGTTGGTTGGTGACCTCCTCTTAAGACATGTCTTTTGCCATTGGTTTTGAATTCCATCTTCAAGTTTTTGAAATCCCATTGAATCACACCGAGTGTCTCGAGCCATTGGATCCCTAGGACCATGTCACAACTTCCCAGTGGAAGTAAAAATACATCAGTAACAAATGTAGTACCTTGTAAGGTCCATGTGAAGTCCTTGCACATAGATGCACACGTCAAACTGTTGCCATCAGCCACATCCACTCTCAATGGTCCTATATTTGTTATCTGACATCCCAGCTTCTTGGCAACCTCCAAATCCAAGAAGTTGTGAGTGCTGCCAGAATCAATCAGAATGTGCAAGGCCTTTTTCCTGATACATCCAGTGACCCTCATTGTTTTGTAACCTTTAGCTGCTATGCCACTCATGGCATGTACTGAGATGTGAGGGTTATCTCCCTCCTCTATGTCTTCTGGCTCAGGATTGCCTGCAACCTCTTCCTCATCATCCTCATTTAATTCCATGATAAATAACTGTCTTCTATTACATTTGTGCCCTGGCTCATACTTTTCATCACACCAAAAGCAAAGACCCTTGACTCGTTTTTCATCAAATTCTGCACTGGTATGGATCTTAGTGTTTTTGTCATGGTATGGCAGTTTCCTCATGGTTTGTGTTTGAGATTGATTTGGCGTAGGCAATAAAGGTGGGTTTCTGGGTGTAGTTCTTGGTGGATAGGAAGGTGTAGGCAGTAAGGGTGGTTTCTTGAAGGTAGGGTACAGTTCTTTGTGATAAGTTTCCAGAGTGGATTCTTGCAACTGGGAGAGGGCAAATGCATGTGGCAAGGTCTTAGGCATAAACATTTTTACTGGTTTCTGTATGGTGCCTTTCAATCCATTAAGGAAGAAGCTCACAGCATATTCTTCAGTTAACTCAACTTTGCCTAGTAAGGATTCAAACAAGTCATGGTACTGTGCCACCGTACCTGTGTGTCTGAGGCTTAACAGCTCTGTCATTGGATCACCATAGAGCTTATCACCAAAACGTTCTTCCAAGGCCTGCACATACTCTTCCCAAGCTATGAGCTCAGCACCTCCCTTGAATTTGACCCAATTCTGATGCCACTGCAGTGCTCGTCCTTCCAGGTGAATGATTGCCAACCTGACCTTGTTTTCTGGTGGTGTATTGTCCACTTCAAAAAAGTGTTGGCATCTGTAAAGCCATCCATTAAGGTTTTCTCCATTAAACCTTGGGAAATCGACTTTAGTCTGCCTGGTTGCAAAATACTGGTTTCTGCTGTGTGATGGCTGCATTGGTGCATCTGTTTCTGTAGGTTGTAGGTGGGCCATGATTTGTGTTTGCTGGAGGTTGAGGGCTGTGATGTCATTCCTAAGGGAAGACAGGATTTTCTCTTGAGATTGCTCCTGGCCTTGGATCTTGCCGAGGAGTTATTTGATGGAATCCTTGACTGATTCTTCCAGTCGCCTCAAATCTTGGGATCGGGTGTTTTCTGCCATTGCAGGTGCCAGGATTGAGTCTCTGATACCAATTGATGCTAGTGAATCGTAGCTAGAGGAAGAAGACAGCTCAGGGAAGTTGAATACAAGAACAACTCTCGAGAAGTGTCAAGGAAACAAGTAACAGATGAAGAACAGAGAAGAAGAAGAATGAGATGAGAATCACATGTTATTAGCATACCTCAGCTTATAAGGGACAAGTCCTTATATACAATTCGAAATGAATACAATGAACAATGAATACAATGAACAAACAGAATTGTAACAGAATCAACTAATAACAGATTTTGACAGTTCAGCTTAACAACCATTGTAACTGCCGTAACTAACTCCTAACAGCTTTAACTGATTATTAACCAACTCCCAACTGACTAAGCAACTGACTAAACTTTCTCACATGTATCATATGTGAACCACTGACCCTTCAGAAATGACAAAGGAATACATACATGCATACCAACCAGGCTCAGTTCCTCGCTAATTCGGCTACACAAGTGAGAAAACGCTGGAGCTCCAAATGAACCTGCATTTGAAGGACTGGGAGAAAATGGAACCGTCTTCATTCTTAGCATTAGGTCAGTACCTGATGGTTGAGTGTTTTTTTCAGTATTGAATAAACCAAAAAACAATTGCCAGCCTTATGTTATCCCGATTCGTGGATGAGTATCGGATATGGGTATGCGTCCGACACAGGTATGCTCAATTTTATTTTAAGTTTTTTCATATATTTGGAAGATCATACCCATATATCCATGTTCGAATATGTGTGAAACATGTATCAGATACGGATATATTTTAAGTAAAATGAAAAATCTGGATAGGTTTGACCTAAAATGTTCACCTCTGTTTCCGATTATGATCAAATAAACTATGGAAGTTTACATCCTTGAATTTGTAAGAATCCAGATTAAATATATTTCAATGTTTAAATTATCTTGAGATGACTGTTTGTGTACCCTCCTTTCTTCTCTCAATGAAATTTGTAGGGCTTATCATGACTTGTTTGAAGAGTTGGATGTAAAAGCTAGTGATAAAGCTCTGAAAACAAAATTCAGGATTGATTGAGGCAGTTCAAGCACAGAAAAAAATAGCACGGTAACTTCTAGGAACAAGGTTTGGGGTAAACAGATCCATACATACTTCCTCAGCAATTTTTAAATAAACAAATATAAATAAAATCACAAATGATCAGAAAATAATTTTAAAAACCTTTAATCAAATATAGAATTACAATAAATAATACACTTACTTCACCCCCACTTAGCACCCGTTATACCCATGCCCCATGCCAAGAATACTTTCTGTTCTTTTCTTCTTTTTCTTTCATTCTTTCTCACTTTAATGGGTCCTATAATACATCCTCTTCATTCATAGATGCATAAATTCATCCTTATCACACCTTAATTCCCTCACCTTTTAAATTATGAGGGTCGACATCAAGTAGGGTTTCTAATGATCTGCCTTTTCTGCTCTGAACTCTTCCTGCTTCCTTTAATAGTTCAGCCAACCTTTTCTTCTCATCATAAACCTCAGGATTTGCTGTCCCGAGTTTTTCCTCTCTCATCTGGACAACATACTCCAGTATTTCAATTGCATCATCCAACCTGTGTTAACAGCATATATCACAATTCACAACAATAATAGAGTTTTGCTCAGAATTCATCAGCTGCCAGAAAGAAGTAGAGTGGTAGTTGTTCAGTTGAATATGTTCTATATTCATCATACCTAACCCGAGGAAAGCCAGATCAATAATAACTTAAAATCAAAGAAGTATTATGCAAATCTTTCCCTCTTATTTATGGGAATGAGATTGAGAGGAAAGGAACAGAACAATAGCAAAAGTTGCATACCTGCCAATTGCGTCATAAGTGCCTGCAAGATTACTATATACGCCGAGTGTATCAGGGTGGTATGGTCCACACTCTTGCTCCAAAATGCTCTTGGCTTCTTCAAACAACTCAACAGCCTCATTTATAGCATAGCGTTGCACACAAGCCAGCCCCATTTGATTGAGAGCAATGCCAAAGAAGGAAGATTTCCTCTCTCTACATGCACGTAGCTTTGAAATGGCACTTTTTAAGGAGTTGTAAGATTCTGAATAATTCCCCAACATGTAATACATTACTCCCATCTGGGCTTCAATTCCAGCTATTGTGCTTTGCTGACCAGGGGCATCATTGTATATTTTTAAGGTCTTTTGTAGCAACTTGATTGCCTGATCAAGGTCATTCATTGATTCGTAAATTGCAGAAACATCAGTGAGACCACTTGCAATCTCCTCCGGAGGGATCCCTGGCATGGGCTTTTCATAGATTCGGAGGGCATTCTCACAGTAAGATTTTGATTCCCTTGATTTCCCGGTCCTGTAATACAAATCAGCCAACCGGACAAAGACTGACCCAATAGCTGGATGATTCTCTCCTTTGGTTGTCTTAAAAGCTGTGAGTGCTTTCTGATAGGCAAAAGCAGCCTCATCATATCGACACAAAGATAAGTATGTGTCTCCAATGCTGCAATCAACAGAAGCCACCTCTGCCTCCTGGCCATTTGTCACCATGGCCATACTGGCTAAAACAAGATGCTCCAAAGCAGCTTCATGGTCTCCCTTTGTTTCGCATATGAGACCCATGAGCCTCCTATCTGCTGACTCTTCAACAGAAGCCGGTGAACCGTTCTCTCTGTGAATGTCAAGAGCCATTTGGCATAGCCTCTGTGCTTCATCAAATTGCAATGCCTGCACATGAGCTTCAGCCAAATACCTGGAGGTCTCACCAACTCTAGGATCTGTTTCTCCAAGAACTCGTTTCTGGACTTCAAAACCAGTGCTGTAACAAGTTATTGAGTTTTCAAGCTGTCCTAGCATTGCATAAGTGTCACCCAACTGCATATGACCAGCAAACTTAGCCAGAGCATGCTCTTGGCCTTCCTCAATCACTGGAATCTCAATTGATTGCTCAAGAAGAGGAATTGCCTCATTGTACTGGCCTAGGCTGCAGTATATTGCTGCAGTGACATGCAAACACATGATCAGTTCTAAACTGGGTTTCCTATTGGTGCAAAGTTCATATGATTTTGCTGCTCGAAGTGCTAATTCAAGAGCTTTCTGGGGATTGTCTCCTGAAGAAACCAAATCCCTAGCTTGTTTGAGTAAAAACGGTCCGAGATCAGGATTACTTAACCCTGACTCGGAAGCATCCTCAGTTCCATTTTGTAGCTTAGACCCTTTCCCTTTCTTCATGGATAAGACTCCTGTGTTTGATTTCTTCAGGGTCTTATCGTTGATGGGAGGTTTCTCAGGTGGACTTTTTCCCTTAAGACGGGGTTTTCTTGATGCTTCAGATTCCAATTGTGACTGAGACACTTTCTTCACATCACCTGAAGAAATGGATTTTACACTCATAGATTGGGTCTTGTCCAACTGCCCTGACTTCTTACCACTAGATGAGCTTCCCTTCTTAGAAGAGGAATTACTATGACTATCATCTTCTGGTTTATCCACCTCCTCCTCTTGCATTATCTCAACTTCCCTCATCTCTCCTCCAACAAGGTGGCGCAATTCTGAATCGATCCTCGACTCTTCACCATATGATCCGAAGCTCTGCCTTGAGGGTGACTGATCAGAACTCTGCATATCACACACATTCTCATAAAGCTGCTCAATGGAGTTGTCAACCTGAATCATCCCATTAATGGGGTGATCTGCACCATGAGGGCTTCGCTTACTTGACGTACTCTTAGGGGACTTATTCAAAATTGAATTTTCCTTACTATGTGCAGAACTCCCATTCATTTCATTCATCACTGCTTCTTCTTTGATTTCATCCATAATAAGACCGGACACCATTTTGTACCAAAACCCACAAAAATCCTAAACTTATCTCCACCAAAAAGTTTTCAAACACAAACCAATCCTTATCAAACAATTGAAACGCCAGACCCTAGCAGGAGAAAGCATAAATTTTTACAACATATCCAATTTTATAGCAACCTACACAGAAACAAAAGTAACTAAAAACAATATCAAACAACAATACAACATCATAGTAACATCATGAGTTCAACTTTGTAACTCATCATAACAATATCAAAAAAAAGTAAAGCCATGATAATACCTCAATAAAACAGCCATGAAATAAGAATAAATCAACCAACAAGATGATATCTTTTCTGGGTTTTACATAATAAAGACAATTGTCAGGAGAGGGGAAAAAATGATTTATATACGCAGAAATAATTTACCTTTTGGATGCTTGGTATAAATAAATAAATAAATAAAGCCGGAGCCTTGGGAAGGAGATGGAAGAGGGAAATCCAGGGAAGATAAAGGACAAAAATGAGAAATGGGGGTGGTTTTGCAGTTGCAGGGGTTAGAATGTCAGAAAGAAAAGGGGGGAAAGTGACTTCTCCCCAAACCCAAAACCCGCGCGGCATGCAACCGCCGAACTGTTTCCTGTCTGTTTTTTCAGCATTCATGGGAACATTCCACGTGGCAAGTTGGTAATGGTCCATGGACTTTTCAGTTGACCGACAATACCTTCAGACAAGCTGGGATATGAAAGCCTGTTTGACTTTTTAATTTTTTCTTTGGGTGGAATGTTAAAGCTTTTATTCGGAAAAACTGTCACAATCTGAAGTTTACTTCCCTTCTCTTACACTTCAAATCTACTTTCAGCTTCAAATCTACTTTCAGCAAACTTGTCATTCTTTCTTTCTTTTCTTTTTTTCAGTTTAATCTTTTGAAATTATTAATGGATTATTATCTTGTATATTATTAGTAGATTTTTTTTTTAATTTTATAAGTGATATCTATACATTTTTATAATATTTTATATGATTTTTATTTTTTTAATTTAATTATTGTATTTTATGTTCTATTCGCGTAGATCATACATGTCGAATTTCGAGTAAATTGAAAAATGTTCAACTATTTATTTCGATTTAAAAAATTTTCAACCGTTATATATATATTGAAAAAGACAATATTCTCGATCGATATGATAGGGATATCGGATCGATTCAAAATTTTACGTGCACGACGAGTACGATTATATTGTTAAATTCAACGATCAATTTGTACAAATATAAATCGTATAAAAAATTTCAAAAATATAAAAACTCCGCTTGTGAAATTAAAAAAATTCACCGTAAGTATACAAAATAATAATCCATTATTAATTATGTAACCAAATGATTTTCACAGCTAAAATCTAAAACATAATTTTATTTTTTTAGTTTAGTTTAGTTATTACTGGTCTTTTAATTTTTTCTTTTTTCCAAGACATGAAGCATTGAGACACCTAACTTTTTTTTTTTTTTTGTTTTAAACATATAGTGTTTTCATTATCATTTTATGATTGATGAAAAATTAATTTTTGTTCGGATCGAAAAATGTGATGACAAAATTTTTTAAATATTGATGACTCTTGATACTCAAAATTTTATCCTCATTTTAAAGATTAAAATCGCTTACCACTTCAATCAATCAAAATGTTATTTGAGACACCAACTTTAAATAGGAGATGTGGTACTTTCTTGGATTTGCATATAGTTCGCTTCACTCAATTATTATAGGAAAGGGTGTTGTTTCGAAATATGTACTTTTTTTTTTTTTTTCTTAACTTCGAGTCCTAGGGAGTATAATATCTGTATTTGTCGGTGGAGAAAATTCAACGAACTTTCCTAGTGAAACCTTGCATTGGAAATTTATCATATCAAGATATATTAGTACTATGCCTATACTTTCTCTTCTATGTATCCACTAGGAGTTTGGTTATGTGTCGGGTTAGATCATATTTGTATAATAAAAGTTTGTTCGCTTAAAATTTGATTCGATTTATCGAATTTTAAAAATTTATTTTACTATTTTAAAATATTAAAATGTTATGAAATTAATTTTGTATTAAAATTTATATATTTTTATAAAAAAAATTTATTTATTAAATAATAATTTAAACCAAACCAAATTAATTCGGATCTAAAATATTTTATCTCATACTTAGTACACTTGACCTTTAGAACATGTTTAATATCCACCCATAATGAGATCGTCGTGTATTTGAGATTCATCTCACAAATGGGTACTCTTAAAACTCAAATTTAAAACTGTTTCCTCTTACAATTAATGGTTTTACCGAATATCCAACTCCTAATTGGTTCGAATCAAAGATACATTTTATATAAATTAAAATATATATAGTAATAATAATAATAATAATACTATTTAAAATTATTTTATAATTTTATTAACTTTGACTATAATGATTAATTCGTTTCAAATTTTTAAGATATTGTTAGCCTTATATTGAAATGATTAAAATTTTAAATGTGTTTTACAATCTAAATTTGTTTTAGAGTTTTTGTGTTTTTCTCAAAATAATACTTTACTTAAAGATTATTTATTTGAGTTTAAATGAAAATCTAATTGATATTAAAAAAAAAATTATTTATTTTGGACCGCATATAATTTTGATACTATTGGTTTTGAGAAATAAAATTATCTATGTGCTTTACTTAGAGTTTTGTTCTTAAAAAGAAAAATGTGTTGAGCTCTAATCTTTGCAAACATTTATTATTGGACTTGAAAATTACTTTGAAAATCCACAATATTTGTTTTAATATTTTGGACTTTAAGTTTTTTTTTTTTTCTAAAAAAGTACATGTTTTCAATGAACATTTATTGGTCAAATGATTTTTGAGAAAAGTCAATTTTTTTCTTAGCAAAAGGTTCAAATTTTCAAAAATATAAAGAAAGGATCGATCCATCTTAAAGATTCATCCCTACTTTTTGATTTTTCAAAAAAATCCTTCCTTCAAAAGATTGATTCCTTAACAACATAGAATGTCCCTTTTGGCTTTGAAACATGAAAGGATTGATCGCTCGCTTGAAAGGATCGATCCCAGGTCATTAAAGGATATATTTTTAAATGGTTGCCTTAAAAGATAGATCCCCTTAGATGATTGATCCTATGTCACAAGCGACAATTAAAGGAGCAAAAATTTGAAGATTCCAACGACTCTTTGATTCCCCTTTACTCACAACGACTAGTAATCATCCACCACTATAAAAAGAGCTCTCCAATAGTTTCCAGAAGAAACTTGATACAATTGATTTCCAATTAAACATTCTTCATTTTCCAAGTGCTCGAGAGATTCAAATTGTAGTTAGGCTTAATTTCCTTATTCATTTGTATTCGTTTCATATATTTCTCTCAATTTGTACTAAAACTCAACAAACACTTAGCTTTAGAAAAAGTATTGTAGTTTGCCAACGTTCTTCACAATTCGATTTTGTGAAGTCAAGGGGAGTGATATCCTTGAGTTGATTGTATTAGGATTTGAGTAGCAATCCTAAAGATTAAGATTGATTTGTAAAGGTTATACCTTAGACTATAAAATGTAGCTTGTACCATTCAAATATTCTATAGAATTAGGAGCTTCTTGATAAGAAAAGTTAAGGGAGATAACGTAAGTTTCTTATAGAAAATAATTGAACCTCTTTAAATCATTGCGTATCCTTATTTTTAAATACTTGAATTGTTTATTTCTTATAGCTGTATTTTAATTTTTAACAAATCAATTCATTCCTATTGATTTCATTCACTCCTTTAAACTAACAGATAGTAAAATATTAGTAAAAAATATTTATTGATTGAGTAAGCAAGCATTTAAAGGGCATGCAAGAGTGGATGTAATCAAAATGTTATCTCATCAAACCACATAGGATGGCAAGATGACAAAAGAAATAAGGCTCTTAAATGCAAACAATCTTGAGTAGAGAACCTGTTTGTTGGTATATCACTTTCTTGGGCTCCAATTTCTCCCCCATTGAGAGGGCTAGGCCCTTTAAACGCTCCAAAATCTAAGAAGCCAGGTCACTCTACTTTTGCATTTCAAAACCGATTACCTGCATGAGTAGTCTCAGCTTTTAAGTAGTCAATTTTTTAGTAAAGAATATGGTACACTTAGAGGCTCATGGTCGGGCCGAGATTCAAAAAAATTTCAAATTTTTTGCTCAGATTCGATTCTGGGTAGATCCGGGCCACCCCGCGGACTCGTGAATACTATTCACTTTATTTATAAAAAATTAAAAAATTATTTTTTATTAATATTTTTATATTTTATAATTAAAATTAAATAAAATAATATTATTTTAATAATTAAATAGTGATTCGGGTTGGACCAAACCGGTCAGGATCACAAAATTTCCTATTCAGTACGGACCAAGAGGTTGCCCCGCCCTTGAACAGGTTTAGGTACACTTAGCATCACACATCATTTAAGAAAGACATTTTAGGTTTAAAAGCAGCAGATCAATAATGCCAAGCAATACATTTTGGTAGGCATCTCAAAATAGTATGATCTGGAGAAGGTTTATAAGTCGGAAAAACTTCCGAATCCTCTTCAAGGGACTCGGCATAACTTTCCAAAATCGAAACTTTCTCATCAAACTGTGGTCGTTTTTCTGGATTGCTTGACTAACATCGGTTGATGAGATGAATAAAGGCAAGAGGGCATGCGGAGGGTAGCGGTTGTTGGAAAATTAGAGAATGAAACAAGAAAAATAAAATAATGTTAGTAAAGTAAGATGGTTTTAAGGCGTGTAGAACATTTTAGTTAAGGTTAATATTCCTCCAAGATACAACAAAATCCTTAACACTCCAAGCAGAATAATGAAAATGACGGAACAGAAAAACCCTTTATATAGATAATGAATAGATGTATCTTTCAATGAGATACCTTTTTGTAAGAGTTGTGTTGTTTTACACATGTAAAAATTATAATAAAATTAATTGTTTTATATGCTCTATAAACTTGATTTTTCTAGATCATATAAGATTGGTTATCTACCAACATTATAAACTACTAATAATCCCCCACTAGTTTGGAATGTTGGTAATTTAATTTGTAGTATTTCACACAAATAAATATTATGCATACAAGAAGGTATCTTTTGATTTGAACCATCAATTAGCAGATGTATTTTAGAATTCTAATGAAATTGTTAGTGCCTTGAACCACAACTCCTAGTATTAGAATTGGAGATACACCACACATAATATTCATTTATATTTATGTCAGAGGTTGTTCACTTTTAACACTATTATGGTCATGTGCTTATCTTGTTCATAATAAACATTTACAAGAGAGACCCCAATTTTTCTTGTTGAAGTGGCACCACTTCTTATGTTTATATAGGTAGAGTTTCTATAATGTCCCCATTGCTTTAGACATTTGAACAATAATAAACTCCATTAAGAGTATAAAGCTCATCAACTATAGGCAATGGACCGCACTAGTCTCTAATCAATTTTTTTTTGGAATGAGTTTTACTAGTGCATCATAGACACATAACAATAACTTATTTTTACCCATTGAACTTTAAAATTAGAGGTTACTAATTAAAAGTTGGGTTCCGATTATTGGTGTCTAATAATAGGGTTTAAACTCATTCTCTTCGTAGTACTACTAATCAAATTTCTAGGAATTGATTTCTTTTCACGGTAATTACCTCAAATTAGAGATTGAATCTCTAAAATAATCAATTCATAGGCTAACAGGTCCAAACTTTCTATTTTACATATTACTATATGTTTTAGACATTGTTGTCCCATTCTTGCAACTGTAGGAAATAGTTGGTTTTGGTTGTGGCCACAACTTTATACTCATTAATATAACTTTGAATCATTCTATTTCCATACCTTTTATCCATCTTTAATACAATTATACTTCTAGTATAATTGGATAAACTGAATTGATAGTAATAAGTTGTACTAAATTTATTAGCTCATATAATTTAAACATAATAAAATTATTCCAAATTTTTATTACACTATGGTGGTATTTCTTTTATTTTTTAATAATCTATAAGAAATCAGTACCTCCATCATGTGTAAGATATCCATTCTTTTATTTAAAGAATGTCCCATTTCAATTATCAAGATATCATATATTAATCAATTTGCTTTTTTATTTATCTTTTCACTATATATATATATATATATATATATATATATTTAGTAGGAAGCCTCCAACTATTCATCCTTAGTGAAAAAATAACTAACAAATATTCTATATTCTATATCTTGATCTTTACTTTTATAAAAGTTTCAAAACTTTTATTTTAACTATATACATCAATAAGTATGATGTCAAATACAATCATCTTCGAATTTTTTTTTTCTTTTAGCAAATTCATGCTCCTATAGTCTATTTTTTGAGATTTGCATGCCAATTCATATGGTTGATAACTTACTATGAATTTATTTCATAATGGACACTAAAGCCATTTCCATCACCAAAATGGATCAAATAGCATTCATCTTGCTATTTTAATTTTCATATTCACAAAATCTTTGAGTCATGATTTTTCAAATAAGTTAACTTTTGATGAATTTACTCATATTTTCATGTCTCTCAAGCATAGCCACTTAAGATAGCCATCAATATGAAAGCATTAACCAAGGGACTATAAAAGGCACCCTTCCAATATTAATTTCATATTTCATGTTTATCCATATTCTCTTTTACAAATCTCATATTTAAAATGAAAGAGCACATCTTGAAATCTATCATGATTTCATAGTGACTCACTTGAAGATCTCTCACAAATGCAATATGCATGGTGGATATATTGAATATAAGTGCAATTTTTTTTATATAGTCATAAACGACTATATATTGCCTTGCTTGAACTATATTCACCAAATATTTTCAGTAGAAGATTATGTTTTCATATCAGAATAGTGATTTCATTATATTAGCCAATGTTTTCCTACCATTCTACCTTTGACTAGAAAATAAACCATGCAAATAGTATATGATTTATTCCATTTCTAGTCAAACCACTTCTGAACCAATAATAAAATTTGTAAAAATAGTCCAACCTTTTCTTTCATAAGGCCGATATGAATCCATATGACAAATAATGAAATGGTTAAATAATTATAAAAATATAATTCTATTTAATCCTTCAAAAACATGGACTATAATCTTTATCAAAAAATATGATATATATATATAGCTTGTTTGGACTTATGACTATGTTAAGCCAACCACAATAATTCACCTTGTATTTTCATATGTATAATAAACCATTAATATATTATTCGACAATTAATCCATGAAACATTACTTATCGAACTGTGTATCCCAAACTCAATCTGATTGGCTCTAGGGCATATACCAACAAATGAGAAGATTAGTATATATTCTAGGGAACTCTGTAACAGTTCCTAGCTAAATTCCATGAATTGGAAATCTAAATTCTGACTGATTTTTTCTTCAATAAAGAAAGAGGCTTAGATATCATCACAATAACATACACATAAGCTTTTCTATAATAAAAAGTGGTAATCCACCTTAATAAATATCTATAGTTATCTTTTAATCAGTCCCATTATTTATAATCAATATAACCTATTACCATGCTCTTTAAGATTCTCATATATCAAAGCATCAAACAACAATATTCATCGCCTTGTTTTAGACAGATTTTCATTTGTGACAAACTTGAGTCTAGTTAAAATAATTTGGAAACATAGCAACATAAATGAGACCTCATATACAAAAGAGAATCATTCATATCTATGTTTTTCTATGCACACAATTACAGAGCCTCTAAACTTATGCATTCCGTATAGATAATTAATTTAAAAATAAATAGTTCATGGAACATACTGACCAATTGGATCAGACTAGTCAGGAACTTTTGCTTGAAAACCTTTCCAATTCGAATGCTAGTTCTATATGGCTCGGTTTCTCTCAACATTTTCAGTACTTATCAATTACATATTCAAACATTTTGTTCCAAGAAAAAGTATAAATATTGAAAGAAACCAAACCTGGCCATCAAAGAGGAAGCCTGCTACATCAATCACAGGGAGTGAACTTTGTAGGAAGTAATTCTGGCTTGTTAACCCCAGCTTTTGCCTCCGTGAATCCAATCCCTGGACAATAACCACACTAGGCATAACCTTACTATTTTCTTCCCTTGTGTCCTGGAGTAAAAACTTTCACTCATAGCCTTTGATTAAAATTTCTCGTAAAATTGTCATATTAAAGCTTTAAGATTGTTGGAAAATTAGAGAATGAAACAAGAAAAAGAAAATAATGTTAGTAAAGTAAGATGGCTTTTAGGTGTGTAGAACACTTTCCTTAAGGCTTTAATATACCTTCAAGATACAACAAAGCCCTCAACACTCCAAGCATAATAGTGAAAATGACTGAATAGAAAAGTCCTTTATATAGATAATGAATAAGTGTATCTTTCAACGAGATACCTTTTGTAAGAGTTGTGTTGTTTTACAAGACAATTTTACATGCAAAAGTTACATCTTTACAAAACAACTTTACACGTAAAATTTATGTCTTTACAAGACAACTTTTACAATGCAAGAGTTGTGTCTTTATAAGACAACTAATCATGAACAATTATAATTTTCAGAATTTAATTATTCTGAAATTAAAATTATAATAAAATTAATTGTTTTATATGCTCTATAAACTTGATTTTTCTAGATCATATAAGATTGGTTATCTACCAACATTATAAACTACTAATAGAGGTGGTCTTGTATTTTGTATAAAACCCAAAAGATATAAGATGAAGAAAATCATTTTAAACTTATTATTTAAAACCTCATCAAGAGAAAAGATCGTCATTCGTCCAAAACTCCTCCTGCCCGTGCCCTTTTGGAAATTCAGGAATGATGATGTTTGAACTTACTATACATGTTAGGTTAAAAATGAAGTAATAGCAGCTACTCTTATGTTGATGCTTAAAGGTTCTTCATTTTATTCCATGAGAGACAGGATGGGAGCTCAAGAGAAGATTCTATGCACAATTCTAAAAGTACTCTAAGCCCACACCGTAACATAAATGGCAAGACAATATTACTTGAAAGCTAGAAAAATGTATTTTAATGTTGTGTCACCTGTACCCTATAACAAACTGCATCATAGAGTCACAGGTTACAACACAACCTTCCACCTATATTTTACTCCCTATAAATTATGGTGCTTAATTCAGGCATTCTTATCAAGTTTTCCATATGTAATAAATTATTTTCATTTAGGTTGAAAGTTTTATACAATCTAAGACACTATATTACAAATTAATCAAGGCTAAAAAAAAACCACTATGCTTAAATTATATAATCACTTAATTCAGACTGATGACACTAAATACTTAATCACATGATGGAGTAAATCAAGTGTCATAAAAAAATTTTAGGCTTTTATTATGCCTAATACTTGTCTCTGTTATTAGCAACACCAATGCATTGAACATCAGGATTCAAGAAACACAGCAGGGACAAAAAAGTGGAGAGGAAAAAGCAACATGAACAACGAGAAATTATGATAGGGTGCTACTAACTGATTATTGAGCAAATTATTTTGCATTTATATCTATGTAATGTCATCACTATGAATCGAAAAGGATATACAAAGACCTTTATATCGCAAATAGATAATAGAGACTTGCAAAATTGGCATATATATATCCATGCATGGAATGCAGTCAATGCACCACTTACTGTAGACAAAATGGCACATTATACCGAGCACAATACAGCCACCCATTAAGCCATTTGTTAAACCCAAGAACATTTATTCTATCCTATATTCAGCACCTCAGAAAGGTTGCATCATTCCCATATGTTGAGGGAATTACTATACTGCCCATTTGTCGTAGTAAGCCTATCTCAATCTCACATGTTAACACCAAAAATTAAACTATTAACATTTTGCCCATCTTTACCAACAAAAAAGCATAAAGGGCCCTCCCTTTGATAATGTACAGCATGCTCACTGTCTAAGCAGTTGAAAAGGTCACAAGAAATTACTGGTTATTGGGGGTTAGAAGTTATGTTGAATCTGTGGTTGGAACAATTTTTTTTTTGAAATTTTGATGAATAAATGAGAATGTGTTCCACTTATAAGTTCACACTCAAGAGGAGTATGTTAACAATCAGGATAAAGATAAAATTGCCTCTCGTACTCACTTCAACACCAACTGAAAAAATTGATTTTAGATGCTGCATCACTGCCTTCCATATTCTTTCACAATGATTAGTGCTACCATCACCTAATTATAGGTTTATAGGTCAATGATTAATTGATGCATAATATGGGCTAAAATATTGACATGTATGGCGTATATTAGCCCAAAGCAAATAAGGAAAAGGTACACTGTCCTACAAACTATTTCCAAATTCCTTATTTAGGGTCATATCCTCTATCAGGTTGCATGATATCTTTGTAAATTGAAAAAAGGGTTACAAGCCTACTTATATTCATAACACTTCATCCAACTCCTATCAGATTTTAGAATTTAATATTTCTCAACTTCTCTTGCCTTGGCATCATGGCAAGTCCTAATCATCATACTGGGATTATTATTTCATATCCTCATTTCATTATTTTTTTTATCCCTATTTTCCAATAATCAATTTCACAAAGTTAATTTTTTAATATGGCTTTATTAATAAGATTTTTCACATACTTCGAGAAATATGACACCACATCTGCATCTTATATTATTCTACTCCATCTAAGCTTAAAAGGAGAAACTATCTTCAAGTCTTTTTCCCCCAACAACATTATAAGCAGACAATTTTCAGGCATTTAATGCTTGAAAAGGTAAAACTTTTTGATGTAGAGAACTTCATCAATTCAAACTCTCCTAAAGCATTACTTAAGCATAAGATTAGCATATTAGCACTTCCATTATGAGAAAAGGGAAATGGAAATGGGTGGAATTTCATATGTGTAATACTAATCAATTACTGAGAACACTCCCTAACTTTCTTCTTCATATGTGAGTTAGATAACTCCTCAATATAAATTATATTGTGTCATCACCATCCAGCTTCCTATTTCCTATATAATTGACAAATCAGAATTAATCCAGATCTTAATAAATAAAAAAATACAAGAAAGAGAGATAAAAACAAAAAAATAAAACGGCTAGCCATGGGCCAAAGGTAGAGAATCTTAATAACATGGAAGCTTCATACCAATAATGAGTTAGGTACTTTACCTTTTCGCAGACTGCAAATGCAGCCTGTTCTGGAGTCGTGTTGTCAAATAGTGTCAGGGCTGTTAAAAGCTCCCAGAGGACTATGCCAAAACTGTAAACATCAACTTTCTTTGTATGATGTTTCTCTTTAATCATTTCAGGTGCCATCCAACGATAAGTACCTGTAAACCCCTTTGCACTACCACACTGAGATTCTAAGCACAAAATACCAAAATATGCCACCTTCACACACATATCTTCTCTAAGGAGTAAATTTTCTGACTTGAGATTCCTGTGAAGTATTCCTTGCGAATGAAGGTACTGCATCCCACGTGCAATGTCAAGAGCAAATTTTAGAACTAAGTTAAGTGGGACTGAATAAGGCTCCTACTGATACAGGTACTTTCTTAATGAGCCACCAGCAAGATATTCAGTGATTGTACAAAATACATGAGGCTTTTTACAGGCTGCAAGGAATTGATTGGAGGACAAAGTGTCAATAATTAGTGAATTAATAAGAGAATGAAAGCCCCAAGCTTTAAAATATTAAGACCGACAATTATTGTTCGTACAAAAAAGTTTAGGTTATTATACTGTGATTTATATAGTTGATTGCTAGCATGCTGGTAGGCAATAAGAGGTATGAGCTCTATAGGTTTAAGCGATTCAGATTTTCTTTTCATTTTTTTTCTGTTTTGAATATTTCATGATCTGATCACCCAGGGGGGAAAATGAGGGGGGGAATCAGTTGCTTGTTATGCAAGAATGTTCAAGAATTTAACTTATTGTAACTGCTTCCATAATTTGGATTTTAACACCAATAACATCAATGATATAACATTTTGCATCTCAAAATTCCCCAAGGGAGCATCAGTAAGTCAGACTATGATAAATAACTCTTTAGTGATAACAACTAATTGCTAAGATAGGAATCTGTAGTTAAATTTACCAATATCCAAAACCTAGATGCAAGGAGGACAGAATTAATAACTACATCATAATTCATGATTGCGCCTCAAGGGATAAGCTTAAATATTTGGCCGTACAAGCACATTAGTGGTCTATTTCACCATCTTTCCCCATTCCACAAAAAAAAAAAGGAAGAGATTCCTAAACTCCGTAATCACAGTGGCTGACCTTTAGAGAAGTTTAAAGTGAGACTAATATCTTGGGATCTGGTTTGCCTACAACTAAACTATCAATTTAAGATAATAAAGAGACGCCTCTAGGCATCAAACTTTGATTATTCTTTCCCATTAGGTATCATCTCACTATTGGGAATTAACTATCCTATCTTATAGCCACATCAGGTTCTGATGCCAGACTTTTGTAAATTAGACAAGGTTTTATCAAGGCTAACAATAGGCAAGTTGAAAGAATCCGCATTGCAAGAGTAAGTGAATTCAATGCAACAGGCAAGAATTGTAACCCCTCCTTATCAAGAGGAGTGAAAGAGTAAGACTAATAAATATTGTGCACGGGTAATATGTCACGGATAGGTATGATAAACAAGGCTCGGTCAATGGCAACAGAAGTAGTTCAACAATGTTCACCCCTCCAAAAAAAGAAAAGAAAAGAAAGAAAAACACGGAAAAAATACTAACCAAAACCAAACTAAAAAGCTTTCAAATGGTAGGGTGAAAAGAAAAGGTCACAAACTTGAATGAAAATGAGGCTAGTTCAGCTGTATAGCTAAGTATTGGTGTTGGCTCATTTCAAAAGTCTAAAGACCTTTTAAGTTGGAATCTTATAAAGGGAAAATAAGCACATTCTTCCCTTTTCAAGGTAAACTAGTTTGATTCCCCCCAATTATTTATAAGCTTATTCTCATTCCTGCAAAGTTGATTTCCAACCATATATGTCATGATTTATTAATTTTCAACATTCTTTTTTCACTAAACTCTTACCTGATATAAAGTTATGAATGTGATCACAATAAAATCACAAAATCAAAAAGCATAGCACTATGTTTCTTTATGTCATCAACATCACATTCTCCTCCCACCCCATCCCTCAATCCCCACTCCAAACAAAAAAAATACATTATTCAAACATAAATGAAAAACCATGATCCCTTTCAGTAGAAACATAATGCAGGCAAAAGGATACCAAAGAAACAGATAGAACTTACAAAAATAATATTGGGATGCCCTAAATGAAAAAGCAATGCCACTTCAGAAATGAACTGCTTTTCAAGAAAGTTAGCCAAATTCTCATCCTCTTCAAGCTAGCTTATAATTTTAATTGCCACATCCCTTTGCTTATATATCCCTCTGTAAATCCTACTATGTCTACTTGAAGCAAACTTGTTGCCAATAAGCAACTGTGACATGTCAGCTTTCATTCTTCTACTCGTTCTCCTTTTATTTCAACACTAGAGGAAACCAAATACTTGGACCAAGAAATTGCTCTTTTGTATTCTCCAAGTGAAAGCCTCCTCTCTGACTTAACATTGTTTGAGATTTGCTTAAACCAGTAAAAGTTCTTCATGGGTTAGCACTAAAACAGAAAGAAAATCATCAAATCAACCCGATGTAGAACCTTAAAAAAAGAGAGAAGAAAAAAGCACTACCCAGATTTTGTGACAAAAAAGTGTTTGTGTTAGATGTGAGCCCAATGCTTGAAGTTTTGAACTTGGAAATTTAATGAAGGTTTCTCATCTAGCTACATTTAGAAAATGTAAAAAAATTATAGGTTATGATTATGAAAATATATATGCTCTTATCTATATAATTCAAACTACAAGCATTATAATTTGAATTGAATCTTTGTATTTTGAAACAGAAACACTTGACAAAACTAAACAAAAACAAAACTTATATAGCTCAAACATGAAGCTTTTTCCTGTCTTTGTTTTCCTGAAGATGATAAAGCAATCCTTTTTTTTTCTTAGAAAATCTTTAAGTCTCAGCTTAAAAATCAAACGAAAAAGACAATAAGGGACGGCAGGAATCCACCAGCTGGAATTCCCCTATTTTTTATTTAAACGAAATTGAGAAAGCTAAATCAATAGTAGGTTTGTTGATACACCAAAGGTTAAAGCTAATGTAAAAATGGTATGATAGCCATGGAGAAAACTAAAGACCCTGAAAACTATTTTGGGTGGAAAGCTTTTTCCAGGGCTTCAATGCTTCAAACAGTTAGAGAAAGAATAAGAAAACAAAACGAGAATTACAAAAAGGGTCTAACTTTATTAATTGCTATAAAAAATAATTTATTTACTATAAAGGAAACGTGAAATTATAAAATTAGCAAAAAGAAAATTGCTTTTATTTTTATTTTTTGCTTTTGTCATTCACCCATTTTTAACATAGAGAAAAATGAGTTTTCTCTTTGTCTTCCCTTTTTTTTCTCTCTTTGTCCAATTTTGAGGTTCTATACCCCAAACTTAGAAAAAAATCCAATTCATTTACTTTTATTAATTTTACCTAGCTAATGTGATTGGAAATATTGGGTTTTTTAAGTTAATGCATTTTGTTGTCAATTTGTATTTTCGTTATTCTGATTTTTATGTAGTCCATAAATTTTATTTCATTTTTAAACTCAAAGTATTTTTCCTTCTTTTTCAATCCTATTTTTTATTGTTTAACAAACTTGTGTGTTGATGTTTGATATAGTTATTTTATAGGATGAACTGAAGTTACTAAAAGAGTGTTCTTTGTCTTTTTCAAATGAAGAAGTTACGTTGTTACCATGCTCTTCATATCAGTTTTGACTTAATTAACAATCATAAATGTTTTTCGTTGTAATCATTGGTATGATTTAAAACCTTGTTCTCTATTTATACTATTAATATAATTCGAAAATGGATCATGACAATTAGGAACTTTATTTCATTTCTAGTGGCTCTTTCTCTCTTAAAGATATCTGCCAATCTTATATTTTTCGTTATTTTGATTTTTATAAAGTCCATAAATTTTATTTCATTTTTAAACTCAAAGTATTTTTGCCTATTTTTCGATCCTATTTTTTATTATTTAACAAACTGGTGTGTTGATGTTTGATATAGTTATTTTATAAGATGAACTGAAGTTACTAAAAGAGTGTTCTTTGTCTTTTTTGGATGAAGAAGATACGTTGTTACCATGCTCTTCATATCATCTTTGACTTAATTACCAATCACAATTTTTTTTCATTGTAATCATTGGTATGATTTAAAATCTTTGTTCTCTATTCGTACCATTAATATAATTCGAAAATGAATCATGAAGATTAGGAACGTTACCTCATTTCCAGTGGCTCTTTCTCTCTAAAAGATATCTGTCAATCTTATAATTTTGACCTCTTGTTTAAAGTTTTATTGTAAGAGACTTTTTTCTTATACTTGTATACACAATATATATTTGCATAAACATTGAGTAATTCATTCATTAAGATTAGCTTTGCTTTCTTGTTAGAAAAATTACAAAAGGGAGTCTAACATACATTTTTATTAGTTGCTATCATTGGAAAAAATATTTATCAGGAAAAAAAAGACAAGTTATAAAATTAACAAAAAGAAAATTGTTTTTACTTTTTTGGCCTTAGTCACTCACATATTTTTAACGAAGAAGTTAGAAGATAACCTTATCTTCACTTTTTCAACTGTGTTTAAATTTTAAATACAAGTTAACCGTGAGTTTAAGTTTTAAATACAAGCTAACCAATCTCAGCTAACTAATTTATCTTGTAATCTTATCTGCATTTCAAATAGTTTAACTTATCTTAGATTCACTCCTGACACTTATATAAATAGACAACATTGAATACAAAGTCAGTGTACCTTTTTTCATCGATTAAATTCTTTCTTTTTCACTTTCTCTTATGATATTAGAGCTATCATTACTCTAAGGAATTTTTTTTCTTCGATCCAGTTAGAAATCAATCTGTCCTTCATCTATAACTACCTTCAACCTCTATCAAAATCTTATCTTACTCAATGGTTTCATCTACAAACTCTTCTACTCTTAACACTTCAAACACCACTTCCAAATTCACCACTACTCCATCCATCACGCTGCCATCATCCAACACCATCTGTACTGATCAACGAAATCAACTTGTTACTATCAATGCTCCTGTACAACTTCTTATCAAACTCACTGCCTTAAATTTTCCTTCACGTTGTGGACAGTTAAACTCTCTCCTAATTGGCTACAAGCTCTCCGCCTATGTAGATGGCTATTTCCCTTGCCGACTTGAATTCTTCCTTAATGAAAACTCTTACCCTCCACAAATGATGTCCAAACCTGCATATGAGCACTGGATTAGACAAGACTAGTTGCTATTTAATGGTATCATATCTTCTGCCTGTAGTCTCTTTTATAGCCTCATCTCAGTCTTCCAACAAGCCTGAGATAAAATAACAAACATGTATGCAAACAAGTCAAGGTCCAAAATGATGAACTTAAAAGAAAAACTCACCAAGCTTATAAGAACAAAGTCTGTTTCTAATTACTTCCAGGTGCTTTAGGAGTATCTCTGATGAACTAGCTCTTGTTAACTCCTTTGTAAGTGATGATGGTTTGGTGATACATGCATTAAATGGTCTTGACCTTAAGTTCAAAGAAATAGTTTTTGCCATCAGAGCTAAAGAATCTCATATTTCATTTGAAGAATTACTTGACAAAGTCACCGACTATGAAGAAGCAATAAAGCACCATGATTCCCTACCTGACATTGTTGTTTCCACTGCCTATGTTGCTACCAAACCTAGCTATTCCAACTATGACAGATTTAGGCGCCATGGCAATCAGGCCAAATACAACCCTGGACATCAAAATCCTAGAAGACAATACTATGGGAATATGCCTACTTCAAATGTTGCAAAGGTGACCTGCCAATACTGTGATAAAACTGGTCACTCAGCTAAAACATATTTCAAAATCAAGCCAAGATCATCTACCCCAGTAGCTCATCATGCTGCAAACTCCAATACTCATGCAAATTGGCTCGTAGACTCTGGAGCATCACACCATGTCACCTCCAATCTCCAGAATCTAAGCATCTCCTCAGACTATGGAGGACCTGAATCTCTTTATATTGGTGATGGTACAAGCCTTCCAATCATTCACACTGGTTCTGCTCTCTTAAACTCTAACACCCACTCTTTTCAGTTAAACAATGTTTTGTGTTTACCTAAAGCAAATAAAAATTTAATCTCAATCTCTCAATTATGTGATAGTAATACAGTGCCTCTTGAATTTTTTTCCTACATATTTCTTAGTGAAGGATCTGCACACAAGGAAACCATTTGTTCGAGGCCTGAATAAAGCTAGTGTGTATGAGTTTCCAACACCAGAACCATTCGTTCAGTCACCTGCATTAGCATCTGTTGGGATTAAAGCTACTTCCTCCGTTTGGCATCAAATAACAGTCATCCATCTTCTTCTGTTTTTCAACAAGTACTCCGCAAAAACTTATTACCTTGCTCCTTTTTAATTTCATTTCACTTATGTGACTCATGCTGCTATAATAAGAGTCATAGGCTTCCATTTTCTGTCTCTACCTTAGTTAGCAATAAAACATTAGATCTTATATACACAGATTTTTAGGGTCTTGCCAAAATCACTTCTATTGATGGGTTTAGATGTTATGTTGCCTTTGTAGATCATTATACTAGATACATTTGGCTATATCCAATGAAAAATAAATCAGATGTTCATAATTTGTTTCCAAAGTTTAAATCGATGGTTGAAAATTACTTTCATACTAAAATTATCTCAATTTTCTTTGACTACAACACCTAAAATCTTCATTGCATGCATAAACCTTAACACAATGCCATAGTAGAAAGAAGATACATGAGCATTGTAGAAACTGGTTTTACATTATTATATGCTGTATCCATGCCTTTACAAACTGGTCTTTTGCATTTCTTACTGTTGCATATCTTATAAATAGACTTCCAAAACCAGTTCTAGACAACAAATGTCCTTTTGGAAAACTATTTTAACAAGTGCCTAATTACACTAAGCTTAAGGTGTTTGGTTGTCTATGCTACCCTTGGTTAAAGCCATATGCACCACATAAATTGGCACCTAAACCCAAACCTTGTGTCTTTTTAGGATACTCAAAGTCCCAAAGTGTTTATTTCTGCCTTGATACAATCATTGGAAAAATATATATTTCTAGACATGTGCTATTTGATGAATACAGATTTCCTTTTCAAGTCCAGTCTTAAGTCCCAAGGTAACAACCAACACAAAAACAACCCGGAATCCATCCCTTGACCAACCAATCCAGTCACCAAACAGTGTACCTGTTCCACGAAAATCTACACCTGTCTGCACACCTACTGTTCCCAACAATGACAAATATGCTTCCACAACTGCTGGCTCTAGCATACACTCACCAGATTCATCACCAGCTCCATCCACTGACCAAGAACAAGTGGCATCCTCACCAGCAACTCCTTCATCATCAGTTCAGGTATCAATCAAACCCACTATTTCTTTACCTGTTAGAACTCATGCTATGACAATTAGATCTCAAAATAATATCTACAAACCTAAACAAATGTTTGCTGTCACTAAACACCCACTCTTGGATGCCATCGAACCATTTTGTGCCTCAAAACCCATTACCCAACTTTATTGGAAACAAGCAATACTAGATGAACTTGTTGTATTGTCTAAAAACCAAACCTTAGAATTAGTTCCTCCACCTTCTGATAAGAACATTGTTAATTGCAAATGGGTGTTTAGAGTAAAAGAAATTCAGATGGTACAATCTCTAGATACAACGCTAGATTAGTGGCTAAAGGATTTAATCAAAGGCCTGGCCTAGACTACTTTGGAACATTTAGTCATGTTATCAAACCAGTCACAGTTCGGTTAGTTCTTTGCATAGCTATAACTAATGGATGGTATCTGCATCAGCTGGATGTGAACAATGCCTTCTTGCAATTAGATTTATCTGAAGAAGTCTTCATGAAACAACAACCAATATTTGTAGACAAAAACAAACCTCATTATGTTTGCAAATTAACAAAGCAATTTTGGTTTGAAACAGGCTCCAAGAGCCTGGTAAAAAGCTCTCAACTCCTATCTTTTGTCTTATGGGTTTACCAATTATATTTTTGACACATCATTATTTATATTTGCAAATTATGGAATCATGGCTTAAATGCTCATCTATATGGATGATAATATACCCACTAGAAATAACAGCAGTTCTTTTTCCAGCTTTCTGTCAAGCATTATCCTCCAGATTCTCCATAAAAAGTCTTGGCAATCTAAACTATTTTCTTGGTATATCAGTCCTTTCTACGCCTGCAGGATTGTTTCTCTCTCAATGCAAATACATAACTGAGATTCTTGAAAGGTCAAATATGCATGGAGCCAAAGAATATGTAAACCCACTATCAACCCCAGTTCAATTAAAATTGTTGGATGGAACAACCAATGCCAGTGAAACAGAGTTTAGGAAAATTGTTGGGGCTCTACAATATATGTGTCTCGCTCGACCAAAGATTAGCTTTGTTGTCAATAAACTTTCCCAGTTCAAGCATAAACCAACTCAGTTGCACTTTACAGCATTGAAGATAGTTATAAAATACTTAAAAGGAATGTTGTTTCATGGTTTCACCATCTTCAAGACTGCTCCTCTAACACTTTCTGCTTTCTCATTAACATTTAACAGGCATGCACCTAAATACCAAAGAGAATATGAATTGATACACTTGATTAATCTGAAGTACAACTACCAATGTTCATCAAAGAGTTAAAGTATGATCAAACTGCAAAGATTATTAACTTACTAAACAACTACAAATCTGAAGTACAAACTAAGCTCAATTTAAAATAACAATCATAAATAAAACTATAATCCACATTCCAAGATATAAAATTAAAATCTAGAAATTAGAAAACTAAATTCATATTCATGGAATTGTTGTTCTAGAATTCTTTCCATCTTCAATTGCCTGAAAAAAATAAACATCCCAATGCAAATCTCAAGAACTTGTTACTAAACAAACCTAACCATTTATAACTTAAAAGAAGTTGAAGGTTTTTATCAATCTAACTGTTCGAATTTATAATATAATATAATATATACAACAAAAATAACACAAAATAAAATCAATTGCAATCTACTCTTCAAGTCAATCATCAATAACCATTCTTGTTTCATTAAGAACCAACTCCTTAAAATCTACAAAAAGAACAATAATCATAAGATTCATTAAATCACTAAAATAATGATAGATCTAGATACAACATTAAGTATACAAATATTAAATCTTTATCGTTTTCAATGCCTTTTCAAACATCTAACTTCTCATTTACAATCAGAACGGGTGCATATTTCAACCAATTCTATGTGCATATAAAGGCCTCAATCAATTTTGGAATCAAAGAACTACGAAATGGATCAAGAATACACCCTCATGTGCAGTAAAGACGGGAATGGCTAACACATCTCGAGCCACAAAGCAAGAATCGAAAATTTGCAAGCATTAACCTTCCACCAAAGTAATATGTCAAAGTCCTCACCTTTCTCAAGTTGATCATCTAAGTACCTTTGCAATTCCAACTTCCCATCTGTGCATTGTGACTCTGCCCTTCTTTTTTTTTTTAAAATTTTGACAAGACATATGCCTCTATATCACCAATATCAATAGTATCCTCCTCAATTTTCATTGTTTTCTTGAAACTAAGACTTGCTTCTTCATTAACAGCAGTAGTAACATAGGCTGAATAATGCTCAAATATACCATTTAATGTGTCAAAAATCCTAGCATCTAACTATTGTACCTTTTCTCCATCATAAACCTCATCAATGACAAATATTACATATTCCAACTTGCGCTTAGGATCCAGTACAACAAAAATAAACGACAAGGGATTAAGGTTCTTTATATTTCCCCAATATTTGTCATACTTTTCTTTCATTCAAACAACTATTGAGCTAATAGTTGGATTTGGATCATGTAATTTGTCCTTAATTTGTATTCCAACACCAAACACCACATGAAAGTAATTATTTCTAGTGACAAACCAAGAACCAGAGACACGCAGAGTGGAATCATAAAAGAATTTCAAAAAAAGCAACAATCCATGAACATAATCCTAATTGGCTACAGTGGGCAAACCCCTATTTTTTCTGCATTAAACTCACTTCTATACTTGTCATCTTGTTCCTCTAACTATCAAAAGTTTTTTCAAACTTCAAAGCATCTTCCAACATCAAATAAGTGGAATTCCACCTAGTTTCAACTTCTAGACAAACAAGGCTTTACTTTCTATTTTTTCTTGTTGCACACAGATCTTGAATCTTTGCAACCTTGCAGGGGATGACCTTACATACCTCACATCGAAACGGATACAAAAGATGAAATCGCTTAAATCTTTCAAACCCACTTTTACAGAAAGACTAAAAATCTGTGCACAACACCTCATATGTAAATGCTCACTATTAAAAACACTACAATTCCAATTATTAAGTCTTTTCTTCACATATTGAATACCAACATCATTAGAGCTTGCATTATCTACCATAATAGTGAGAATTTTATCTATCTCTCATTCAAGCAAATGTTTCTCAATGCATTTTCCAATCACATTACTGGAATGGTTATGAATTGGAGTGAAATTCAATATTCGTTTATGCAATTTACATTCTTGGTCAATGAAATGAACCGTAAGACACATATAACTAAGATTTTGCCTAGATGTCTAAATGTCAGTAGTAAGGCAAACTCTCAACTTTGAGTTTTCCAAATACATGAAGAACTTTTCTTTCTCACTCAAAACAAGGTCATAGCTATCCTTAGCAATAGTGAACCTTGAAGGAACTTAGAACCGGGGTTGCATAACACTACAAAAGTCACGAAATCCCTCATGCTCTACCACTCTAAAAGGTAACTCATCCATAACCACCATTCTAGCACAATATTTTCTATACATTTCTTAATCGAATTTCCAAGTAACAAGTGAAGAACCACCAATACCATCATCAGCATAGGCTAAAGCTTTAAATTTTAAAGTTGTTTGCTTATTGTCAACACTATTCAAAGGGTATTTCACACATCTAGTAGGTGGTTGTGCAAGATGCAATAGTTCCACTTGTACTAGGACACTTAATTGTTTTGCAATAATAATTACAAGAGGCCTTCGGTTCAGTTCTGTCCTTACAAGGCAGTTTAGTCAAATGTTGCCATACCTTGAAACTTATACTTTCCAATTTGCCTTTAGGTGCTTTTGGAGCATCTGATGGGAGATTGACAATGGCATTGGCTGGGTCAAATGTTGTGGTTGCTGGTTTGAGGGTTTCGGTTTTTGCTCCGGCCATTGGTTGATTTTTTTTTGAAATGTCACAAACTCTTTCACTCTCAGTCAATTGTAAAGGAAGATAGCTCGATGCAGTTGAATCTATCCAACTATCTGAATTATGTCAAACAGAACATGTTAAATCTAAAATAAATTTAAAAAATAAACAAAACTGACATTTAGGTATTTCGTCACATGTGTAGGTAGAGAGACTAGCTAATCAAAGTTTGAGTCCAAGGTTATGGCATTATAATATGGCACAAATAAACATGTCATTTTTTGATTGCAATATCAAGTTACATAGGATCAGAATAACATATGTTATCTTTCCTCTTCCTAAAACAGCATTACGCATCAAACATTTCTAGGATGTCTTGCATCAGCTAGACATGAAATATGTGAGTTAAACAAGGCCTTTTAAAACATGCTTTAGAAATCAACCTTGGACCGAAGGAAAAACAATGATGTAATACTATTAGATAAAATTTTCACTTTTATTTTTCTTTTCGAATGAAAAACCGTTTAATACTTCTTGAAACAAAAAAAAAAAATCATTTTTGGTGAAAGATTCAAGCATCATATCCAAAGAACATATCACATTTAATTGCACACATGGACACTAAAAATATCAATCTTTTCATTTATTTTGTATTCCAAAATTTCAGGTGCTATATACCCAATTACCCCTGAGATAGTATCTTCTACTACATGGGATTTTCCTTTTGGAAGGCTATGGAGAGTGAGAAATCAACAAGCTTAGCAACATAATTTTTATTATTGATATAAGTGAAAGACCTCGATGAATAACAAGTGTTTTCCCTTTGGAATGGCTATGCTACAATGTGTTTGAAGAACTTAACCAATTTAACATTAATTCCTACTAAAATCATACTCCAATTTTTTTATTTTCCAAAAATTGTTAAATTTTCCAACCCAAAAAACGAATTGTAGTCATTTACTAACAATACTAGTATTTAAGATGGTTTTTTTGCTCTGTTTTGACAATTAAAGAGAGTTTCTTGAAACAATGTTGTTTTACATTGAAAATCTGAATATTTTTGAAAACTGTGGGTTCAATTTAGTCATTTACTAACAATACTAATATTTCCCAGCCCAAATTATGGAACCCATCATCCAAAAAGTATATGAAGACAATAAATTTTTCCTCACAAGAAGAAAACATCAATCAGACAATCGTTACCTTACCTAGAACTAGAAGCATCACAACAGATTAGCCAAAAAGAAAATCAGACGAAGACGAAGCAAAAGAATGAAATCAGAGCAACGATACGAAGAAAGAGAAACAGTAATAGTAGTTGAAAAAAAAAGCTAGAAAATGTTGGAGAACAAGGAATTGATACTGGCAAAGTATGAGTGTTGCACCGATGAAATGGGTGGTAGATTGATAGTGGTACTGGTACTGGTGGGTGCCTGACTGCTTGTAGGTACCCGGTGCTTGATGTTTGGTAATTGGTAACGACGCAAGAGAAGAAAAAAGATTGAAACTCTGTCTGAACTTTGAAAAAGAAATACTTTTATCCTATGTTTGGGAACATGAATTTGAGAATTTGGATTTTATTTGTTATATAAATTGTGATAATGAAATGCATACATTAGTTAAAATTCAACATGATTGTATATTTGAAAGGTATAAAAATATGAATTTCAAATTCACAAATACCTATAAGTATTTCAAATTCACCATTATATAGGCATCCAACAAATCCACGACTTTGAAAAATAATCATGAATGTTACATTTACATGTGTTTTACTATACAATTATATTATTTTTGAAATCCAAATCCATTGTTTTAAATTCAAGTTCCCAAACGCAACTTTAGGGTTTTAGTTTTGTTAGGTTATGGGGGGTTGTCAGGGAGTTGTATGGGCCTATGGGGTTGGGTTATGGACACTTTGGCTGTTTGGACTTTGGGTATGGGTTTGTTAGAGTTTTTTTGGGGCTTTTTGTATTCGGGTTTCTTTTGGACTTTTCGGTGTCCAATGGAAAAAATTGAAACCGAACCGAATTGATGCCATTTGATGATGTCATCAAACCAAATCGAACAGAATTTAAAAAAATATGAACCTAACCTAACCGAATCCTTAATTCGAATAAGTTTTTTTATTTTCTCGATTTTTTGCTGAACCTTACATGCGACGTCGTTTTGGGGTCAGAGTACATTTAGCTTAGGTTTTGCGTTTACTCCAAAACATCATTCAACATTTAACCCATTTCCTTTTTTCCCTCTTTTGCTCTTTCCTCTTTTTGGAACCCTAGCCTCAGTAGTCTGCTAGGGACCTACATGAGGAATTTGCTCCTTTGCAAGAGAAGCAACAAAGGTCAGTGGATGTTTGATGTCCTCAATCAGTAAGTTACTATTCTATTTCTTCCATTCTTTGCCTTTGTGCACCTTAAATTCTTTTGAAACATCTAATCTTGCATATCACATATGGTATTTCTAGTTTCATTATTTGATTTTGTTAGCCGATAGGTATGGTGATCTGATTGTAAATTTTGGTGTGCTGATGAGAGGATGGACTTCAGTTTTTTCATAGGTTCGGGTTTATACTTTGTTGAACTTTATACCAAAAGCAAAGATATTGTCCACTATCCAGAAATAGCTGCTGGATTCTAGTAGTTACATGTAGTACTTAGGAATGTATTACAAATTTTTTTAGTAAAAATCCAGTTTCTGTGATTTACTGTTGTTCTTTAATTTATAGTAATCACTACATCTACATCAGTTCAATTTTTTCAAATTAATGTTTGCTACTTAAGTGTTGCAAGTGCTTACAAAAAAATTATAACTTTTTGATATGTTAAAAAAGTATTTGATGTTAAATTTTTTGAAATAGATGTTTATGGAATGAATATTTTGATGTTTTGTTAGCATCGCTTCACCTGTGCTTTGGTATTCTAACTCCAATATTCTAGATGCTAATCTCAATGATTTGTTTTGGTTTTTTGAAATTATACAGATAGCTAGTTTTATTAAGACTCACATATAGATCATTTTGTCAGTTTGCAAGTTGCAATGGATATTATATATTTTGTTAATGTTATGTATATTGTATTCCTTCGAGTTAATAGCAAGCCTTCTTATGTAGCAAACCACCAACATGTGCTGCATCTTGTTTAAGTTAGCCCATATGCAATCTGGTGCTACATGTGAATTGGTTTTTAGTCCATAGGTAAACTAGTGCTGCATCTTATTTTAGTTAGTCCATAGACAATTTGAAGCTGCATGGGAATTGGTTCTATTGGGTTGGAAGCTTTTTATGAGAGTCCTGAAACGACACCTCTTGATAATAATGGTTTTTGTTTCTCAAGTTTATATGTTATTATTATTATTTATTTTTTTGTATTTGTTGCAATCATTTTGTCATTTTTTGGAAAATAAACTTGATTACAAATTCTCAGGTACTCTTTTGTCTGCTCTTCACTTTTAAGTAGAAGGTCTGATTATTTTAAGTTTAGATTTTCTTATTGGCTTATTTAGCTAGACATTGACATTGATTTAATCTACTAGAAAATTAAGACAACCTTAGTTCATTTCATCCTCTAGGATTTTTCAATCCATTTGTAAGTAGCAATGGAATTTACAAGTAATAAGAGAATTTCATGTATATTTGAAATGGATTTTATAATTATGTTTAAATATAATTGAAAATTTATTTTAACTCCAATAAATTTATTTGACTCGAATTTTTTTTTACTCAATTCGCTAAAATTTCAAATTGGATTTGATTAACAAAATAAGATTCGTTAACACGACTAATCTAATTTTTTTCACTTGATTCGTTCGAATACCTACCCCTAAACTGATATACTTCAAGCTTTTGCTTTCGTCGAGATAGGTACCACGCAGTATCTGTTTAGAAAAGATATTATATTCAGGCGTAAAAATCTATAACAAAGTCCAGGATTTTTGCCAATAAAATCACGCCACGTTTCCTTATCATTTTGCTAGGTATGACGAGGCGACATACAATTGGTTGACTGTGTTTGTCAAACTATTTGTTTCTTAGGTATGATGTGGCGACATACTATTTCCTTATCAATTTGATTTGGAGACTCGTAAGTCGTAAGGAAACCGCTAGGGAAGAATCTAAAGATTTTACGTAACAGATGCAAAAAATTTCAATATTTTTTGTCCTCAATTCAAACCCCAAGATAATTAGTAGTATTAAATTAAATATAATTAGAATGTGATCCCCGTTATGCAGGGAATTATTTTCACAAAATATCAAAACATCTCTCTTAATTAAAAATCTTCTATTGAATATAAAAAAATTTATTTATTTATTTTTTAAATGATTTTAGGATTTTGGTTGCTGATCTTTTGAATGATTTTTTTTTTTTTTTGAATTTTTGGTGTAAATGGTTTTTTTAAGCATTTGAAATTAAAAAAATAAATGAACAACCAATCAACGCACGACACAGTGACACAAAATCACATTTTTTGTTGCTTTCAAATTAATTTCTGGACAACTCAAGTATCAAGCAAAATGATGATGCCTTGTATAATCCTAAGATGAGTAGATGAGTTGGTATGGATATATCCACACACTAATTAAGAAAGCTTTAAGTGATACAGAAATATGCCCTCGCTACGGAACGAATAAGTTTTGAACATTATATTTATATTAATGTATGACAAATGAAAATGCAATGATCCAATTCTTAAGTCAATGAAAATAGAGTTTAAATTGAATGACTAACAAATTATGCAAAATATCCTCACTTGGAGACAACTTTTAAAGTAAGGTATATATATCTAAAATTATCAAATTTAATCTAGACAAATAATAACTCCCAATAATTTTACGACACGTGACACAAAATTGGGAGTATTTTGAATAATATCAATTAGACCTGACAATTTTCGATACAACATAATTATATGACACGAACATTACAAGGAAAAATAATTAAAACATGACACGACACGAAAAGTAACATGAACATGACACGAATATATGAATGTGTCAAAATCTATATAAAACGAATTATTAACGTGTCAAAATTTATATACGGCTATAACATAAAAAATAACACGAACACAATAACACGTGAGTTATTTGAATAGTGTCAATTAGACCAGACAATTTCGAACATAACATGATTATATTGTTGGGATTACTACGGGCTCATGTTTAAACAAAATAATCAATATAGCACAGCAGAAGTAAACAAAGAAGCACCCGAAGTACAACAGGATCTTAGGCTTGCGTTTAGCATAGGTTTATAGCAATTGAAACAATTAAATCACCCATATGATTTAGAAGTTACCTACTTAAGATATTGTAACCTTAAGTTGCAGATCCAAAAAGCAAGTTGCTTTCAAGTCCAAGATCCACAAAGCTTCAAATCAAGCAAGATCACAAGAAGCACAATTGTCCCTCCTCTAGAGCTAGTCCATACAAGCAGCTGATGGATCCTTCTCTAAGGTATGGTGATTCACTTGTGCTAGAAAGTTGATCCTAAGAGCACAATAAAAAGATCTACCTTTTGTGTTTATCTGTCTAAACCAATCTCACTCAACAAGGAATAAAAGCGGCAATAACACACCAAAAAAGAGGAGGTTGCGGCAACAAGGAATCTCGCAAGAGGTGGCAATTTCAACTTTTTGCAACAGAAAAGTTTTCTTCTTGAAATCAACTTTCTCCCAAGCAAAAATCAGAATATCTCAAGTTGAATGAATGATTAGGTTGCGGCTATAGCCCGAATATATCTTATATATTTAGGCGCAAACCCTGACTCCTCTCCCAAAGGGTTGGTCGGCTATTAGTTGCTTCTTGCACAAGATTTTCATTAATCCACTTGGACTTAAACAATTTAATTCTAAGATAGATCAATAGGCCCCAATATATTATCTAATAATAATGGTCCATCAACCTTAATGCCTTAAGCTGGGCCAACTATCCTTAGCAGACAGTTTTAAATTAAAATAGTCTTATTAGACCCATTCTAATTTTATATGCTTATAATTGGATAGATTAATAGCTAAACAAAAGTAATTTAATTCTCAATTAAATTTCTTTCTTCTCATGAACAATTCATGACATTAATCTATTAATACCATCTCATGACATTAACCCAATATAGCATATCCATTCGAAAGACACTTTCCATATCACAATGTCAAAGTCACCTATACTAGTTTGTAAAAGAATTCTCGATTCCTCTTGTTTCATTAAGACATCATCTTTGGATTTCTCAAATCCCAATTATGTCTTAATATATATTAATTGAACTCTTCAATTAAGTCCTAAACATAGATCTTTTATTCCATTAAGTTTTACCTTAATAGAATACCATGTTTAATCCATACATTACTGTCCTTATGTGTGTGACCTTCGAGGTTCCCAATATGTTGGCAATGAACATAAGTTAATCTCATTAACCTATCTTCATAGATCAAGAGCGGGATCTAGCAACCCATCATAACCACATAAATATTGTGAAGACAGTGTGACCTTTTAGAAACCTTTCGACAACCAGCCTATCAGCGTAATACGATCCTTTCACCATATATCCTGGATAGCGCATGAGCATGGTACAGTGTCTACTCATGATCAATCCATATTAGTTCTTTGCAACTTATGATTAACCTTATGAATTTAGAGAAACATCTTTCTCTTAAATCCATCATGCTTTGGCCAACGACTTAATCAAGATAATCGTAGTCAAGAACAAACGAGATATGTCTTCATTATAACCGGGAGTGGTAAATCCTCTCTGGATCACTCATTCATCTTTGTATGGTTCATGTCATACCCAATAACACCCTACCATAAGCATCCCTTCTTGGGACCCGTTTATGATGGAATCTAAGTATGACACTCTCCATACAAGATGACCTGGTATCACAAGTCTAAGGACTAATTTACACAACTGGTACTAGAGAATATTATCATAGACACTAGAGTGGTATTACAAATGAAGTTCTCATAGCAGGTCATGTTCAGTGAACTTGTTCAACAGACAAGCACCTATATGTTATCCCAAGTATCCCATACTTCAACCTATATGAGATCGGTTGCTTACTTCATAAGTAAGAAGGCTTAACATATACTAGTCTTTAAGCATTGCCAATGCCCCGTCTTGGCAATACGATGACCAGGAACAGTTTGAGGAACAAGGCTTTGATGCATAAGGATCTCATAATTATAACTCCTTATAATTCCTTTGCAAGGCCATTATGTTCCATGGGTTTCATCCGATTAGTACTTAATAACTCTTTATTTGTCGTACTAACATGAAGGAAAACCTAGTATCACTATCTTCATAGTGAAGGATTTGCTTTATTGACTGTATACCTCTTGTCCAATCTGATTGGCTCTAGGGCATATATCGACAATCTCCCACTTGCACTAAGCCAATCACTAACGCATCCAATACCGAATGCTTTCGATTAGCAATTGTGTCTCTACAAGGACATAGCTTTAGTACATTACATTGAGAATATGCTTTTTCATATTCATGATAATCTCATTATCAAAGTTAATAAACAATTAGATCACAACGAGACCTAGATTCTATTCAAATAGCTTCTTTGTTGCTATAACAATTTTTTGGGAATCTACTTATTAGCAAGTAGCTAGTTATTCGAATTTAACTCCTTTTGTAAGCCAAAACAAAAGAGCTAACTTTAAAAACCTTTAATATAAACGTGCAATCATCTCTAGTTTGGAACGTTTCCAACTAATTTCGAAATGGCAATCAATCATAATCTTTATCAATCAAAGAGTTATTAATAGCTCCCACTAAATCCTACTTATGTAGAATTTAAGGGACTAATTGAATAGCAATTTGAAATTTATATCACAAAGCCAAATAGTAATCTCCATACTTTGCAAGTTGTATAATAAAAAACTATGTTATAGAACAATTCTATAACTGATTTATTTAAGAGGAAACTAAATAAGCATGGCATCCATATGCCAGCAAAGTAATATGTTTCAAAAACATAAATAAATATCCTCGACATTGACCCACAATGCCAATAAAAACATCAAATGTTTCTAGATAAATCAAAATAAATGTCTTATTAATCATCCATAAGATCGGCAAGCTTTGATGTAGCATCAAACTCGGTTGCCATCTTAATGGTCCAGCTTCACTGCTCCTTTCCTTTGGTCCCTACAATATGTCATACATATTTAGTACCAAACTTTAGGTATCATATACCAAGAGAAGTGAATCAAATTACATGAAGTTGAAATTTCTTTCAGCTTTTTTCCCTTGCTAGACTCAAGGTACTCTTTGCAATTGCGCCTCCAATGACCAATTTTCTCTCAATGAAAACAAGCTTTATTAGCATTATCATTATCCTTTGCATCCTTCACATTACCATCATCAGGCTTCAAACTCTTTGAAGCAGGAGGTAAATCCCATCTAGTCTTTCTTTTCTTCTTACCATTTGGTTTAGAAGAAGAAACTAAATGGACAAATGACTTGTCCTTTACAATGGTATGCTCGGCCTGTGTGAGCATATTCAGCAATACAGAAAAAGTGGCCTCCAAGTGGTTCATGTTGAAGTTCAGCACAAACTGCGAATAGCTCTCAAGTAGTGAAGTAAAGATTAGATCAATGCTTAGATCATGATCCATGATCCATCCAATCTGCTCCAAACGGGTAATATACCCAATCATCCTAAGCACATGAGGCCTCACTGGGCTTCCAACAATTCTTTTGAGATGTCAAATCTCTTAGTGCGATTTTCCTTAGCGAATAGTTCTCCAAGGTTAAGGATGATATCTTGAGTATTTATGGCCTCATGCTGCTTTTGAAGATCGGGTGCCCTACTAGCCAACATTACACATGTGGCTTGAACGAGATCATCTCTATGAACTCTATAGGCAACCCATTCCTCCTCAGTTGCATCAACAGTAGGCTCATCTGGAATGGGCTCATCAAGAACATAAGCCTTCTTTTCTTGTGTCAAGACAATCTTGACATTGCGAAACCAGTCAACGAAGTTTTGCCCAGTTAATTTATTAGCATAAAGTATGCTTCTCAGTGATAATGGGTTTGACATTTAGGATTTATATCCTATATGAACCAAAACATTTAATAGTCAATAAATAGCAGGTAGTGATCATTTATGTTAGGCTTTAATATTTAAATGATTATTCTCATTATTTTAACAAAATAATAGCCCTCAACTACTGTCTCGAGAAATTTAACTTTTAAACTTCTTAATGAGCTAAGACCCCTTTCATTCCAGCATAACCTTGAGTGACTCAACAAGCCATGTTGAAACTAATTGAGTAGGTAACTTAATTTACCAATTACATCTCTATGCAACTCCTAGATCAGTTAGGTGACAACTCTTTGTCTAAATACATCATATGCATTTCGCCTAACTTTGCCTCTAAATGTCATGCGATCAAGTTTGGTGCATCTGGATAACATAACACTTAGTTGAGTAAGACCCACCTTCAATAACTCAAACATATTCGTACATTAGTTTGACCTTGAGTGACTCAACAAGCCTCCTAGTGGAAGAACTCTGGTTATCTTGTTATGATGGTGGAAGATAACTTATCATACGTAACATGGACTCAATATAATTTAATGAGGGATTTCATTTAATTCTTAGATAGGTCTCATTGATTTCATATTCAATTAGCATGTATATCATTCATTTTAATTACATACATCACATATATACATAATTCAAAAATAAATCTACCACATGCAATCTACCAGGATGATTATAGACTTAATTCTAATCTAGTTTCCTTGAGCCATTAGGAAACTAGTTGGTCAAATTCCTAGGGGATACCATACAATAGTCTTCGAAAGCTTTGATGGTAAACTCCTTGGTTTTTTTTTCTTGGTGCCATATCTCCTTACAATCTTTGAATTTACATAAATTCAACTTCCTATCCTGAATCTAAATCTATAAAAAAAATATAATAATTACATTGCTTTATCAAAAACCTCGAGTTACATTTGAGGGGAATAAGATGAGAAGAGAATTTACAACTCCGGAATGAAAAGAGAAGGCAGGGTGCGCAGACCTTATTTATAAAATACCAATAAGAAAATTCAACCATACATTCGCTAGTCATACTAAGGTCTAGTCCATAATCATCCTTCATGCATACATAATCATATTATAAGCATGAATAAAAAACATGCATAGTCAATATCACCTAGTGATCTTGTTCACTATTTGCATAAATGTCACCAAAAAATTTGAGACAATTTATCAAATCATTTTAGCAATCTCGGCTCCAACTATTAAAAACACTTTTGATAAAATCTTAACAATTAAGAAAGCTATCTTGAAATTGGACTTTTACCTAACTTTTAGGTTGCTTGTCTTAATTAGGACAAAACATTTTAGCATGCATAAAATCCTAAACATTTTAGGACACCTAATTGTCCTATACCGAGTCTTTAAGTTAGCAATCCATCCTAACTCTTTAGGAACTTAAACCTCACTAGGCAACTCTTACCTAATCATACTACAAGTCTCTCCTAACATTTAGGAATCACACTCCCACTAGGAAACAATTTCCATGTTGAAGTAGGACTCTAGCTCTTAGTGTCCTAAGCGTAGGCAATCTCTTTGGCCATCGAATGGCCACTGCCAGCCCATGATCAGACAGTTGTACGTCATCTATAATGGCTACTGGATGCCCCCAAAAAAGCTTGTTGGCCGCTCCTTACAGCTGCACCCAATTTGGCAACAATTGCCTCCTTGGTGCCGCGGTTCGGCCTGCTTGCACGCAACAACAGTTGCTGCTTAATCCAGCCATGTTCTATGCCCAAACCAGCCATCATAGATGAATCATATTCACTTTAGATGTTGTCCAAAATTCCTATCAGACATGTGGAACGTTTCCAAACTCATGCTAGAATTTTATGGCACGCAAACACCTACAAAATGGTCCAGAAAATTTCAGCATTGTAGTAATAACGTTTTATGTCCAAAAACGACTTTGCTTAAACGTTTTAAGCTCAAATAAATTTTGTAACTTCAATGGCAGCATGTAACGTAAAATTTCTAGATCTGAAACATCTAGAAAATCAGTTTTATAACATCCCCAAATCAACTTACAAAACATGACTAAAAATTATGTTTTAGACATCAAAACTTGTCGGGTTTACGAAGACATGTCATGGCTTTTATTTGTATTGATTAAAATAATTTTAATCTACCGTTTAAACAATTTTAAACATGATTAAGCTCACTATACAGCTGCTGTCCAAATTTAATAAAATTAAAGAAAATAATTTTTCTTTCAAATCCATAGGAACTGAAATCACCAAAAGTCAATACATAAAATGATAGCTTGTTAACCACCAAGAATTGACATGCATAAACCTCATGTAAACGACAAAACCTTGGGTCTGATACCATTGCTGGGATTACTATGAGCTCATGCTTAAACAAAATAATCAATATAGCGCAGCGAAAGTAAACAAATAAGCACCCGACGTACAACAGGATCTTAGGCTTGCGTTTAGCATAGGTTTATAGCAATTAAAACAATTAAATCACCCATATGATTTAGAAGTTACCTACTTAAGATATTGTAACCTTAAGTTGCAGATCCAAACAACAAGTTGCTTTCAAGTCCAAGATCCACAAAGCTTCAAATCAAGCAAGATCACAAGAAGCACAATTATCCTTCCTCTAATGCTAGTCCACACGAACAGCTGATGGATCCTTCTCTAAGGTATGGTGATTCACTTGTGTTAGCAAGTTAATCCTAAGACCACAATCAAAAGATCTACCTTTGGTGTTTATCTTTCTAAACCGATCTCACTCAACAAGGAAGAAAAACACCAAGAACATACCAAAAAGGAGGAGGTTGCGGCAACAAGGAATCTTGTAGGGAGGTGGCGATTTCAACTTTTTGCAAGGGAAAAGTTTTCTTCTTGAAACCAACTTTCTCTCAAGAAAAAATTAGAATATCTCAAGTTGAATGAATGATTGGGTTGCGGCTATAGCCTGAATATATCATATACATTTAGGCGCAAACCCTGACTCCTCTCGCTAAGGGTTGGCCAGCCATCAGTTGCTTCTTGCACAAGATTTTCATTAATCCACTTGGAGTTAAACAATTTAATTCTAAGATGGATCAATAGGCCCCAATATATTATCTAATAATAATAATAATGGTCCATCAACCTTAATGCCTTAAGCTGGGCCAACTATCCTTAGCAGACAGTCTTAAATTAGAATAGTCTTATTGGACCCATTTTAAATTTATATGCTTATTATTGGATAGATTAATTTCTAAACAAAAGTAATTTAATTCCCAATTAAATTTCTTTCTCCTCATGAACAATTCATGACATTAATCTATTAATATCATCTCATGACATTAACCCAATATAGCATATTCATTCGAAAGACACTTTGCACATCATAATGTCAAAGTCGCTTATACTAGTCTTTACAAGACTTCTCGATTCCTCTTGTTTCATTAAGACATCATCTTTGGATTTCTCAAATCTCAATTATGTCTTAATCTATCTTAATTGAACTCTTCAATTAATTCCTCAACATAGATCTTTTATTCCATTAAGTTTTACCTTAATAGAATACCATGTTTAATCCATACATTATTATCCTTATGTGTGTGACACTCTAGGTTCCTAGTATGTTGGCAATGAACATAAGTTAATCTCATTAACCTATCTTCATAGATCAAGAGCGGGATCTAGCAACCCATCATGACCACCCAAATATTGTGAAGTCAGCGTAACTTTTTAGAAACCTTTCAGCAACCAGCCTATCAGCATAATACGGTCATTTCACCATATATCCCGGATAGCGCATGAGCTGTACAATGTCTACTCATGATTAATCCATATTAGTTCTTTGCAACTTATGATTAACCTTATGAATTGAGAGAAACATCTTTCTCCTAAATCCATCATGCATTGGCCAAAGACTTAATCAAGTTAATCGTAGTCAAGAACAAACGAAATATGTCTCCATTATCACCGGGAGTGGTGAATCCTCTCTGGATCACTCATTCATCTTCGTATGTTCATGTCATACCCAATAACACCCTACCATAAGCATCCCTTCTTGGGACCCGTTCATGATGGAATCTAAGTATGACACTCTCCATACAAGATGACCTGGTATCACAAGTCTAAGGACTAATTTACACGACTGGTACTAGAGAACATTATCATAGACACTAGAGTGATATTACCAAATGTAGTTCTCATAGCAGGCCATGTTCAGTGAACTTGTTCAACAGACAAGCACCTATATGTTATCCCAAGTATCCCATACTTCAACCTATATGAGATCGGTTGCTTACTTCATAAGTAAGAAGGCTTAACATATACCAGTCTTCGAGCCTTGCCAATGCCCCGTCTTGCCAATACGATGACCAGGAATAGTTTGAGGAACAAGGCTTTGATGCATAAGGATCTCATAATTATAACTCTTATAATTCCTTTGCAAGGCCATTATGTTCCATGGGCTTCATCCGATTAGTACTTAATAACTCCTTATTGTCGTACTAACAGGAAGGAAAACCTAGTATCACTATCTTCATAGTGAAAGATTTACTTTATTGACTATATACCTCTTGTCCAATCTAATTGGCTCTGGGGCATATACCAACATATATGACACGAACATAACATGAAAAAAATAATTAAAACACGACAAGACATGAAAAATAACATGAACACGATACAAATACATGAATATGTCAAAATCTACTTAAAACGAATTATTAACGTGTCAAAATTTATATAAATATATAATATCTTTAATACGATTATGATACGAAAAAATAACACGAACACGATATGAATACACAAATATTTTTTCTCTCTTTTTTTTTCTTACTTAAATAAAATAAAATATATATATAGCCTTGCCACATGGCAAGGCCAAGGAAAGCAATCCCCCTCAAATTGAGGGGGAATACTTTTATATGAACAGATATCCTCTGCCTCTATTTTCTGTCCTGCTTGGTGTCCTTTCATTTTAATTTTGCCTTGTGTGCAATTAATTAACTGATTTAATATCAAAATTAATCTATCATAAACACGTGCTAAAAAACTACTAGAGAGACATCAATAAAAAACCAAAAAAAGGCAAAAAAAAATTTGTTCACTTTTATATATTGTAATAGATTGATTATAAATAATAATAGTAATTTTTGAAATATAATGGCTGAAATAATTCTAATAAGACACAAAAAATTTATATTTAAAACTTACATTATTTTCCACTTTCTTAGCATTATTTTCATCTACCATTTGGAACCATTTAACAATTTTAAAATTTACTTCATGATAAAGTAAACTTATTTCTTTCTTTCACACCCGTTTCATAAGAGGGAAAAAAAATTAATAATTAGACCTACTCATGGGCCGGCTCGGGTCGCGGCCCGATTTTTTTTCATATTTTTTGCTCAGGCCCGGCCCTGGGTCGAGCCGGGCCGACCCGTTAGGCCCGAATTTACTGTTCATCGATTAAAAAAAATATTTTTTTTATATTTTTATAATTAAAATTAACTAAAATAATATTATTATAATAAAAAAACTGTTTGGCGCCGGGCCGGCCCGGAACAAAATATCAAACCTAGGCCCGGCCCAATACGGACCGGGCGGGCTGCCCAGCCCATGAGCAGGTCTACTAATAATATAATGATTGAGATTTATGACAATATTTATTATTTTTTAATTTAATCATTAGATTAAAAATATATCTTTCGTCTTCTTTCTCTTTCCTTCCTATCAAACTTAGTGTAAGGATGGACTATATCTATGCTATTTTTATTTTTTTTATTAGAGTTGGCAAAATGAACTTGAATTTGAAAACGCGTTTGAAAAATCCGAATTCAAATCCATTCAAATCCGATTCGACAAAAAAAGTCAAAGAACTTAACCCGAAAAAATTCGAACCCAAAATGATCCGAGCTCAAAATGACTTGAACCCAAAATGATCAAAACCCGAAATAAATCGAACGCGAAACCAACCCTATCATAAATCCGTAATAACCGAAATTTAATACTAAAAATAAGAATGATTGAATTGTAATTAAATAATTTTTATAAAAAAAAAAATTTATTATCAATTTTATTATAAGTTTTTTTACTTTTTTAATCAGATATTAAAATTTAATATATATATATATATAAGGTAAGATAATAATTTTATCAAAACACTAATGATAACAATAACTCAAATTGATCATCAAAAGAAAAAAAAAAGTTGTGGTATATGATGCACCCAAAAGAGTGTATCTTATTTAACCTTGCACTAAAAAGATCAATTGTAAGTATAATGATTAGCAAGGGTCGAGTCCTCAAGGATTGGGTTTTAATTTATGAGTTATTAGTTTATAACTTACGTTCAAAGAAAACAATAAAAGAAAAGGGGTTTTTGAAGCCAGATTTAAACTAAGTAAATAATGAGAATAAGATGCAAGGCGGTATAACCAGCCAATAAAAATATATATACTAAATTAGGCGGTATAACCAGCCAATAAAAATAAAACAAAGTTAATATACAAATTAGGCGGTATAACCAGCCAATAAAAATAAATATAAAAAATAAGCAAACTAAAAGTAAGAAAACAAGTAAGTAAGAAGAATTAAATATGAAAAATATGGTTAAGGTTTCATTCTCCACCACTAGACATCATTAAGAATCAATTTCAGATCTATCAATATCAACCAACTATCAAAGTTAACAACCGTAGATAACAACAAGCTCTGTTACCCCAATCTTTCCTTAGTTTGTCGTTAAATAGAACAAGCTCTCTATTTAATCTCTAACCATTAAACAACCTAGAATAAGCTCTCTAAATTCAATTTAATGGCAGCTTTATGATGAGAAAGATAGGTTGATCTAAGCAACAAACACATAAGCTCGGATTGTTCAACTTAGGTTATGTTCCACTTTGCAATTATTGAAAACTTGACCATAATCATTAATCACAAATTGCCACTTATGAATAGGAAATCAAGACAATTACACGGATCAAGACTCCTAAACTAGCAATAGATAATTATCAAGATCTATCTAGTTGTACACCTAAATAAATCAAGACAACATCATGAACAATTCTTGTAGAAGAACATAAGCAACTTTGATAGAAAATTAATGATAGATAGAATCTGAAAATCAATCACAAAACATGTCTAGGGCTTTGAAATCACCCTTAACCAAATAGAAGTTTAGCCTAGCATAGGCATTATAAACATAAAATTAAATAGAATCTAAGAAGAAAATAAAAGAAAGAAAGAAGAAGAAGAAGAATATTAATTATCCAACCTCTTGCTCTCTCTAAAGAAAAAGAAAACTAGAGAAAAGAAAGAAAACTAGAGAAAAGAAAGAAGAAGAAAACTTAGAGAATTTTATTAAAATGGCTAATATCCTACCTATGTACAATATGATCCTCTACAATCATCCAAGGCCCTCTATTTATACACATCTTGGAGGGCTAAATGACAAGAGACAAGCTTTACAAATTTCAAAGGTAGGTATAATAGGTGGGTGCATTTTTCTAACAATTTTCGTCATATTGTATGACAATTTTGATCAGCCAACTTGATGGTCGATTTTGTCAATATTGGAGGCCTGATCTGATCACATGGTCTTCTAGAAAAATGTTCCCCTGTCAGTTACTGATCCATAGCCGTTGGAATCAGCTCATTTGCTGATGTGGATAAGAAGATATGGGCAAAATACGAAAACAGGTCAGCACAGACGTCATTGCACATCAGCCAACTTGATGGTCGATTTCGCTAATGAAAACGACTCCGTTTCAAGAAGTGTAAAACATGAAAAAGATAGATATGCCTCTTAGCTTTGCACGGTTAAAATTTCAGCCTTATTGCTTCAGTGGAACTCCAGATATAGCTGATATGGCAAAAGGTGTCGGAACTGGAACTGAACTGGATTTACCCTTAATTCTAGTAATCTGAAATCACTCAAAGAAACTTGTGAAAAACACCAAAATACATAAAGATCATAAACACAATTAGACTAAACAATAATAACTCGTATTTGACACAAAACAATAATAAAACATAACTAAAAACTATATAATTATACGAGTTATCAGTATATTTAGTTGTGAACGATAACTATGAAAAAAAAAGTTGTTTGTTTAGTTTTTTATTATTATAAAAATGGATAATATCATGAATGATCCTTAAAATTTATCAAATTTGTCAATGTGATACATGTACTTTAAAATTGTTCAATATGGTACCTGTATTATCAAATCGTGTATCAATGTGGTACATTAACCTAACACCATTAAATATAAATGGTGATAACACGTGACAACACCTGATTTTTAAAGATTAATATCTGAATTTTGATAAAAAGAAGGAAAAAAATTTAAAAATATAAATATTTAAAATTATACTTTTAAAAATTAATATCTACTTTTAAAAAAAATATTTTTTAAAAAAAATATATCTTTTTAAAAATTAATATTTGTTTTTTTTAATTATAAAATTAAAATATTTAACTAAAATTATTTTTAAAATATAAAATATTTTAAAATTACTTGTTAAACAATTTATAATATCTGAAATTTTTTCAAAAAAATGTTATTTTTAAAAATTAAAAAAATTAAAAAATTAAAAAATGAAATGAAATTATTTTATTTTATTTTTTATTTTATTTCCTTTAAAAATATTTATTAAAAAATTAAAAAAAATTAAAATATTTTATCATTTTAATTTTTAAAAATATTTATTAATTTTTTTCTTTTTTTTCTTTCTTCCTTTTTTTCTTTAAGTTAATACACGTGATATCATATGTGGTGCCACGTGGCATCATTATGTTTTTAAAATAATTTTATTTTTATTTTTAAAATTAAAATTAAAATTAAAATTAAAATTAAAATTAAAATTAAATTAATAATTTTTATGTTAATACACGTAGCATTAATATATGGTTTCACGTGTCAAGTTTTCATTGGATACAACAGCCATGTTACTAATATTTAACGGTGTTACTGATAGGTACTATAATAGTATACAAAGTGAAACTTTAAGTACTAAAATAGACATTTTTAAAATACATGTATCACATTGACAAATTTGATAAATTTCAAAAGCAATTCATGACATTATCCCTTATAAAAAAATGAACAATCAAATGAATGACTACCATTAGTCATGACAAATGTTGTAGTATGTTTAGTTGTGAATGATAACTACAACTTAGATTGATAATCAAGAATTTAAGGATATCCCACTTCAAATGTTGTTGATGATTTTGTGAAATTTTTATTAGTGTATAATAATATTATATTATATTATACTTTTACTTTTTTGTGTTTTGTACGAGAAAATGAGTTAGTACTTGATAGAATAGAAAAGAAAGAAACCTTTTTATTCGAGATATGTGGTACAAATCGTACTCTCTATTCATTTAGAATTTACAATTTTTTTTCTCAAATAATTTTTTATCTTTAATAACATCCTTATTAATTAATAAAATCATGATATTATCTTATATATCTCGTATCGTACACATGTCATGTAATCATATTGTACAAAAAATATCATGTCTACAAATTATTATATCATCTCATTTTTATTAATTATTACTATTTAATAATTATTATTCAAATAGTAAATTGTTAAAATGTTTAAATATATATTATATATATCAATTAATTTTTAATTATGATTTCTTAAAATTTTAGTTTTTAGTTAAAATCAGACCATTAGAACAAATAATTGAAAAATAACTAATAGTAATATACTTTTTTTGCATTGACTTACTAACTCTTAAATTTTAATCTTATTTCATCTTCAAATATAACAATTTGTCCATTTTGATTTTATTATTATTATGTACAATTACATTTATATATATGCATAATATAATCATAATATATTTACATACTGAATATTAAAATTCATCGAATCAAATGTTTTAAATATGAATATGATAATATATCATGACTTTTATAATCAAATATTTAACATTATATAACAAATTAATTTTATAACCTTTTTGGTGCTAACAAATATTGATATTAATATACAAATATAATTAAAAAATATCATATTATACAAAAATTTACTTAAAAAATAATAATTTATTTTGGATTTAAACATGTAAATTATATAAAAATAATTACATATAAAATAAAATAACCTAAACCTAAACCTAAACCTATCAAACCTAAGCCTAAATTCAAAATAATCCAAACCCAAAACAACTCAAACCTAAAATGATTCAATCCAAACCCACCCAATTGCCACATCTATTTGAGATATATAAAGGCAACCCCACCTTTTTTTCATTCACATCTTCCAAACAAATTCCTCCAACACTAAGTATCAATAACACCCATGCTTTAAACCATAGACATAAATAATTAATTAATGAAAAACAAAGGGAATTGACAACAGAAAATAATAATACTTTTTTTTTTACCATATTGCCCAATTAATTGCCTAACCTTATAGAGCAAAAGCTTCATAGTCCTACACTCACCCCCACCCATGATTTATGGAACCATGCACAAGATATTTTAGTATCCAGCTTCTAGTGAAAAATTGACTGGCTTAAGCATGGGATGATCAGTGACACTTTTAACACTTTGACACCCATTTCCATCATGTATCAATGATTTGTTAATAATGCATGCATGACCTAGGACAAATACAGTTATATGTGATTCAAACCATAAAGAGGAGCAGTCTATTGAAATGTGCATAAAGATCATATTTATCATTACTGATGGGAAAATCATGCCCTATGTTACTCGGACTCAAGTGTGAGTGTCGGATACGGGTACGTGTCCGACGCAGATATGTTCAATTTTTTTTAAGTTTTTCCATGTATTTGGAAGATCCTTGAAGGGTCATATACCCAACTCATATCCAAATATGCATCGGACACAGATATCAAACACTGATACTTCAAGAAAAATGAAGAGATCGAGCAACATAGATCATGGCAATGTTCAGGTGTTCAGTGAATATACGTGTTCACCATACTCACAAGAATTACAGGATGCATATGGAATCATACAGAGTAATGTTTTAAAGAATTGCTTGACCTCTGGAAGAAGATAATCAACATATTTTCTTATTACTTCTATGTTATCAATCAGCAAAATTGATATAAACCATCAAAAGAGTGGGAGATGGAAAAAGAGGAACTGGCTAAGCATAGATGGTGCCAAAAGAAAATTTTCAACCCCCACTTCCCCTCCACCAAAAAAAAAAAAAAGAAAAAGAAAAATATAAGGCTTACTATAAAAGACAGCATTGTCCTCTCAAATATGGTACAAAAATTAGCTCCTCAGCATCAGATTCTTGATCTCTTGTTGTGTCAAAGGTGATCAAAATCGGTAATAGACTAATTTCAATCTGGTAATCTTAAACGGTTGAACAGCACAAGGAAACTTTGCTCAGGGACAATGTGAAGGAAACCTAGATCAGCTCCTTTGACATAGGGTCCAATGCCCTGCATATGACCATGCACAGGGATTTTTTTTTCAACACAAAAATGGTTTGAAAACCAACAAAATAATTTCAGTTGCAAGTCACATCCTGTTATTATGTTAGTACAAAGTCCTGAATAATTTTGTTACCTTGCCATTGAGTTGCAGAAGCTCACCATCAACCCATCGTGGATTACGGAAACCAAATTCTGCTATTCTTCCCTGACCTTTGTAACATGCAACCTGGAATTTAGAGTTTTTCCTATCAATTAGATGTCTCAAAAGTCCTAGAGGTTCTAACTGAGTCCCTGTCAAGGCAATTTATATGAATGAGATAGCAAAGATACTTTGGGCAAAATCTTACACCAAAGTTAAATATATTAACATATATTGTTCATGTTGAACACAATATATTAGATAGACATTGCTTCTCACAATGCAAACTAAGGGGAAGAAATGGAAGAATTCAATAACTGGGCAAATTCCTTTATCTGTATGAGCATCAGAGCATGCTTAATGGGTTGCTGAAAAGGTCCAATAAATAGATAAAAATAATAAAATAGTTTCCTGGTAAATTGCTTTTTGTGGATATAGGATGACAATCTATTTCATTTCATACAACTCTAAAGTTCCCATTAGTGAAGTACTAATCTTCCAGGTTTTCTACATTTGTCTCATAGGGAATGAGACTTCCAGGTCAGTAGGATCTGCTTGTTTCCATAGTGACAAAATTGATAACTCTATGAAATAAAGTTAATTTACCACATTTTGTGCATTCAAATTAGCTAAGTCCTTGAAGTTTTATTCGGAATTAATTATTTTTAGATTAGTTTTATTCATTTATTTCATGTTTAAATTAGTTATTAATTTTTTTTTATTGTATTTTTATAGGTCCAAAGCGAGAAATAACTTTGAGGTGCGTAAAAGACGAAAAAGGTGCAAAGAAAAGCAAAGACAGATTCGACCCCCGGAGCTTGTAGCTAAGAAAACATGATCTTAACGTCTTTATTCAAGAAAACTTCCTTTTTGACTTTTGAAGCTGATTCTTAGAACTTTCCAACGGTATATTACTTGTCCAAAACGCATAAGATTTGGTCATCCAAATCTACTGAGAAAGTGTGAGAAGAATGCAGCAAACTAGCAGTGCACGACCAAGCCCCTCGGCCAGCACCATTCACCAAACAGCAGGGCCAGCGCTGCAGCGCCAGCGCCTGCACTTAAAGAAAAAGGAAAAGGAAGGAAAGTCTTGTTGCTTGTACGCGAAGTTTCTCCTTCCATGTTTTTGGAGCTCTATAAATAGGAATTTTTAGGATTTAATTAAGTAGCTTTTAGCTTTTATAAATCTAGTTTTATTAAGAGGAGAGTAGTCATCAAAAGTTTGCAAAGAGCTAGGGAGATTTTGGAGACTAGAAAACTGAAGACTCGGCAAATCTTAGTTTTCTCTTTTCCTTTACTCTTCTTTTACTTTCTCTTTTCCTAGATAAAGTAAATTTAGTAAACCTAGATTAATGCTTCTAATTGTTTATTCAATCTTGCGTTTAATGTTGCTAATTGTTTGGCCACCAATTAGATTGATTTGATAAACCTAAATGCAACTTGAAAAAGAGAGTTTAGTGTTAGACATATATTGAATAACATATATTTCAGATTCATTTATTATGATGAATTGAGTTGCATGTATGGTAGAAATATGCTTAACATGTCATGTGTAACTAATTTTAAAGTCTAAGCTTAATGAGTTTCTCTCTAATTCAATTTTCATAAAAATATAGTTAATTGGTTAAGGGGATTTATAAGACCATCGAATGATACTTATAAATAAATTAGAACTCTAGGTTAACAACTCAATGTCATTAGTCAAGTGGAGAGAATAAGAGAGGTTCAAACGAAGTATTGAGGGAAATTGTAAGATTGAAATCAAGCCAGCAGGTGCAAACCTCTTCATCATTCAGTTCTCCACATCTGAGACAATGGAGTGGGTCTTAGAGCATGGGCCATGGCATATCCAGAATATGCCTATCATTCTAAGGAAATGGAAGCCTGGGATGCAGTCGCTTGCATTCAATATGGACAAGCTTCCCATCTGGGTCCATTTGAGCAATATCCCTTTAGAATTGTACACAACAAAGGGACTGAGTTACATTGCGAGTGCACTAGGCATGCCCCTCTATATGGACAAGGTCACAGCAAGTAGGCAAAGGCTTGCATATGCTAAGGTCTGTGTGGAGATGGAAGCCAAGTTGGAATTGCCACGGTTCATTGAGATTGAGTTGAAAGATGGTTCTCTAGTTCAAGTCTCTGTGGAAGCCCCTTGGTTCCCTCCCAAGTGTCATACCTGTTGCATATTTGGGCACATGGACAGGAACTGCCCACGAACCACTAAGGTGACAACCAAAAAGTGGGTGCCAAAGCAGACACAGAAGGAAGAAGTTAACATGGTTGGCTCAGGTTCTGATGGGCTAGCCATAGAGGAAGTAAGGTCAGCAGTAAGTAAACCATCCATAGAAGTGGAAGTCCCATCCTCAGCAAACAGATTTGCAGTGTTAGCAGATGCCTCTGAAAATGAGAATGGTATTGTCACAAAGGAAGTTGAGCCACAGGAACCCAGTGAAGTGGTGGAATGCAATTCCCCCAGGAAACCTCGAGCTGCAGCAGCTGGAGTTGCAGACCTAATGCGCCATATCAAAAGCAGGAAGAAAGGGCCATATGACAAAGGTAAGCTCACTGGGAAAATGAGTTCCACTGCTCTGAGTGGTCAGGCACATGGCCCCTCACATCCATGAACATCCTAGCTTGGAATGTTCGAGGACTTAACAGTCCTCTTAAACAAAGGCAGGTTGTAAATAGAATCAAAAAGCTGCGTATAGATGTAGCATGTATTGTAGAAACCAGAATAAAAATCTCCAAGATGCAGTCCACATTGGACAAATTCTTTGGAGGATGGAAGCTGCTTCATAACTACTCAGAAGCAATAAATGGCAGAATCTGGCTTCTCTATAAGGAGCATATGGTTGTTGACAAAGTGATCCTCTCTGATCAGTCCAATACTTGCCTGATCTCCATGGATTCCCAATCATTTTTCCTCACAGCAGTCTATGGATCGAATGAGGGAACTAGCAGGAAAAAACTCTGGTCTCATTTGAGTAACCTTAGGGGTCTGATTCATGGGCAAGCATGGATCCTTGCTGGAGACTTTAATGTCATTGCTAACATTTCTGAGAGTTCACAACCCTGTGGTCTTCTCTCTGACATCCAGGATTTCCAACAGTTCCTTGATCAGACCTTGCTGCATGACCATTCTTTTGTTGGCCCACTTTTCACTTGGTCCAATCACCAAAGTGATCACTTGGCAAGGAAGCTTGACAGAGTACTCATCAATGACAGTTGGCTTCTCTCTTTTCCCCACTCTCATGTAGAATTCATTGCACCAGAAGTTCTAGATCATTGCGCTGCAATGATTAAGTCTGCTTTGCCACCTCACTCCCCTCCCAAACCATTTAAATTCTTTAACTTCTGGACAAGAAACAGTGAGTTCAAGCTTGTTGTTGAGAGCTCATGGATCAGGCCTGTAGAAGGTAGTCCCATGTCTATTCTTTATCTGAAATTGAAAAGGCTTAAGTCTGTGCTCAAACAATTCAACCAGGTGAAATTTGGGTCCATATCTGCAAGAGTTTTGGGGAAGCGCAAGGAACTTGAAGCTGCGCAGCTTTCCCTATTGAGGGACCCCAATGAGGAGTCCTTGGTCACAGCTCAGACCTCACTGTCACAGGAATTTCACGAGCTGCTGCAAGCTGAGGAAAGTTTCCTCAGGCAAAAATCCAGAATTGCTTGGTTGCAGGAAGGAGACCATAACACAAGGTTCTTCCACAGGATGGTAAGTGCAAAGCAAAGAAGAAACTCAATCAAGGTGCTCTATGATGAAGCTGGAAACATATTAGAATCCCACTCAGAAATCTCAGCAGCAGCAATTTCCTATTTTCAGAAACTTCTTGGCTCTCCAGACCCTAATTTGTCTCCCTGCTCCCAAGAGATCTTAATGGAGTTGCTTCAAACCACCATACCAGGGGATGTCATGTCTGCCATGATCAGACCAATTATGGGAGAAGAAATCAAAGCTGCCATGTTTGGTCAAACAGTGACAAAGCACCTGGTCCTGATGGATACACAGCACTGTTCTTCAAAACCACCTGGGACATTGTTGGCAAGGAAGTGATTGAGGCAGCTCAAGAATACTTCAGGACTGGAGTCATGCTTCCAGCTTTCAATTCCACTTGTGTTGCCCTTGTACCAAAATGCCAAAATCCATCAACTCTCAAGGACTTCAGGCCAATTTCATGCTGCACTGTCTTCTACAAATGCATCACCAGAGTTCTTGTTAACAGGCTCAAAGGTTGTATCCCAGCTATCATCAGTAGCAATCAGAGTGCCTTTGTCCCTGGCAGATGCATTACTGACAATGTCTTGATGGCTCAAGAGCTGGTAAGGGGATATGGACGATCCACCCTGTCACCTAGGTGTGCTATTAAAGTTGATTTGCAGAAGGCTTTTGATTCCTTGAGTTGGAACTTTACCTTGACTGTGCTTGCAGCAGTGGGGTTCCCTAACCAGATCATTTCCTGGATAGAAGGGTGTCTTACAACACCCAGATACTCAATTAGCATCAATGGTGGTCTGATGGGCTTCTTCAAGGGGGGCAGAGGTGTAAGGCAAGGGGATCCTCTTTCCCCATACCTCTTTGTCCTAGCCATGAATGTCCTATCCAGATTGTTGGACTCTGCAGCAAAGCATGGGGTCTTCCAGCATCATCCCAAGTGTAAGAAGATCAATCTCACACATTTCAGCTTTGCTGACGATCTTTTGATATTTGCCAAGGGCAAGGTGGATTCAGTCATAGACATACAGCAGGTTCTGAGCCACTTTTAAAGCTGGTCCGGTCTCCAACTGAATAATGCTAAATGTGAATTCTATTCCTCTGGCATGAGTACTGAAGAGCTGTAGGCAGTTCAAGCCGTATCAGGATTCCAGATAGGCAAACTTCCTGTTAGATACCTGGGAGTACCTCTGGTCACCAGACGGCTGTCTGAAAGGGACTGTGAGCCACTTATAGCTAAGGTTCGAGCCAGAGTGAATGGTTGGGCAACCAGGTTTTTGTCCTATGCAGGGAGACTTCAGTTGATCCAGTCTGTTTTGTTCAACTTACAGAACTTCTGGTGCAGGCACTTCATTCTACCCAAGCACTGCCTTAGGAAGCTTACCCAGATATGCTCGAGCTTCTTATGGAAGGGTAAGGAGGGGTCAGCTAGAGGAGCTAAAGTTAAATGGAGTCAAGTTTTTCTTCCCAAATCTGAGGGAGGGCTAGGAATCAAGGACATTCTCACCTGGAATCAAGCTTGCATTCTTAAAAACTTCTGGTCTGTGCTAATGAAGGCAGGTTCATTATGGATTGCCTGGATTGAGATGTATGTGCTTAAGGGAAGGGACATATGGCAGGTCCCTATTCCCAGTGGAAGTAGCTGGAGCTGGAGGAAACTTCTGCAATTAAGGCCACTTGCCTTGCAAATCACCAGACAGCTTGCTAGTGGTCCTATATGGCCTTTCACTGGAGAGAAATACTCTGTTGCTGCAGTATGGAGTGCAATAAGGCCAAAGCAAGAGAAGGTCTCATGGCATAGGCTCCTCTGGTTCAAATTTTTTATTCCCAAGCACACAATTATATCCTGGATGGCAATTCTTAATAGATTGCCCACAAAGGACAGATTGGTATCATGGGGAATGCAAATTGAAGAAACATGTTCCTTATGCCAACAAGAGAGAGAGACAAGGAACCACATGTTTTTCACCTGCAGATTTTCCAGAATGATATGGCAGCAAGTGCTGGATCTTTGCAGAATAAGGAGGAGGGTTGTTAACTGGGAAGAGGAATTGAGCTGGGCTGGCAAGCTGCATGGTCGGTCCTTGATCTCAGTCATTCTGCGTATTGCTTGGAATGCTTTGATTTACTTTGTTTGGAGAGAAAGAAATAACAGACTATATGGTCAAGGTGCAGCCACAGAGGATGTGATTTTGGAAGGTATTCGAGACATAGTTAGTTTACGTTTGCATGATCTCCAGCACATTAAGTTAGATTCTGTCAACATTGCTCTCTGTCAAGCTTGGAAGTTGAATATAGCTGAATTGTAAAGCTTTGTTAATGCTTAAGGCAGTGAGAATTATTGTACCATTGTAGCAGTTTACTGATTGCTTGGATAAATGGAATAAAACTACTTATCCAAAAAAAAAATCCTAGGCTTTTCTCAAGTGATTAATCTAAATTTTAATTTGCCTGTTATTATTTTCTTTTATTTAGTTTTTAATTAACAACCTTTAATCAAGTGTTTGGATAAAATTAAGTTGTTTTAATTTTAGTAATTAACAAAATTAGTGCAATTACTCATGGGAACGATACTTTACTCTTCACTTTATTACTTATTACGATACGTGCACTTGCATGGTTCATAAATCCGACAACAAAAATCACAGGCAAAGTGCTGTCCAAATAATACCCTTTAGATATCAATTGAAACATACAAACCAAGAGAGAGAAAGACATAGTAATTACCACTCCTAACTCATTTGGATACAACCCACGGCTGGGGAGGCGACTCTCCCTGCCAATTTTGGCACGAAAAGTAACCTAAAGATGTAAAAGGAATATTGATTACCACAAGCTTGTTCCATAACTGAAGATCATGCTCACATGCTAGAAATAACTAGGACAACTATCAATAGATTTATTTAACATGTAATAAAATGAAAAAGAACCTGGCCAGCAGGAACATTGAGATCTCCAATAAGCTTCACAGCTTCAACATATTCAAAGAACTCAACATCTGAAGATTCACCATCTGCATCATTCCAGCAGCCATATTTACGCCTCAGTTGAACTATATCAGTTCCATAAGGACCAAATGCACCAACAAAGAGGCCTACACTTCAAGCAGCTGGTATCAATCAATGATGCTAGCTACGTGGAGAAAAAAAAAAAAGATACTATAAGAATACCCACCCTCAAATGGATCTAAACCATTATCGCTGCTAATTCGATTGAAATTTGTGTACTCAGATAATCTGCTCTGCTTCCGTGCCTGACTAACAGCAAGTTTGACAATTTCGCGCACATCTCTAGAAACCTAAAATAAAGTTAATAGTTAGGGATCTAATTACCAAAGTTATTAAATGTCAAGCTATAATTAAATTTGGAGTTTCCAAACATAACATCCATTATTTAAGAAAAATATATTAGAACTCAAAATCAGCATTTCCTTCTATTTCTGATTTGGAACAAAGTGGTGATAAAGCAGCTACTTAATACTTTAATTACGCTCATTAGGGGGCATGGTGATTACAATATAAATTAAGTATTAACGGCCTACAGAAGGAAGACAATTTCTGGTTTTTATAAGTTGAATGAGTTGTTAGAATCAAACATCTGGCAGTGCTTCAGTTAAGTTACGCTTATCCCAGTAAAAAAAAAACTGATATAACACCAATGAGAACAATCTTGGTGTACTATTGACATCCCAATCTTAATTATCTGAATCCAGTGGTTTAAATTTAAATCATACCTTAAAAGAAGCCTTATCTGAACTCCAAAATGCCCTGGCAACATCTGGAGGCATAAGCTCAGAAACAGCTTGAGCTGCTATAGCTGCTATTTTCACCTTTGATGCTTTACTTTCTCTCGAATCATTATCTAAACTAATCTTGGGAACATGTAGCAGGAAAGAATCTCTTTCCAGGTTGTTAATATCAGCTGGAAGACGAACATAGTCATCCTTAGTAGGAGTGTCCTCATTATTATGTACAAGCCCACCAATAAAAAGCTTCATATCCAAATCCTTGCTGTCTTCGACAAGATTGCTACCCTCTCCCAGCGCAACACTATCAGGTTGAATCTCTTCCAAATCATTAGTTTCATCTTCAGAATTCTCAGTGGATGATGTTTTCTCATCATCTTCTTGCATCAACTGCTCTGCAGTATCATTAACTATTACTTCCTCAGAAACATCAACATTCATTACTTTGACTTTCAGTCCTGGAATTTTATTTTTAAGAAAAATTTTCACATTTTTTATCCCTTCCTCAGTTGCTCCCTCAATATTTATCCCTTTCTCATCGCTCCTTTCTGCCTTAGCTTCATTCCCCTGAACATCTATAACAGATGCATTCTCAACTTCAGAAGTGGATGGGGTATTTGTAGGCTTGGAAGGTGAGCTGGTACTATTCATGGAATTTCCTTTTGCACGCTGCAAATAAACTACCTGCAACAGATGTACTGTCAGAAGCATCTTCCATAAATTGTATTAGAATGCTTTAGAGCACTTGGTAGAGCTATGCGTAACACTCTGGTTAAGAGATACTGGAAGACTGACACATATATGCATTGCACAAACAAGCTTACAGATTTATAAAATGAAAATATGTTGTCCCAATTTTACACAGGAATAACATTACATGTCTAAGAATAGCCCACATGTTCAGACAGATCTGAACCAAAACTTTAATCCAGACCCAATTATTGAATCCAAAGTTTAATCCTATGTTACTCGGACTCGGGTGTGAGTGTCGGATATGGGTATGTGTCCGACATGGGTATGTTCAATTTTTTCTAAGTTTTTTCACGTATTTGGAGGGTCCTTGGAGGGTAATATCCCCATACCCATGTCCAGATATGCGTCAGACAAGGGTGTCGGACATGGGTACTTCAAGAAAAATGAAGAGTCGGAGCAACATAAGTTTAATCCGACTGTAGCCAGGCTCAGTTACTGAACAAACACACCAGAAGCTGTTTCATGATGTGAAGCAAACAAAGAACATTCAGCACTGCAATAATTGAAAAGCAATTCAGATGTGGTGTTTGTGAAAAAGATAGCAAGAAAAATACACCAAGGAAGCTCAAATCAGGTGCATATAGCACTAGGTAGATATATGATCATCTAAGGAACTGAAACTGTTGAATATGCTCCTGCTTAAACTGGAACAAAACAAGTTTAAAGGACACTCAGCCTCCGCAGTAAATCAGTTGCCCAAACATATATCATGGACTACCACTCCAAAGGTCCTTCAGTCACTGATTTACCAAATCATTTCAACTCATATCAACCAGCATAGAGCCATACAAAGTAAACAAACCATATACTCGTCTTTCATATCGAACCATTGAAGCAGCGTGTCGAGCTATAATCGAACAATTTCATCGTGAACATTTAACTATACTCATGGTATCAATGAGTACTTTGAGCTCACCAATTTTTGAACACGTCATAATTTAGGATCAATTTATGGCAAAAAAAGAGAGAAAGAATATAATCAATTTTAATTGTAGAATATTGGCATGCTTCAGAACTCGTTGTTAGTACACATACTCGCTTAACATTCTGAATCAGGCATAATAAATGTGAAAATTAACAAAGACAAGAACATCTCAAAGTCTCGTCTCTATCCAAACAGAGTAGATGTGGCCACACACACAATAAAAGTTCCTCAACTAAATCCAATATATGAAACATATATGGTCTTCACAATTGCAGAATATGTTGGCCAAAAAAATATTTGCAGAATATAAACATTGATGATAGATTTCAACTTAAGATAGAATCTTTAAGGTACATTACTGCTTCACCTGCGTAAGATATGTTTCTTCATCCTCTTTAACCACAAAAATCTCAAATAATGGAGTTCCAGGCGATGCACTGACCAACTGCCTGCATGCAAAAAGTAGTTAATAATTATCAATACTTTACAGTACAGCAAACCTTAGTAATAGAGAGAAAGATTTTTCTCACCTTGGACTGTAACTCCTAGCAACAAATCTACCTACACCAGGTGTTATGCGCACTAGTCTACCAAATGGATCGTCAGAGCCCTTTGAGTAGCCTACCCACCAGCCCACCTGCCAAATGGAAATAACATAACTTCAAATTAACACCAGAGAGAGAGGAGAGAGATCTTCTAAAGGTCTGGTTTCCTGGGCTGGTAGGAATCTATTTGACCATACAGCTTAAAGATGCATACTAACAAACAATACGACTCATCAGTAAAGATTTATAAGACCTAAACATCAAATTTTCTCTCTTTTTCTTCAAGTTTCCTATTCTTTCAGGTAATAATTACCAAAAATCCAAAGCATTGAAACTTTTTGTAATTATGCAAGATACCTGGATAAACAAAAACCCATAATCTCAGCTATTCATTTAAAAATATTACCATGTAAATTAGCTTTATGGTCATTCACTCTTATAGATGTAAAATTTTCATTTCAGTGATTGCTTAATTTAAATATTGAAAGGGAACAGTGTTGCAACATTTATATGATGCTTGCATGTTACTATTATGTTCATTCATAAATATTTTTCTCAAAAATCTAAACATCTCCGAGTTTTGGGTTCACAGTCTACTGTTAGTCTTATTTTTAAAAGCAGTGCACCAGTGACCAGAAAGGAAGATTATTTAAAAAAAAATAAAAAATAGTAGAACCTAAACATTGAGTTCCCAAATACTTGAAAATGAGGCCAGCTATGGTGCTGATGCATTACTTGACCATTTTCACTAGAGACTCTTCACTAGACAACCGTCCAAGATAAGGGTAGCAACCAAAGAAATTACCAGTCCGCTTCCTGTGTGTCTAGACAACTGTGAAGCATCATGGTACCGCTCTTCATCTATGGCATTCTGCAGATAAACAACAGATTACATTAAAAGCCAAGGCATATCAGCACATGGTCTATTTTAGAGGCTCCTACAAGCTCTAACCTTCAATTGAGACATGATTTCAGCTACACTGTCCTTTGAAGCAATGTCTGCAATAGCCAGCTTTAACTTTGCAGCTTCTTCAAAGTCTTCCTTATCAATTGCATCTTCAAGTTGGAACTACAAGGTTGAGCATTTGATCGGAAAAAAAAAAAAAAGGATTCAGATAAATACATACACACGCACTCACACATGTATAGTTACATATAAACATATATGGCATAACTAATGCAATTGAATTATAAAGTACAATTGAAAGCGCAAACAAACCAAAGTTAGATGTAAATTAGATCACCTAGTTTCAATACCTTGTTGCACCATACAAAGTAAAACTTACAAGCAGAGAATTGAACACTTATAGCACTTGAATGGTAAAAAGCATTAGCAGATAAATTTCAACGTCTTTTCATGCCTTTGCAGTCAGCAATAATGAAAATTTGAAAAAGGAGATGGAGAGTAATAAATATCCCAACTGAGAAGCAAATAGAGTAATTTACTGTTGCAGGATGGAAAGAAGCCGCTTGTGGGATATTTACTCCCTATTTCCCCTTGTTCTACACCATTTATACAGCACATTTAGAGCTTGTGCTTATGACTAATTCTTTCTTTACTGATTGAAGAATAAGAGCAAGATATTTACTATCATACAAACATCATTGGCAAGCCCCCTTCCACAATAATCTACATGTTTACATCCAAAACCACCTGAGAGACTCATTTTAATTTATCCCGCTGACAGCACAGGAGGTAAAACCAAACAGCAATAGAAAGTAGTCTAAAATTCACTGCAAAAAAACTTTTATGTTTATGCACAAGAGCATTTGGCTCAATTATAGGTGCTATGTATCCCTCCGCTCAAATAGGGGCTCGAATCCCCCTTTTCTCCAAATAACAAGAAGAAAAAAAACGCTTCCATGTTTATGAAATGAATAACAAAAGAATCATCTCTTCTTCTTTTTTTTTCCAAACGAAGACCAATACAATTCCCCCTCACCCTCTTCTTCTACAGGTGAAAAAAAGAGAAGAAAGGTATAAAAGTACACAAGCTACCTATAGCTCTGTCTACTTTCAAGTTATTATTCCAGGGGAAAACTATCAGTTTCTCATATTCTGATGTTTAGAAGTACTTAATGGGGCAAAACGTACATGGGGACACAAATTGAACAAGAAACAACCAAATCGAGACTAAAGAGAAACAAGAAAAGGGTGGCTAAAGATGGAAACTTTAATTAACCGATGACTAGGAATCTCCAACAAATTAAAAACAGACATCGAACACACTTAGAAGAAAAGGGAAAGAACCCAAAAGGAGTTACCTTGAGAACGGAAGCATAACTCTCAGCCTGTTCAATCTCAGAGAAAAGGCGGCTCCATCGATTCCAATCCAATTCAGAATAACTGCTGCTATTAATGTTGCTGGGGTTGTTTCAGCAGCAACGCAAAGAAGAGTTCTTGGATTGTTGCCTCAAAAAAGGCCTATTATGAGCAGTAGCAAAACTCCAATTCCAACGCAAAACAAAGCTGAAATTGGACGATTTCTTGGCAGAGAAATCTATATAACAAAAGGGTTTGTGCTGAAGCATTGAGATTGGTTGCCCAACAACAGACACATGGTTGCTCACTATCATCTTCCTCGTATCAATTCAAGGGTATCTCTCACTTTCTCTGAATCTGTGTCTGAGTCTGACTCTGGAGTTTTCCTTTTCTTTTTGACAGAGTTTGGTTTTAACTATACCTGTCCATGATCGGACCAATTTGGATTCTGGTCGAGCTCATTTCAGATATCGAAAGATTTTATAACTATTTAGATTTAATATGAGTAAAATTTTATGTTCAAATAATCGAGTAAAATTTTATGTACAAATCTGATTTATATATGCAAAATATTATTCATATTGCATAAATTTATTCAAATTTTTACAAAAAAAATAATAATAATAATAATTTTTTAAAAAACTTAATCCCTTAAATATTTATAATATATATATATTGAAAATTACTGAATTTGTGTCATAAATTAAGTGACACCAATCAATTAAAAAAATTACTTAATAATTAAAATAAATTTAAAATAATTAAATTAAATTAAAAATGTTTTGGTCTTTTAATCTATTTCTACACACATATTTGCTTTTAAAATTAAAAACTACACACTTTTATAAGAAAACTACTCATATGTAATAAAAAATCACCTATTTAATTTTTTAAAAGCACCCACAAAATGAATGTAGCAGATTTTAGTATTACTATAATTAAAATAAATTAAATTGAAACAAATTTGAACAAAAAATATTATACTCAAAACTCGATTCACTTTTAAAACAAATCTAATTTTTTTTATCAAAATCAATTTTTTAACCTAATTTATTTATCTAAAATTTTCAAATATTAAATAAGCCTTCAAATCTCTGTGATTCATGAACAGATCTAATTTTAACTTTCAACTCTTGTGTTATGCATGGATGGACAATATCATTTGGATAAAACATTGGAGGGAGGGAGGGGGTCGGGGGATCTCATTCGGATATATCCGGACCAATTGGATATTAGAGATGACAGCGGATCAGATATTTGCATTTTGTATTTTTTGTAATATTCAAAACCGCATAATTGCTATAAACTTTGAATTCTTTTATTATCCACATTAAATCTGAGTATTACTATTCGAATCTGGACTAAATAATATTATCCGTCGGATATCCAAATCCGCTAAATATTTGAATTCAATAAATCAATTTTTTTAAATAAAAATATAAAATTAGACACGGAATAAACAAGCAAGAGGGAGGGGCTTATTTACAGAGTAACCTTTCCCTTTACTTTTTGTTTTTCAATGATGTGAGATTAAGCCTATGTTTGGATTGAAGGTAGTAAAGAAAAATAAAGATTTTTAAAGGAAAGAAAATGATGTTCTATTTACTTGTTTGGATAGCTAAAATGAGTAAAGGAAAGGAATGGATTATGAAATTTTTTTGTTTGTTTAAGGAATGGAAAAGACATTAATGAATATATTATAATATATTATTTCAATTATACTTTTTTAAAATTAAATGTTTAATTAATTTATTATATGAATAATAAAATTAAGTGTTATAATTACATTTGAAATGTTAGAAAAAGAAAAATAATTTTCAATTAAAAAGATGTATTATTTATGAATTCATAAAAAATATATGATTGAAATTATTTTTAGACAAACAATATAATTTTTTAAAATTTAATTCCAATGAAAAAATTCAAAAACCTAAATATTTCTTTTTAAGATAAAATTTATTATAAATTTGTATAAGTATTATTAATATTTTATTATAGTTTTAAAAAGCTTCATTATTATAGGTATTAATTCTTCATTGTTACATGTATTTTTGTCTCTCTTTTTTAAATAAAAAATATGAAATAATAAAATAAAATGAGAGAAAATTAAGATCAAACACAAAATAAATAAAAAAAAAAGTCATTGAATGAAATACAGATGCGCTTATAATTACTTTTGAAATTTGAAAAAAAAAATACTAAAGATATAAAAGTCATTTTATAATTAAATATTTTTTAATCTTTTCCTTTCTCTAACAATTCTCCCAATTTTGGATAATTGAAAAATTAAATATTTGAAATAAAGTGAGGGATGCTCAACTCCCCTCACTTTCTTTTATTATTATTTTTTAATCCATACAAAAGAAAGTAAGGAAAAAGATTTCCTTTATCCTTTGCTTTCATTTCTTTTTCCTCCCTCTATTCCAATCCAAACATAGCCTAAAAGAATTGAAATTGAAAAAAAAAGAAAGAGAGAGACTTATTTATAAGTGCAGCTTCTCTTAATATTATGTTTCCCACACTGATGTGGGATTAAGTTAAAAGAGTTGAAATGGGAAAATGCTTATTTATAAGTGCAGCTTCCCCTTTGCATTATAATTTCCAGTGGTGTGGGATTGAGAATGTTGGAAAAAAAAATTCTTTCACTTTCTTTTTGTTTCAAAATTCAACATAACTCCAACTTTAAAAGTATTTTTAATCTACAATATTCATACTTTTAAACATACACAAACATTTAATTCCAATTTTCTCAAAATTTAAATGTGAAATAATAATATTCATACTTTTAAACATATACAAATATTTAATTCCAATTTTCTCAAAATTAAAATGTGAAATAATTATAATTTATCGGCTTATAAGCAATAAGCCAACTCTAATAAAAATGCAAAAGGAGAGGAGTTTATTTATAGAACAACCTTCCCCTTTGCTTTGTATTTCTCTCCGTGTGAGATTAAATTAAAGATTTGATATGCAAAAAAAAGAAAGGAATGAGCTTATAAGTCCAACTTCTTTTTTGCATTATATTTCCCATCAATGTAGGATTAAGTTAATAGAGTTAGGAAGAAAATTTTCTTCATTTTCTTTTTATTTCAAAACTTATTAGAACTCCAACTTTATGCACGTAAAAGATTATTACATCTTAAAAAATAAATTGAGCATTTTTTATACTTTACAATAATATAAATCTTAAATCATGATTTGAATTGTATTAAAAGATATTAAAGCTAAAATGAACCTTCTTGAAAAGAACAAAATATACTATTATTGAGCTTTTACTGAGCTTTTATTGAGTTTGTTCACAAACAATTTATCGAGCTTATTCATAAACATAAACGAGTCGAGCTTACTAGTGTTTGAACTACGTTTGTTTATTAAACAAGCCTTAAAATCTTGTTCAGGTTCATTTGTTTAACTTGATGAACAAACATAAACAAGTCATATTGAGCTTGTAGTTCAACGAATAATTGGTTCTTTACACCCCTAACGACAACACAATTTAAATTTCTACGACACAAATAACACGTATAACAGTAATTAAAAATTTTAAAAAAGATTATAGATTAAAATTATATTGGATATATGAAAAATCTTAATCTTAAATTTTTAAAATTTAATCTAATATTTATTTTTTTAGACATATGTGATATGTCTAAAAGTTGTTTTAAAAAATATATTAAAAATTATACTATTAAGTAGTAAATAGTAAGAACTAACCAAAAGGACATCAACAATCCTAACAATACTACTACTAACTTTTCTATAAGAAAATGACAAATCAAAAAATTAAAAAAAATCAAAACTTAATTAATATGAGATTCAAAATATATTTAATGATAGTTATATGACTATTAATTGTTAGTTTTTCTTCCATGCATAAGCCAAAACTTAATTAGTTTATTCACAATTCATACTCTAATTCATAAATTCTTTTTTAAGTAATTATTTTTTAATCACAACTTAATTAATTAATAAGGTCATGATATATTATTATTATCTTATAATAATATTTATACTAATTAAATTAGCTTTTTTTGTTATATTGAAGAGAGATTAAGCTTGCTTTACTTTTCCTTTTCCTTTTCCTTAACAATCATACTATTACTACTAAATAAAATACTAAAATGAGTATGAATTATATTAAATTAAATGCTTTAAAATATCATGTATGTTTAGAATTTATAAATATTTAACATATATTAACTAATTTAATTTCATAATTATTTTATCATTATACTTTTATGTTGTCCAATGAAATTAAAGAATAAAAGATGAAAGAGGGTTTTATGTATAACTTTTTTAAGCTAATAAAAGTTTGATTCTTAATATTTACACTTAAAAAATACACACACACACATATATATATATATTTTAATATTAATTTTGATTAACATAAGTACATTACTATGTTACAAGTAGACCTGTCCATTGGGCCGGGCTTGGACAAAGTATTTTGTAATTCGTGTCGGCTCGGCTCAGCCCGAATTACTATTTATTAAATAAAAAATAAATTTTTATTTAAATTTAATTATAAAATATATATAAATATTAATATAAAAATAAAAATAATATTTTAATATTTTAATATTTTTGAATAGTGAAATGGGTTTATAAGGGCCGGCCCGGGCCCGACCCGAATGGGCTTGGGCAAGGAAAAAATAAAATTTTCGGACTGCGGCCCGACCCATGGACAGGTCTAGTTGCAAGGTCATTTTGTAAAAAAATAAAACAAATCTAGTCATTAGGGTAATTTAACTAATTAAGCTGGTTAAATCATTAAATATTATTTTATAAAAGTATCATATATCTTTAGAATTTAAAGGTATTTAACATAATTAATTAATCTATTATTATATTTTATTTTGAAAAAATATTTTTTTTTATTATTATATTTCATTACACATATAATTTAGTTTTAGTAGCATGTTATTTTAAAATTCAAGATTTGGCTCATTTGGTAAAGTCCTTAATAATTAACCTTGCAAGCCAAGATTCAACTCTTTCCTTGAGCATAAATTTTTGTATTTTACAAATAAACAGATAATGGATTCGGATATTCGAATCCATTATCCTTAGAAGTAAAGAGAATTAGGATAGTGGATTCGAATATCCGAATCCGTTATCCGTATAAGTAATGCAGATTCGATAACGGATATCCAAGGGTTCATATTTGCATCGCTCTGAATCAGTTGCAAAAAGTAATTTTAATATTCGAATCCGGATATTATTTGAATCTGCAATATCCAAATTCACAAAAAAATGAAACTGATAATTACGAATATTCAAATTCGCACTATCCATTGCAATCGCTATTGGATAAGTAAGGATTCAAATGAATTTCATGGATTTACACGAATGAATATAGATTTCCTTTTAGGGAAAATTAGAAAAACATGCAGTCTAAAAAAAGTAAATTTTAAATGGTAATGGGTTGAAGTTATTTGTAGAAGATAAAGAAGGAAATGTGAAATTATTGAAAGGGATATTGTGAAGATAAATATATCCTTAAGCTAAAAACTAAAGCAGAGAAGCGGCACTCGCTTGGGTTCTCCACTGAAGCCTGAAGACAATAAGCAACTCTCTACTAACTCCAGAAAAAACATTAAAAAATGGGTCTTCAACTTCCATTCTCAAACTCTCAGCCATGTCTTCTTCTTTGCTTCTTACCTCTCCAAAAATACCTCATTTCCATTGCTTGTAGTAGTTCTTCAATTACTACGCTTGGTAATGTTGAATATGGCTCAAAGTTAACCAAGGAAACTTCCACCAAAGCCACCAACCAAGGTCAATAATGGAGGCTACCACCAACCATAGTTGGTGGATGGTAGACCAAGATAGTTGGTGGATGGTGGCTACTTTGTTTGCCACTAGCTATGTGTTCCCACCATGATAGTTGGTGGATGGTGGCTACTTTGTTTGCCACTAGCTATGTGTTCACACCATGGATGGTGCCTATAAAAGGCCATGTAGAGTGAGAGAGACAAATGAGTGAGTTGAGAGAGTGTGAGTGAGATAGAGTTGGAGAGCTCCAAAGGTGAGCTCCAAGAGCTCCCTCCCGGTAGAGATGTGAGAGCTCTAGAGAGAGCCCCTCCCGGTTGAGTGTGTGCTATAGAGAGCACTTGTAATACGTATCTCTTGTAATACTCCATCTCCGATAAATACAAAGCTTTGCTCCTCCTCCCGTGGACGTAGGCATATTGGCCGAACCACGTAAAATTATCGGTATTTTTTCAATGTGTTTTTTTTTTATCGGTTTTAGTAATATCGTTTTAGTTCCGCACAACAGGTAAGTTAACTATACTATACACTATACATTTTTTTGGTCTGTTCTTTGGGATTCCCAAGAAAATGCTGTAAAGCAAAATAAAAATTTTCCATTGTATGTTTCAAGTAGGGTTTTGTTTGTATTGTTATGATTTTGTTTTTCTTTAGGGTATTGGTGTTACTTTTGAACTTCTTTTTTCCTTTGGAACTGATGAAAAAAAAAGGTTTATTTTCTAAGCTGATAGTAACTTAGCTCTGTGTTCAATTTAGGAGCTTAATGGCAGTTTGGTGGCATACTCTACTTTCTCACTGGAGCAAAACCAAAATGGATTAAATGGAGAGTTTGGAGGATCAGATGGGCAAATCTTGCCACCGCCTGTAGAGATGGAGCCAGAGGAAGGCTATGCTTTGAGAGAGTGGCGCAGGTAAGCTTACGACTACCAGTAACTTAGTAATTGGACATCATTTCTATTGATTGGCACTCAAAGTTGATTAATCAAATATTGAGCAAAATTTTCTAAAACATTTTTTTTTTAGATTTGCAATCAGAATGTTTGGATTTGCAATCAGAATGTGGTTTGCTAGAGGATTCTTTTCCTTTTTTTTTTTTTAATTTTAATTTCTTTTTTTTTTTAATTTTCCTACATATTCTCAAAATAAAATAAAAAATAAAAAAGAAAGAAAAATGTGTAAAAATCTTTGATAATTGTCATAAGGATTTTCAACCGATAGACATTTAAAAAAAAAAAAAACACAGAGCTGACACCGATATTTTTTGTTTGGATGTGATTGGCCATCTAATAAATTTATCCGTTTAATAAAATCATAAAATTAATTAAGATTTATTAAAAAGATAATTTTGGTTTGAGAAAACAAAATTTGGATTCAAAAGTACGATTAAGCATGGGAAAGATGTCAGCACTCCCACAACGCCTGTTTGAAAAAAAGTATCAATTAATCACGTGTTATCTACTATCCTAGATAAAATGATCTTAATTTTTATACTTAAAAATAATTCCCTTAATTTCTTTTAAAAAATCATTTTTCCTTCTTTATGAAAACAAATACTTTTTTATTTTTATTTTTTTTAAAAATGAACAAGAATTTTTTATATTGAAAAGTCTCACTAAATACTCCAATATTTTTTATAGTATTAAATGGAATTTTTATCTCATGATTTCACTAGAATCTCTATTTGTGAGTTTCTTAGAGTTTTGTGTCGCAAATTCACATCCATCTTTATGATTTAAATGATGTAAACAATTAAAAATGTAATGCACATGAGTTAATTTTGAATTTACTCTTTCTTTTTCTTTTTCTTTTTCTTTTTCTTTCTCTTCCTCTTCTTTTTTTTAGAAGAGAAAATTTTAGTAATTATTGATGGATGATTATTTTTTTAAAAAATGATCTATGCAAGAATGATTTTTGAGACACCAAAATACTTTTGACAATATCCCACTAATCATCTTTACTTGAGTCGTTTTAAAGAATAATTGATACTTCTAATTTTTCTTAAAAATCTTTTTTATAAATTTTTTTCAAAAAAATAATAATTTCAATTTAATGTTTATTTACTAAAAACACACATTTTTTTTTATATCTTTCCTCTTTCAATATATAAAAATTTGTTATTGATGATATTTGAGATAGATAATACTCATTTTATTATTGATATTTACTAAAAAATTGTTAAACGGTAATATTCGTTTAAGTAAAACGAATACTCGAATTCGAAAAATTATCCGATTATGCTCGAATCCGAAAATCGGGTCAGATAAATATTTATTTTTATTAAAATTTACAATTTCTATATTTTTTTTTCTATATTTCAATAAAATTTTAATTAAATCTGACTCGATCCAGTAATTTGTTTAAATTTGCTTGAACTCAAATGATCCGAACCCAAATAACCGGAGAATCAAACTTAATTGACTTGAATCCGACATGATCCAAACCCAAATGACCTAAACCTAAATAATCTAAGTATCAAACCCGATTGATCTGAATCCAAAATGACCCGAATCAAAAATGATTTGAACCAAAAAATAATCCAAAAATTTAAAAATCCGAATTAACTCAACCCAAATTAACTCAATCTGATCCGCGTAATCAGAAGTTCTAGTCAAAAGCTTTTAGATTTGGGATGTTGAAGCGGCCTACACAAACATGGATTGCAAAGATTGTCTCAAGTTACAAGTTGAGGGGGGATTTTTACAATTGCCAAAGAATTGAACAATGGCGTGACTCGACAGGTTGTCTAATTGTTGGTTGTCAAAGAAAAATGCTACCTTTAGGGCTCATTTGGATTGCACTGAACCATCAATTCAGTGCGTTTGGGCTGCTTTTTGTTCAATCGCAACATCCATTGGTGTTTGGATAACACCTTGATGGTGCGATTGGGCCATCGGATCATGTTATTTTCACTGAAGGTAAGAGGGTCTAGTGAGTCACTGAACCCTCAGCTGAGCAAAATTTTTTTTTTTTCACTTCTATCCCTAAGACTTTATTTTATTTTCTAAAATATCATTAATCACACAACCTTAGTATTTTTTTTTTGGATTTGTATTTGATACATTGATAATGTATAACTTTATACACTGTCAGTGAATCAGATGATGCCACTTCATTAATAAATTTTAAAAATAAATACAAATTATTTTATTTTTAATGAATTGTCATCATCTGATTCATTGACAGTGTATGAAGTTATACACTTTCAGTGCATCAAAATTAAATCCTTTTTCTTTTCTTTCTCGTCTTCTCATTTCCCTAGCCGCTGCTCCTTTTTGTTTTTTTTCCTCTTCCTCTTCCTCTTCCACCTCCAGTTGTTGCTGTTTCCTCCTTCACCTATGGCTGCTGCTGTCTTCTTCAGCTTCAGTTGCTGCTGTTGTCTCCTCCACCTTCCACTTTTGCTGCATCCTCCGTTTGCCATTGCTGCTGCCTCTTTCACATCCGGCTACTGCTGAATCCTTGAACTTCAGCTGCTGTTGATTTCTCCATCTTCCACTATTGCTACATCATCCAATCTGTCTACCACTGCTACTGTCTAGTTTGCTGTTACTGTCTCCTTTAACTTTCATTATTGCCGCATCCTTCATTTGTCGCTGTTGCTGCCTCTTCCACCTTCCCATGTTGCTGCATCTTCCACCTTCCCATGTTGCTGCATCCTCTCGATGTCGCTACTGCTGCTTCTTCCAGCTTCCACTGTTGTTGCATCCTCCATCTATCGCTGCTCTGCCTCCTTCACCTTCACCTCCGGCTGCTCCTGTCTCTTCCACTTTCCAGTGTTGCTACCTCCTTCACCTCCGACTGCTGCTGCCTCCTTCACCTCCAATTGCTATTGCTGCATCTTGCTTCTGCCACCGCTACTGTTTAGTTGGTTTCAACATTGAAGGTTAGGTTCTTGATATGTGATTTAATTGGTTCAACATTTAATTTTACATTTTCTTTCTTTATATGTGATTCTTCTGTTTGTATGAAAGAGAAATCTAATAATTAATTAGAATAAAAACACACATAAAAGAATGAAAGCAGAGAGACTTCTTCGGTAGCTTAGGTAGAAAGAGACCAAACACATAAGTAATTTCATCATAGTTACGTTGCCCGATCATTCGCATAAATTCATTACCTTATTGTTTGCTATAACATAAATTTTTTGTTATTAATATGTTATGTTTGAAATCAATTGAGGAATAACATCTGAAATTGAAATAGTAATAGATGGTGAAGACAAGAAATTTTGTCGAGGGTGATAATTCCTTAGCATCCAAAGCTACTTGGGATAACGAGTGTCGCAACCTAAAAAATAACAAGTCTCATCGCGAGACTTTATATTCGTTAAGCGTGACATTAGAAAAAACAGAGAAAAAGACAACTTAATTTCTCTTGAAAAATGAAGGTTTTGAAAATGACATTGAAAAAGACATGGAGTCGCCACCAATCTTTTTTAGCTAGGTTTGATCGGTCACCTATTAAAACCAGTTTTGTAAAACATTTTAAATTAATTAAAATATTTTTAAAACCAATTTCATGTCTACGTTATAAACCAGAAAAAATTGAAGAATTGGGTTCGGGACTCGGTTACGTGTGGGGAAGGATTAGCACCCCCACAACGCCCGTATAAAACGGTACCTTATTAATCGTGTGTTATCTCAAGTCTCGGTAAAAAGTCGATTTTTAATTTAGTATTTCAAGTTAATTCCCAATTTTAAGAAAAATAATTTCATTTTTAATTGAAAAGGATTCAGAATTTATTAATTCAAAATTTTTCTACATTCCCCGAAAATTCGGCAAAATATAGAAATTTTTATTTATTTAGAAATTTTTTCGAATCATTCTCGTTTTAAGAAAAATATTCCGTTATTAATGATAATTGATGATATCCTTCCCGGCAACCCGGAAGAGAACACATGAATTATTTTAATTCGGGAATAACTTTGTTTTATTTAAAATCATTATCTTTTAAAAAATATTTTTTAAAAAATGAATATGAACATGTGGGACATAATATAATCTAAATGATATGAATAACCTAGATATCATAATATATTCAAAAGAAAATGAAATATCCTAAGTATCATAAAATATTCTAAGTGAAATGTGATAACCTAAATAACATAATATATTATGAATGACATGAAATGAAATGAAATATCCTAAGTGTCATGATATAATCTATATGAAATAATATGTCCTAAGTAACATGACATATTCTAATGAAATGATATGATTTAAATGACATAGCAAATTTAAATGACATGGCATATTTTAAATAATATAATCTGTATGACCTGTAATATAATCTAAGTGACATGAAATGATATGAAACATAAAATAATGTTATCATGAAATATGCATGAAAATAAAAATAATAATGCATGAACATAGTATATGCTAAATGATGTGACAAAATGAATAACTAAATAAAAAGCATGGGATAGCATGAAATATTCAAAACCATGACAAATAATATAACATCATAAAATATAAATCAAAATAATAACAATACCATAGAAATTATCATAGCAAAAAAATCATATATTATACAATATGCATGAACATGGAAAATGCAATGCATGAAAGTGTATTTTTTTCATTTAAATAAGGAAGTCTGTATACCTAAAAAGATATCCGGCTACCTTAAGAAAATACATCAAATCAAAATTTTCTAAAAAAAAAAAACACTTTGTGATTGTTTGAAAACAATTTTGAAAATTCTTGGATGAAAATGAGCCATAGCTGAATTGTCCTTTTAAAATAGCTCTAATTTCCTAAATTTGAAAACCCGGACTTTACCACCCTTGACTCGAACTCTATAAAATCTTTTTTTTTTTAAGTTTAAAATGGCCTAGAAACCACCCTAAGACAGTACCTAAAATTCCTAATCAGCCCTTGTTGTCGATTTTCACCACGCAAGTGCACGTATCGTAACAAGTAATATAATGAAAAGTAAAGAGTCGAACCCATGAGGAATTGCTACTAAATTTGATAAGTACTAAAATTAACACAACTTAATCTTATCTAAACAACTAATTAAAGATGATAATCAAAAACTAAATTAAAAGAAACTAATATTAAAAGCAAGAAAATTAAAAAGATGAATTCAATTAATTAATAAAAGCCTAGGATTACAACTTTCCTCAACATTTCGCTTGAATCTCTCTCTACCTCTTCACTTGATTAATGATCATGAGTTGTTAACCTAGAGTTCTACCTCTTCACTTGATTAATGATCATGAGTTGTTAATCTAGAGTTCTATCTTATTTATAAGGATCTTCCGATGGTCTCATAAAAATATCCTTCTTAACCAATTAACTATATTCCTATGATAATTGAATTAAAGAAGAACTCATTAAGCTTAGGCTCTAACAATGGTTACACATGACAAGTAAGTGTATTCCTACCCTATCTGCAGATCAATTCATCCTAATAAATGAATATGAAACATGTGTCATTCAATCCATGTCTAACACTAAACTCCCTTTTTCAAGTTGTATTTAGGTTAATAAATCAATCTAATTGGTAGCTAAGCAATTAGAAGCATTAAAAACAAGATTGAACAAACAACTCAACAAACCATTAAATCAAGCTAGAGAGAGAAAGTAAATTCAAACTATGTGTTGAGTTCCATTGAAATCCTAGTAAAAGAAATTTAGTTCATGATAATTAATGAAAACAAATATTCAAATAGTTTAACCATCATCAACTACACAAGAAAAATAAATAAGAGGAAAGAAAAAACTAAAAGTTGTCAATTCTTGAATTTTCAATCTTCAAATCTTCCAATCTTCTTGAGAGAAGTTGATGGAAACTATTTTCTTGAGAGAGAATTAGGTTTCTAGATCTCTAATCCTATTTGTTCTGACCTAAAATAGTCTTATTTAAAGTGTCCAAGGCCTTCTGGAGTCCCAAGCTTCGCTCCCAAGCGAAACAGGTAAGTTTCAGGCTTTTTACGGTTACTGTTCACGCGTCGGGTGCTGCAGCGCTGGCTTTCCAACGCTGCAGCACTGACTCTCGAATTGGAGAGTCAGCTTTTTCGGTTTGTTGCACTTCGCCTCTGTCGTCTTTTCGAACTTTGTCAGCTATTTTGACTGGGCAAATCTTGTCCGATTTTGACGCACCTTATACCGTTGGAAAGGTATGGAAGTCAGTTTCAAAAGACAAGAAGAAGTTTTCTCATTTGAAGTCTTTACGATCAATTTTTTCTTGAAAGAAGCTCCGGAGGTTGAATCTGCCTGCTTATTGTTTTGCACCGATTTTTGTCATTTTGCACATCAAAGCTCCAGATCACCTTGGACCTACAAAAACACATAAATAACAATTAAATAACTATTTTAAACATAAAATGGATAATTAAAATAAATATAAAAACATCTAAAACTAATTAAATCCTAATAAAATCTTCAAAGACTTAGCCGATTTAAAAGCATAAAAGGTGGCAAAATAACTACTTTTTTTAGAGTTATCATCCCCTCTAAGTAACTTAGCCAAAATAGAAAAATAATTTTCCCTCGAATTTAAATCTGACTCTACTATCCAGTTTTAAATAACAATTTTTTAACCTATTTTTAAAATTTCAAAAAAAAATTGAAAAAATGCTAGAGACTCAGAACATGTAAACTACAGGGAAAAAATTGATTTAATTTTATGATTAAAGGTAACTTCCCAGAAAAATCGGGAAAGTTAGAACACTGGGTGAAAACTGTTTTGCTAAAACACATTTTTTGCCTTTGATAAAAGCATTTAAAAATCAAAGTAAAAATGTTGGAGACTCTTCTAAGGACCTTAAAACAGTAGCTAAATTTTCTAAAAAAATGGACAAGATTTGCCTAAGTAAAAAAAAAAAAATCACAAAGGTAGTAAAATCAACTTGACAACTCTTTAATTTTACACAAGTATGCTCAATTGAGCATGACTTTGAGCCATTGATTAGCCTAAATCAAAAATCATGTGGCATGACATGAGATGCATGAACATACAGCAAATTGAATGGATGAAATGCATGATTTAAAATCTAAATAACATGAAAAATGCATGGCATAAAGAATATGGCCTAAACCTAACATGAACTTGCATGGCAATAAATGCAACCTAAATCTAAACATGCATGAAATGCATGACAATGCTAATGAGACCTAGACCTAAAAAATGCATCGCAATAACACAAACACATAGCATGCTAAATCAAGATACACAAACTCATGGCATGAAAATGCAAACAAGTCAACAAGCAAGATGAAAAATGCTCATACATGACACAAAAAGTAAAGTAGCCGAATGGTCCTAGTTTCAAAGATGATTATCCTAGCATGACATTTACACAAACACATAGTATACTAAATGCAAGGCTAAAAATGAAACATGCTAAACCATGCAAACATGAAGTAAAGGCATGAACACAACTAGACATTTTCACAAACACATAGTTTAGTAAAATGCAAATCATGAACAACTCAAACATTTTGAAAATAAAAAATTAAAAAATGTAAACAAGGAAAGTAAACATGAATACAAGATAAAAGAATAAAAAATAGAGGTAAGTAAGTAAAAAGATCAACACAAGCTCCATGTTTTTGTTATTTTTAGAAAAATGTAGAACATCAAACATGTTAGACCTCACAAACAACATGAAATAAAAATAAAAAACCAACCATGAAACAAAAACTGCCCATTCGGCTATCTCTAGTAATCAAGTAAAAAAATTGGTTTTCAAAATTTTTCAAGAAAGCATCAAAGAAGAACTTCAAGAGAAGACTTAAAAATACTTATTTCAAAATCAAAATCAAAAGAAACTCACCAAATATCAAATGAAAACAGCAAATCAAGGATGGAAATACAAAAAAAAAGTGCAAGAGTATGGTACTTTTAGCTACCTCTAAAAGCTATATTGCAAGCTTTTCCTCTTCTTACTTTCTTTGCCTTTCTAAACTTTCTATTTGCCTTTCAAAAATGGAGAGTAATCAGCCAAGCAAGAGTGAAAAAAATGAAAGAGAGCCCCCTCCCCTTCAAGGTGGCCGAATGGTGTAGGAAGAGTGTAGGAGGTTCTATAATTTTTTAGCCAAATTTGATCCAATGGTCTTCAATCCAAGATGCTTTTTATGTAGAATTCTCACCCTTAGATTGGAATAATCAGCTCATGAACATGATGTCATAAATAGGATGTCATAAATTTGACATCATCCCTCTCCATCCATTGGTCAATGTGTTGCAAATTCAAAGGCTTGATCACAAAAATAATTACCTTCCTCTTCTCTCTTGGCCCTAAGATGAAAAAATCAGAAAATATCTGCTCCTCTATGGGCCTTGGCTGGCTGCCCCTTCACATTCCCAGCCCACACTTCATTTTTTTTAATTGCAAGAAAGGTCTTTTTCGATTTCTTCGGTGAAATGACCTTTTTGACTCCCAAAACAAATTAAATAGAAAATGGACTCCAAATTCAAATTTTATTTTTTCAATACTTCCAAAATGATAAAAATTGAATTCTAGAAGTTTTCAAAAAATTTTGAGCCTATTTTCTATTTTTTTGAATTTTTCTTCCAAAATTGCCCTTTTGTGCACCAGACTTTTACCATTTTTAGACGAGCTCCGAATCCAAATTTTTCTTCACCAATCTCTTCCAAATAATTTAAAAGTGAGATCTGGAGATTTTCAAAATTTTCCAAGCTCATTTGCCATGTTTTCGGGATTTATCTACTTGAATTTTTACATAGTGGGTCCGAGATTTGTCATTTTGCAAATGAACTTCGAATCCAGATTTTCTTTCTCCAATCTCTTCTAAATAATTTAAGAATGAGATCTGCAAATTTTCAGAATTTTTTGAACTCATTTGCTATTTTTTCGGGGTTTATCTTCTTGAATTTCAACATAGTGGGCCCGAGATTTGCCATTTTGCAAACAAGCTCCGAATCTGGATTTTTCTTCGCCAATCCCTTCCAAATGATTTAAGAATGAGATCTGCAAATTTTCAGAATTTTTGGAGCTCATTTGGTATTTTCCCCGAATTTTCCAGTTTGTCCTTTTGCCTTCGAAGCCCAGTTTTGCTCAAAACAAGTCCGATTTTTAGATTTTGTTTTTTTGGGCCTTTTTCATATATTGAATTGGAGTTGGTCTGAAAACGCCCAATTTTTACAATCAAATTCCCCTCCTATTTGATTTTTCCTTTTTTCACTATCGAAAATTTTCTTTTTTTTTTTTCGTTTTTCCTCGAGTCGGCTCTTTCTTCGGAATTACTTCAAACTGAGCCTTGGGCTATCCTTGTTTACTCATTTCTCATCAATTAGGGGCTTTAGTTTTATCGAATCGGACAATTTCTGCAATTTTTCCCAATTTCACCAAAATCCACTAAAAACCTTAATTCTCGGCTTTCTTCCGAATTGACTTTTCATTCAGTTTTTCTTCCAAGTAGCTTCTCCATTACTCGTAGTCAGTGCTTGTCTTTCATTTGGAACCTCCAATTTCGACCAATTTGATCGTTTAAGCACTTTTCCCCAAATTTTTTGAACTAGGGTTTCCTTTCTATTGAATCTCCGTAACCCAACTTCTGAACTCCATATCTTTCATTGTAGAGCTCTGATTATCAAAATTCTTTCACTATTTTTCAATTGCACTTTGAATCTTGATTTTGAAAGTGGATTGACTTTTTTAGTAGTTGACTTTTTGGGATTGACTTTTCCAAGTTTGATTTTTTATGCCTGCTTTCTTAAACTAAGTCACGGAGTACCATCTGCAGGATAAGAAAACCCTTTTTGCATAACATCACTTTAGAAAGAAAATATATATGATTTAATGGTCTAGACAAAATTAGGTGTCTACAGCGAGCTTATGATGATATTTTGTGAACTTTGCGTCAACGAAGTTAATGCTGGTAATAGATCAACAACTTATCTGAATTCAAAAGGACGGGAAAATGTTGTTTCCCTTTTTAAAGCAAAGACAAAAAAATTATGGAAAATCTCAATTTAAAAATAAGTAGGACACATTAAAAAAAAGAATGGAAGTTATGGATTGAGCTACTTAGGAATTCTACTGGTCTAGGATGGTGTCCATTTAAAAAGATTGTCGATGCAACCGAAGATTGGTGGGCTAGAAAAATACAGGTTAGTGTTACCTGTATCAATCCTGTATCAATATTTTAATGTGTTAAGTTAGTTGAAATTAAAATTGATACTATTATAAAATTTTAAATATAATATTTTCTGTAGGAAAATCCCAATTACAAAGGATTTAAAAAGAGAGGAATTGATCAACAGTTGAATGAATTATTGTGGCAAATGTTTGGTGACACCATGGACACTAGAGAGCATGCACGGGCACCTTCTTCAGGTGTTCTTCCAAGTGGAGCTTCCGGGGGGGATGCTACATCCGTTGAGGGGTTCAATGATTCAGATGAACATGATACTGAGAATGAGAATGAGGGCACACCTTATCATGAGTCTGCACCTAATAATGAAATAGCCCTAAATCCCTCTCTTGAAACTTCTAATCGGGGCAAGCGAGTTATTGGAGTTATACAAGATAAAGGTAAAAAACCAACTCTAACTAAAAGATCAGTAGGAAAGACATTGACTACTCAAATTGAGAAGCTGTGTGATAACATGACTAGTCAAAGGAGGTCGGTAAATGAAATTGTCTTTTCCCGTTTCCCATATTCTGTTTCAGATGTAATGGATGCGTTGCGTTTTTTGGAAAAAGAAATTACAAAAAAGCATTATTTGTATTATTTTGCCACCAAAATATTCCAAGTCCCGGTAAAACGAGAGGTGTTCTTGAATTTAGATCCAGATCTTAGGACTTGGTGGCTTCAGTGCGAGTATGATGAACAAAATGCTACTGCACGCTTTTCATCCTTGCTAGCAACACCTTATTTGGCTTTCAGCCATTCTAGCAACCATCTCCACCACAAGGTCCTTAAGGGTCATTGATGTGATATGATGATGTTACATAATTTTGTCTTTAAAGAACTTTGCTATTGTATTTTGGATCCACAAGTTCCTTAAGGATCATTGATGTGATATGATGATGTTATATCATTTTGTCTTTAAAGAACTTTGCTATGGTATTTTGGATTGTATTTGTATTCTTTAGTGAACACTTTGATGTGTAAGACTGATGTATGTTACTTTTTATGGATGCTGACTAATGTTATGCTTTTGTTAAAATGTCTTATATTATATAGTAGTGTTGTATGCAATGTCACAAAATATGAATGTGTTTTTTTTTTTTTTTGGGGTTACTTTTTCAGGTTATGGATGACTTAATAATTTGTATGAGAGTGTTGAGATGAATTATGATAATCCTGAATTAAATGAAGATGATCAACAAAGAATAGCCACAATTGTTGCACAAGTTAAGCATAATAATTATTATGAAAAATGGAAGACAATGCAGTGAGCAGCGTAGTGATGCATCATGAAACTTATTTCACTAAACAACCATGTATGAATTCATATTATATTGGTAAAAAATGGGTGCAAGAAATATTAAACGGCCATGATAGTCGTTGTATGAATAGTTTTAGGATGCCAAAAAATATATTTTATCGCTTGTTGCATGATTTGCAAACAAATTATGGCTTAAAGCATTGGAATGTATGTGTGATGGAGAAGTTAGCATTATCATTGTACATTCTTGGGAATAGGGAGATAAATTGGAACGCGAGAGAGCAATTTCAACGATCTGGTGAAACTGTTGGTCGAATTTTTACCGATATGTTGAATATATATATATATATATATATATATATATATATATATGCTCAAAAGGGAATAGACACCATTAAACCAACTGAAGGTCAATTCGCGAAAGTACCAGATCACATCTGAAATGATACAAGATATTGGCCACACTTTAAGGTAAATTTTAGAGATTTTATATATATTTTATAGATAAAAGTTATTATTGATTTTAATCACATTATTTATATTTTCTTGTAGGATTGTATTGAGGTCATAGATGGAACTCATATAAAAGCATGCATTTCGTTGTCCCAACAAATACCTTACATTGATAGAAAAGGTGAACCAACACAAAATATTATGGCAGCTAATTGTGACTTCATAATGTGCTTCATTTTTTCATTTCCTGATTGGGAAGGGACGATGCATGATAATAGAATTTTTTTTCAAGCACTTAGAAGGCAAGACTTGAATTTTCCACACACTCCACCAAGTTAAAGAATTTTTATTATTTAATAATTACTTAAAACAATTTTATATTATTTTTCTATTTTTACTAACTTATGTTAAAAATATAAATATTTTTTTGTAAGAAAATATTATCTTGTGGATTCAGGATATCCACAAATAACTGGTTTTTTGGGACCATATAAAAGGGAACGATATCGTTTACTTGATTTTCGTCGAGATAATTGTCGGGTATCAAAAAAAAAAAAAAGAAATCTTTAATCATGCACATTTTTTATTGCGCTCTGTGATTGAACGAACATTTGAAGTGTGGAAGAAAAAATTGCCAATTTCACAAGATATTCCAAGTATCATTCGAGAAGCAAGTTTTAATTGTAAATGCAACAATGGTTTTGCATAACAACATTCGAAGACATGCTAGATCAAATGATGAAGATTTTAGAGAATTTGAGAATATGCCTGACGGCAGCTTCGAGAAACCATTTTGATCAGGGTGAATCGAGTTTTTCTAATAGTGAAGGTGACATTCAAATTGCAATGTTAAGAGAAACCATAGAGGCTAGTCTAATGAGTTCGTCTTCCCAAAGAAACTTTGTATCATAGTTTAATTCCCAATACTAATGAAACTTTGTATGTTTTATAAAGTTAATATGTTTTCATGTATTACAAAATTATCCAAGTAAATAAATTTATTCATTATATAACAATTAGTTAATTATTTATTAATTTATTTATTAAAAAATTATTTATCATTTAATATAATAAATATTTTTAATTAATTATATAACAATTAGTTAATTAATTAAAATGTTTAAACAAATATATAAAATAATATTATTAAAATTTAAATGTTAAATATCATTAAAATATATAAAAATAATTTATCAATGCACTCTTAGATTAATGTAAATAATCTCTTAAATAAAACATCAATAATTACATCAATAATAAAGAAAATAAAGACAAAAATATTATAATATATATCAGTATCATTTTATTAATAAAATTATTATTTGGCATAAATATAATTTATTAATTATTTATTAATTTTGTAAATGTCAAATAATCTTAAATTTTTATTATATATAATTTTGAATCTAATACCCCTAATGGTCATTTTCTCTTTTCAATACATTTAAACTCACCGCCACCGCTACGTTTACATCCAAACACATATCCCACCATTGATTTTAATCTCACCCTTAAGGTCTATTTGGATGGGTAGTGAGATTGGCTCCGGTGAGATTAAAAACAGCGGTGACGGTGAGATTGGATACTGTAGTGGTGAGATTAAAATCAGTGGTGGATATGTGTTTGGGTTCAAACCATGGTGGTCTGTTCCATTTCGGTACCGGTGGTACCGGCCTGAACGTCCCATATTTCAATTAAACCGGAACACTCAGTTTTTAATTCCGTGCAGATTGTGGTTCTGCCCTGTACCTAACGTACCGGTTTGTACCGGTCAGTACCGGTTGGTACAAGATTTTGAATTTTTTTTTTTTAAAAATTCACTTATTTGATTTTTTAAACCGGTTTCAATATTTTTTGTGCTATGATCATTTTTATTTTTTCATAATTACATTTAAAAATAAAATATGTTTATTAAATCAGACTATTGAACATAATTAATAATAATTTCTTATATTTTTTAACATTTTAATATTTATTTGACCTATTTGATGTTTAAGAATTTTAGATTAAATATTTAAAATTTATATTTGCATAAATATATATATATATATGCATGTATTGAATGTATATTTGCATGTGTATATAATATATATTTTATTAAGAAACTTGAAAATATGTTTTACATATAGATATATGAAAAAATATTTGAAAATACCAATAAACCCAAAACGGTATACCGAAATACATCGATACTGGTACGTACCAGTACTAGAACAAGAACGGCACGTCGATACGGTTGTGACTACCTTGGTTCAAACGCAGCGATGTCAGTGAGGTGAATTATCGTGAGAAAAGAAAATGATCATTAAGGACATTAGATTAAAATGTGTATATATATAATAAATAATTAAAAATATATTTATATTAAATAAAAAAATAACCATTAAAAATATTAAATTAAAATATGTATCAAGAATTGGAGCTCAGTCCAGTGAAGCACCTTTACTGGAGGTGATCCAATGACACCTCCAATGAAGATACAGTCAGTGAGGGGAAAAACCCCTCACCAAAAAAAAAAAAAAAAATTCTGGTGGAATCCAAAGGTACCTTTAGTCGTTCTTTACATTATCCTACAACTGATGATTGATGCACGTCGGTCAGTGGCATTATATTGTTTTTCTTTCATTTTAAGAGAAAAATTATTATTATAAATTTCAGTCTTATGATTATTTATCTGTAAGGATTTTGAATTTCTAAATTTATTTGGTAATGAGGTGACAACATATTATACATTGAAAGTGTATGGAATTTATATATTGTATATACATCAACTATAAACTTATTCTATAATATACATAACAGTTACATAATTTTATAAGAAATCTCAAGTTACATTAGAGAGAAGTTAACTGAGAAGAGAATTTATAAACCAAAAATGAAGAGGTAAGACAAGATTCACAGATCTTATTTATAAAAATACAAAAAAATAATAATTTAACCATTAAAGTCTAACTCCATAACCATCATTGTACAATTTAATAACAATTATGAACATGTAAATTAAATGCTCATGCAAGATACTAATCGGTGATCTTCTATGTTATTTGAAGTAATCCCATGTAACTTATTACACGAACAAATTCAAATTATTTGGCATAAATTGTTTTAATTTACTTATACTATGTTTGGAAATATGAATTTGAAAATTTGGATTTCATTTGCTATATAAATTGAGAGAATGAAATGTATAAATTATGTATAAAATTAGTTAAGATTCAATATGATTATATATTTGAAAGGTATAAAAATATGAATTTCAAATTTATAAATATCTATAGTTATTTCAAATTCATCAATAAATAGACATCCAACAAATTCACGAATTTAAAAAATAATCATGAATATTACATTTACATATGTTTTATTACACAATTTATATTATTTTTGAAATTCAAATCCATCTTTTGAAATTTAAATTCCCAAACACAACCTTAGTGTTTTTGGAAACTCACTTTCCACAAATACTTCAAGTAATCAAGGCCTTTTAACGGCCGTTTACCATTGCATTTAACTTCGGAGACTAAGCTTTTCACTGCAATGGTAAACAGGTGCTGTGGAGAAACTCTTTTCTACCTTAGAAAATGAGCAAACTTTAAAAGTCAATGAATTGGTGCTTTTGCTAGCTTTTGAGATTTGCAACCTATAAATTTGAAATAAATTTACTAAAATACCAACTCGCTTATTTGTTATTCACAATAATATCACCACTTAACTCCATTTTTTATTGCAAAAGTTAAATATATATATATATTTTTATAATATTTATTTGAGAGTATAACAACTATTCATCTTTTCTTTATAATATTATAAATATCTAGCATTAAATATATTTGAATAGGAATATATTATGTTTGAATGTGATTTTGTTAATATCTAAAATGTGTATTTTTGTATATTTTAAATTTAATTTTACAATAATTTATATTAATTATTTAAAAAGTATTTTAAATTTATTTTTTGATATATCTTATTATTAATTTACTTGAATAGTACTAAAAATAACTTATTATTTACTTTTCAATATCAAGTTTGTTTTAGACATTTTAACTTTCTACAACAATTTTTCACAGCAATACCGAACACACAGAAATCTCAAACCTCAGTTTTCACAGCACTTATTCCAAACTAGCTTTTCCCCACCGCAACAGCAATGTTAAACTAGCCCTAAAGCTCTTAGGGCTAGTTTAGCATTGCTGTGAAAAAGTGTTGTGAAAAATTGAAATGTCAAAAAAAGATATGTTTAAAATAATAAAAGTGTAGAGATGTGAAAATAATAAAATCATTTTATCCAAAAGTCAGCTTTTAAAACCCAAAAGCTATATTTTTGGCTTTTTAGTTTGGCTTCAAACCATGATTTCAACAGCAAAAGCTAATTTTTTTTTTATTTGTTTAACATTGCGTTTGTGGTGAAAAACAGCTTTTGACCTCAAAAGCTGTACAAGAAGCAATGCTAAACATTAATCTCATTAGAAATTTTTTTTAATTAAAGTTCTTTTCAAATTAAAACAAATTTTCGAATTAATTAATAATTACTTTTTGGAAATGACCAATCCCATTAGTAATTTTACTAGCATGTGTTTCCATTCTTGAATTTAAAAAGTCCTTATAAAAAGGAAATTTAGCTTATTAAAACAATTAATTAGACTTTTTAAAAATATAATTTTTTATTTATAAGAAAACTTTATAAAATCAGAATTTTGACTTTCCTTTTCTCATCAAAGCTTTCCTAACACTTATGAATTGAATTTCCTTGTTATAAAAAATTTCATTGATTGGAAATTCAAGTCTTCCATGTATGCAGCAGCCAGCAAAGCCCTAAAGGATCTGTTGTCGTTGCACAAGGCTGCAGCCAGCCCGTCCCATAGCTATTGTCAGCTGCATATGGTGGCCATTCATGGAGCAACTCTTGCTCCTATGGCACTCGGCTTATAGGGAAATTTCGCAAAACTAATTGGCACACATTAACGCCTTAATTCCCATTGAAACACCAGCATTTTGATGATAAAATATCGCCAAAAAAGTGCTGCCACAAAAATTCGAGAATTGAATCAAAACAATTTTGCAATTCGATTAGAAATTTTTAAGCACTTTACGGCTATGGATTTAAGGACCAAAATCAGTATTTTAAAGTCTATAAAACACACCTTTTAATGAACAATTCAAGCATGTATTAGATATGAAATTAACAACATTGGTGCAAGAAAATTCTTCACCATTGTCGAAATTTTCATCAACCAAAAGAATCACACAAAAAAACTCAAAACAGTCCCGAAATCACTTCTTTAAATTTTCAATTGTTAAATAACGTTTGTTTGATCAATTGACTCTTTAAAACAGAAACAAAAAACGTGTTTACTCTTTTGATAAGGATTAAAGATGAAAAACACATGTTTTCCAGAATTTTTAAATCAAAGAAAATCATTTTTCCAAAACTTGATTTAAGCCAAATCAATTACAACTCATCTTACATGATAATCACCAATTACCATGTAGAGATGCTCATGGGTCGGACTGGGCCGCGGCCCGATTTTTTTTGGATTTCCTTACCCAGGATCAGCCCGCCGGCCCATATTCACTGTTCATATATATTAAAAAAATATTTTTTATATTTTTTTATAATTAAATTTAAAAAATATTATTTTTTATTAGGTGAACAGTAATCCAGGTCGGCCCGGATCACTAAAATACCTGCCCAGGCCCGGCCTAATATCGGCCGAGCTGCCCGACTCGTGAGCAGGTCTATTATCATGCATGATATAACCATAAAATTGTGCCATCAAGGCTCTTATACCAATTGTAGGTTTATTCGACCCTCATGCTCAATTAAATACTAAGCAAAACAGAAAAATAAAGTGCAGCGGAAACATGATCAATAAAACAATTGAAGAGGCTGAATCTACTAGGAACAATTAGCAACAATTTTGGGCTGTAAAATTAGTTTATAAGCAACCATATCAACAAGAATTGTACCTACTTGAGATATCGTAATCTCAAGTACAATCTTATAGAAGCCTGCTTGGTTGGTCACCAATTGGCATTGTCAAGAATCATCACAAAACCTCCCAAGTGCTCGATCTCCAATAGTATCAACAAAATCACAATCAAGACCTTCTCCAAGGTAGGGACACTCTTATACTAGCAAGATGACAAGATGCCCAAAACAAAAGCCTTTGCTCTTCCTCTTTTCTTTCGTGGGCAAAAATCTCCTTGGACAACTTTTCTCTCTCAAGGTTTTAGTGTATGTTGCTAGGTTATGGAAGACAAGGATGGAGGCTCGATTTTCTTCCCTTGGTTGAATTTGTTAGGAGAACAATTCTCCTCCCTTTTATCTTAATGTGTGCGGCTAGTGTATGAAAAGAAATGAGAAAACAATTTTCTCATTGGCTTTTTTAAGATAGTGCGCCTAAGCAAGGGTTTTATCCCATGGCTTAGCAGAAACCCTAAATAAAATTTCTCTAAATCATATTTTGGCCTTTTAGATTTAATTAAACATTTTAATTAAATTCCTTGACCTTTTATGCTTTTGTTCAATTAAGTCATACTTAATTGAATCCCAATTTTAATCCGACAATGTGATTTAATGTGTGTGACTCATTAGGCTTCTACTGTTAGTGTAAACTATGCCAGCCAATCACATTTATGCTTGCTTAGACACTACTTGTTATTTCATGTATTGCACGTTGTAATTGGTTAGTTATAATTGAGGTATTTTTTTTATTCATAAGTTATTTTGAATAATGCGATCGTATAAACTTGTGAAGATAAAACCCATGAAACATAAAAGGCCTTGCAAAGGAATTTTAAGGAATTACAATTATGTGATCCTTATGCATCAAAGTCATGTTTCTAAAATAGTTCATGATCATAGTATTTTCAAGATAGGGCATTGACAATGCACAAAGACTAGCATATGTTAAGCCTTCATGCCTATGAAGTATGCAACCGATCTCATAGGTTGAAGTATAGAGATACTTAGGGTTAACATACGGGTGCTTGTTAAGATGGACAAGTTCACTCAACATGACCAGCTATTTGAGTTCCATTTGGTATCTCAATCAAGTGTCTATGGAAATACTCTCATGTGTTAGTAGTATAAGTAATCCTTAGATTTGTGACACCAGGTCATCTTGTATGTGAATGTCATGTTTTGATTTCATTCGAACGGGTTCCAAGAAGGGATGCTTATAGTAGGGTGATTTTGGATATGGCATGAAGCATACAAAGGTGGATGAGTGGTCCAAATAGGATTCATCATCCTTAGTGATTTAATGGGATATATCTCACTTGTTCCTAGCTTTTGATTAACTCATGGAAGTCCTTGGCCAAGGCGATTATGGGAGTTATTATAGAAGTTGTATGACTAATATGGAGAGAATTAGAAATTAGACACTACACCATGCTTTCCCTCCTCTGGGATATTTGATGAAGGGATCGAATTACTCTGACATACTGTACATTGAAAGGTTAGTCAAAACCATGTTGACTTCTCTTAACAATTAAGTGGCCATGATGCATGGCTAGATGCCGCTCTTGACCTATAAATATGAATTAGAAATAACTTATAATTATTGCCAACTTGTTAGGAGCCTAATGGGTCCCACACAATAAGGTGATACTAAGGAATTAAATTAGAATGGACCTAACAGATTGAATTTACAATTTACCAATAAGGACTTAATTAAATGGTTTAATTAAGTGAAAAGACTTAAGGGTAAATAACACAAGAATTGTGTTATAACCCTGAGTATAAATATATGTGCTTGCCGCCCTTCATCATTAGTGGTTATGCAAAGTTGGAACTTAGACCTCTAGTTTTCCTTAAGGTGCTGCAATTTTCTAAAGGGAAAAATAAAATTGTTTTCTTCATTTTCTCTCTTTTTGATAGCTTTTGGCCTAAGTTCTAAAGAGGGTGAGATTTATGAAACCTTGTTTACTAGCATAGATCACGGCAATCACTCCATTCCATCCTTGAGAAGCTTTTCTTGATCACTTGTGTGGATCACCATTGCAGGTCGGACGTATGGACGATTTTAGTTTGCGACAATCGGGCCTTTGCGTACAAAAACTAAGCGGAGGAATTTGTTCTTGGAGGATTTCGGCAATCCCAATCAATTTAGAGGTATAGAATTCCATCTTATGTATGAGTTCTTGAAATCTTGATCAATTGGTTTGACAAACAAGTTGATTCCTAAGAGGATTCGATTTTGATTGTCTATACTTCCATTGCACTTTGATTAAATCTTGAATTATAAAGATAGTTTCTTTGAATCTTGCATGGTCGAATCCTACATCGACATGTTGGCAAATGAGCATTAATTATAATTTAAGTTTAACAAAGATTAGCTAATTTATATTCAAAACCATGAGAGGCTCCAACAATGCATCATGACCGCCCAAATCTCAGAGAGTCATTGTGGTTCTGACTTTACCTTTCAGTAATCAGTCTATCAGTGTAATTTAGTCCTTTCACTATATATTCCAGAAATATCATGAGTATAGTGCAATGTCTAGTAATGAAATCCTTTCATATTAGTTATTGTAGCTCTTGATTAACTTTGTGAATCCTAGAATGTTCTCAATATCCTAAATTCGTCAGGATATGACCAAAGGCTTCATTAATTGACCTAAGCCAAGAATAAATGAGGTATGTCTCCTCAGTATCACTTGGAGTGATAAATCCTCTTTGGACTACTCATTTACCTTCACATGCTTCATGCCATACACAAAAGCACCCTACATAGGCATCCTTTATTAGGATTCGTTCAGATGAAATAAAAGTATAATAATTCACATACAAGATAATCTAGCATTACAAGTCAGAGGACTACTTACACGACTGACACTTGAGTGAGTTACCAAATGGAGTTCTTATAGTGGGCCATGTTCAATGAATTTTTTCTCATAACAAGCACCCAGCTGGCATCCCCAAGTATCCTTATACTTCAACCTATGAGACTGGTTCCTTACTTCACAAGTAAGGAGGCTTAACATGTACTAGTCTTTGCTGCAACATTGATATCTTGCCTCAATATGCATTGACCAAGTACTAGATTAAGAATGATGCCATAAGGATCTCATAATTATAACTTTTTATAATTCCTTTGTAAGACATATTCATTCCATATACTTCATCTGATTAGCATTCAATAACTTTTTATTTCCTTGATAATGATGAACAAAAACCTTTATCACTTACTGTATAAGTGATTAGTATGCATTATTGATAGTATATCATTGTCCAATCTAATTGACTTTAGGGCATACTCCAACAACCTGGTGCATGTCCCTTGCTACCCCATTTTCCTTCTAGGTTAGGGTTTTCTTTAGGTTGTTTTTTGTTTTTAAAATTTTATTGTGAAAAATAGTATATTTGTTTTCTTTTATTTTGAAGGAATTGATATTGAAAATTAAATGTTTTATTATATTTGTTTTAGGTAATTTATTTAATTATTTAATTTATAATTTGTGTTGAATACTATAGATGTGTATGGGTTATTTATTTTTGAAAATTTCAAGTTTAGTTCAATGTTTTATTATGATTATTATATAGTACAGTTTAAAAAGTTAGAATAAAAGAATAAAAAGATCAAAGATTACTAAGAGAATAAAAGAATCGTTTGGTATTGTGATTATTATATATTAAGATTTAAAAAAGTTAATAATTCTGGAAATAATTTGTGTTGATATACTTGATTAGTGAATTAAGTTTGTGTTACTTGCGAAAATAATGTGTTTTTATACCTTTCATTTTGGATTTACTAATGAGTTTAGTTTTATCATTGTGGGGGGAAGATTTTGGCGGCGATGACATGGACGAAGGCTGCTGACGTGGAGCCCTTGCTAGAAATGGGATGGAGTCGCGATTGGTGAAAGAATGATGTGCTATGGCCGACAATGATAAAGTAAGCGAAATGGGTGAAAGAATGATACGTAGAATAATTAGTCAATCATAAATACTTTAGATTTGAAGGAAATTGGATAAAAGAGATAAAGGAAGAATATACTTCTCTGAGAGATTGCGATCTCGACGGAGGCACATCTCGAAACAATGTATCATTGGCTTTATTTCTGTCGCTTGCGCTACGATTAACAATGGGTGAATTGAGGTCGACAATAATCATTGGTGATGCTATGGCTATGATTGGTGAAACATGAGTGTTAAAGACGGCCAGATGAAAGGCAGGTTGTGTGGTAGGCTTAGCTAACAATTGACGGTAATAGAATATGGGTGAGATAGTTGGTAAGTCTTTCCCTAAGTGATAGGCACATTACGCGGTCGATATGGTGGGCCGCAGCTTGGCTAGAGTCACCTCGCCATGGGTCCAGGAAGAGTCGAAGGCGTGCCGTCACGGCTGGCCACGGAGGGGCTAGCCTGTGGGCCATCGTATCGCCGATAGTGCAGGATTGGAGGAGCTGTCTCTTGTACTCGGTATTCACGGAGGGAGCGGAGACTGTCAAATCTCAAAATAGGCATCGTCAGTGATAAGTAGATTATCCTCAGCTGTAAGCAAGATTTGGGGGGGTGATGATTTTTGGATATTTCTAACAGTGGCTTTTTCAATGTTAGTCCACATGTTTGACTCTGACTTGTAAAGGCTTTGACTATTGGCTTGGTAGTAGTTGTACTTCACTAGAACTTTAGCTTTTGAATGCTAAAGTGCTTTCGCTGGTAGTTTCTTCTGAGATGTGTTTTTGGGTCTAAGCAGCGACTTGCGAAATGCCTTATTTCCGATGGTATAGTTACGACTGAGGATGATGTGTATTAATGAAATAAGGGTGATAATAGCACAACAACCAGTATACTCTGTCTCTGTTTTAAAGCTTGGAAACAGAGTAATAAATGGGATTTGGTATTTAGTGACTAAATGTAGTGTAAAAGAGTATTTGGGCTTAGTTAAAGAGGGCTTGGAGTTTATTGGTTATAGACTCGGGTTGGCCTTGAGGATTTTATCGAATAAAATGGAAAAATCGTGCTGGATCAAAGCTTGGCGTACTTTGGGCTTGGTCAAGATTAGCCCGTTACAAATCGTGCTGGATCATATCTCTAATGGTTAATCAATTAGGCTGAGAAAATGGATAGAGATAGGTCTTTGATATATTATCGGCTAGACGAGAATAGGCATATTACTTATGATTTTGAACGGAGTTGAAGATTTGAAACTTTATCAAAGTCTATAAAAATGATTGTTTGGAAAATTGTTCATGAACTTGATGCTTTTAGGTTGTTTACAAATTTTTTTTATTCCCTTGAATGACCAAATTTGTAAGCTGCTCATATTTAAGCTCAAATGATCCAATAGATAGTTTAAGTGCATTATTTTAAACTTGTTTAAAATCAACTACTGCTCTTGTTTGCATAATTGTTCATATACATAATGAATTTATAATTTTTTAGAACTTTTTGTGCCTACATATATCTTCCTACCAAACATAGTATAAGAGTTAAGACAGAATAAGAAAGCATCCCATTAGAACGAGCCAGTAGCCAAACTCCATGGCAGTTTGCAGCTGGCGCTAATGGCCAACAAGAAAGTGCTTCAAACAAAAAGGGAAAAGTACCCTAATCCCTTTGAGATTTATGGAAAATTCCTCTTACTCCTTTAAAGCTTGCAAAACGCCCTATTATCTCTTAGGTTTTGGTAATAAATTCACTAACCCCTTAAAATGTTATTATTAGTTGAATAATTTTGAATGAAAAGACAAATATATATGTTGTTAATTATTAATAATAAAATTCTCTATTTATTTTTATTTTTTTAACCTAAGACTTTTTAACAACAAAACTACAAGAATTTAATTAATTTTAATTGTTAGTAACTTAAATTTTGAATTTAGTTATATTCTAATTTAGGGTGCCAAAAATCTATTTTATTAATAAAGTACTTGTTAAATAAGAGTACTTAAAAAAATATTAATTTGACTAATGGAATCTTAACAATAGTTATTTTTTCAAAGAGATAAAAAGGTGTTTTTTAAACTAATAACGATAAATTTATTTTCAATAAAATATTATGGATGACAATTATATTTTTCTTTTTCTTTTTATTTCCATCATTTTTTTTTTCATTTCTTTATTTAATCAATTTTGTATCACTAAACCTTTTTCTTAAATATTGATAATTAATTTATTAATTTTAACTAAATATAATTTAATACATTCATTTCAAAGTTAAAATATAATTAAGTTAAATATAAATTTAAAATATTTAATACATACTTGAATTAAAATATAACTTAATTAAACCTAGATTTAATAATATTTAAAGATAATTTTAAAACTAATTAAACTCTCATCATTTTAATTTTGCATTTACAAAAACGTCTTTAAATAAAAGAAAGATAATAATTAGAAAAATAAATTTATTCAATTTTAAAAATTTTAAAATCGAATCGATAGAACCAACCGAATACTCACTTGTACTTTTTTTTCCCCAAAAAAATCATTGTCGTTAAGTTACAGTAAAAAAAAAAAAAAAAGAAAAAAAAAAGAGGAGAAATCAAGTGAAAAGTTGTAAGAGAGGGATGATGGAAATGGGTGCTTTATCAGCTGGACTCAAATGGTTTTGGTGGGGGACAGGGCAGCCATTATCCTTGCCTGAATCTGCAATCTTTGGAGTAATGTTTTATATGCCATCAAGAGCCTTAAGGATTGAGGAAGTAGCACGATTTTTCTTGGGCTTCACTCAAAGCTGCAAAGCTTGCAAAATGCAATGTTGTCTGCTGTCTCTTTTGACTGCATAATCAGTTAAAGATAAAGAACACGCGCACTTTATTAGTAGTTTCCACCCTTTTCACTAATTCATCATGTTTGAGTCTGGAATCTCAATTTTGGCCTTTGGCCTTTGGCTATGGATGGATGGATGGGTTGGTCATATTGGAGAATGTAAGGCCAGCCAAAGAGCAGACCCCCTCCCCTCTCCAGCAAGGATTTTATTCTTTCTAAATCCAACCTTATCTTTTCTGTCTTTTGCAATGGAATCTACTTTTGTTACATATCTTTGTCCATATCAAAGTTATGTTCATAGTTCTAGTTCTAGTTCTAGCCTGCTCCTCTGTACTTTCACTGTAAAATCAAATGGCACACCTTTGCTATCTCACGATTTTTCACCTTTGTGCCACTGGCTTAATATTGTAATTTTTTTCAATGTGCAAACTTTACCCCTCAAAAATAAAACAAATAATCATAATATTTGCAAAATATTTTTTTTCTTGAGAACAAGTAATAGATAAAGAGTTGTTAAAGCTGATCTGAACCTCGAAAAATTTGTTTAAGCTTGATTCAACTTGATTTGATTAAAAAAAAATTAACAACTTGAATCCGTCTAATCCAAATCCATTCAGTCTGAATACGAAATGATCCAAACTTGAATTAACTCAAATTTGAAATAATTCAAAACAGAAAGATTAACTTGAAATAATATGAAACTATGTTGATTTGATTTTAAAACTCAATAATTTGGATCCGAAATAACTCTAATTCAATGATCCAAACTCGAATAACTTGAATGTTAAACTTGAAACATCGAATCCTAAATGACCGAAATCTAAAACGATCCAAATTTTTTTCGACCCATAATGATCCGACTTGAAATGAACCAACTCAAACCCCATCCGATCCGTCTATTTGTCATCTCTACTAGCAAATAAAATTTTGATAGTTCTTAAGACTTTGTGTCATTGGTAAGAAAAAAATTTCAAAAAAAATTTAAATTTTAAATTCAAATCTCATCAAGTTGTGAATTGTATTTAATTATATATTAATTTTATTTATTTATTATGAACGTAATTATTCCTGATAAATATAATTAACCAAGAAAAAAATTTGATTGTCTCATAACTAACATGATAAAAGCTCAATTGGATTAGAAGGCAACTTGGTACGATAGAATGTGATGGATAAAGTTGCATAAAAGCGTAGAAAGGAGTCTTGAATTACTCTTTTATTTCAACTTGCAAGCTACAACCGGGAGGAAGTGGTGGAGAAACGTAAGAAGAAAAGGAATTCAAGATTATTTGTCTAAATTTTAAAGGATAAATGTGAGCCCCTCAATTTCTGTTTCCTCTTGCAGGTAGTCAGGTAGAGACTACTTTTCTTTCACACATTTCAAGATAGAAACTTGCCATTACTCCAGCTCCAGCTCTTTAGACAGCAATGAAAATACATTACTGCTTTTTTATGTTAGTGGTTAGCCTTTTATGCTTTTGGTTGAGGCTTGCTTTATTATTACAATATTTTGATTTATAAAAAAACCAACCAAAAACTTTGGCCAATTAAAAAAAAAAAAAAAAGCAACCAAAAAAACCTTCATAAACTATAACAATACAAAACTGTTGAAACCCATTTTCCATACATAGAAATTAGAAAGAGGAGAAATAGAAATAATTAATTATGACCAAAATTAACTTTAAAAAAAAAACTCCTAAGCAACTAGAATTAGTCTTCAATCGACTATTGTCCAAGTCATGTCATTCTCAAAGATCCAATGGCAGACTTCAATTCGACCAGGGCTGGATCCCAGTGCCACAAAGGCTCCATGACTCGGACTCCAAGCTGACGTGTCAAGATGACAAATGGCAACACCATGATTAATCTTGGATTTGCTTTTAACGTCAAGAATTTCAGCTTCATAAACCCTAACCTTGGGCACTGAGTGACAATAATACAGTAGGTACGGGTACAGACTCTGATGACATGAGACTGATTTTGTCACCTCTCCACCGTTGATTCCTTTGACTTCTCCAATCATGATCTCGTCTTTTGATCCCTTCACATTTTGTGTTGTTCTGACCGTAACATTGTGGCCTAAGACCAACGTGGCGAAGTCAATCATGTCTTCAACAGAGCCAACACACCTCTTGGTCTCACCTTGGCTCGCCGGCCTCTCGCATTCTGTCAGTGCGTTGACAAGCACGCGCTCCATGCTTGAATTCTCCGGTGTTCCAAAAATATCCCTAAGCTCAGATAAATGGGAGGTAGAAAATGGTAATTTACTCAAAATCCCCCTGGGCAAAAATGACCTTTCGGGCATCTTGTCCCCAATGTCGGGCATCACCATGACATTTCCTTGCTTCAAAATGGACTCCCTAAAGAACTTACCTGGTTCAACCCATCTATTTACAGAAATGCCACTAATAAGGGAAGAAGCTATTTCTTTGGAGCTTGAATTTGTGTATCCAGCAAATGTGACACCCTTTTTGGCATAATCCCGGAACGAATGGTCCAAACCATAAATTTTGAACCCTATTGTAGTGGAACCAGTGGAACCTTTACCATATTCTTTGAATGTATCATTTCCAACATTAAATGTTTTCCCATAATTTGCGAAATTCACTTTTCCGGAATTTGAATTCCTTGCATAAGATTGAAAAGAATCATCTCCAACATTGGCAGAATCTCTATAGCTAGTAAAGCTATTAATCCCCGAGTTAGCAGCTAAACCATAGATTTTAAAGTTGTTATGGGGGTTGTTACCTGAGTCACCATAGGCTTTAAACGAGTCGTTTGGTGCGTTCCCCAACTCCCCATACCCTGCAAAACTCGACCCAATAGTGTTTGCATTATCACTATAGCTAGTGAACTCATCTGGAACTGCATTGCCGTTCTTCCCATAACTACTGAATGCTTGGGAGCCTGAGTTTGTCTCAGAGCTATAGCTTGAGAAAGAGAGTTTATGGTTGTTACCATCCGAGTCATAGCTGGTGAATCGGAGGTTTGGCACGTTAACTCGTTCCTGATAGTTATTGAACTCACCAGAGCCGCCTGTGGCGCTGGAGCCATAGTTGGTGAAGTTATCAGTAGCAACATTGGCGTCTTTGGCATAGCTTGTGAACTCTTCTCTACGGCCATTTGATTCCCTGTTGTATTTCCTGAACGATTCATTGGGAGTATTTAACCCATCGGAATAGTTCTTGAACGAGTCGACCCCTCCGAGTCTTGACATGCCATAACCTGAAAAGCTTTTACTGGAATACACTGCGAAGTTTGCATCCTGGTTACGCTTGCCAACAACGTCTGGTTTCGAGGAGTCCTCGAATAAACAGAAAAGATTGGCTAAGGAACAAAAAGATTCAATGTGGGAAGATAGAGAGTTATGGTTGGCGAGTTTGGTGAGCTTGGCCAAGTCAATGGCGTTTAGTGGAGAAGCTTTGGAGATAAGAAATTCTGGCTTTGGAAGATTGTTGGAAATGTGCTTGTTCCAGTAACGAATCAGGGAGGCTCTGGCTGTAAATGGGTTCTCCTTAGCCTTGCTTGTGCCTGTAGAAAAAACTTGCACCACCTGGAAATAAAATAAAAGAAACTAAGTCTATAATGTAAAAGTATATATGAAACAACGATAGAAAAGACAATATAGAGCAAAAACAAGATTAGGGAATTTAGTTTCTTACATTGAAAGATGAGAGAGAGAGGTACAAGAAGAAAAGGATGATTTTCATGTTGTTTTGTTCTCTACCCACTGCGAGTTGGGGAAGACAGAGAGGCATGTTTGGCGAATCCATATATATAACCGGGGCCTTCTTTTCTCCGAATCTTTTTGTTCAAGTTTTGTTTTCTTTTTGACAAGTTTTATTTTAGGAAAATAAAGCTGGTCTGACCGACAAACATGGATTTAATTAGAAAGGGAGTAAAGAAAAAGGACAATGACAAGATAATATAAATGCCTTGCAAGTTTAGTTTAGCAGTCACTTATGTTGATTTACCGGTTGTTGTAATTAGCAGTAGTAGCATTTATTGTACCAGCTGCAGCTTACAATGCTCATATAGAAGAGCATATGTGATTCAAACAATGAGTACTTTCCCAAATTAAGGATGGAAAAATGTATTTTTCCAAACTGTCTATCTACTTGATTTGTTACGATATTTACTATATTGGTTTAGGATTGATCAATGACTTCTACTAAAAAAAAAAATTAAGGTCCCATAATGAAGGTTTAAACCAATTAAAAATTATTTAATTATGTATTTAATATATTATTTTTATTAAATTTAAAAAATATATATTAATTACATATTTTTTTAAAATCCGCTTAATCAATGCCTATAGATATCGGTTAAATATTATTTAATTATCAATTTAAAAATATTTTTTTACATTTAATATATATTTTTTATTAAATTAAAAAAAATAAATCATTAATTATAATTTTATATATATATATATATCATATTATAATTAATATCATTAAATATTAATTAATATTTTTCTTAGAAATATCATCACAATTAATATCATTATGATTAATATTTTTTAAGAAAATATCATGATTAAGTAGTTTTCTACTTGATGTTGAAAAAAAAATTTCACAAATTCCGATGTACAAAATAAAAATTATACCTATAAAATAAAAACATAATTAAAGCAACTTAAGCTAGATAGCACGTGGGTGCCATTAATTTGACATTTTTACAAGAAGAGAGAACAGTGAAAAATAAATAATAAAATGGTGGTTTCAGTTTAGCGTTAGAGGCCTAAAGCACCATTAAAGTGAGTTAGGGCTAGGAATCTAGATCCTAGACTAGCTCGTTAGTGAGAAGAAATGGTTCTTTTACATGGACCCCATTTTTTTCGTGTTTCAAATCCTGCCTCCGTAAAAAAACGACAGAGTGAACAAATTCGAATAGGACAACATTACACCAATACCCAAAAGGGATGGCAAGTTGATATATTAATTAGGATATATAATTTAGAAAATCATGGATTTGATGCCTCTAATTAATGATAAAAAATATTAGTACTTATATTAACATTATTGCAACTCTTGCATATATGTCGAAGATTATGAAGAAAATTTTCAGTGGTTTTTGATGATTTCTAGAGCGTCTTTTATAGTACTCCAAAATTTAAAGATGTTTCTCTTCACTACAATAGAACACGTTATACTTGCTTAGGTAAAAGTAAGCTTAGTTTTATCGACGGATTTTCGACAAAACTCATGAAAATGAATTTTATTTTTTGATAAAATTCTCATCGAAAAATCGTTGATAATTTGTATAAAAATATTAAAGAAATTTTTAATTTGTAGCTAAAAGTTTGGCAACATTTTGTATTTTTGATGTGTGACTTTTTTACGCAATATTCCTTTAAAAAATTAATTTTTGAAGAATAAAAAAATATATATTAATTTTGGTGATAAAAAAATTTTAATGAAAATTTTAGTCGGAAGTTTCATTGTTAAAATTCTTATTAGCGAGAAATTTAGGTTGAAAACTCCTTTGAAAAATATGGCGGTGGGAATTTTTAGGAATTCTTTTTTAAAAAAAAATAACCCTAAAGGATTTTATCAACGAAAATTTCATTGGTGAAACCTTTATTTATTTATTAAAACCCTCTCATTTCTTTCTTTTTCCCATTTATTCCTCTCATTGAAAGCATCAGCTGCATCCCCTCCGCCGTGACCTTTTGGCCTCTACCCTTGCCATGCGCCTCTAACCCCCCCCCCCCCCCACCTTTAGTGCTCCCCCCTCTGCGCTTGTTGTCAGATTTATCACGCAAGTACACGTATTGTTAAAAAGTAATATAATGAAGAGTAAAATGTTAATCCCATGAGAAATTGTTACTAAATTCGTTAAGTACTAAAATTAAAATAACTTAATCTTATTCAAATACTTGATTAAAGGTTGTTAATTAAAAACTAATTAAAAGAAAATAATAAGCAAAGAAAGCAAATTAAAATTTTCAGATTAATCAATTGAGAAAAGTCTAAGATTACAATTTTTCTCAACATTTTGTATGAATCTCTCCTACTCTCTTAACTTGACTAATGATATTGAGTTGTTAACCTAAAGTTCTAATTTATTTATAAGTATCTATTGATGGTCTTATAAAAATATCCTTCTTAACCAATTAACTATATTCCTAAGAAAATTGAATTCAAGAGAAACTCATTAAGCTTAAACTCTAAAATTGGTTACACATGACACGTAAGTATATTACTACCCTACATGCAACTCAATTCATCCTAATAAATGAATATGAAACATGTGTTATTCAATCTATGTCTAACACTAAACTCCTTTTGTCAAGTTGTATCTAGGTTAAAAAAATCAATCTAATTGGTAGCTAAGTAATTAGAAACATTAAGCACAAGATTGAACAAAAAACATCAAATATCATTAAATCAAGAAAGAGAGTAAAATAATCCAAACTACATGTTGAGTTTCATTGCAATCCTAGAAAAATAAATTTAATTCATGCTAATTAATGAAAACATAAAACAAATGAGTTTCACCATCATCAATATTACAAGAAGATAAATAAGAGTAAGGAAAAAGAGAAAACTAAGGTTTGTTAGGTTTCCAGTCTTCAATTCTCCAAAATCTCTTTAGCTCCTTACAATCTTTTAGTGGCTACTCTCTTCTTAAGAAAACTAGGTTTATAGGTCTTGATTCCTCCTTATTTAAGCCTTAAAAGATCTTATTTATAGACCTCCAAAAGCCTGGAAGGAGATACTTCGCGTACAAGTAACATGTAATCTTCTTTTTCTTTTATTTTTTTATATGTTCCCGTCTAGCGCCGCAACGCCAGGTGCACTACCTGGTATTCTCTGGTTGGCGTCGCAGTTGCTGCACTTCGCTTTCTCTGTCTTCTCGCACTTTTTCAACTGATTTGGATGGAAAAATCTTGTGTGATTTGGGCAAATAATATACCATTGGAAACCTCTTTGAATAAATTTCAAAAGTAAAGAAGGAAGTTTTCTTGAATAAAGACTTTAAAATCATATTTTCTTAGTAACAAGTTACGGAGGTCAAATCTGCCATTGCTTCGCATTGCACCTTTTTTTTTGGTCTTTTTGCACCTAAAACCTCCTTCTCGCTTTGGATCTATAAAAATACAAAAACACTAAATTAATAACTAATTTAAACATGAAATAAATAGATAACAATAATCTAAAAAAATAATTAAAATAATTAATTTCGAATAAAATTTCAAGAACTTATAAGCTGATTTGAATGCATTAAATGTGATAAAATAACTTTATTTCATAGAGTTATCAGAGCGCCTGGAGCACCCTCAGTGCCTTGTGCACCCTTTTTTTCCGTGGCCTGTGCCTCTCCCCATGCTTATTTACGAGTTAGATTTAATGATGGTAAGCATAGTTGTCAATCGTCATAAACGCCTAGCAGGGCATAATGAGCGCAAAAGGAATCAAGGTATGAAATGTTGGAATGGTGACTCAAGTCCACAAAAGTGGCTCAAAGTCCACAATTCAAAGCTTGGCAGCTTCAACAATTTCTGCTGCAGAAATTGTTGAACCTTGGCAGCAGCCTCCTAGAACTTACTGATGGCTGGTGGCTGGTGTATTCACACACCACATGCATGGCCTATAAATAGGCATTAGTACTTTGTTGTAAATGTGCAGAGGAGAATTAGAGATTTAAGAGTTGTAGCAAAAACTCTAAGTTTATCAGTTTTTCTGGTATTGTGTGAGTTGTGAGTTAAGTGCTTGTATAGCACCTTGTATTCTGTATCCGGTTTGTACTCCATCTCCATTAATACAAGCTTCAAGCTCCTCCTCCCGTGGATGTAAGCACACTTGCTGAACCACGTAAAAATCTGTGTTTTTCAGTGTGTTTAAATCGGTTTTACTAATATCGATCTAGTTCCGCACAACAAATTGGTATCAGAGCCAATTTTTACGTAAAACCGAGTTTGTTCGATTCTGTCCGTTTTTTCAAAAGTGCTCCAAATTGTGTTTTGAAAATACCAGGTTGAAGAGGTCGTCGAGAGGAGTGCAGCAGAACCAACCGGAGCACCAGAGGAGGTCGCACGCGCCCACACGCGCCGCCAGAAGATCGGAGAGTGAGCCCCACGCGCCTCACGCGCCCCACGCGCCGGTGACCAGAAAACTCCACGCGCCCCACGCGCCGCCCCACGCGCCCCACGCGCCGCCCCACGCGCCGCCACGCGCCGCCCCACGCGCCGCCGTAGCTCCGGCCGATTTTTTCGGGCTATTTTTTTGAGCCGTTTCAGAACACTATTCCGAGACTTTTCCGAGCCGGTTGAGCTAAACCGAGTCCATTTCGAGCCACTTGCAGAATATTCACCGTGTGTCCAAAATTTACACAGTTGGACCCGTTCCTGGCTATTTCGACTATTCCGGACTCAACCGCGGCATCCGTTTTTCCATACAGGTAACGGAAAAACTCTGAGGTGGTAATTTTGTTTTATTACCATGGCAGAATCATTAGAGACAACTGAAACAAGCAGCAGCGCACCATCAAGTTCTTACATCAGAAAGAACTCTATGACCACTGCAAAGTTCGAGGTGGAGAAATTTGATGGCACCAACAACTTTGGCATGTGGCAGTGCGAAGTCCAAGATCTGCTATTTCGAGAGGGGTCACATATCGCTCTGGAAGACAAGCCCAGAGATATGTCGAATGATGACTGGAACTTTGTCAATCGCCAGGCTTGTGGCACAATCCGGTTATGCCTAGCCAAGAACCAGAAGTACTTTGTCATGAGAGAGAATAATGCAAAAATTCTCTGGAAACAACTCGAGGACAAATACATGACAAAGAGCATGGAGAACAGACTTTATCTGAAGAAAAAACTGTTCCGCTTCCAGTATAAGCAAGGTATCACCATGCAGGAGCATCTAGTAAGTTTTAACAAAATCCTCGCTGATCTTGAAAATCTAGATGCAAATATCTCTGATGAAGATAAAGCTCTTACTTTGTTAAATTCCTTGCCTGAAAGCTATGATCATTTAACCACTACACTGTTGTATGGTAAAAATGAGATAGAATTTGTTAATGTTTGTAATGCTCTGGTGAATAATGAGTATCGGAAAAAGGATCAGCATGACCACCAGAATACTGCACCAGAAGCTTTAACTGTGTCTAGAGGCAGGACGACAAATCGAGGAGCCGGAGAAAACAAGCGAGGTAAATCCCGTTCAAAGAGGGGATCATCAAGAACACGACTCTCAAAGGACGAGTGTGCCTATTGCCATGAGAAAGGGCACTGGAGGAAAAACTGTCCTAACATGAAGAAGTCAACTGTGAACGTAGCTCAAGAACCTGAGGGAGAGGAAGACTCTGCATTTACGATTTCCACAACAACACACTCTTCAGATCAATGGATTCTGGATTCTGGATGTTCCTACCACATGTGTCCGAACCAGGAGTGGTTCTCAAACTTCAAGGAGTTTGATGGAGGGATTGTCCTTATGGGCAATAACAATACTTGTCACACTAGAGGCATCGGAACAATCCGACTAAAGATGCATGACGGTACAATCAGACAACTTACAGATGTAAGGTATGTCCCTGATCTCAAGAAGAACCTCATATCACTGGGGGTCTTAGACTCAAATGGTTACAAAATGACCATTCAGAATGGAGTCTTGAAGGTTGTACGTGGAGCATTTTTAGCCATGAAAGGTTATATGAAGGGAAATCTGTATCTCCTTGATGGAGAAACTGTGACAGGCAGAGCAGCAGTCTCCCACAACAAAGAAGACGATGAATCTGACACTTCTCAACTTTGGCACATGCGCTTAGGGCATGTTGGAGAGAAGGCCTTGCAAAACCTGATAAAGCAAGGTGTACTGAAGAATGCCAAAACCGGAAAACTTGATTTCTGTGAGCATTGCATCCTAGGCAAGCAAACAAGAGTCAAGTTTGGCACTGCTGTTCATCGTACGAGAGCAACATTGGACTACATTCACACTGATGTCTGGGGGCCTTCCAAAAATGCTTCATTGGGAGGTAATCACTATTTTGTGACCTTTATTGATGATTACTCTAGATATGTCTGGGTTTATACTATGAAGCATAAAGATGAAGTTCTAAATATCTTCGTAAAATGGAAGAAGATGATTGAAACCCAGAGCGGGAGAAAGCTCAAGAGACTAAGATCTGACAACGGTGGAGAATACAAGTCAGATCCACTGAAGGAAATCTGTCAGAATGAGGGGATAATCCGACACTTCACTGTTCCTGGCACTCCCCAGCAGAATGGAGTTGCAGAAAGGATGAACCGAACTTTGGTTGATAAAGTTCGCTGCATGTTATCCCAGTCGGGCTTGAGCAAAGCATTTTGGGCGGAGGCTTTACTGTACGCCTCCCACATTATCAACAGACTACCCTCCACCGCAATTGATGGGAAAACTCCCATAGAGGTGTGGTCCGGACATTCTGCTACTGATTATGATCGGCTTCGTATTTTCGGATGCCCAGCATATTTTCACGTAAGTGAATCAAAACTGGATCCTAGAGCCAAGAAAGCTGTCTTCTTGGGCTTTAGTGAAGGAGTAAAGGCATTCCGACTGTGGAACCCTGAGTCAAAGAAAGTCATCGTAAGCCGAGATGTTACCTTTGACGAATCTGTAATGCTGAAACAGTCAACTCCAGAGAATGTGAACCATGATTCTCTAAAGCAGGTGGAGTTTGAATCAGAAGATGCTGGTCAAAATTCAGATGAATCTGATCCAGAATCTGATGACACCTTAACTGAAGTGGAGGAGTCATCACCGGAAACCTTTCAGCAACCTGAATCTATTGCCACCAGCAGACCAAAAAGACATATTCGGAAACCTGCTCGGTACACAGACATGGTGGCATACGCCCTTCCAGTAATTGACGATGATGTCCCGAGTAATTACAAAGAAGCTGTAAACAGCCCCGAGCATGCCCAGTGGAAGAAGGCGATGGATGAAGAGATGACATCACTTCATCAGAATCAGACTTGGAAGTTGGTTCCACTTCCAACACTCAAAAGAACAATTGGGTGCAAATGGGTCTTTGCCAAAAAGGAGGGTGCTACCGGCAAAGACAGTATCAGATACAAAGCCAGATTGGTAGCCAAAGGTTACGCTCAAAAGGAAGGAATAGACTACAATGAGGTATTTTCACCTGTTGTTAAGCATGCATCTATTCGGATATTATTGGCTTTAGTAGCACAGTATGACCTAGAGTTAGTTCAACTTGATGTAAAAACTGCATTCCTTCATGGTTCCTTAGAGGAGGAAATTTATATGACTCAACCAGATGGTTTTAGAGTCCCCGGTCGTGAAGATTGGGTATGTAAGTTGAACAGGTCTCTATACGGTCTGAAGCAGTCACCGCGACAGTGGTACAAGCGGTTTGACACCTTTATGTTGGATCAGAAGTACACACGCAGTCAATTTGATCACTGTGTTTATTTCCGGAAACTCCAAAATGAATCATTTATCTACTTGCTTTTGTATGTTGATGATATGCTAATCGCATCTAAAAGCAAGGTGGAGATTGACAAGCTGAAAGCTCAACTGAGCTCAGAGTTCGAGATGAAGGATCTTGGAGAAGCCAAGAAAATTCTTGGGATGGAAATCAGCAGAGATAGAAAAAATGGTGTGATCAAATTGACCCAGGCTCAGTATCTGAGCAAAGTACTTCAGAGATTTGGCATTAATGATAAGACCAAATCTGTAAGTACTCCTTTGGCGGCACATTTCAAACTCAGTGCATTGATGTCACCAAGTACAGATGGTGAGAAGAGACAGATGGATCATGTTCCATATGCCAATGCAGTAGGTGCCCTCATGTATGCAATGGTGTGTACAAGACCTGATATTTCACACGCTGTCAGCTTGGTAAGCCGGTACATGCATAATCCTGGTAAAGGCCATTGGCAAGCTGTGAAATGGATTCTACGGTACATTCATGGTACTGTGGAAACAGGCTTAAAATTCGAGAGAAGTAAAACTATTAGCAAGCATCTTGTTGGATATGTGGATTCAGACTATGCTGGAGATCTTGATAAGCGTCGTTCAACTACTGGTTATGTGTTCACCATATCAGGAGGACCAGTAAGTTGGAGATCAACTTTACAGTCAACGGTAGCTCTGTCTACAACCGAAGCAGAGTACATGGCTATAACAGAAGCTTTCAAGGAGGCAATTTGGCTTCAAGGATTGATTGATGATTTGGGGATAGCACAGGAAAAGGTAGATGTTTTCTGCGATAGCCAAAGTGCCATTTGCCTAGCTAAGAACCAAGTTCATCATAGTCGGACCAAGCATATTGATGTTCGTTACCACTTTATCCGAGAAATAGTAGATGAAGGAAACATTCTACTACAGAAGATCAGGACTACAGATAATCCCGCAGATATGCTAACCAAAATAGTTTCTGGGATCAAGTTTCAACATTGTTTGGACTTGATCAATATCTCTCGAGTTTAAAGCATTTGAAGGAGGAATGGAGGAAGCTCTGATCAGTGAATTCTCTCTGTGGATTCTCGCCAAGGTGGAGATTGTTGGAATGGTGACTCAAGTCCACAAAAGTGGCTCAAAGTCCACAATTCAAAGCTTGGCAGCTTCAACAATTTCTGCTGCAGAAATTGTTGAACCTTGGCAGCAGCCTCCTAGAACTTACTGATGGCTGGTGGCTGGTGTATTCACACACCACATGCATGGCCTATAAATAGGCATTAGTACTTTGTTGTAAATGTGCAGAGGAGAATTAGAGATTTAAGAGTTGTAGCAAAAACTCTAAGTTTATCAGTTTTTCTGGTATTGTGTGAGTTGTGAGTTAAGTGCTTGTATAGCACCTTGTATTCTGTATCCGGTTTGTACTCCATCTCCATTAATACAAGCTTCAAGCTCCTCCTCCCGTGGATGTAAGCACACTTGCTGAACCACGTAAAAATCTGTGTTTTTCAGTGTGTTTAAATCGGTTTTACTAATATCGATCTAGTTCCGCACAACATGAAAAATCTCTTACCTTTGGTATCTCATGAGGAAAATAAGTTACTCATTTTTATACATTCGAAATTAAGATATAAAATCAACCTGTCCTAAGGTAGAAAAAAAAAAAAAAAGGAAAACCTTTTTTATCATGTATTTTGAGCCACTTAAGACAGTTTGGTAGAAATGACCATGAGTTTACTCTCGTTTGAATTGGTGATTTTAGGCTTTTAAGGACTTTTTGTGTCCTTGAAGGACCAACTTGATAGGCTGCCCACATTTAGGCTCAAAGAACACCATACATAGTTTAAGTGCATCATTTTAGGGCATCATCATGTGGGGTGTGATCCCTTTAAGGCCTTCGAGGTTAAATGTGATCGGCTCATCTTTCCATATCCTTGGTTTCCTCTTACTTGCAATGAGAGTGTGGATCTTGTAGTGTCTCTTTCTTCCTAAAGAGGTCAAGCCTCCTGAAGAAAGCCCCCTTGTTACCATATTGATCACGTCGGCTAATGGCATGTTCTCTGGGGGTCTAGGCTCCACATTATCGCGCATTTTCTCTCTATGTTCTTGTCTCCCATAATTTCTTCGATCTCTTCTTCTTTCATTGCATTGTCTTTCATTTCTTCTTCCATAGTTCTCCCCTTTCTTGCTCCTTGGTTCGAGACAAACCTGTTTAAGTGGCCTATCTTTATGAGATCCTCAATTTGATTCTTAAGGTGGATGCAACTCTCTAGGTCAAGGCCATGATCTTTGTGGAAGGCACAATACTTAGCTTTGTCCCTTTTATTGGTGTCAGTTTTCATTTCGTTGGAGGTTTGAGGAAGTTGTCTCTTTACATTGTGAGCAAGATTTCTCTCTTTAGCGCATTAAGTGGGGTGCAATGATCATAGTTTTTGGAGGGAGGAGGACTTCTTTTCCTTTGGCCACGTCCAACTTGAGGAGACTTTTTTTTAGTCTCTTCCTTATCCTTCCTTTTTTGCTTATCACTTTCTTCAAATTTTATTGCCATAGCTTCATTAACAGTGATATACTTCTCTAGCTTTAGAAGTAAGTCTGCAAAGACTTTGGGTGGCTTCTTGGATAGAGACTTGGTGAAGTCTTTATCTCTCAATCCGTTAGTGAAGGCAGCTATGGCTACGATGTGGTCGAGGTCTCTCATTTGAAGTGTTTCGTTGTTGAACCTCGCCACATACTCCTTTAGAGATTCATTTGACCTTTGTTTGACTGACATGAGGGTAATGGAAGTCTTCTTGTGATCGATGCTGATAATGAAATGCTCACAAACTCGTGTCCCAACTCTTTGAAGTTGCTTATAGTTCTTGGTTTGAGAGAAGAGTACCAAGACCTAGTAGCTTTCTTGAGCGTGGCCGGGAAAGCTTTAACATTTCCAATTGATCGACGGGATCGAACAAGCCATTATAGGACTCCATCACTGGCAACCTAAAACCTTGGGTGAAGCGGCAACATCAATCTCTTGTGTGAAGGAGGAATTCCCTAGTGCTTCAAGATCATAGAGTGTTGTGTCATCACCATCCTCTTTTCCATTGCTTCCATCTTTGCTCTCATGTCTTCCTACTATTTGTCGAAGTCAGCGAGCTCCTTTTGTTTGCCAAGCTTTTGTCTTAGGTTGACTTCATTTCTTTCTTCTTTATTCACCCAACTTCCTATTAAGCTCCCTTATGTCCCTTCTTGCTTTCAGTCTTTCTCTCAAATTCGTTGTCTGCTTTAGCTTCATTTAGGACCCTACGTTTTCCTCCCTTTGCATCCTCTCTTTAAGCAACTCTTTTCGTTCTTTGATAGTAGTTCTATTTGGAGGAGCAAGTGATCTGATGTTGTGTTCGATCCTGATGAGAATTCATGTTCCCAAGTATCATTATCCTCACTCTCATCCTCAACCGCTTTCATCATGGCAGGAGTGTTCGTTATGTCCAGCCTTAGCTCTTGTGGTGGTGGATTTTGTGTTATAAACTCTCTCACCCCTTGCGCCAAACCACATATGTCATTTCTCAACTGCTCGATTCACCTTCTTTTCTTTCAATTTTCTTGTCCTGGATGGTGGGAGTGCTCGAGCTGACTTCCTTATCACGTCTTTCTTTTCGATGTGGGCGAGAGCGTCTCTGAGTTTCAGTGTAGGTTCTTTGGCGTGTAAGCCTTAGATAATAAATATTTTATTTTATTTTATTATAAAATATATTTTAAATATATTAAATATTAATATAATATTTAACAATAAATATAATATAAATGGGTGAGTGCATTCAGACTCGGGTTTAAGTTCTTATAACTAGAAAATTCACTCCGTGATGCTGCTGGAGTTATAAATTAAATATATATATATATACATGGATAATTTTGTTATATTATTTTTAATTTGAATAAAGAAAATTGTTTCAAATAAATTACTTAGCGAAATGAAGAGTAAATATAGAAAAAAAAACATGAAATAAAAAGATTTAACACTCTTTTCCTTTTTTTCTCCATTGTCTTTTTTTTTTTTTTAATGCTTTCTTTATTCAATTTAAAAATATGAAGTCATAGATAAACTTTTAAAATTAATTTTAAATCATGACTTGTTTCTTAGAAAATATTTTAAAATAAGATAAGAGAACAATAAAGAATGATAGAAAATATCTATAACTTTTTTTCATACATAAAAGTCCAAAATCATGTAAAAAACTCCACTAAATATATATTTGTTAATTTTTTGGGTGAGATTATTCTAACTTATAACTTTTCATTGAATATAAAAAATAAAACAACAATAATGAAAAAAAAGTACAATTTTTTTTGTATTCATTTTTCTTTTTCTATTTTTTTTTCTATTTTTTTCGATGATCGACTGTCTGCGACATCGCCGGCCACGTCGAGGCAGCCAGACAGGATCTGCTCACTCTTTTCCTCCTCTCTTTTCTTCCCATCGCCCACGAAGAAGGCCAAATCGGCCTCCTCTCCTCATCCCTTTCTTTTTCTCTCCGTTTCCTTCCCTCTCCACCACGCTTTCCTCGATCGACCAACCACTCTCGCCGATCAATCACCGTTCGGCTCATCCTTCTCTCAGCCACCTTTCTCTTCCCCTACCTTCAACTCTATTTTCTCTCTTCTCTTCTCTCCTGTCCCTCCTTTTATTTTTGCAAACCATCTAAAAATATCGAATTTACACCCACAAATAGACAAAATAGGATCAAAGTGTCCTTGACATTTCAAAAATGTCATCCTTATCTCATAGGACTCAAAAATAATAATAGTAGATATCAACCAGGCTTGAACCAATTTTATCGATCTATACTTCTATATTATTTAGAACATAGGATAATGAATATTACTACTAATGAATATTACTACTCTAACTTGTTATTATTGTTTATGCACTAAATGATATAAATACTGTATTCATTAGTGTCTCCAGTTTTTTTTTTTATATATACTTATATTAGATATCTTACATGAATAAAACATGTGTACATTGTTTTGTAGAGAAGAAAAGAAGTAGCAATGCTATATGAATATATTCATGCAACATATATTTATGAGATATTAATATGAGTCATATTGTAAGATAAAGTACTCATCAATAAATATTGTCTCATCTATGGCAATTACTTCACTATGGGTTTGCCACGTGTCTGGTAAGCTATCGTTTTATTATTATTATTATTATTATTATTGTGATGAAAGAAGAAAGAGAGGAAAAGAAAAAGGAGAGGGGAGGGGAGGGGAAGGAAAGGAAAAAGACAGGAAAAAGAAAGAGAGGAAAAGAAAAAGGAGAGGGGAGGAGAGGGGAGGGGAGGGAAGGGAAGGAAATAGATAAAGATTCATGTCGTGTTATTTTTTTGTGTCATAATCGTATTCAAGATATTATATATTTATATAAATTTTGATACGTTAATTAATAATTCGTTTTATATAGATTTTGACGTGTTCGTGTCACGTTCATGTTATTTTTCGTGTTATGTCGTATTTTAGTTATTTTTGTTATGTCTGTTCGTGTCGTATAATCATTCATGTTTGAAATTGTTAGGTATAATTGACACTATTCAAATAACTCTCAATTATGTCACGTGTCGTATAATGATTGATTTTTTTTTTTTTGAAAAATAAGGTCATGTTAATTTTTTGATTTTTATATTATTAAATAAAAAATATTGTATTGATAAATAATAGGTAAAAATTAAAATATTGAATAATAATATGAGATGGATTGATGTAAGTGATTTTTTTTTAAAAAAAACTTAAGATATTGAATCAAAAGAAAAAAAAATGATAGCTAAATAGTAAAAAAACAACCTATGTTAAATGATGTTATAAATTATGAGTTATTGTACGATAGTTGTTAGGTTTATATTTTACTAATTTTATTTTTATTTTTATAATTCTTAATATGAATATGAATATAAATGATGGATATTAACATAATCTAAATGAATTAAATTTTGATATCCATCTTAATTTTTTTTACATATAAGGTACATATTTTTGTACATATTAAAATACGAAGTGCATTTAAATCTCAAATATCGATAATAATCACATACATTTAATTTACAACAAAATTTTATGATCTCTATTTTTTTTTTTTTGGCAAAAAAACACAAGAAAGGAGATAAAAGAAATATAGAAAAGAACATTTTGACATCACTTTTATGAAGGACATCAAACATGTCAGTTCCATATATAATGTTTGATTTTTCATCATAAATATTTTTATCTTTTTAAACAATCAACTTTTGAATTAAAATATAATATAATCTCCTTCTTAAATTCATTTTCAATAATGTAGAAACAACTATATATATATATATATATATATATATATGCTTTACTTGGTTCCAACATTCAAAAGTAGAACCACATCAACGCTCAGAACTCACCCTAGTATCGTATTCTTGTAATCACCTAATTAACAAACATGGGTCAAACTCGGTTGTGAAGGATCAATTAATTGCAAGAGCTTTACAATACGAACATGGATTTAGCTCAAATAATTTATTTATTTCTTTTAGAAGATGGATTTTTATAAGTTTGGGATTCAATCTTCAACACTTACAAATTTTTTTTTTCTTTCGTCCTCTCTTGTATAAATTTTTCTTTTATGAAATTTGACCTGAAATCTTATAGTCCTCTCTTGTATAAAAAAGATTTATGAAATATGACCTGAAATCTTATGAGTGCCAAACTTATGTGGTTGAAGCCTGTGGTTTAGGATGCTGAAATATTAATGTCTATGTAACTATTTGTCCTAGTTTGATTCTAGGAGATCCCATAATTGCACTTACCTTACATAATTGATTGTTCAAAAAGTACTAAAATTTATTTCATTCACCAAAACAAGTTGTGCCATTAAATCATAAACGACAATGTTGTGTAAATTTATTACCATCAAAACTTCAAATAAATGGCTTCTCTCTCTTTCTCTCGTGGAGTACCAAGAAATTAATGCAGATGCTTCAACTAATCTATCGATTTACAAAAACTAATTAACCAAACTGAGAAAGAATTATATGAAATTGTTACTTCATATGAATATGTCATTTTTTAAAAAATTTAAATTATATTATATAATCACATTTTAAAAAAAAATATCAACTATTTATTACAAAAACGATTAATGAATTTACTAAAATAAATATTTATTATTTAATTATAACATGTAATATGTAACAAATAATTGTTTTTCTCAAAAATGTAATTATGTGATATGATTTTATATTTTTTTTTACAAAAGAGATCGTAACTTGAAAATAAGGGAAGGAGTTGCAGATGCTGGGATTCCAATCAAACTTGTCAAATACTACCTCTTAAATGTAACTGTATGAACAAACTAAATTAAAATTTAGGTTCAATTATGTGATATGATTTGAAATTTTGAATGAACATGACATATACCAATATAAAGTAACAGTTTCATATAATCTTTAATCTTAAGGGTAAAGTACACAAACCCCTTGAGATTTAATAGAAAATCCAATTAGCCCCCCAAAGTTTGAAAAATACCTACTTATCCCCTGAGATTTGATGAAAAACACACTAATCCCTCTGAGGTTTATTTACTAAGTAAATTTTAAATAAAAAGATAATTATACCCTTGTTAATTATTAATCATGTCTTTTTCTTTTTATTCATTTTTACTCATTTTTAATTACAAAATAATGAGAATTTAATTAATTTTAAAATTATATTTAATTACAATAAAATTAAATTCTAAGTAAATTATATTCTAATTCAAGTAAATGTTAAATATTTTAAACTTATCTTTAATTCAATTATATATTAACTTTGAGATGAATTCATTACATTATTTTTATTTAAAATAAATAAATTGTCATTATTTTAAAAGGGTTTAATGGTAAAAAATTGATTAAAATAAAAAAATAAAAAAGAAAGAAATAAAGGAAAGAAAAAAATGAAAATATAATTATTATCCAAGAGATTTTATTGAAAATAAACTTACCTCTATTAGTTTGAAAACCATATTTTATCTCTCTAGAAAAATAACTAAAGTTAGAATTTCATTAATCAAACTAATATTGATTCAAATTTTACTTTAAATATTAAAAACCCTCATTTTATTTATTTTTTCTTATTTTCGTTTTTTTCTTTTTCGTTCTAATTAATTTTTTATCACTAAATTTTTTTTAAAAAATTTTAATTAATTAATTTAAATAAAAATAATTTAATGATTTCATCTCAAAGTTAATATATAATTTAATTAAAGATAAGCTTAAAATATAACATGTACTTGCATAAAAATTGATTAAAGCAAAAAAAATAAAGAGAAGAAAAAAATATAATAATCATCAATGAGATTTTATTAAAAATAAACTTACATATATTAACTTGAAAAATATATTTTATCTAGTAACTAATGTCAGGATTTCATTAATCAGATTTATATTTGTTTAAATTTTACTTTAAATATTAAGTACCTTCATTTTATTTATTTTCCTTATTTTCATCTCTTTTTTTTTGGGTTTTAATCAATTTCTTTATCACTAAACTTTTTAAAATAATTTATTAATTTATTTCAAATAAAAAAAATAATAACTTCATCTCAAAGTTAATATATTGAATTAAAGATAAATTTAAAATATTTAACATGTATTTGTATTAGAATATAATTTAATTAGAATTTAATTTAATATTAATATTAATTAAAACTAATTCAATTTTTATTATTTTGTAGTTAAAAAGAATCTTGAAAAAAAAAATAACGAAAAAAAATAAATAAATAGAAGAATAATTAATGAAGAGTAAATTTTTCTTTTTATTTAAAATTCACTTAGTAAATAAATCTCAGAGGGCTTAGTGTATTTTTCATCAAACCTCAAAAAGATAAATTGATAATTTTCAAACTATAAAGGGATAAATATATTTTTTTATTAAACCTCAAAGAGTTAGTGTATTTTTTTTCCAATCTTAATCGAGTATCATTTTGGGCTTGTAGCTTTTCTTGAGTTCTGATGCTAGCTAGGATACCCAATTTCTTGAAAGGAGAAACAAACCCATGACAGATTGTTGGCCCGACTAAGTTAGTTTGGCATGGCCGTTGGGTTTCATATTTTTGGGTTGAGAATCCAGTTATGTAACATTGCCATTCAGCTCAGGTCTATACCTACTTCTCTTGACTCATTTTTATCATCCAAATCAAAGTATCAAACATTAGCAATACTAGCGGTAGACATCTAATTTTGTCCAGAACACTGAAACATGTATATTTTCTTTCTATATTGATGCTTCAAAATGCAAAAAGGCTTTTCTCATTGTAAATACCTAATTTTGTCCGGACTCCTAAATCAAGTATGTTTTCTTCTTAAATTGATGTTTCAGAATGCTAAAAGACTTTTTTCATCTTGCAGGTGGTATTCCGAGACTTAGTCTAAGAAAGCAGACAGTCAAACTCAAAAAAGTCAACCCCAAAAAAGTCAACTATTGAAAAAGTCAACCCACTTTCAAAATCAAGATATGAGGTTCAATTGAAAGACGGTGAAAGAATTTTGATAATCCGAGGTCTACATTGAAAGATATGGAGTTCGAAAGTTGGGTTACGGAGATTTAGTAGAAAGGAAACCCTAGTTCGAGAAATTTGTTGAAAAGTGCTTAGACGATCAAATTGGTCGGAATTGAAGGTTCCAAATAAAAGATAAGTACTAACTACGGGTAATAGAGAAGCTACTTGGAAGAAAAACTAATAGAAAATTCAATTTGGAAGAAAATCGAGAATTAGGGTTTTTGGTAGATTTCAGTGAAATTTGGAAGAATTGCAGAAATGGCCCGATTCGGTAGGACTAAAACCCCTAATTGATGAGGAGTGATTAAAAAAAGATAGCCCAAGGCTTAGTTTGAAGAAAATCTAAAAATCGGACTTGTTTTGAGCAAAATCGAGTTTCGGAGGCAAAATGGCAAAATTGGAAAATGTGGGAAAAATAGCAAATGAACTCCAAAAATTCTGAAAATTTGCAAATATCATTCTTAAATCACTTCGAAGAGATTGGCGAAAGAAAATCTTGATTCGGAGTTCGTTTGCAAAATGGTCAAATATCGGGTCCACTATGTAGAAATGCAATAGGATAAATCCCGAAAAAATAGCAAATGAACTCCAAAAATTTTGAAAATTTTCAAATCTCATTCTTAAATCATTTTGAAGAGATTGGCAAAAGAAAATCTTGATTCGGAGTTCGTTTGCAGAATGGCCAAATCCCGGGTCCCCTATGTAGTAATTCAAGCAGATAAATCCCGAAAAAATAGCAAATGAGCTCCAAAAATTATGAAAACTTCCAGATCACATTTTAAAATTATTTGGAAGAGATTGGTGAAGAAAAATCTGGATTCGGAGCTCGTTTAAAAAATGGTAAAGTTCGGGTGCATAAAAGGGGCAATTTCGGAAATAAATCCGAAATAAATAGCAAATGGACTCGAAATTTTTGAAAACTTCCAGAATTAAAATTTTTATTATTTTGAAAGTATTAAAAAAATAAAATTTGAATTTGGAGTCCATTTTCTATTTATTTAGGTTCAAGGGGCAAAAAGGTCATTTCCCCGAAGAAACCAAAAAGGGCAAATTTGTAATTGAGGAAAATATGAAAGAAGAAGGAATTGCTAGGATTTTTCTTCCCTTGGTCAGCCAGCATAGAGGATAAGAAGGAAGCTTGAACAATTTAATTCCCTAGTCACTATCAAGCCACATGCTACCACTAACACCTTGCAAATGGTCCCCCCTTCATCCAATGGCTTAGGTACCTTGTAGGAAAGTTGAATGCACCATCCAATGGCCAAGTTTAAATGCCAAGATGACATTCTTATTTATCATGAAAGAACCCTTGTCTAATAGCCAAGAATGGAAGAAAAAAGATGAGCACAATTCATCCAAGGGTGAGCATCCATTCGGTCAAGCAAGAGAGTGCATGGGATTGTCTCTTTTCATCCAATGGATTAGGCCATCTACAAGGGCTGAGTACACATGTTGCTGGATTTAATCTACAAGATGTCATTTTTATGTTGTCCTCATCCAATGACCAAGAACGGAAGAGCACAACTCATCCAAGGGTAGGCACTCAAGGGGGCAAGCAAGGGAGTGCATGGGATTGGTCCTCTTTTGCATCTAAGGGATGAGGTTACTACAAGGGATGAGTACACATCTTGAGGGCTGCTATCAATTGGAAAGATGACATTTTTATGTTCTCATCAAAATATCTTAATCTAAAGGCCAAGATTGGAGGAGAAAAAGTACAATTTTCATCCAAAGGTGAGAGGGCCATTCGGCCAAACCATTAGGGGGGATGATTTCATTTTTTTCATAAGTTTTTGGCTGAAGTCAGTAGCTAATTTAGAAAATAAAAAGGTTTTGAAAGAAAGAAAAAAAAATGTTTTCAATAGAGAGCTTGAAGGTAGTCATCTCTACCAAGCTCTAGCATAACTTTCTTCTTGTTTTCCATGGTGTTTTCTTGATGTTCTATCTTGTTTTCCTACTACATTTTTCATATAAATAAAGTTTTTTAATGTTTACTTAAGTTTTCATCTCTTCTTCTTCATTAAAATGGTGGAAAACAATTTTTTTTACATGGTTTTATGCTTGGCCGAATATGGCATGTTTGCTTGCCTTGGTTTTCTTTTTCTTTCTTCCTTGTATGTTGTTGTGGAAATTGATTTTTAGAAAGTTTTTTAGAGTATTCTAAGGTTCTGATTTTTTACAAAAGATGAAGCAAAAAGGTTGAAATGGCTACATGATCTTGGCAAGACCAAGTGACCATGGTTAGGGGAGAGGTTATGCCCATTTTTACCTACCATGAAGCTCACCTTAATTTTGCTGTTTAGCATGGTTTATTTTCTGATTTTTGAAATGGAAAGGCTTCATGATCTTGGCAAGACCAAGTGATTATGGTTAAGTGAGAGGCTATGCCCATTTTATACCAACCATGGAGCTTAACTTTCCTTGTTTTATTTACTAGTTTTGCTTGTTATTTGCTTTGCATGTCTATGTTTAATTTTATATATGTTCTTTACATTATTTTCTATTCTATATTTGTTTCTACATTTCATTTCCATGCTTAATATGTTTTCCTTGAAGATTCGGCCTTGTTGTCTATTGGAGTCATATTGTGCATTGTGCATTTTTCATATTTCATGTCTTATATTATATACATGTTTGCATTTTCATATTTTTGTCATATGGCCATTCGGCTACTCCATGTTGCCATGCCTTATATGTGCATTTTCATCTTGCTTCTTGGCTTGTTTGCATCTCCATGCCATGAGTTAGCATATCTTGATATTTAGTATGCCTTACATGTGCATTTTCATCTTGCTTCTTGACTTGTTTGCATCTCCATGTCATGAGCTTGTGCATTTTGATTTTAGTATGTCATATGCTTGTGAAAATGTCATGACATTATGTATATTGATATGATTTATCATATATTGGTGTCATTTATTAGATAGGATTGCATTAGAGTCTCATGTGACCATTCGGCCTCTTCATGCATTCCTTGCCTTGTCATGCATTTGCATTTTGTTTAGGTAACATGCTTTGTATTATCATGTCTTTAAATTGTGTATTAGTTGCTGTTTGTTCCAGCATTAGCATTAGGTTCATTGGTCATTGTATATTCATAGTATTGCTATGCATTTTCATTACATTTTAGGTCTAGGCCATATTGGTATTGCCATGCATATTGGGTCTTAAATCATATTGGTATTGCCATACATTGCTATTCTACTTAGGTCTTAGGTTACATTAGCATTTTCATGCATATTCATAACATATCAAGTCCAAGTCATATTTTCATTATCAAGCATTGCATGCATATTAAGTTAGGATAACATTTATTGCCATGCAAACTCATGCTAGGCATTTAGGTTATTTTGAATTGTCATGCATTTCCTTTACCATTTATGCTTTAGACCCTGCATTTCATACATTTCATTTGCTGTATGTTCATGCATTCCATGTCATTGCCACATGATTTATGACTTAGGCCAATCAATGGCTCAAAGTCATGCTCTTGAGCATACTTGTGGAAAATTAAGGAATTGTCAAATTGATTATTCTATCTTTGTGATTTTTTTTTACTTAGCCATTTTTTGTCCAAGGTTTTTAAATGTTTTAGCTACTGTCCTTAGGTCCTTAGGATGATCTCCAACAATTTTTACTTCGATTTTTGAATGACTTTATCAAAGGCAAAAAATGTGTTTTGACAAAACAGTTTTTTCACCCAGTAGTCGAATTTCTTTGATTTTTTTGGGTAGTCATCTTTAATCAAAAAATTAAGCCAATTTTTTATCGTGTAGTTTTACATGTTTTGAGTCTCCAGTATTTTGTTTAGATGTTTTTGAATTTTAAAAATAGGCTAAAAAATCGTGTGTCAAAACTGGAAAGGAGAGGCAGATTTGAATTCAAAAGAATAATAATGGTTGAATTTGGCTAAGGCATTTAGAGGCGGTTGGTTAGAAGCTTTAGCTACTGTCATAGGATAGTTTCTAATCCTTTTTAAACTTTAAAAATGATTTTATAAATCTCGGGTTAAGTGTGGTCAAGTTCGAGATTTTAAACTTAGAAAATTAGAGCCATTTTAAAAGGGTTTGGTAGGGGTTTTATTTTTTATTCAAGTTTTTCCTCAAAATTGTTTTCAAACAATCACAAAGTTTTGTTTTTTTAGAAAATCTAATTTGACATATTTTCCTAAGGTAGCCGGATATCTTTTTAGATATACGGATTTCTTTATTTAGAGGAAAAATACATTTTCATGCATTGCATTTTTCATGTTCATGCATTTTATTTAATATATGATTTTTTCTATGATATTTTCCATGGTATTATTATTACTTTGATTTACATTTTATGATGTTATATTGTTTGCCATATGATTTTGAGTATTTCGTGCTATCCTATGTTTTTTATTTAGTCATTTATTTTTGTCACATTATTTAGCATATACTATGTTCATGCATTTTTATGCATATTTTATGATAGCATTATTTTATGTTTCATGTCATTTCATCATATTCCATGTCATTTAGGTTATATTATCTAGAATATGCCATGTCATTTAAAATATGCCATAACATTTAAAATTGCCATGTCATTTAAATCATTTTATCTCATTTAGAATATACCATGATACTTAGGATTTTTCATTTCATCTAGAATATACTATGCCATTTAAATTATGTCATATCATTTAGGTTGCATTATATTATCTAGATTTAGTTATGTCATTTTTATTTATGTCATACATGTTCATGTTCATATTTTTTTTAAATGTTTTGAAAAAGATAATAATTTTCAATAAAAATAAAGATATTTCCGAGTTAAAATAATTCATGAGTTCTCTACCGGGTTTGCTGGAGGGAATATCATCAATTATCATTAATAAAGGAATATATTTCTTTCAAAAAACGAGAATGATTCGGAAAGTTTTCCAAATATAAAAAAAATTCTATATTTTGCCGATTTTGTCGGGGAATATAGGAAAATTTTAAATTAATAAATTCCGGATCATTTTCAATTAAAAATGGAATTATTTTTCTTAAAATTGGGAATTAACTTGAAATACTAAATTAAAAATTAACATTTTACCGAGACTTGAGATAACACATGATTAATAAGGTACTGTTTTATACGAGCATTGTGGGGGTGCTAATCCTTCCCCGCACGTAACCGAGTCCCGAACCCGATTCTTCGATTTTCTCTGGTTTATAACGCAGACTTGAAATTGGTTTTAAAAATGTTTTAATTAATTTTAAAATGTTTGATAAAACCGATTTTAATAGGTGGCCGATCACACCTAGCTAAAAAAGATTGGTGGCGACTCCATGTCTTTTTACGAGGCCATTTTCATACCCTCGACCTTTTATTTCAATCTAGAGGAATTAAGTCGTCTTTTCCTCTGCTTCTGTTTCCCCCTTACTCGAATAGGTCCCCGCGGTCGGGATCACGTATCGACACCTTCGTTTTTCTAGAGGAATTAAGTCAACTTTTCCTCATTTTTTTAATGTCACGCTTAACGAATAGTAAAGTCTTGCAATGAGACTTGTTATTTTTTTAGGTTGCGACACTCATCCTGCAGGTGGTATTCCGAGACTTAATTTAAGAAAGCAGACATAAAAAGTCAAACTTGCAAAAGTCAACCCCAAAATCGAAAAGTCAACTATTGAAAAAGTCAACCCACTTTCAAAATCAAGATTTGAAGTTCAATTGAAAAATGGTGAAAGAATTTTGATAATCCGAGTTCTACATTGAAAGATATGGAGTTCGGAAGTTGGTTTACGGAGATTCAGTAGAAAGAAAATCCTAATTCGGGAAATTTGGGGAAAATGCTTAAACGATCAAATTGGTCGAAATTGAAGGCTCCAAATGAAAGATAAGCACTGACTACTAGTAATGGAGAAGCTACTTGGAAGAAAAATTGAAGGAAAAGTCAATTCGGAAGAAAACCGAGAATTAGGGTTTTTAGTGGATTTTGGTGAAATTGGGAAACATTGCAGAAATGACCTGATTCGGTAAAACTAAAGCCCCTAATTGATGAGGTGTGGTTAAACAAGGATAGCCCAATGCTCAGTTTGAAGAAATTATGAGGAAAGAGCCGATTGGAGGAAAAACGAAAAAACGAGGAAATTCCCTATAGTAAAAAAAAGGAAAAATCAAATTAGAGGGGAATTTGATCGTAAAAATTGGGTATTTTTGGACCAACTCCAGTTCATTATATGACAAAGGCCCATAAAAAGAAAATCTAAAAATCGGACTTGTTTTTAGCAAAATCAGGCTTCGGAGGCAAAAAGAAAAACTTGGAAAATCCGGGAAAAATAGCAAATGGGCTCCAAAAATTCCCAAAATTTGCAGATCTCATTCTTAAATAATTTGAAAGAGATTGGCGAAAGAAAATTCGGAATCGGAGCTCGTTTGCAAAATGTCAAATTTCGGGCCCACTAAGCTGAAAATTCCAAAAGGAAAATCCCGGAAGAATAGCAAATGAGTTCCAAATTTTTTGAAAATTTGCAGATCCCATTCTTAAATTATTTGGAAGAGATTGGCGAAAGAAAATCTGGATTTGGAGTTCGTTTGCAAAATGGCCAAATCCCGGGCCCACTATGCAGAAATTCAAGTAGATAAATCCCAAAAAATAGCAAATGAGTTCGAAATTTTTTGAAAATTTGCAGATCTCATTCTTAAATTATTGGAAGATATTGGCGAAAGAAAATTGGATTTGGAGTTCGTTTGCAAAATGACCAAATCTCGAGCCCACTATGTAGAAAATTCAAGCAGATAAATCCCGAAAAAATAGCAAATGAGCTCCAAAAATTCTGAAAATTTTCAGATCTCACTTTTTAATTATTTGAAAGATATTGGTGAAGAAAAATCCAGATTTGGAGCTCGTTTACAAAATGGTAAAAGTCCGGGTGCACAAAAGGGCAATTTTGGAAAAAAATCTAAAAAAAATAGCAAATGGGCTCGAAAATTTTTGAAAACTTCCAGAATTCAATTTTTTTTTTTATCATTTTGGAAGTATTGAAAAAAGAAAATTTGAATTTGGAGATCGTTTGCTATTTATTTAGGTTCGGGGGTCAAAAAAGGCATTTTACCGAAAAACCGAAAAGGTCATTTTCTTGCTTTTAAAAAAATGAAGCATGGGCTGGGAAGGTGAAGAGGCAGCCGGCCAAGGCCCAAAGAAGTGCTGATATTTCTGATTTTTTCATCAAAGGGCCAAGAGAGAAGAGGAAGGTAGTTATTTTTTGTGATCAAACCTTTGAAATTGTGACACATAGAGAGGAATAATGACATATTGATGACATCATATTTATGATATCATCTTCATGACATCATAATTCAAGGGCTGATTATTCTAATCTAAGGGTGAGAATTCTACATAGAAAGCATCTTGGATTGAAGGCCATTGGATGAAATTTGGCTAAAAAATTCTAGAACCTCCTAGGTTCTTCCTATGCCAACCGGCCACACTAAGAAGGGGAGGGGTCTCTTTCATTTCTTTCACTCTTGCTTGGCTGATTTCTTTCCATTTTTGAAAAGCAAAAAGAATAGTTTAGAAATGCAAAGAAAGTAAAAAGAGGAAAAGCTTGCAATATAGCTTTTAGAGGCAGCTAAAAGCACCATACTCTTGTACTTTTCTTGCATTTCCATTCTTGATTTGCTGTTTTCATTGATATTTTGGTGAGTTTCTTTTGATTTTGAAATAAGTGTTTTTAAGCTTTCTCTTCAACCTTCTCTTTGTTGTTTTCTTGAAAGGCTTTGAAAAAAAACCATTTTTTACTTATTTTAGAAGTGGCCGAATGGTCACATTTTTTTTAATGGTTGCTGTTTGCTTTTTTGTTTCATGTTGTTAGTAATGTCTAGCATGTTTTTGATGTTTTATATTTTCTTTAAATAACAAAATATGGAGCTTGCTTTGATCTTTTTACTTACTAACGTCCATTTTTGATTTTATCAACTTGTTTCATGTTTACTTTCCTTGTTTACATTTTTTATTTATTTTCTGTTTGCAACATGTTTGAGTTGTTCATGATTTGCATTTCACTATACTATGTGTTTGTGAAAATGTCTAGTCTTATTTCATGCTTTTACTTCATGTTTGCATGGTTTAACATGTTTTCTTTTTAGTCTTGCATGTTAGTATGTCATGTGTTTGTGAAAATGCCATGCAAAAATACCATCTTCATGAGCTTAGGACCATTCAGCTTCTTCACTTTTTATGCTTTGTATGTGCATTTTCATCATACTAGTTGATAGGTGTGTATTTCCTTGCTATAATTTCATGTGTCTTGCATGTTAGTATTCCATGTGTTTGTGAAAATGCCATGTGAAAATACCATCTTCATGAGCTTAGGACCATTCGGCTACTTCAATTTTTATGCTTCCTATGTGCATTTTCATCATGCTAGTTCATAGGTTTGCATTTCCATGTCTTGACTTTGTGTATTTTGGTTTAGAATGCTATGTGTTTGTGTTATTGCCATGCATTCTTTAGGTCTAGGTTTTGCTTACATTGCCATGCATTTCATACATGTTTAGACTTAGGTTGCATTAATTGCTATGGAAGTTCATTTTAGGTCTAGGCCATATTCACTATGCCATACATTTTTCATGTCATTTAGGTTTTAAATCATACATTTCATACATCATATTTGCTGTTTGCTCATGCATCTCATGCCATGCCACTTGATTTTTGACTTAGGCTAATCAGTGGCTCAAAGTCAAGCTCCCATGAGCATACTTGCGAAAAATTGAGAAGTTGTCAAGTTGATTTTTCTACCTTTGTGATTTTTTTTTACTTAGCCAATTTTTATCCAAATTTTTAGAAGTTTTAGCTAATGTTTGTAGGTTCATATAAGAGTCTCCAATATTTTTACTTTGATTTTTGAATGGCTTAAAAATGTGTTTTGGCAAAATAGTTTTTCACTTAGTGTTCTGACTTTCACGATTTTTTTGGGAAGTTATCCTTAGTCAAAAAATTAAGCCAATTTTTTCTCATAGAGTTTTACATGTTCTGAGCCTCCCATATTGTTTTTTATGTTTTTTTTTTTGAAATTTTAAAAATAGGCTAAAAAATCACGCTTTAAAACTGGACAGTAGAGTCAGATATGAATTCAAGGGAAAAATAATTTTTTGTTTTGGCTAAGACATTTGGAGGGGGTAGATTAGGAACCTTAGCTACTGTCCTAGGTTGGTTTCTAAGTCATTTTAATCTTTAAAAATGATTTTATAAAGCTCGGGTCAAGGGTGGTCAAGTTCGGGTTTTCAAACTTAGGAAAATAGAGCCATTTCAAAAGGGAAATTTCGGCCATGGTCATTTTTTTTATCCAAGATTTTCAAAATTGTTTTTAAGCCAATCACAAAGCATTTTTGATTTTATAAAATTTAATTTGATGTCTTTTCCTAAGGTAGTCGGATATCTTTTTAGGTTTACGAATTTCCTTATTTAAAGGAAAAAATACACTTTCATGCATTGCATTTTTCATATTCATGCATACTATATAATATGTGATGTTTGCTATGATAATTTCTATGGTAATATCATTATTTTGATTTATGTTTTATGGTGTTATTTTGTTTGTTATATGGTTGTGAATATTTTATGTTACTCTATGCTTTTTATTTAATCATTTATTTTTGTCACATCATGTAGCATTTACTATGTTCATGCATTATTATTTTTATTTTCATGCATATTTCATGATAATATTATTTTATGTTTCATATTCATTTCATGTCATTTAGAATATATTATTTTACTTAGGTTATATTCATTTCATTTAGAATATCTTATGTCACTTAGATTATTTCATTTCATTTAGAATATATCATATCATTTAGGATATTTCATTTCATTTAGAATATCTTATGTCACTTAGGTTATATTCATTTCACTTAGAATATATTATGACACTTAGATTATATCATTTCATTTAGATTATTTCATGTCATCTTTATTATGTCGCACATTTTCATATTCATATTTTTTAAAATATGTTTTAAAATAAGACAATGATTTTCAATAAAATAAAGATATTCCAGAGTTAAAATAATTCACGAGTTCTCTGTCGGATTTGCTAGGGAGGATATCATCAATTATCATTAATAACAGAATATCTTATTTAAAACGAGAATGATTCGAAAATTTTTTCAAATTAATAAAAATTTATATATTTTGCCACGTTTGTTGGGGAATAATGAAAAATTTTGAATTAATAAATTCTGGATCATTTTCAATTAAAAATGGAATTATTTTTCTTAGAATCGGGAATTAATTTGAAATACTAAATTTAAAATCGACTTTTTACCGAGACTTGAGATAGCACATGATTAATAAGGTACCGTTTTATACGGGCGTTGTGAGGGTGCTAATCCTTCCCCACACATAACCGAGTCCCGAACCCGCTTCTTTGATTTCTCTGGTTAAAAACGCAGACTTGCAATTGGTTTTAAAGATGTTTTAATTAATTTTAAAATATTTTACAAAACCGGTTTTAATAGGTGACCGATCACACCTAGCCAAAAAAGATTGGTGACGACTCCATGTCTTTTTCGAGAACATTTTCAAACCCTCATTTTATTTCAAGAGGAATTAAGTCATCTTTTTTCTCCGTTTTTCCATTGTCACGCTTAACGAGTATAAAGTCTCGCGATGAGACTTGTTATTTTTTAGGTTGCGACACTAGCAAGCAAGTTATTGCAATGAGTTTCAACTAGACCTGTTCAAGGATCGGGTTATTCGTTTAAGCCCAAAGGTCTGCTCGATATTTGAGAGAGTTTGGACAAAAATATTAGAATCGAATATATGGGCTTGAGCAATAAAAAAAAAAAAGAGACTCATTTAGAAAATGGGCTGGGTCTTGACTTTAACAATCAATACCTGACACGACCCGACCCGACCTGTTTTTCATTTATATAATATATAATATATAATTTTTATATTTTTATATATATATATATATATTATATATATAAATTAATATATAATATTATATTTAAACATTTAAAAAATATATTAAATTATCTATATTTTAAAACTTAATTAAAAGAAAAAAATTACAAAAAATAACATTTTTAATTTTTAATTTTTTTTATAAAAATAATATGGACGGATTTAAACAGACTTGAACTATCCATTTATAAATATGAGCGGACTTGAACATAATTTGATATTCATAGTTCGAGTCGAACCGAACTTAGACAAATTTATATAATATTGATATCATACTTAAATCCAATTTGAACCCAATCTGACCTGACCAATGGATTCTAGTATCATATTAAAATGGTCTCCATTATTAATACAATTGTTAAGGCTAAATCAGAGGAGTTCTAGGGTAAGCTCTTCAAGGTGAGTTTAAAATAGGCTCCATTACATATAATCATGATAAAATTATATATAAACATGACAAATTACATAAAGTTGTCATGTTTATATGTATTTTTATATATAAACATGATAAATTATATAAAAATATGATAAACATGTCATGTATTTATATAAATTTTTACATATCTAATTTTTTTTTTATATATATAATTTTTTTTATATATAAATATGACACAGGAGCCTAAGAATGACTTAGCTTTTCTTAGAATTTTCCGCTAAATCAAGACAAAGTAACCTGATAAGCAGCTCCCTCGAAAGTAGCTATAGTAACAGTTTCATTCTGACGGGCTTGTCCATATAATACGAATTAGTCCTTACTTCAATGTCAAGTGGGCAACAGGTATTGTCATTTAGTATCTTAATTATAACAAAATTATCACTTCGATACTTGAAATTTAAAAAATCGAATTAGATCTTTGAACTTTATGTAAATATTTTGCACCTTTTCAACTGTGTTATATGACAAAAAATAGTTAATAAGAATGTGCACATGGGAAATAATGTCACTTCATTTTATGTTTTAATTTTGAAAATAAAAAATAAAAAATGAAATAAAAAAAAATATAATACATTTTATTTGTGAAATTAAAAATAAAAAAGTTGAAATGAAAGAAAAGAAAAGAAATTTATTTTCTTAAGAAAATTATTTTTACAATTTAAAATAAAAAAATTTGAAAAAAAAAAACAAAGAAACCTTAAAAATTCATAAATTAAAAAAGAAGGGGGAATCCAAAAGAGAAAAAAAAAGAGGGAAAGAGAAAAGAGAAAAAGTAGAGCTAACGAAATAAACCCAAATCCCAAAACTTGTTTGAAAAAATTCGAATTTGCCTAAATTTGATTTGATAAAAAAAGTTAAAAACTCGAATTCAAAATAATCCGAATCCAAAAAGACCCAAACCTGAGACAGACCCGAACCTGAGACCCAACTCGATCATAAACCCGAATTTAATACTAAAAATAAAAATGATCGAATTGTAATTAAATAATTTTTTATAAAACAAAACTTTAATTATCAATTTTATTCTTATCTTTTTTTTTTAAATTAATATATATATATATATATTAAAATAATAATTTTATTAAAATATTGTATTTTGTACTTGTGATTTTAACCTCTTATGTCTTGGTGAATCCACCATCTAAACGATATATCTATTGTCTAATTGTCAATATATAATTAATTTAAAAATTAAATCCATCTCAAAATAATAATATAAGAAAAATTAATTTATGTATAGATAATTAAACTATGAACAAAAGATAAATGATTCTTCTTCGAACTGTAAAAATAAAATATTGATTATTTTAAAAAATCATCTAAAAGAGAATTTTTTAGGATAAAGTTTAAAATATTTAAAATGGTGATTATTATTTTGATATATTTTATTGTTCTTAAATTCTAATATATTGTTTTATTTATTTATTTTTTCCCGTATATTTGCATATGTGATATTGTATTTGTTGGAGATATTTTATATATTTGTAAAAATCTTGTTAAAAAATATACTTGCAACAATTAAATAGCATGCCTTTAAATAGAATTTTAGAGAACTTACTTGTAGAAGATAAAATTGAAGAATAAAGAATTTAACGTTGTTGCCAAGGATTGAACCCTTTGTCCTTAAGGCGAAATTGCCCGTCACTTACTGCACACAGATTCAATGCAATTCCCTTCCAAGATTTCAACAACACCACCTTGAAAAGTTGTACAGCTTTTTAAAGTCTACGAACTTAAAAAATTTGACTCAATTTTCTCTCTACAATGATAAATTCCCAAACTTTAGAGTAGAAGGAATAAATAAGACAAGAGCCTTAGAAAACCATAACAACAATAGAAGAAAAAGAGCTTAAGAATTTTTGAATCAAACTCTCATCCTCTCAAAGCACCTATTTATAGGACTTTAGGGGCATAAACATTAATCACTCATAAAACATGAATGTACATAACACATGAATGTACATTAATTATAATAAATATACATAGTTCATGAATGATCAAATTCATGAATGTATATAATAACATGCATGTATATCACACCATAATTAATGTATTGGTTCATGTACTGAGACAATTTAGGGACTAAAAAGTTATTGATCAGATAGGGACTAAACAGCAAAATATTTTCCATTTAACCAAACCCGAGCTCTCGAGCCCACAGCCCAAACTACAAGACAAGCTTGTAAACTATCAAATATTTGAAAATTTTTGGGTTTGTCATTTTTCTAATCAAAGGTTCTTTGAGATCAATTTCTCATTCACCTATAATTGGTTTTAAACATGTTAATGTTCCATGTTAAATAACTCAGGTTGGAGTACAAAATTCAGCAAATGTGAGTGGACCCACACATTTAATTTGCCTCAAAAGTTTCCATTAACCATGTTTTATAAAACCAATTCCAACAATCACCCACATGAATTGAAATTGTCTTACCAGTACGAAGACGCAAAGAATTCGTAGAGAGAAAATTGAATTGGAAGATCGCTACATCAGGATAGGTAACTTTTGGCTTTTGAACCTTCCCTAGTGAAGTACCACAGGGTTTACTCATTTAACTGGTGAATGCGATATCTTGAATTATTCAGCCTTTCGTGTAAACCAAGATAATAGTACTCACATAGTTTCTACTTAGAGACTCCAGTAGTTCTCACAGTTGTGTTCATTTTGTCCCTGAACAACTCCTAGTTTCAAGAATGTTTTAGAGAATTCAATCTTTAGAAATTCTCAAAGAAATGACCATATTTCTCATTCATATAGGTGATCTCTTATTAAGAATATTCTGCTTATACCCCACTTGAAAACCAAGATATGAGAATCATTAAGAGCTTAGATCACCCTCATCTCGCTGCTAGAACTTTTTCATCGTAGAAATGGGATGGAAATAATTATTTTCAAGTGCCACTTAAAATGCAATATGACTTAGTTTTCCCTTTGAACCTAGATCTTGGGATCTCCAGTGAACTAGGTAGGGTTACCATAATAACACTTTTTATCTCTTAAAGGCTTTAAGCCTATTCCCCTCGATGAACTATACACAAGCTCTCTTGTTAAACCTTTTGTTAGCGGATCCGCAATATTTTCCTTAGACTTTACATAGTTAATCAAAATAATTTCATTCGGGAGCAAGTGTTTAATGGTATTATGTCTACAACGTATATGTCTAGACTTACCATTATACATCCTAATTTGTGCCCTTCCAATTGCTGGCTGACTGTCATAATGGATACAAATTGCTGGAACTGCTTTGGCCAACATGGAATATCCTCTAAGAAATTCCGAAGCCATTCGGCTTCCCCTCTAGCTTTGTCAAGAGCAATAAACTTTGATTCCATCGTGGATCTTGCAGTACACATTTGTTTAGAGGATTTTCAAGACACAACCGAGCGTAAAAACATATCCACTAGTAGATTTCGAATCTTTATTGTCGGATATCCAATTTGCATCACTATAACCTTCTAGTACTCCCGGGTATCCAGTATAGTGAACCCCATAGTCTAAGGTGTATCTCAAATATTTGAGTACCCTTTTTGTTGCTCTCCAATGATCCTCTCTAGGATTATTAGTAAACCTACTCAGCTTACTAATCGAGCATGCAATATCCGATCTTGTGCAGTTCATAACATACATCAAGCTTCCAATTATTCGAGAATATTCCAGTTGGTGTATTTCCTCACCTTTTTTTTTTTCTGGACAGATGTACACTCAAGTCCATTGGTGTTTTGACAATTCTATTGTCACCTCTAGAAAATTTGTCAAGAATTTTCTCAACATAATGAGATTAGGACAATACATATCCATCAGATGTCCTAGAAATTTTGATTCCTAGTATGACATCTGGAATACCAAAGTCTTTCATGTCAAACCTTTTAGTTAACATGTTCTTTGTAGACTTGATCATGTACTCATTACTATCAAAAATCAACATGCTGTCTACATATAGACATACAATGGCATAGCCCTTATCATTGTTCTTCACATAGATACACTTATCAACCTCATTGATTTAAAGTCATTTGACAACATAACTTTGTCAATTTTTTCATGCCACTGTTTAGGAGATTGTTTCAAGCCATATAATGACTTGACAAGCTTACATACTTTATTTTCTTTTCCTTTAACAACAAACCCCTCAGGTTATTGCATATAAACCTATTCGTCAAGGTTACCATTTAGAAAAGCTGTCTTTACATCCATTTGATGTATTTCTAGCTTGTTAATAGCAGCAATGGCTATTAACATTCGTATGGATGTTATTCTTGATACAGGTGAGTATGTATCAAAATAGTCCACACCTTCTTGTTGTTTGTGCCTTTTAACAACAAGCCTAGCTTTGTATTTATCAAAAGTTCCACCAGTTTTCATTTTCCTCTAGAAAATCCATTTACAGTCTAGTGGTTTGCTTCCAGGTGGAAGATCCACTAGTTCCCATGTATGGTTTTCCAAAATGGATTCTATCTCGCTATTGACTGCTTCCTTCCAATTTCAAGCTTCAGGGTAGGACATTGCCTCGAAAAAACTTTGAGGTTCATTTTCTAACAAGTAAGCTAGAAAATATGGACCTAACGTTTTTGTCGTTTTAGTCCTCTTAATTCTTCTTGGCTCAAACTCATCAACTTCTGATTGATGATTTCCACTTGAGCTTGCTTCATGCGTTCTTTTGAGTGAACGACTTTTTGTGCCACCTTAAAAGAGAACACATCCTCAAAGAATGTAGCATTCCTTGATTCCATAATTGTATTTGGATGAATATCCTCAATACTTGATTTATGCACAAGAAATTGCTATGCACTACTATTGTATGCATATCCAATGAATACATAATCCATAGTTTTGGGTCCTATCTTGACCTTTTTGGAATCAGATTTTGCTACCTTAGAAAGACACCTACTTTGAGGTATTTGAAAGAAGGTCTCATTTCTTTCCACAATTCATATGGTGTTTTTTCCAACTTGTGGTGGGGTACTTTATTAAGTATATAATTGGCAGTTAAGATTGCCTCCCCCCACAAGTTTTGTGGTGCTCTTGAACTTATTAACATGGCATTCATCATTTCCTTCAAAGTTCGGTTCTTTCATTCAGCAATGCCATTTCATTGAGTTGAATAAGGAGCAATAGTTTGGTGGATAATACCAAATTGGAAACAAAATTCACCAAATGATGTACCATATTCTTCACCTCTATCACTCCTTATTACCTTTATCCTTTTTACCTAGTTGGTTTACGAATTTTCAATTAATCGTAGAATATTTTCTAGCACAAGATAAAGCGAAAGCTCACATATTAAATTGTGCTACCTTTTGGAGGAACACATGAACCAGTGTAGAGTGTGAATATGTTTTCTTGTGTATCATCTTCAATCTAAAGGTTCAAGCCTTGGCCACCTATTAGATATACACCTTACATAAGAACCAATTTGTATATTTTCTTTAGGATGCATTTTGCATTATTAGGTAATAAGTAGTAGATTGTTGTATATATTACCAAATAATGAAATGTTTCAAAATTATTCTAAGAGTTTTTTTTTTCTTTTTAACAAAGGTTGGAAATCATATAAATTGCATGTTTTTATGAATTAAGTGTGTTTGAAGGAAAAAATTTATCTATTTTGAGGTGATCATTAATTTCAAGAGTGATGATTGTTTATCCAATAGTTTACTTTCATGAAGTTTTATTCTTTCCAAGAGTGATAATTCTTTATCCAATAGTTAACATTTTATACATTCATTTACATTGAATTCAAGAATTTTTACATTCAATTACTCATTCTCTCTCTCAATTTTTTTGGTTTTGGTTCAAGTGTGTTTAAGAAGAACTTAAAGTGCAATTCAATTTTTTTTTTTTCCGTATAGGCATTGTATCTTGAGAATAACGTTTTTTAGAGTCATTTTCACCTAAGTGGAAAACTATTATTCTTAAGATAGCTTCCTAGAAGTGCTTGCCAAACCATTTCTTCATTTCTTCTTAATTTTCCTTACTTGGTGGCATTAGTCCATTTTATTTTATACAACATAAGCAACTTGCATCCGTTGTGTGTAAGTGTTTAAACCCACCCAACTGTAACGGATAACATTATTTCTTCACAAAGGCTAATGTAAGGTATACAAGAGAAAAATATCTGCTACTAATTATTTGCCCCTTTTGCATTCATTATGGTTTATCTTCATCATTATCACAATCCAACGACATGTTTTTGTTAGGATCTGTTTGTTTTGATAGATTCCGTTTTCTGATCTTTAAAGGCATAATAAACAAATAATGCATTTGCACATGTTATTGCCACCTAAACTACAAAACTAGACAACATAATAAACAAAACCCATTTTCGTTTTCAAAAATGGGTTGCTGGATAGCCCGCATATCATAGCAACAAAATTTTGTCTATTTGGCACAGAATGCATGGACGATGAATGGTGAGTTTGGTATTGTGTGTACTTCTAGTGAATTAAGCTGTCATGAAAGACGTGGAAAATTGATTCATATCTCTACTACTTAAATGGTTTCGGAACTTAGACGTATTGCCATCTAACACTTTTTTTTTTTTTAATTGAATAAATTACTTATGCTTTTGTCGGGATAGTAAATACCATTACTCACCAATGGTATAATCAGTGTAATAAATTTATACATTTTTATTTATAAATTATAAGATTGTTTGACATATTAACATTTCTTTTTTGTAATTATCCTATGTTTATTTATTTATTTATTTATTTTTTTATGAATTATGATTAATTACTGTCAATCATGTTAATTTTATAGATGATACTTGTCATAACGTGTTCTTTGCAATACCCGTCAAATGACGTTGAAAGAAAGTGTGGGGAAAGAGGAAAAAAAAATTGCTCCTCTTAAAAAAAAAATGAGGGTTTGAAAACAATTTCGAAAAAGAAAATGGAATCGCCACCGATCTTTTTTGGCTAGGTGTGATCGGTCACCTATTAAAATCAATTTTTTGTAAAAAATTTTAAATTAATTAAAACATTTTTTAAAACCAATTTTTAAGTCTGCACTTTGAACCAAAGAGAAAAAAAAAAAAAGCGGGTTCGGGAGTCGGTTAAGTCACGGGGAAGGATTAGTACCCTCACAACGCTCGTATGAAAACGGTACCTTATTAATCATGTGTTATCCTAAATTTCGATAAAAGTGGGTTTTAGCTTCGGTATTTTAAAATAATTCCCTCTAAAAATAATTGTTTTATTTCGGGAATGATCCGAAATTTATTGTCATAAAATTTTCTATATTTTTTGGCAAACCCAGCAAAACATAGAATTTTTCATTTATATTGAAATTCTCCAAATCACCATCATTTTTTGAAAAAAGGATATTCCATTGCTAATGATAATTGATGATATCCTCATCGGCAGACCCAACAGAGAACTCATGAATTATTTTAACTTGGGAACAACCTTATGTTATTAAAAACCATTATTATTTTTCAGGCATCATTTAAAAATGATCATGGATATGATTATTACTAAGATATTAATATAAATCAAACAACATGCATAATTATCATGACATGACTAAAATTTTAATATGACATGACAAATCTAATTATAACTTGGCAAAAGAATTCATGACATGGCATACATGACATGGTAAATCTTATTATGACATGGCAAAAAAATTCATGGCATGCATCACATGGCGAACATGACAATGCAAAAGAATTCATGGCATGGCATACATGACATGTCATACATGACATGGTAAATCTTATTATGACATTGTCGCAACCTAAAAAATAACAAATCTCATCGCGAGACATTATTACTCGTTAAGCGTGACATTGAAAAACCAAAGGAAAAGTCGACTTAATTCCTCTTGAAATAAAATGAGGGTTTGAAAACGACCTCAAAAAAGACATAGAGTCGCAACCAATTTTTTTTGGCTAGGTTGATCGGCCACCAATTAAAATCGGTTTTGTAAAATATTTTAAAATTAATTAAAACATTTTTAAAACCAATTTCAAGTCTGCGTTTTTAAACCAGAGAAAATCAAAGAAGCGGGTTCGGGACTCAAGTACGTGCGGGGAAGGATTAGCACCCTTACAACGCCCGTATAAAACGGTACCTTATTAATCGTGTGTTATCTCAAGTCTCGGTAAAAAGTCGGTTTTAAATTTGGTAATTCAAATTAATTTCCAATTTAAAGAAAAATAATTCCATTTTTAATTGAAAATGATCCGAAATTTATTAATTCAAAATTTTCCTATATTCCCCAACAAACGTGGTAAAATATAGAAATTTTATTAATTTGAAAATTTTTTCGAATCATTCTCGTTTTAAAGAAGATATTCCGTTATTAATGATAATTGATGATATCCTCCCCAAGCAAACCCGGGAGAGAACTCATGAATTATTTTAAGTCGGGAATATCTTTATTTTATTGAAAATCATTATCTTTTTCAAAACATTTTAAAAAATATGAATATGAGTGACATAGTAAAGATGATATAACAAAGTCTAGAGAATATAATGCAACCTAAATGATATGATATAATTTAAATGGCATAACATATTCTAGATGAAATGAAATATCCTAAGTAAGATGATATATTCTAAATGAAATGAAATATCCTAAGTGACATGATATATTCTAAATGAAAAGAAATATCCTAAGTGACATAATATATTGGGATAATATCATAAATGACCCCTGAAGTTTATCAAATTTGTCAATGTAGTACCTGTACTTTAAAAATGTCTATTTTGGTACTTAAAGTTTACACTCCGTGTGCTATTGTAGTACCTGCCAGTAACACCGTTAAAAAATGATGATGTGGCTTTTGTATCCAATGAAAACTTGACACGTGACACCATATAAAGATGCCACGTGTAATAACTAAAAAGTTATTAATTTAATTTTAAAAATAAAAAATATTATTATTTTAAAAATATAATGATGACACGTGGCATCATATAATGATGCCACGTGTATTAATTTAAAAAAAATTAATAATTTTTTTTTAATATTTTAAAAAATTTTAAAATTTTAAAATTTTAAAATTTTAAAGAAATATAAAAAATATAAAAAAATTAATTTCATATTTAGTTTTTTTTTAATTTTTTAATAAATATTTTTCAAAAGAATAAAAATAATTTCATAATTTAATTTTTGTAATTTTCAAAAATAACTTTTTAACTTTTTTTTAAAAAAAAATTTAGATATTATAAATGATTTAATATTTAATTTTAAAATATTATATATTTTTAAAATAATTTTAGTTAAATATTTTAATTTTGCTATTTTTTAAAATTTTGAATTTAAAAAATAGAATTTAATTTTAAATTTAATTATTATTTTAATATAATTTTTTAATTTTTTCTAAAAAGTAGATATTAATTTTTAAAATATTTTTTATTCATTTTTTAAATATTTTTTTTTTTACAAAAATTTAGATATTAATTTCTAAAAAATCAGGTGCTGCCACATGTCATCACCTGATTGGTCAATGCCACGTCATCATCTATATTTAACGGTGTTAAGTCAAAGTATCACATTGATACACGATTTGATAGTACATGTATCACATTGAACATTTTTAAAGTACAGGTACCACATTGACAAATTTGATAAACTTCAGAGACTATTCATGACATTATCCCTAATATATTCTATATGAAATAATATGTCCTAAGTAACATGAAATTTTCTAAATGAAATAATATGATTTAAATGACATAGCAAATTTAAATGACATGGCATATTTTAAATAATATAATCTATATGACATGGAATATAATCTAAGTGACATGAAACATAAAATAATGTTATCATGAAATATGCATGAAAATAAAAATAATAATGCATGAACATAGTATATGCTAAATGATGTGACAAAAATAAATGGCTAAATAAAAAGCATAGGATAGCATGAAATATTCAAAACCATATAACAAACAATATAACATCATAAAATATAAATCAAAATAATAACAATAACAATACCATAGAAATTATCATAGCAAAAACCACATATTATATAGTATGCATGAACATGAAAAATGCAATGCATGAAAGCGTATTTTTTCCTTTAAATAAGAAAATCCGTATACCTAAAAAGATATCCGGCTACCTTAGGAAAAGATATCAAATTAAAATTTCTAAAATAAAAAATACTTTGTGATTAGTTTGAAAACAAATTTGAAAATTCTTGGATGAAAATAAGTCATAGCCGAACCCCTTTTAAATAGCTCTAATTTCCTAAATTTGAGAACCCGGACTTGATCACCCTTGACCCGAACTCTATAAAATCATTTTTTAAGTTTAAAAAAGCCTAGAAACCACTCTAAGACAGTGGCTAAAGTTTCTAATCAGCCCCCTCTAAGTAACTTAACTAAAACAGAAAACTAATTTTCCCTCAAATTCAAATCTGACTCTACTGTCCAGTTTTAAAGCACGATTTTTTAGCCTATTTTTAAAATTTCAAACAAATCCAAAAAAAAAGTACTGGAGACTCAGAACATGTAAAACTACACGGAAGAAAATTGGATTAATTTTCGGATTAAAGATAAGTTTCAAGAAAAATCGGGAAAGTCAGAACACTGTGTGAAAAATTGTTTTGCCCAAAACACATTTTTTTGCCTTTGATAAAATCATTCGAAAATCAAAGTAAAATTATTAGAGACTCTTTTAAGGACCTACAAATAGTAGCTAAATTTTCTAAAAAATTAGACAAGATTTTCCTAAGTAAAAAAAATCACCAAGGTAGAATATTTAATTTGACAACTCCTTAATTTTCTACAAGTATGCTCCTATAAGCTTGACTTTGAGCCATTGGTTGGCCTAAGTCAAAAATCAAGTGGCAAGACATGAGATGCATGAACATACAGCAAATTGAACGCATGAAATGCATGATTTAAGACCTAAATAACATGGAAAATGCATGGCATAAAGAATATGGCCTAGACCTAACATGAACTTGCATGGCAATAAATGCAACCTAGGTCTAAACATGCATGAAATGCATGGCAATGCTAATGAGACCTAGACCTAAAACATGCATGGCAATAACACAAACACATAGCATGCTAAATCAAGATACACAAACTCATGGCATGAAAAATGCAAAACTATCAACTAGCAAGATGAAAATGCATATAGAAGACATAAAATGGAGGAGCAGCCGAATGGTCTATAGGCCTAAAGGATGAAATCCTAGCATGGCATTTATACAAACAAATGGCATACTAAATATAAATACTTAAAATCATGGCATGGAAATGCAAACCTATCAACTAGCATGATGAAAATGCACATACAACGCATAGAATAGGAGGTAGCCGAATGGTCATGGGTCACAATATGATGGAATCCTATAATGGCATTTTCACAAACACATACATACTAAATGCAAGGCTAAAGAAAAGAAATATACTAAACCATGCAAACATGAAGTAAAGGCATGAACATAACTAGACATTTTCACAAACACATAGTATAGTAAAATGCAAATCATGAACAACTCAAACATGTTGAAAACAGAAAAATAAAAATGGTAGACAAGGAAAGTAAACAAGAAATCAAAGATGATAAAATCAAAAATAGAGATAAGTAAGTAAAAAGATTAAAAGAAGCTCCATGTTTTTGTTATTTTTAAAACAATAGATCATCAAAACATACTAAACATCCCAATCAACATGAAAAAGAAAATACACAACCCACATACCAAAATAAGGCCATTCGGGCATCTTTAAAAAGCATAGTAGAAATTTGTTTTTTCAAAGTTTTTCAAGAAAACATGAGAAAGGAGCTTGAGGAAGAAGCTTGAGAACACTTATTTTTAAAACCAAAATCAATAGAAAATCACCAAATATAAAATGAAAATAGCAAATTAAGGATGGAAATGCAAAAAAAGTGTAAGAGAAAGGTGCTTTTAGCTACCTCTAAAAGCTATATTGCAAGCTTTTTTCTCTTCTTACTTTCTTTACCTTCCAAAACTTTCTCTTTGCTTTTCCTAAATGGAGAGTATTCAGCCCAAGAAGAAGTATGAAAAATTGAAATCCCCCCTCCCCTTGTAGTGGCCGAATGGCCTAGGTTAGTGTAAAAGGTTCTAGGTTTTTTTAGCCAATTTTGATCTAATAGCCTTCAATCCAAGATGCTTTCTATGTAGAATTCTCACCCTTAGATTGGAATAATCAGCTCCTAAATATGATGTCATGAAGAAGATGTCATAAATAGGATGTCATAAATATGACATCATCCCTCTCCATCCATTGGTCTATGTCTCACAATTTCAAAGGCTTGATCAAGAAAAATAACTACATTCCTCTTCACTCTTGGCCCTTTGATCTAAAATCTCAACAAAATCACTCTCCATTATGGGCTTTGCTGAGTGCCCTTTTAAAATCCTGCACAATCTCCAATTTTTAATGGCCTTCTTCAGTTTCTTCAGTGAAATAACCTTTTTGACCCCCAAACCAAATTAAATAGCAAACAGACTCCAAATCCAAATTTTTCTTCACCAATCTCTTCCAAATAATTTAAAAGTGAGATCTAGAAATTTTCATAATTATTGGAGCTCATTTGCTATTTTTTCGAGATTTATCTGCTTGAATTTCAGCATAGTGGGCCCGAGATTTGCCATTTTGCAAATGAACTCCGAATCCAGATTTTATTTCTCCAATCTCTTCCAAATAATTTAAGAATGTGATCTGCAAATTTTTTGAATTTTTGGAACTCATTTGCTATTTTTTCGGGATTTATCTTTTTGAATTTCAGCATAGTAGGCTTGAGATTTTCCATTTTGCAAACGAGCTCCGAATCCGGATTTTTATTTTCCAATCTCTTCAAAATGATTTAAGAATGAGATCTAAATTTTTTTTAGAATTTTTGGAGCTCATTTGCTATTTTTCCTGAATTTTCCAATTTTACCCTTTTATCTCCAAAGCCCGATTTTGCTCAAAACAAGTCTGATTTTTAGATTTTATTTTTTTGTGCCTTTGTCATATATGGAATTGGAGTTGGTCCGAAAATACCCAATTTTTATGATCAAATTCCTATCTGATTTGATTTTCCTTTTTTTCACTATCAGGGATTTCCTCGTTTTTCCTCCAATCGGCTCTTTTCTCGGAATTACTTCAAACTGTGCCTTGGGCTATTCTTGTTTAATCACTCCTCATCAATTAGGGGCTTTAGTTTTACTGGATGGGGCCATTTCTGTAATTTTTCCCTATTTCACCAAAATCCACCAAAAACCCTAATTCTCGGTTTTCTTCCAAATTGACTTTTCCTTCAATTTTTCTTCCAAGTAGCTTCTGCATTACCCGTAGTCATTGCTTATCTTTCATTTGAAACTTCCAATTTCGACTAATTTGATCATTTAAGCACTTTTCCCCAAATTTTCCGAACTAGGGTTTCCTTTCTATTGAATCTTCATAACCCAACTTCCGAACTCCATATCTTTCATTGTAGACCTCGGATTATCAAAATTCTTTCACCATTTTTCAATTGAACTTTGAATCTTGATTTTGAAAGTGGGTTGATTTTTTAGAGTTGATTTTTTCGGGGTTGACTTTTTCAAGATTGACTTTTTATGTCTATTTTCTTAGACTAAGTTTCGGAGTACCACCTGCAAGATGAGAAAACCTTTTTGAATTCTGAATCATCAATTTAGGAAGAAAACATACCTGATTTAGTGGTCTGGAAAAAATTTGGTGTCTACAGCTGCCCCTCTTTAGCTTTTGCTGAGAATCAGGAATTAGGCAAAGATAAACAAACACTAATTATGTTCCGGTTAGTGAAATCACATGTGAAAAGAAGAGAAAGGGGTTTTCATTCATAATTTTTCATTCATTCTTTTTTTTTTCTTCTTTTTTTTCATTTTTGTCATTTTTTTTTTGAAAAAGCTGTAAATAGAAGATTTTGTCCTTAAATTGAGTTCCCTGAGTATTCAAGGCTCGACCCGTCTTAAGGAAACGGGTTCGATTTGCAACAGAAGAAATGCCCTCAACGATGGTCTCGAGGTCTTAATCTGTCTTGTTCTCAGCTGTGTTTAAAATTCTGGGTATCTCCTCCAGAAGCTTCGGCTATCACCACCAAAGATTTGCTCATTTTAAAATTGTAAAACTTTGAATATCTCTACCAGAGGCTTCGGCTATCACTACCAAAGACTTTCTCCCTTTTCAAAATTTTTTTAAACTCTGGATATCTCCACAGAGGCTTCGGATGTCACCACCAAAGACTTTCTCTTTTTTAAAACTATAAAACCCTGGATATCTCCTCAGAGGTTTCAACTATCACTACCAAAGACTTTCTCCCTTTTCAAAAATTTTAAAATTTTGGATATCTCCACAGAGGCTTCGGCTGTCACTACCAAAGACTTTCATCCTTTTCAAAAAATTTTAAAACTCTAGATATCTCCGCAGAGGCTTCGGTTTTCACCACCAAAGACTTTCTCTTTTTTTTTAAAAAAAAAAACTATAAAACCCTGGATATCTCCACAGAGGCTTCGGCTATCACTACCAAAGACTTTTTCTCTTTCCAAAAAATTTTAAAACTCTAGATATCGGTTCTTGAAAACATGTTGAAGATTATACTTGAAAGCTTTGAGAAGGGATGCAAATGCTTCTTGGTGCAGATGCAGATGTTAAATAAAATGCAAATGTCTTTGATGCAAACGTAAATGACTTGATTTGATGCAAATGTTTCTCGATGCAATTTCAAATGACTTCGACTGATGCAAATGCTTCTTGATGCAGATGAAGATGTTGAATAAAATTTTGGATATCTCCTCAAGAAACTTTGGCTATCACCATCAAAGACTTACTTATTTTTAAAAATGTAAAACTCTGGGTAACTCCTCCAGAAGAAGATTTCTCATTGTTCAAAAATTATAAAACCCTAGATATCTCTACCAGAGGCTTCAACTATCACCACCGAAGACTTGTTCGCTTTTAAAATTTGTAAAATTCTGGATATCACCTCCAGAAGTTTTGACTATCATCACCAAAGATTTTCTCATTGTAAAATTCTGGGTAACTCCTCCAGAAGCTTTAGCTATCACCACTGAAGACTTACTCACTTTTAAAATTTTGTAAAATTCTGGGTATCTCTTCTAGAAGCTTCAGCTATCACCACCCAAGACTTGCTCATTTGTTTTTAAAAAAAATTGTAAAATTCTGGGTATCTCCTCTAGAAGCTTCAGCTATCACCACTGAAGACTTACTCATTTTAAAAATCGTGTTGAAAAGTATACCCAAAAGGTTTGAGAGAGGATGCAGATGCAAATGTCTTTAACAAGATGCTCATGCTTCATGGTGCAAATGTAAATGGCTTGGATTGATGTAAATGCTTCTTGGTGCAAATGCAAATAGCTTGGATTGATGCACATGCTTCGTAATGCAGATGCAGATATTGAATTTGATGCAGATGCTTCATTGTTTAAGCGCGAATGGCTTAGATTGATGCACATGCTTCTTGATGCAGATGCTCCTACTAGTCGTGTTCATGTAAATGGTCTATGAATGGTGTAACTGCAATTACCACACAATAATGAAAATGCAATGATTCTAGAAATGATGCAATTGCTTGAGATGACGTAATATGCAAATATCCATGGGGGATATAAATGTAAAGGTAAAATGCAAATGCTTATGGAATAGTGCCAATGCAAATACCTATGAATGATGCAAATGCTTGCCGACACCGTGTAGATGCAAAAGCTCAATAAAGACATGAGTGCTCATGAGTGATGCAAATGCCCCCGGTCGTTTTTCTAGACTTTAGCTTAGCCTTTCAAATTCATTTTTCCTTTTCAAATCAGAGTATATCTTCAATTCATTTTGTCTATTCTCTTTGCCCCAGCAGTTTTCAAACTTTTATCAACAGAGGTCTGAAATGGGTTCTATTTCTTTTTCTCATATCTGGAAGTCAAGACCTATCCTAGTAGTTCTATACTTTTGGGTTAGAAAAACCCTTGTCTCATGTCAACATCAAAAATGGGTATTTCAAAAAAATATCTTTATTTGTTTTCTTATTTTGAAAACTTCTGAACAAAAAATATTAACCCCACAATGTGTGATGTACAAATCTTTTGAAGACTGATGATCATGGTTAGAAATTTCTCTAAGTGTCAATCTGGGTTTTTTTCAGCTGGGATTGGCAAGGCTTGGTATAACAAAATTTTGGTTGATCGAAGAAAACTTCACAACAAAAATGTATGTCTCTTTTAGGCTCACAAATGGAACAAGTTTTATAAATCATGAATTCATTGAGAACCAAACAAATTCAACATTCTTTTAGTTTCCATATCAAGGCATTTTGACAAGCGTCAAGATTAGACGAAATGTTTAAACGGGAAAGTTTAATCTTGGAAGGAAAAAGTCTCAGTTTTTGAATCAATCCTCCGAATGAAAGCTAACAATTTGGGAGGTTCATGAATTCCTAGATGTCCCTCGATGACCACTTCTTCAAGATGACTTTCTCTCTTTTGGTATCGGCACTATCATAGATGGCATCAAAAATTTCCATTTTACTCTAGACCACCCGTTTTTGGGTTTTAACCCTAGAATCCCATTCTTTCCTATTTTTTCTTTCTTGTTTTTTTGTTGTTCTACCATGCACTTGAGAATTCTAAATTCTTCCATAGTGAAATGATAATTCGATGAGATGGGATAAAATCTGGGGAAAAACCCTTCAAATTAAATATTCATGCTTGATCAAAATGGCCTTTTAAAGCATGTAATGTAGGCCATGGTTCAGGGTTCAGAAAGAATGGATAAATAGGCCCAAAATATGTGTTTGAGGGTAATCAGATCAAGGATCATTTCTTGAGGAGGATTCCCTTTGAAATATTCGTCCTTTTTGGACTTTTCATTCCTTTTTTTTTTACTTTTGCTCTTTTTCTTCCTTGCTTTTGGCTTTCATTTGCCATACTTTTTCACACTTTTTCTTTTGTTTTGTTCTTGGCTTCCATTTCGCCATCTTTTCCTTTTTCTTTACTTCGACAGAGTGAGCCCGTATTTATTCGGGGCTCAATTTGCTTTGTATATGTCTTTGAGCTTGGACTCATTTTTCCGTAATCTTTGAGAAGATTTTTCCTCACATTTGCCTCCCAGTGTAGAAGGTGATCCTTGATCAGGGTTCAAAGAAGAAAAATTTCTTTTGGCTCAAAAAGGGGTGACTATGGATAATTTTTTTTTTTTGTGTGAAAGGAATATGAAAGATGGCCATTCATCATATCAAGCCCGAATATTCTCATTGAAAAGCAATCCCCAGGGGAATAGATAATCAGAATTTCATTTTACACTTTGGAATCATCCGAATTCTCATGCATGATATCCCAATTTTCTTCTTTTTCTATTTTTTCATCGTATACCCCAATGATTCATGCGTTAATCCATCCTTATTCACCACGTATTCATCATTTCCAGATATGATGCCTCAATTTGATCAACCTTGGGAATTTGTATAATCAAGGAACATAGCAAGTCTAGGTTTACAATGAAGATACTAAGTTTCAATCTTAGGTTTGTTTGAAGTACTAAGGAAAATATTACCCAAAACAGGTTTTCTCTAGGACATGGGTTAATTTGGTTTGGTCATTATGCCCCGAGGTGTTAATCATGAATTGATGTTTGAGCAATTAGTGTTTTGTGGTTATTGGAAAAGGTCATGAATGATTTTAGCACAATCTTGACACACATCGAATTACCAAAATCTAGATTCTTGAAAGAATGTCTCATTTGTTTGAATTTCAAGGAGTTCAAAAAAATTTCAAAAAGTTCATTCCTTTGTTCATAGCCTAGACTAGGATTTACATCTTTGCTTATTCTGCAATGACAATGGTTTATGAAGTTTAATCATTCATAGGAAAGCCTAAAAGAGAGAGGGAAAGTGTTAGGTCATTTCTAACAATGATCATCAATATTCTCAAGTAGTCTTGATTCAAGGGATTTAGGCATAGGAAAGCCTAAAAGAGATTTAGGCATAGGAAAGCCTAAAAGAGAGAGGGAAAGTGTTAGGTCATTTCTAACAATGATCATCAATATTCTAAAGACTGTCCATTATTTCATTTGAAAACCCCTTATTATTGTTTACCACAAATTTTCATGAAGTTTCATTCATCATTCATCATTTTCATTTTTTTTTCTCTTTTTTTGGCGAATTCAAATTAGTGCTAAAATATAATGAAAACAAAACATTTAAATTCAAAATTTATTTATTTCATGTAGATGTCAACATGAGACAAATGCTTTCATCATCATAGTGTATAGAACTACATGCATCAAAAATCCTAATATGATTATGCACCATGTTTCTTATGACACTTGGCTTTCCCATTTTCAAAACTTATCGAACCAGCCTTGATGAGATCGCTGACCTTGTACTTCAAAGCGGGACAGTTCTCTGTTCAGTGACCTTGATTGCTAGAATGATAACCACAATACTCATTAGCATCATACCAGCTCGGATAAGGGGGCTTCAGAGGCTCTAATTGCATGGGTGTCACAAGGTGATTCTAGATGAGTTGAGGTAGTAGCTCACTGTATGTCACAGAAATAGGGTCAACCTGATTTCTTTTTCACTTTTTATGCCCCCTTCGATTATTCCCAAAGGTGTTAGATTGATAGACAGATGTAAATTCTGGTATGGTTGCAGGCATTGGTTGGTAAGGATAAGCACCTTGAGAAACATTGTTCAGGGTAAAGTAGAATGGCTGATACGAGGAGAATTGGGGAGGTGGGCAAGCCTTCCACGACTTGAGTATCTTCCTTTTTCTTTTCAGATGCCCTATTTCTCTCGGTATTGGATGTTCTTTCTCCTTCAATTTTCCCATCCTTGATAGCATTCTCAATCATCTCCCTTGAAATTACCATGTCCGAAAAAAATTTCGTGGTGTTGCCGACAAGTCTATCATAGTACGGGGCCTGCAGTGTATTTACAAAAAGGATAGTGGTTTCCTTCTGAGTTAAAGGCGATTGTACTTGGGCGGCCATGGTCATCCACTGCTACGCATATTCTTTGAAGCTCTCAGTAGCTCTTTTCTTCATATTTTGCAAGGTGAGACGATCAGGCGCCATGTCGGTCATATGCTTGTACTGGTTTAGAAAAGCCCTAGCTAAATCATTCCAAGAGCGAATATGATCCTTGCTCAACTGACTATACCACCTAATTGCGGACCCGCTAAGGCTATCCTAAAAGCAGTGAATCAAAAGCTTATCATTATCTACATGACTCGTCATCTTCCGACAGAACATAGTGATGTGGGCTGACGGATCGGTCATCCTATCATATTTCACAAAGTTAGGGATCTTGAATTTGGGAGGAATGACTAAATTGAGGACCAAGCATTGTTATTTTGCATCCATACTCCCGAATACATCTGTATTTTCTACTGCCCAGAGCCTTTCTTCTAACAACTGATATTTCCCTAGGGAATCTACCAACTCATCCTCATTTGCTGCAACCATTTTCAACTTTGCCTGTTCAACTGGATCATCTGAGTTTAGGACGTTGACGGGATTAACTGTGTACTGGGCATCCATCATTATGACCTCATTCTAAGCCCTTTGTATCCCCAACTCTTCTTTGATGGTCAAGTTTTCAGTGTATTCCTTTCCCTTGATTACGGACATCATCTCCATCAATTTAGTCATATGTTCTTTAGATTCAGCTTCAGATTTTTCCATATTTTTTCATAATTCTTCCTATGCCCTTTCCATTCTTTCCATTCGGGCAACTTGTTCATTCTCCATACTCTGACCTGTATCATAAGGTGCTTAGTACAGCTAATACCTCTAATTTGAAATGGAAATTCTTTGAAAGACTCTTAAAACCAAGCCAATTTCTGTTTTATCCCCCCAAGTGTGTGTCATGATGAAGGAGCCATGAATGCAATTTGATGCACGTGGAGCCTAAACAATGTGATGTATGGACATGTACAGTGGAAACATGCTGACCATGTATGTAATAAATGCAATCACGATGCCAACATGATGCAAGCAAAGAATAAACAAATCAACGCATGGATATATGCAATGAATGACCATGTATATTTCAGCGTATTTTCCAATGAATGATCATATACACTATGAATGCAACACAATATCAAATATGATGCACGTAAATAATGAATGATTGACACAGACTATATACAACGAAAATCATGTTGACCATGAATGCGACCTAATGCTAACATGCACGTAAATAATGAATGATTGACACAGACTATATACAACGAAAATCATGTTGACCATGAATGCGACCTAATGCTAACATGATGTATGTTATAAGAAAATTAGTGCATGAATAATACAGAAAAATCATGCTGACTATGAATACCACCTGATGCTACCAAGATGCATGTATGAATGTATGGTATGGAAAATAATTGATCGAATGCAACAAAAAAAATGCAAAGGGGAAAGATATCACGGAGGAAATAAGAATCAGAGGAACTTAATCATCAATATCTCATAAATTTGAAGCATAACCAATTCATTCTCATATTAACGTTCACAATGGTATAAACCATGTTTTACAAAATATGAGCAGTGGTTAAAACTGTCTTTTACAAGCACTTTATTTTTCCTAGCATCCTAAGGCTATAAGAGCTGGCTACTGAAAAAATGAAATCCTATTACATCAGACCGAAGTCCTTCTACATCATTGCCATGAATCTCCCAATCCTAATGACACTTTTCTAGCCCTTTATTAATCAGTGTCGTTGGATCCAACCACTTGGAATTTATAAGAGACTGCACTTTCCTTTTGAAAGCTATACAATCTTCAATGCTATGCCCAGCAATTCCGCAGTGATAATCATATCTTGCACTTGGGTTATACCACTTTGGATATAGTGGTGACAGGGGTTTCAATGGGACATAGGCAACCATGTGATCTTGTATTAATATAGGGAGAAGCTCTTGGTAGCTGATTGGAATAGGATCATACAGCTTTTAAGTCTTGTTCTTGGGTTGTTTCTAAGTCACACACGGCCTAGAAGTTGGGGCACTTGGTTGTGGCACTAAGTTTCGAACCGAAGTGCTTACATGGAGAGGTGGCGGAATAGCATGGTAAGGGTATGGATTTAGACACGGGACCCTTGGAGGTTGTACATAGTTCGAGGTTCCTATCCCGGATGCTTAATAAGGTGCTTGATGAGGGAAGAAATACGAACTGCCAATTGGTGGTGATGGAGTGGGATTCAGGGGTCCCGTAGTAATCATCCTAGTGGACAATTGGGCCATAGTAGGGTGAGGATACTGGTTTGGACCTAGGACCAATTGCAGGGACTGTTTGGGATCTGAGGTTTCTATCCTTGGTATCAGGCTCTCAGGTTTAATCATTTTCACGATTTTGTCCACAATTTTATCAGGATTGCAACCTTTGTGGCATTGACAAGTGTAGGATCCAGCAAGGATTATATGCTCTAGACCTAATGGTTTTGGTTGATCCGAAGACGATAAAGAGTCCTTAAAAAGTTTCCTCTTATCCTTACCCATATCCTCAAACCTTTTCATCAATTTGGCGAGTTGTTCTTTCACGTCTCGGATTTCATATCCAAATTCCTCTTGATTTCGTTCCAAAGCACCCAACCGTTCCTTCGATTCATTCCTCATATCTCGATCCCCTTTCATGCAAATAAAATTGACATTATTACCATGAGCTCAAGAATACAATTATGAATGTACATGCTCTATTTCTATATGCATGAATATACTGATGATTAATGCATGAGCATATACAGAGAAATTATGATGACTATGTATGCCATGGATGCAATCTAATGCCAACATGATGCATTTAAAAATTAATAAATTGATGCACAGGTATATACAAATAATGACCATGCATGTCATAAACGTATTCTACAATGAATGACTATGCATGCTATGACTGTAACATAATGTCAAAATGATACATGTAAACAATAAATGAATTAACACAAAGGTATATACAAAGAAATTAACCACTGATTACACAAAATTGGTGGGACCTAAATCTTGATTATCTAAAAATCTCATTATGCAAGATTTGCCTCCAAATTTAATCCATGATTTTTTGAAACATGTTTTCTCTATGAAAACAACATGTTATTATTTTTTAAAAGAATTTCGGAATAGTGGATCTTACTATGGTACAATATGCAAATGTTCATGTAGCACTACCTGTGTATGAAATCATCAAATGAGATTATTATCACCATCCGTTTATTGCAAGAAAATGAGATCAACAATACAACCATAAAAGTACATGCTTTATTCACACATGCATGAAATGTGCAAAATGCAAAATGCTTGAAAAAGGATTTTTATTTTTTTAATTTCAAAAAGTTAATGAACATTTACTGATAACTCGTATAATTATATAGTTTTTAGTTATGTTTTATTATTGTTTTGTGTCAAATACGAGTTATTATTGTTTAGTCTAATTGTGTTTATGATCTTTTATATTTTTATGTAATTTGGTGTTTTTCACAAGTTTATTTGAGTGATTTCAGATTACTAGAATTAAGGGCAAATCCAGTTCAGTTCCAGTTCCGACACCTTTTGCCATATCAGCTATATCTCGAGTTTCACTGAAGCAATAAGGCTGAACTTTGTATCCCTGCAAAGCTAAGAGGCATATCTATCTTTTTCATGTTTTACACTTCTTGAAACGGAGTCGTTTTCCCTAGCGAAATCGACCATCAAGTTGGCTGATGTGCAATGACGTCTGTTCTGCACCGTTTTGGTATTTTGACCATATCTCCCGATCCACGTGCGCAAATGATCTGATTCCAACGGCTATGGATCCGTAACTGATAGGGGTATATTTTTCTAGAAGACCATTGGATCAGATCGAGCCTCCAACATTGACAAAATCGACCATCAAGCTGGCTGATCAGAATTGTCATACAATATGACGAAAATTGTTAGAAAAATGCACCCACCTATTATACCTACCTTTGAAATTTGTAAAGCTTGTCTCTTGTCATTTAGCCCTCCAAAATGTGTATAAATAGAGGGCCTTGGATGAGTATTGGGATAGATTGATACATTGGTAGGATAGCCATTGTAATAAAATTCTCTAAGTTTTCTTTTTCTTTCCTTTCTCTAGTTTTCTTTTTCTTCTTATATTTCTTTTCATTTTATTCATATCTAGTATGTGTTTCTAATCATATTGTTGAGGTGATGAGGTGAAGCTCTTGGTAAATGCTAAGGTTAGTCTCTTAAACATGAGCTAAAATGAATCATCATTTATAAGCACTAGCATAGATAATATTTTCTTTTGGTTTAAAATCATACTTGCAAAGTAGAGATCTTGATTCATTATTGACAATGAAAATGGCACAGTAAATGCTTGGTTTCATAACCTTGATTTGTTGTAGACATATACCTTGGCATAAGGAATGCTTGGACTCTTTTTATGAGTTTTGAGGACACCAAATGACCATAATATCATATGCTATGGACGTTGGACAATTTGGACTGAATTGCTAAACCTTCCGATTGGAACCTCCCTTATGTGTGGATTTCAATTGTGTAATAAAACAAGATTAATCTTAGCATAACACCAAGAGTGGATTCTCTAACCTCAACATCCTTTCTTATTGTTTTTTTATATTTTGTTTAATTTCTTTTATGTTATTTTATTTATTTTGTTCTCTAATATCTTGTTTATTTTGTTTTGTTGTTGATTCCCTAATATCTTGTTTACTTTCTTTTTCTTATATATTTATAAACTTATACTTACTAATACGCTTCCCTGTGGTTCGACCTCGGACACCCGAGAATTTATTACTTGAACATAACCTGCACTTGGGTTTACAACTCTTAATTGAGTTTCCATCAAGTTTTTGGCGCCGTTGCCGGGGAAGCAATACTAAGTATATAAGTTTATAAGTATATTTATTTTTATTGGCTGGTTATACCGCCTAATTTTGTTTATATTTATTTTTATTGGCTGGTTATACCGCCTAATTTTCTATATATTTATATTTATATTGTATATTAACTTTGTTTTATTTTTATTGGCTGGTTATACCGCCTAATCTGTATATTAACTTCGTTTTATGCTTGTTTGGCGACGTGATTTTAGATCTCGTCGTTTAGTTAGATTTTATTGTGAAACTTTTTCAGGTAATCTTTCTAATACAACTCCTACCATGGCTGACAATGAAAGTGTTCATGCTGAAGATGAGAACAGACAAGTACGCACCATGCGTGACTACTTGCAACCAAATCGAAGCTCATCACCCTCTTGTTTTATTTTTCCTCTCAATGCAAACAACTTTCGTTTTAAACCAGGTATGATAGGTTTGCTTCCAAATTTCTATGGGTTGGAATCGGAAAGTGCTTACTCGTTTCTAAAAGACTTCGAAGATGTATGTGTCACCTTTAATGACCAACAATGTACAAATGAAATTGTCAAGCTAAAATTATTTCCTTTTTCTTTAAAAGATAAAGCAAAATTTTGGCTTCATAATTTAAAACCAAGGTCAATTGGCACATGGCAAGAATTACAAACTGAGTTTCTAAAAAAATTTTTCCCGGCACATAAAACTACTGCTTTGAAAAGACAGATTCAAAATTTCAATCAAAATCAAAATGAAGCATTTTTTCAGTGCTGGGATCGTTTTAAAGATTTGTTAAGTTCTTGTCCACATCATGGTTTTGAAAAATGGCGTCTTATTAGTTTCTTTTATGAAAGTTTAACTCCCGAAACTAAACAATTTGTTGAAACAATGTGTAACGGTGAGTTTCTAGAAAAAGAACCTGAAGAAGCCTTTGACTACCTAGACCATTTGGCAAATAACTCTCAAGCCTGGCACACAGATAATTCCTCTGAAAGTTCCAATAGATCTAATGTTGTTTCTAACAGAGGAAAATATCATTTTAGTCAAGAAGATGAGATAAAAGCTAAAGTAGCTAATTTGGCTAGAAAGATTGAAGCCATGGAACTTAGAGAAGTAAAAGAAGTCAAAACGGTTAAAAATGAAGAAAGTTGTGGAATTTGTGAAATCATGGGACACCCCACTTCTGAATGTCCAAACATTCCCATTCTTAAAGAAGCGTTGCATGATCAAGTAAATTCCATAAACACATTTAAAAAGCCTTTTCCTTCTCCTTACTCTGAAACGTATAACCCTGAATGGAGAAATCATCCCAACTTCAGTTGGCGGAATAATAATCATGTTCAGGTACCACAATCTCAAAAGCCGGGCAACACTTTTTCCTATCAACCTTCACGTGTACAAACCTTGGAAGAAACATTGCAAGCATTCATGCAAACACAAGCAAATGTGAATAGCCGAACTTCACAGGACATCAATGAGATCAAAAACACCTTGTCCACATTGACAGCTTCATTACGCACTCAAGAAAAAGGTAAGTTTCCTGCTCAACCTCAGCCTAACCCTTCTACTCAATGTCTTGTTTCTTGCTCCAATGAAACTCAACAGGAAAATGCCAGTTCTATCACAACTCTTCGAAGTGGAAAGGCAATTGACAAAAACATTCCATCAAAAGACCAAGATCCTCTTTCCCCTCCGAAAAGTAATGGTAAGGATGATGGTAAGTCTGAACTTCTTGAAAATTTGGACAAAGAAAAAGGTATGCATCCTGCTCCTTTTCCTCAAAGGTTGCAAACAATAAAGAATTTGAATCAAAATGCAGAAATTTATGAACTTTTCAAACAAGTTAAGATTAACATTCCTTTATTGGATGCAATCAAACAAGTTCCATCTTATGCTAAATTTTTGAAGGACATGTGCACAGTTAAAAGGAAACATAATGTACAAAAGAAAGCATTTTTGACGGAAAGTGTGAGCTCAATCATTCAGCACCTTACTCCACCAAAATTCAAAGATCCTGGATGTCCAACAATCTCATGCATCATTGGAAACACTAGAATAGAACGTGCATTGCTTGATCTTGGTGCTAGTGTTAATCTTTTGCCTTTTTCTGTTTATCAACAGTTAGGTTTAGGTGAACTCAAGGAACACCTGTTACACTTCAACTAGCTGATCGTTCTGTAAAAATTCCTCGAGGGATAGTTGAAGATGTTTTGGTTCAAATTGATAATTTTTACTTCCCTGTTGATTTTATTGTTTTGGACACACATCCTGTTTCAAATCCAAATGTTCAAATTCCTGTTATATTAGGCCGTTCATTTCTTGCAACTTCTAATGCTCTGATAAATTGCAGGAATGGTATGTTGAACATTTCTTTTGGAAATATGACTTTAGAATTAAATGTGTTCAACACTTGCAAGCAACCTGGTGATGATTCAGAAGTACATGAAGTGGATTTCATTGAAGAACTTGTTCATGAACATCTCACCACTACCACATTCCATGATCCTTTAGAAGCTTATTTAATTGAATGTGAGTTTGATAATGCTTCAGAAATTTCACACACTGATTCTTTGTTAAATTCTTTTCAGGTTAAGCATTGTTGGAAACAAAAGTTTGAGGAACTCAGAAATGATGCATATGAGAATCCTAAAATTCATAAAGAAAGAACTAAAGCCTTTCATGACAAGTTAATTTCAAGAAAAACATTTAATGTTGGGCAAAAAGTTCTACTTTATAATTCTAGACTTCACATATTTCCTGGTAAGTTGAGATCAAGATGGACTGGCCCATTTGTGGTTAAGCATGTGTATCATTATGGAGCAGTTGACATTGAGAATCCTCAAAATGGTAACGTATTCAAGGATGGATGATATTCTCAAAAGATTGCAGAAACGATTTCCTCCTTTTCCTCGGAATATTTTACTGAAGCTTTACCAAGTTCGATTAGAAAGATTAAGAATGCTTATGAACAAAGGGATTCCTGAAGACATACGTTGGATAATTGAAGCCAAGGTACGTGAAGATGAATATCTTCCTGTTTTGCATTTACCAGGTACAGGTAGAAGCACTTATGCAAAGAAGCGACGAGCAAAGCGCATGAGTTCAAATTGCCACAAATGTGCACGATGGACGTGTAACGGTAAATGTCGTTCTATTGGGATTCCGTCCTCTAATCGAGATGATAAAATTGAATTCATTAAGGATGGACTGAGTAAGGAGAATTTGGGTAATATCCAACTTTCTCTTGAGACGCATCCTAGTGGAGACGTACAAAGAGAAATTCTTGATTTATGGCCGCAATTCCAAAGGGAATGGCAACATCTTGGGAATCTGATGTTAAAAGACCCTGTTTGCCAGCTTGTAAGAAAACTGGATGGGAAGCATATCCTCGACTCATAGAAGGCGTTTAAGCCGTTTCTGGACGTAAAACCAGAGGAAGATGTGAGCCACAATCACAACTACAATAAATGACTTCTCAGCTTTTGGTTTGATTTGCAATAATTTCATTTCGGTTTAATTTACGTGTTGTTCGATTTGTGTAATTATTCTCGTATTTTTTGCATTGGTCTTTTACGGTTGATTTTTCTTCTCTTTTTGATTTTCTTCCTGAAATCACGCAAAAATCTTTTGTTAGGTTAACATTTTCTTCTGACAGGTCAAATACACTTTCGACGACATTATCTAACAATTTGTTTGTTGTGTCTCAGTTATAATAAGTGGTTAGCAACCTCTGCAGGTAATATCTCCTAAATTCTACCTTTAAAATTTGACATTGGGGACAATGTCATATTTTAGTAGGGGGTAAGGGACACATTTTGCTAAAAAAAAAAAAAAAAAAAAAAAAAAAAATTTGTTGTGTTTTAAGACATTTAGAAGTATTCATCCTGAACAAGGTCTGAGTAAGGGAGACTTGAGACATACCTTGTCAGTTTGATTTAATCTTCTTCTTCAAAAAAACAAAAAAAAAAAAAAAAACAAAAAAAACAAAAACAAAAAAACAAAAAAAAAAAAAAAAACAAAAAAAAAGCATGTTTAGACTTAGTGTGTTTTTTTTTAGTTACTTTCAATACAATGATGAGATATGAATTGCATAAGTCTAAAACAGATTTATTAGTGAGAAGATTTTCATGAGAATTGAGCTTGATGTCAACCTTTTTATGAGCCAATGTTAATATGATATGTTGATTGAGAAAGAAGCATGTTTAGACTTAATCTGACTTGTATAATCATCCTTGTGAGTTTTTGAGCCTATAATGATTGATGCATTATACAAATCAATCTAATTTCTTTCTTGAGTGCTCTTATGATTACATGATTCTCTAGAACTTGCTTTAAACCGTTTGAGACTATATTGATACATGTGACAACATGAATATGATAGAGGCATTAGGATTATAACCAGAGCCAAACAGCCATCCATTATTAATGTTCTAAGAGAACATCCCCACTAGTGAACCAATTTGAGCCTACATTAAATATGCTGTTTTATTGGTAACCACAACTTACACCTAGCCTAAATATACTTATATCCTTACCCTTGTTCTAAAGATGGATTTTTTGAGACATATTGCAAAAAAACAAGGGATATTTTTAGTTGAAAATTTGGGTTAGAAATAAAAGATAAGTGTGGGGAAAGAAAAGAAAAGAAAAAGTCAAGAGAAAAAGAAAGGGATCATTGTCAAATACATTCCCATATTAAAAAAAATAAATAAATAATCTTCTCTTGAACTTCTAGAAAAAGATGTTACAAAGTTGGTTAGAATGAAGCAAAGGCTCAACATGAATATTTAGCCTATGTTATTATGTGCTTTATAAGTGTTTTGAGAAGTTTTATTTGTATGATCTTATTATGTCTCTAAAATCTATGAACTCTTTGGAACCTTTGTGATATCTTTATCCTTTTGTTCTTTAACCATATTATAACCCTTTGGCCCCATTACAACCTTGAATAAAGACCTCTTGATTTATGAAGTTGTATGATCTAAATAGTGGAGAATAGGTGGACAAGCAAGCATATGGTAGAAGTGTTTTCATGAGATTGATTGAGTGTAAACACTTTACCACTACTTTAAAGAGTGAAAATCAAGAGAGTATCCCATGTGAGAAGTTGAGATTAAGTTTGAATATGCACTATTTTGATTGAAATATGTTATGTTAATATTGGCTTAACTCAAACTGTTTACATTCAAGCAAGTTTTTTTGTGAATTTCTTTAAGCTATTGATTAGTTTTTAAGACTTGTCCAATGATTATCTCTAATTTATATTGGAAAGATTAATTATTATTTTTAGTTTTTCTTATGTCTTCAATGTTTGTGGGTATCGTCCTAGTAAACCCTCACGAGACTAAACTCGTCCACTAGGGACACCTAGGGGTTTAAAGGCTTGTGTCACATGCTAAGTGCCACCGTGATTTCCTACGAAAATGGATTAGATTAGATTTTCTTATTTTATTTTTATTGAGTCGTTGCTAGGGACTAGCAACAATCTAAGTGTGGGGGTGTGATAACTCGTATAATTATATAGTTTTTAGTTATGTTTTATTATTGTTTTGTGTCAAATACGAGTTATTATTGTTTAGTCTAATTGTGTTTATGATCTTTTATATTTTTATGTAATTTGGTGTTTTTCACAAGTTTATTTGAGTGATTTCAGATTACTAGAATTAAGGGCAAATCCAGTTCAGTTCCAGTTCCGACACCTTTTGCCATATCAGCTATATCTCGAGTTTCACTGAAGCAATAAGGCTGAACTTTGTATCCCTGCAAAGCTAAGAGGCATATCTATCTTTTTCATGTTTTACACTTCTTGAAACGGAGTCGTTTTCCCTAGCGAAATCGACCATCAAGTTGGCTGATGTGCAATGACGTCTGTTCTGCACCGTTTTGGTATTTTGACCATATCTCCCGATCCACGTGCGCAAATGATCTGATTCCAACGGCTATGGATCCGTAACTGATAGGGGTATATTTTTCTAGAAGACCATTGGATCAGATCGAGCCTCCAACATTGACAAAATCGACCATCAAGCTGGCTGATCAGAATTGTCATACAATATGACGAAAATTGTTAGAAAAATGCACCCACCTATTATACCTACCTTTGAAATTTGTAAAGCTTGTCTCTTGTCATTTAGCCCTCCAAAATGTGTATAAATAGAGGGCCTTGGATGAGTATTGGGATAGATTGATACATTGGTAGGATAGCCATTGTAATAAAATTCTCTAAGTTTTCTTTTTCTTTCCTTTCTCTAGTTTTCTTTTTCTTCTTATATTTCTTTTCATTTTATTCATATCTAGTATGTGTTTCTAATCATATTGTTGAGGTGATGAGGTGAAGCTCTTGGTAAATGCTAAGGTTAGTCTCTTAAACATGAGCTAAAATGAATCATCATTTATAAGCACTAGCATAGATAATATTTTCTTTTGGTTTAAAATCATACTTGCAAAGTAGAGATCTTGATTCATTATTGACAATGAAAATGGCACAGTAAATGCTTGGTTTCATAACCTTGATTTGTTGTAGACATATACCTTGGCATAAGGAATGCTTGGACTCTTTTTATGAGTTTTGAGGACACCAAATGACCATAATATCATATGCTATGGACGTTGGACAATTTGGACTGAATTGCTAAACCTTCCGATTGGAACCTCCCTTATGTGTGGATTTCAATTGTGTAATAAAACAAGATTAATCTTAGCATAACACCAAGAGTGGATTCTCTAACCTCAACATCCTTTCTTATTGTTTTTTTATATTTTGTTTAATTTCTTTTATGTTATTTTATTTATTTTGTTCTCTAATATCTTGTTTATTTTGTTTTGTTGTTGATTCCCTAATATCTTGTTTACTTTCTTTTTCTTATATATTTATAAACTTATACTTACTAATACGCTTCCCTGTGGTTTGACCTCGGACACCCGAGAATTTATTACTTGAACATAACCTGCACTTGGGTTTACAACTCTTAATTGAGTTTCCATCATTTACCCCAACAGTATCCAACCATTTAGGCATCACAAAGCCTTTGGGGCGGATTATCAAATTCATTTTGGGCGATGTACTTACATCGTTGCCTGATCTTCAATACTTATTCAGAATGTAAAATAGGTAACAAAAGGTTAGAAATGTCCCTACATGTGTTCCTAACTTCGGTGCATCTAACAAAAATCCGGCATGGCTTCACCTAGGTTCACTATATGAAGGTGAATGGTTCTAAAGGCCCCGAATTGTTCCTCACTATCATCGGTAAAGGCTAGTAAGGCACTTCGATAAAAACGGGTTCAATTCGTTAGAGTCTATTTCCCTAGCTCATGCAGATTGTTAATCACGAAGGCTTAGGTAATTTAGTACTCCGGAAGTGTTTCACTAGCCCATGCGGATTGTTAATCACGAAGGCTTAGTTAATTTGCTCCCACCTAAAAGGACGAAACCCAGGTATAGGGCTCATGATATGCCAATGCAAGTGCAGTATGTGTGGAGGAACAACAAACCTTTCGCCACCTATTCTACACCCCTTATTCTAAATGCCTCAACAATTTATTAAAAGAATATTCAAGAATATTGTAATGCATTAACCAACAAGCATAATATACAACATTAAATAACTAGAGAACAATAATAAAATGCATGAACATGAGTATGACCACATTTAAAAACATTTTATTATTTTAAAAATTCTCCTTATTTAAAAAAAAAAAAAAAGTGGGAATTAAAATTAAAATGCCAATTAAACAAACAAAATCGAGACTTTGATAACACACGACTAATTCTAGGCCTGACTCTCTAAAATTCCCTAGCAGAGTCGCCAAGCTGTCGCAACCTAAAAAATAACAAGTCTCATCGCGAGACTTTATTACTCGTTAAGCATGACATTGGAAAAACAAAGGAAAACTCAACTTAATTCCTCTCGAAATAAAATGAGGGTTCGAAAACGACCTCGAAAAAGACATGGAGTCGTAACCAATCTTTTTTGGCTAGGTGTGATCGGCCACCTATGAGAACCGGTTTTTTAAAACATTTTATAATTAATTAAAACATTTTTAAAACCAATTTCAAGTTTGCGTTTTTAAACCAGAGAAAATCAAAGGAGCGGGTTCGATACTCGGTTACGTGCGGGGAAGGATTAGCACCCCCAAAACGCCCGTATAAACCAGTACCATATTAATCATGTGTTATCTCAAGTCTCGGTAAAAAGTCGGTTTTAAATTTGGTATTTCAAATTAATTCCAATTTAAAGAAAAATAATTCCATTTTTAATTGAAAATGATCCGAAATTTATTAATTCAAAAATTTCCTATATTCCTGAACAAACGTGGCAAAATATAGAAATTTTTATTAATTTGGAAATTTTTTTGAATCATTCTCTTTTTATAGAAGATATTCCTTTATTAATGATAATTGATGATATCCTCCCCAGCAAACCCAGCAGAGAATTCATGAATTATTTTAACTCGGGAATATTTTTATTTTATTGAAAATCATTATCTTTTTCAAAACATTTTAAAAAATATGAATATGAATATGTGTGACATAGTAAAGATGATATAACAAAGTCTAGATTATATAATGCAACCTAAATGATATGATATAATTTAAATGGCATAGCATATTTTAGATGAAATGAAATATCCTAAGTAAGATGATATATTCTAAATGAAATGAAATATCCTAAGTGACATGATATATTCTAAATGAAAAGAAATATCCTAAGTGACATAATATATTATAAATTAAATGAAATATCCTAAGTGACATAATATATTCTATATGAAATAATATGTCCTAAGTAACATGAAATATTCCAAATGAAATAATATGATTTAAATGACATAGCAAATTTAAATGACATGGCATATTTTAAATAATATAATCTATATGACATGGAATACAATCTAAGTGACATGAAATGATATGAAACATAAAATAATGTTATCATGAAATATGCATGAAAATAAAAATAATAATGCATGAACATAGTATATGCTAAATGATGTGGCAAAAATAAATGACTAAATAAAAAGCATAGGATAGCATGAAATATTCAAAATCATATAAAAACAATATAACATCATAAAATATAAATCAAAACAATAACAATAACAATACCGTAAAAATTATCATAGCAAAAATCACATATTATATAGCATGCATGAACATGAAAAATGCAATACATAAAAGTGTATTTTTTTTCCTTTAAATGAGGAAATCCGTATACCTAAAAAGATATCCGGTTACCTTAGGAAAAGACATCAAATTAAATTTTCTAAAATAAAAAATATTTTGTGATTAGTTTGAAAACAAATTTGAAAATTCTTGGATGAAAATAAGTCATAGCCGAACCCCCTTTTTAAATAGCTCTAATTTCCTAAATTTGAGAACCCGGACTTTATCACCCTTGACCCGAACTCTATAAAATCATTTTTAAGTTTAAAAAGGCCTAAAAACCACTCTAAGATAGTGGCTAAAGTTCCTAATCAGCCCCCTCCAAGTAACTTAACCAAAACAGACAATTAATTTTCCCTCAAATTCAAATATGACTCTACTGTCTAGTTTTAAAGCACGATTTTTTAGCCTATTTATAAAATTTCAACAAAATCTAAAACAAATGCTAGAGACTCAGAACATATAAAACTACATGGGAAACAATTGGCTTAATTTTATGATTAAAGATAACTTCTCATAAAAATAGGGAATGTCAGAACAAGGGTTAAAAACAGTTTTGCCCAAAACACTTTTTTTTGCCTTTGATAAAATCATTCAAAAATCAAAGTAAAAATATTGGAGACTCTTTTAAGAACCTACAAACAGTAGCAAAATTTTCTAAAAAATTGGACAAGATTTGCCTAAGTAAAAAAAATCACCAAGGTAGAATAATTAATTTGACAACTCCTTGATTTCCACAAGTATGCTCCTATGAGCTTGACTTTGAGCCATTGATTGGCCTAAGTCAAAAATCAAGTGGCAAGACATGAGATGCATGAAAATACAGTAAATTGAATGCACGAAATACATGATTTAAAACCTAAATGACATGGAAAATGCATGGCATAAAGAATATGGCCTAGACCTAACATGAATTTGCATGGCAATAAATGCAACCTAGGTCTAAACATGCATGAAATGCATGGCAATGCTAATGAGAACTAGACCTAAAAAATGCATGGCAATAACACAAATACATAGCATGCTAAATCAAGATACACAAACTCATGGCATGGAAATGCAAAACTATCAACTAGCAAGATGAAAATGCACATAGAAGACATAAAATGGAGGAGTAGCCGAATGGTCTATAGGCCTAAAGGATGAAATCCTAGCATGGCATTTATACAAACACAAGGCATGGGAATGCAAACCTATCAACTAGCATGATGAAAATGCACATACAAAGCATATAATAGGAGGTAGCCGAATGGTCATGGGTCATAATATGATGGAATTATAGCATGGCATTTTCACAAACACATGACATACTAAATGCAAGGCTAAAGAAAAGAAACATACTAAATCATGCAAACATGAAGTAAAGGCATGAACATAACTAGACATTTTCACAAACATATAGTATCGTAAAATGCAAATCATGAACAACTCAAACATGTTGAAAACAGAAAAATAAAAATGGTAGACAAAGAAAGTAAACATGAAAACAAAGATGATAAAATCAAAAATAAAGATAAGTAAGTTGAAAGATTAAAAGAAGCTCCATGTTTTTGTTATTTTTAAAACAATAGATCATCAAAACATACTAAGCATCCCAATCAACATGAAAAAGAAACAAACACAACCCACATACCAAAATAAGGCTATTCGGCCATCTTTAAAAAACATAGTAGAAATTTGTTTTTTCAAAGTTTTTCAAGAAAACATGAAAAAGGAGCTTGAGGAAGAAGCTTGAAAACACTAATTTCTAAAATGAAAATCAATAGAAAATCACCAAATATCAAATGAAAACAGCAAATTAAGGATGGAAATGCAAAAAAAAAAAAAGTGCAAGAGAAAGGTGCTTTTAGCTACCTCTAAAAGCTATATTGCAAGCTTTTTACTCTTCTTACTTTCTTTACCTTTCAAAACTTTCTCTTTTCTTTTCCAAAATGGAAGTATTCAGCCCAAGAAGAAGTATGAAAAAATGAAATCCCCCTTCCCCTTGTAGTGGCCGAATGGCCTAGGTTAGTGTAGAAGATTCTAGGTTTTTTTTGCCAATTTTGATCCAATGGCCTTCAATCCAAGATGCTTTCTATGTAGAATTCTCACCCTTAGATTGGAATATTCAGCTCCTAAATATGATGTCATGAAGATGATGTCATAAATAGGATGTCATAAATATGACATCATGCCTCTTCATCTATTTGTTCATGTATCATAATTTCAAAGGCTTGATCAAGAAAAATAACTACATTGCTCTTCACTCTTGGCCCTTTGATCTAAAATCTCTGCAAAATCACTCTCCATTATGGGCTTGGCTAATTGCCCTTTTAAAATCCTGCCCAATCTCTAATTTTTTAAAGGCCTTCTTCAGTTTCTTTGGTGAAATAACCTTTTTGATCGCCAAAGTAAATTAAATAGCAAAAGGACTCCAAATCCAAATTTTCTTCACCAATCTCTTCCAAATAATTTAAAAGTGAGATCTGGAAATTTTCAAAAAATTTTGGAGCTCATTTGCTATTTTTTCGGGATTTATCTTCTTGAATTTCAGCATAGTGGGCCTGGGATTTGCCATTTTGCAAATGAACTCTGAATCCAAATTTTCTTTCTCCAATCTCTTCCAAATAATTTAAGAATGAGATCTGAAAAATTTTCAGAATTTTGGAACTCATTTGCAATTTTTCTGGGATTTATCTTCTTGAATTTCAGCATAGTGGGCCCGAGATTTGCCATTTTTCAAACGAGCTCCGAATCTGGATTTTTCTTCGCCAATCTATTCCAAATGATTTAAGAAAAGAGATCTGTAAATTTTTAGAATTTTTAGAGCTCATTTGCTATTTTTCCCGTATTTTCCAATTTTGCCTTTTTGTCTCCAAAGCCCGGTTTTGCTCAAAACAAGTTCGATTTTCAAATTTTCATTTTCTGTGCCTTTGTCATATATGGAATTGGAGTTGGTCCAAAAACGCACAATTTTTACGATCAAATTCCCCTCTGATTTGATTTTTTCTTTTTTCACTATCGAGGATTTCCTCATTTTTTTGTTTTTTCTCCAATCGGCTATTTTCTCAGAATTACTTCAAACTGAGCCTTGGGCTATTCTTGTTTAATCACTCCTCATCAATTAGGGGCTTTAGTTTTACCGAATCGGGTCATTTATGCAATTTTCTCCAATTTCACCAAAATCCACTAAAAACCCTAATTCTCGGTTTTCTTCCAAATTGACTTTTCCTTCAATTTTTCTTCCAAGTAGCCTCTCTATTAGCCCGTAGTCATTACTTATTTACATTTGGAACTTCCAATTTCGACCAATTTGATCATTTAAGCATTTTTCCCCAAATTTTTCGAACATTCAAACTGAGCCTTGGGCTATTCTTGTTTAATCACTCCTCATCAATTAGGGGCTTTAGTTTTACCAAATCGGGTCATTTCTGCAATTTTCCCCAATTTCACCAAAATCCACTAAAAACCCTAATTCTCGGTTTTCTTCCAAATTGACTTTTCCTTCAATTTTTCTTCCAAGTAGCCTCTCCATTACCCCGTAGTCATTACTTATTTTCATTTGGAACTTCCAATCTCCGTAACCCAACTTCCGAACTCCATATCTTTCATTGTAGACTCGGATTATCAAAATTCTTTCACCATTTTTCAATTGAACTTTGAATATTGATTTTGAAAGCAGGTTGACTTTTTTAGTAGTTGACTTTTTCAAGATTGAATTTTTGTGTCTGCTTTCTTAAACTAAGTCTCGGAGTACCGCCTGCAGGATGAGAAAAGCCTTTTTGCATTTTGAATCATCACTTTAGGAAGAAAACATACCTGATTTAGTGGTCCGGACAAAATTAGGTGTCTACAGACATGGCAAAAGAATTCATGACATGGCGTACATGACGTGGCATACATGACATGGCAAATCTTTTCATGACATGACAAAAGAATTCATGACATGCATGGCGCAGCAAACATGACATGACAAATCTTACTATGACATGGCATATAAAAAGATCATATAGGCACCAATCATAAAATGATATCATCATAGAATATTCACATCCATCAACACATCATGATCAAGATAGCAACATGAATATCAATCATAAAATGACATCATCATGGAATATTCATGAACATAGAATTATCATGATCAAGATGGCAGATGTAGAAATCAATTATCAAATGACCTCATCATGAAATATGCATGAACATAGAATATGCAGACATCATTATTTTAGAATTTTTTTTCATGAATTTTCTTTGTGAAATTACATAAATAGCATGTGTCGGAAAAATATTTTTGCACTCCCCAGCAAACCCGACAAAGCTTGGAAAATACTTCTTTCACATAACACTTATGTAATTCCAAGTAAAATAAAAATCATACTTCGTAATTTCATAAACACATGCATTGAAAAATTTCATAACCTCCTCGGCAAACCCGACAAAGATTAAGAAATGATTCTTGCCAAATATTTATGAAACCGAGAATGTACTTTTTTATGCTAAATTAAGTAAAAACATTTTAAAAATATACAATCATGAAAACGGAATGTGTTTCTCTCTTAAAGAGAGGATATCCGAACACCTAAAAAGATGTTCGACTACCTTTGAAAGAAACTTAAATTGGAATTAAAAATTATAGGATTTTGGGCACGAATTTTTTCTCAGATTAAGGGACATCCGAATACCATTGTTTGGCATCCGAATACCTCTAAACGAGTCTTGAATGCAAACATTTTGAAAACCAAAACAAGCTAAAAAGATGCAATTTTTGAAATAGAAACGAAGGTGACCAAATGGCCTAGTGTAATTTTTTGAAGCTCGGATTAACTACCCATGACCCAATTTGCTTTATACCAATTTTTAAACATTAAAAGACCATGAAAACAACCCCTAAACAATAGCTCATGGTTTCAGTTAGCCCTCTAAATGCAAAAACAAATTTAGCCTTTAACTTGTTTCAAAGCTTATTTTTAACCATCAAAACCCGGTTTTATCAAACTATTTTTTAACCCATAAGGAAAATTAAAAAAAAAATCTGAAATTTTAACCAAGGACACAGTTTTTTATTTGGACAAGAAATGCATAAGCCGAAATTGCCCTAAAATCAGCATATCCCACTAAAACTAGTTTTTTCAAAATTATTTTTAAAAACCATCAAGGGATGCTCAAAAAAATCTAAACTTTTAACCATGGACTCATCAAAGGGTGTACTAAATGAGGTTAAAATAGATTTTTATTTGTATAAAAAATGCATAGGAAAAAAATATTGCCCGAAATCAGCAACTCCAACTTTTTAAACATTGTTTTTCCAACTAGTTTGAAATCAAGATTTTGGCTTTGGAGCATTGGTTGATCTTAGCCAAAGTCAAGCTAGAAATGGTTTGAAAACATGATTTTCAGCAAGCAAAAATGATTGGCTCAAAGCTAGCCTCTTGGATATAAATTCGGCTTAACCATCTCTTGGTGGGAAGCCAAGGTCATCAAGCAAATAATCATTTTCCCAAAGAAAAACACACAATATGCTACACATCATAGATCATTTTCAGCAAGGTAAACACATGAAAATGACAAAATATAAACAAATAAGAAAAGCAAGGTTGGCTCAAGGTTTGGCCTCTTGGATGCTAAATCCGGCTCAAACCATCACTTGGACATAGCCAAGATCATCAAGCTCATAACCTTTTATTTTTTTTTTAAGGAAAACAAAAGGGAAAAATATAACCTACCACAATAGCACAACCCACAACAAATATCAAGCAAGAAGCATGATCAAAATGCAAGCACAATAGAGCCTTTAAGGTGGCGGCAAGCATGAAAAATGGAGGAAAAAATATTGTAAAACTTGTTTTCTTTGAAAAAGAAGAAGAGGAAAAGAAAAGTCTTTAGAAAAACCATTTGTTTTTGAAGAAATGAAGATCATATATTAAAGAAAAGAAGTTGAAATTGATGATAAAGAAAAGAAAAAGCAAGGAGAAGAGATTACCTTAAGCAAACTTCAAAGAAAAACTCTCAACTTCCTATTTTTTCCTCATTTTTCTCTCTTTCTTTCCTTTTCTCCTTAGGTGATTTTGGCTACTTCCCTAAGCTCTCAAAAATGAGTAGTGAATCTGAAAAAATGACACTCTCCTTTGCCTAATACCTCTTGGCCGAATGGCCCCCCTATCTTCACCCTTCATCTTATTTTTTTTAGCCACTTGGCTTCAACATGTTGCTTAGCCAAAAATGCCTTCCCCATATATACCTAGTGTCATTGTTTTTATCCATTTGGCTTCATCACTTGGCCTTCACATGGCCTTAGCCAATGAGCCTTCATCCATATCTATTAAGAGTGCTCCGGCCAAAAGTGCCAACTCATGTATTAGACAAGTTAATTCATGTCCTTTGCTTTTGATAGCTATCCACCTATTTAAAAACCTGCCATTTGATAATCTTATCCCCCCTTGGTCAAAAATGTGCATGAATATTCTAGTGTCTTCTTCTTTTTTTAGCCATTTGGTCCCTCATCGGATTTAGGTATATTTATATTTTAGCCCCTCGAATTTAGCCTATTTGCACTTTAGCCTCAATTTCGGTTTTTTTCTCATCCAATTCATCCTATCCAATATTAAACTCAATTCTGGAAAGTTTCACAACTTTTTGAACTCGAATTTCATTTCTCAGATTTTTTTTCAAAAATTATATTTTAGCTCTCCAAATTTAGATTATTTGTATTTTGGCCCCAATTTCGGGTTTTTTCGCATTCAATCCATTCTCTTCAATATTAAACTCAATTCTAGAAAGTTTCGCAATTATTCAAGTTCGAATTCCATTTTTCTCGGATTTTTTCAAAATTGCATTTTAGCCCCCGAATTTAGAGTATTTGCATTTTGGTCTCAATTTTGGGTTTTTCTCTCTCATTTCCTTCTTTCCATCCTAAAACTTGATTTTGGAAAGTTTTGCAACTTTTCGAGCTCGAATTCCATTTTTCTCGAATTTTTCCAAAATTATAGTTTAGTCCCTGAAATCTCGTATTTGATCGAACTGGGCCAATTTTCTGGATTTTATTTTTCCATCACCATTTCCCCATATTGAATTGGATTTGAGCCCATTTTGCCCAATTTTTATACCCGAATTTCTTTCCAATTTGATCTTTCATCGTTCAACTTTTTTTTTTCCTTTAGTCCCTCCACCATTAACCTTTAACCTCAACTTTCAATTTTCTTTCCATTTTCAATTGTAGCTCTCCAATTACCAAGATTGCTTCATCATCATTCAATTCTCCTTCCAAATCTTGATTTTTCCAAAAGTTGACTTTTTCTCGATTTTTGACTTTTCGACATTGACTTTGACTTTTCCACTTTGACCTCTGAATCAAAGTGTCACAAACCAAATTATGGAATTAGGAGAGATTCTTGGAATCCCAAGGAATTAGGGGAAAATGTACCTTGTTTAAGGGCCCGGACGAAATTAGGTATCTACAGCTGTTGCTGAGAATCAAAAATAGGGTAAAGACAAATGACAAAATTTTTGACCGGGTGTGGAGGTTATTCGAAGAGATTTTTTATTTATAATAAATGTAAATAAAAGGATTTTCCTTAAATTGATTTCCTTCACTATCATACCAAGGCTTGACCCGTCTTAAGGAAACGAGTTCGACTTTGCAAGAAACTTATCTTTGAAAATGGCGCCCAGAGGTCTTGAAAAATAACATTTTGAAAGATGATACCCAAAGGTTTTAAAAGGTGCTCGGAGGTCTTAAAAATAAAGGTGCTCACTTTGAAAATAGTGCTCGGAGGTCTTGAAAAATACCATTTTAATAGATGATACCCAAAAGCTTTAAAAAGGTGCCTGGAGGTCTTAAAAATAAAGGTGTTCACTTTGAAAATGATGCCCGAAGGTCTTGGAAAATACCATTTTAAAAGATGATACCCAACGGTTTTAAAAAGGTTCCCGGAGGTCTTAAAAATAAAGGTGATCACTTTGAAAATGGTGCCCGGAGTTCTTGCAAAATACCATTTTAAAAGATGATATCCAAATGTTATAAAAAGGTGCCTGGAGGTTTTGAAATAAGGTGCCCACTTTGAAAATGGTGCCCAAAGGTCTTATTTTATCCTCTGCAAACTTTACTAAGCTTACCCAAATTTAAGATTCCAACTTCACTGGGCTTACTTCCTCTTGGTGCTAGCTTACATTGGGCTTAAATCTAAAATGCCAACTTCACTGGGCTTACTTCCTCTTGTGCCAGCTTCATTGGGCTTAAAAATCTAAGATGCCAACTTTACTGGGCTTACTTTTTCTTGTGCCAACTACATTGGGCTTAAAAATCTAAGATTCCAGCTTTACTGGGCTTACCTCTTCTTGTGCCAGCTTCATTGGGTTTAAAAATCTAAGATGTCAACTTTACTGGGATTACTTCCTCTTGTGCCAGCTACATTGGGCATTAAACTTAAAATGCCAACTTTATTGGGCTTACTTCCTCTTGCGCCAGCTTCATTGGGCTTAAAAATCTAAGATGCCAACTATACTAGGCTTACTTCTTCTTGTTCTAGCTACATTGGGCTTAAAAATCTAAGATGCCAACTTTACTGGCTTACTTTTTCTTGTGCCAGCTTCATTGGGTTTAAAAATCTAAGATGCCAATTTTACTCGACTTACTTCCTCTTGTGCCAACTACATTGGGCTTAGAACTTAAAATGTCAACTTTACTGGGCTTACTTCCTCTTATGCCAGCTATATTGGGCTTAAAAATTAAAATGCCAACTTTACTGGGCTTACTTCCTCTTGTGCCAGCTACATTGGGATTAAAATTTAAAATGCCAACTTTACTGGTTACTTCCTCTTATGCTAGCTACATTGGGCTTAAAATTTTAAAATGCCAACTTTACTGGGCTTACTTCCTCTTGTGCTAGCTACATTGGGCTTAAAATTTAAAATGCCAACTTTACTGGCTTACTTCCTCTTATGCCAGCTACATTGGGCTTAAAAATTTAAAATGCCAACTTTACTGGGCTTACTTCCTCTTATGCCAGCTACATTGGGCTTAAAATTTAAAATGCCAACTTTATTAGGCTTACTTCCTCTTCTGCTAGCTAAATTGGCTTAAAAATTTAAAATGCCAACTTTACTAGGTTTAAACACATTTCTTTTTAAAAACTCCTCCTTCAAGGATTCACGATTTTAAAAATTAAAAGCTCCTCTTATCAGAGGCTTCACAACTTTAAAGATTAAAAGCTCCTCTCATCAGAGGCTCCACCATTTTAAAAAAAATTAAAAGCTCCTCTCAACAGAGGCTCCACAACTTCAAAAAGTTCTCATCCATAAAAGGTTTCAACACTTTAAAAAAACATTTCCATTTTTTTTTTGAAAATCTTCATCATTTTGAAATTCTCAACACTTTTTCAAATTCATCGTTCCAAAAAATCTTAAGACTCACATCTTCTCTTTTTCAGAAAAACTCTTTTTCCTTTACACCTTTGACAAATTTTCCCTTTAATCCTAAAGAAAACCTTTCCCTCTCTCTATGAAACTTATCTTCTTTTCCTTTTCATCTTTTCAATGTTTGAGAAATGCAATGATCAAATATTGATGCAACTTACAAAAATGCAGATGCAGAGATTAATAAAGATGCAAATGCTCATGAATGATACAAAAGAAAATTTCCTCGAGTGATGCTAATGCTTCATGAAATGATGCAGACGAAAGGATAGGAACATATGCAAATGCTCATGAATGATGCAGATGCAAATGTTCATTATATGATGCATGAATGCTCATAGAGATGCATGACATCATTTCTCATGAAAAAAATGTTGAGAGAGTTGATTAGCTTTCTTTTTCCTCTTGTCCTGGCAATGTTTCCTTATTTTATGTCTCATTAATGCCATACTGGAGGGAATGGTCCCTGCCCCACGTTTGTATTTTCCAATTCCTCTTATCGAAAGAAATTTCATGATTTTGTATTTCCAACATTTTACTTGCCCCGGCGAATTCTTTCTTTTCGATTTCCTGGCCAAGATCAAATCACGGAGTCAAACTTCATTCAAAGTTCCATGCCCCTGTTCAATATGAATTCTTATTTCTTGCCAAAGCATATTCATATTCATATCCATATCCATATCCATATCCATAGCCATATCCATATCCATATCTCAATTTCAATTTGTTTTTCCCAAAACATGTCAATTTCATTTTTTCCAAAATATGTGAAATTGAAATTTTTCAAAAATTGGTGATCACCATTAAAGACATTTCAAAGTGAGATAAGAAATCATCCCTTTTTCGAATAATTTGAATGGTTTAATGCAACGAGATCAATGTACTGATGCAATATGGTCCGGATTTATCTAAGGAAGCTTCCCAACTTGACAAAGAAAAGAAGGTGAACGCCCTTTTATATCAGCTCATGAGTAAGTTTTCTCAAAACTTGAATTCCTTAAGACCAAACACTTTTTCGGAAAAAGCTTTAAAGTACAATTAAATCTAAACAATCCTCCTATCTCTAAATGTGGCAGTTTGATAGGTGTTAACCTTAGCCATGATATGTTCAACATTGGAAGGTCAATTTGAAAGGGAAAAAGGTTTATCTTTCAAAATCAGATCCCAAAACAAAGCTATCCCTTTGGGTATATTTAGGAGTTCCTTGATGCTCCTTGATTTCCTCAAAATGATTTCTTCTCTCATCATGGTTTCGGCAATACCAAAAGTGGCATCCAAATTTCTTCTTGTTCTGCTCTATACTGCCCATTTTTTGGTTTTCACCTTAAAACTTCATTGTTTCTTTCTCTTTTTTTTGGGGGGGGGGTTTCACCATGCATTTGAGAATTATAAATTCTTCCATAATAAAATGATAATTCGAAGAGATAGGATAAAATATGAGGAAAAACTCTTCAAGTTAAATATCCATACTTGATCAAAATGGACTTTTAAAGCATGTAACGTAGGCCAAGGTTCGTGGTTCAGAAAGAAAGGATAAATAGGCCCAAAATATGTGTTCGAGAGTAATCAGATCAAAGATCATTTCCTGAGGAGGATTCCTTTGAAACATTTGTCCCTTCTGGACTTCTCTTTCATTCTTTTGACTTTTGCTTCCTTTCTTCTTTGTTCTTGGCTTTCATTTTGCCATCCTTTTCACATTGTTATTTTTTTTCTTTTTTTTTCTCTTCGACTTTGTGAACTCGTATTTATTTGGGAGCTCAATTTGCCCTTACATCTGTCTTTGAGCTAGAACTCATTTCTCCATGATCTTTGAAAAAGTTCCTTCCTGGCATTTGCCTCCCAGTGTGGAGGGTGATCCTTGATCAAGATTCAAAGAAAAAAAAATTCTTTAGGCTCAAAAGTGTTAACTATGGATAATTTCTTTTTTTTTTTTGTGAAAAGGATATGAAAGATGGTCATTTCTCATATCAAGTACGAATATTCACATTGAAAAGCAATCCCAGGGGAATAGATAATCAGAATTTCATTTTGCATTTGGAATCATTCGAATTCTCATATGCAAGATACCATAATATTTTATTTCTTTTTCCTCTTTTTGATTAATGCCCCAAAAATTCATGTGTGATTCATCTTCAACCACAAATGATGCCTTGTTTTGATTTGCCATTCAAGTGAAGGCCCTTTGGTTTATGGGTGTCTTGTTATGAAGAAACATCTCATGTTTCATTTTTGATCTTCTTTGTTAAGTAAGCTCATTCGGATTCCAATTTCTTCAAAGTGTTTCCAAACCATGGGAAAAAAGGAAAGGTGTTCTGGTTTATTCTTTGGTTCAGGTGCTCATAAATCAAGATCTTGGGAAAAGGACAAGGAATTTAGCATTTTAGAATCTTTTAAAGGGATTCAAGAGGTTTTGAATCTTTGAGTTTTTGCAATGATTGGTAGTACGACATAACCTTAACACGTATCAAACTACCAAATCTAGATTTTTTGGAAGATTTTCATGTTTGCTTGACTTTCAAGGAATCCACAAAAGAATTTTCCATATTTTTTCAATTTCTTCAAAGTGTTTCCAACACATGGAAAAAAAAAAGGAAAGGTGTTCTGGTTTATTCTTTGGTTCAGGTGCTCATAAATCAAGGTCTTGGGAAAAGGCCTAGGAATTTGGCATTTTGGAATCTTTTAAAGGGATTCAGGAGGTTTTGAATCTTTAAGTTTTTGCTATGATTGACAGTACGGCATAACCTTAACACGTATCAAACTACCAAATCTAGATCTTTTGGAAGATTGTCATGTTTGCTTAATTTTCAAGGAATCCACGAAAGAATTTTCAAAATTTTCCATTAATCACAGCCTCGATAATGATTATTCTTTGGGGCTTTTGAGTGGTCTTTATTCAACTGGTCTATGATTTAGGTACATGTGGAGATAAGGTGTTTCCTAGGATTTAGTCCATCCCTCATGATGATCACCAGTTTTTTCGAGACTCTTTTTCACTTTTCAAAGGAAAATCTTATTATTTTAAATACGAGAAATTATCCCTATGAATTTTATTTTCAACTTTTTTATTTTTTGTTGTGTTTTCGAAAATCATAAAAACAAAGCTCAAGAAGAATCCAAAACTTCAAATGAGATATGATGTATGATGCTTGCAATTTAAAGTTCATTCATTTGAAACAAACTGAAAACATGTACAAAATTTAAACCAAGGTTAAGAATTGCCCCTGATTGGCATGCTACCCTGAGAACAAATAACCATTAGCCCCATCGTCCTTGATAAGCATCAATGAGCTCTTTGAACTTTGTCAAGTTTGCATCAATTATGATTTGAACTTTGTCCTTGAATGCAGTGCAGTTCTTTGTGGAATGCCCTTTCACCCCATTATGATACTCACATATGGCATTGGGATCATACCATTTCAGGTAAGGAAGTTTCCTGGGCTTTGCAGGTACAATGGAGATCATTTGGTTTTGGACAAGCGGTCGAAGAAGTTCTGTGTAGGTCATCGGAAGTGAATGGTACAATTTTGCCTTCTTTCTCTTATTATTCTAAGAATAGACTGAGTTAACCTCTGACTCCTTCGACATAGTGAAAACTTGGGGTGACATGAAAGGAATTGAAGCGTGATGACTGTGTTGAGACCAGTGGTCGACATATGGTCCGAAATGAAGATAACTATCGAAAGGATTTTCTTGCATTGCACCAAACCTTCTTTTGTTTCTGCCTTCGATAGCTATTACATGATCGTGCTCCTTGGCAACATCATCTTTCTTCTCGAGAACAATTCTTGCATCGGTATCCATAATTTTCCCATTTTTTATTCCATCCTCAATCCTCCCACAGCAAACAATATATCTGCAAACTCCTAAAAAGCATTACCAATCAACTTGTCATGGTATGGATGTACGAAAGTGTCCACAACTAAAACATTAATTTCTTTACTGGTAAAAGGTTGTCGGACTTGTGAAGCTACATCTTTCCATCTGCAAGCATATTCTTTATAGCTCTCGTTGGCCCTCTTTTTCATGTTCTGGAGTGTCAATCGATCTGGAGCTACTTCCAACATGTTCTTGTATTGTCCCAAGAATGCCCGAGCTAAGTCTCTCCACGTACGCACCTAGTTTCTCTTCAACTAAAAATACCACTTGGATGTTGCCCCTGTCAGGCTTTCTTGGAAAACATGGATAAGCAATTTCTCATCATGCGCATGCCCCATCTTCTTACGGCAATATGCGGCCAAATGTTGTTGATGTATGCCCTAGAGCTAATCAGATTGAGCATGGGATACATAGTCAATAAAGCATACCCTTCACTATGAAGATAGTGATACAAGGTTATCTTTCATGTTAGTACAATAATAAGGAGTTATTAAGTACTAATCGGATGAAGCCCATGGAACATAATGTCCTTGCAAAAGAATTATAAAGAGTTATAATTATGAGAACCTTATGCATCAAAGCCTTGTTCCTCAAACTCTTCCTGATCATCGTATTTCCAAGACAGGGCATTGGCAATGCTCAGACAAGTATATGTTAAGCCTTCTTACTTATGAAGTAAGCAACCCATCTCATACAGGTTGAAGTATGGGATACTTGGATAACATATAGGTTCTTGTCTGTTGAACAAGTTCACTGAACATGGCCTGCCAAGAGATCTTCATTTGGTAATATCACTCCAGTGTCTATGATAATGTTCTCTTAGTACCATTCATGTAAATTAGTCTTCAGACATGTAATACCATGTCATCTTGTATGTAGAGTGTCATACTTAGATTTCATCACGAACGGGTCCCAACAAGAGGATGCTTATAGTAGGGTGTTACTGGGTATGACATGACCCATACGAAGATGAATGAGTGATCCAGAGAGGATTCACCACTCCCTGTGATAATGGAGACATATCTCGTTTGTTCTTGACTACGATTAACTTGATTAAGTTTTTGGCCAAAGCATGATGGATTTAGGAGAAAGCTGTTTCTCTAAATTCATAAGGTTAATCATAAGTTGCGAAGAACTAATATGGATTGATCATGAGTAGACACCGCACCATGCTCATGAGTTACCCGGGATATATGGTGAGAGGATCGTATTACACTGATAGGCTGGTTGCTGAAAGGTTTCTAAAAAGGTCAGGCTGACTTCACAATATTTGGGTGGTCACGATGGGTTGCTAGATCCCGCTCATGATCTATGAAAACAAGTTAATGAGATTTAACTTATGTTCATTGCCAACATATTGGGAACCTAGAGGAACACACATAAGAAAAGATATGTATGGATTAAACATGGTATTCTATTAAGGTAAAACTTAATGGAATAAAAGATCTATATTGATGACTTAATTGAAGAAGTTCAATTAAGAAAGATTAAGACATAATTGAGATTTGAGAAATCCAAAGACAATGTCTTAATGAGATAAGAGGAATCAAGAAGTCTTATATAAACTAGTATAGTCGACTTTGACATAGTGATGTGCAAGATGTATTTCGAATGACTATGCTATATTGGATTAATGTCATTAGATGATATTAATAGATTAATGACATGAATCGTTCATGAGGAGAAAGAAATTTAGTTGAGAATTAAATTACCTTCGTTTAGAAATTAATCTATCCAATAAATAAGCATGATAAATTAGAATGAGTCAAAAAAGAATATTCTAATTTGAGACTGTCTACTAAGGATAGTTGGTCCAACTTAAGGCATTAAGATTGATGGACCATTATTATTATTAGATAATATAATGGGCCTATTGATCCATCTTAGAATTAAATTGTTTAGTCCAAATGGATTAATGAAAATCTTGTGCAACAAGCTACAGGGGGCCGGCCAAGCTTAGGGAAAAGGGGTCAGGGTTTGCATCTGCATATATATCAGATATAGAGGCTATAGCCGCCCCAAAGACTTTCATTCTACTTGAGATATTCTGTTTTTTTCTTGAGAGAAGTTTGGTTTCAAGAAGAGAACCCTAGCCTAGCAAAATTAGAAATCACCACCTTTTTGCAGAAAAAGAGGTTGCCGCAATTCCTCTTGTCTTTGGTGTGTTCTTGCCGATTCTCTTCCTTGTTGAGTGAGATTGCTTTATAAAGTTAAACACCAAATAAATTGATCTTGATTGTGATCTTAGGATCAACTTGCTAGAACAAGTGAATCACCATACCTTAGTGAAGGATCCATCAGCTGTTCGTGATGACTAGCTCTAGAGGAAGGACAATTGTGCTTCTTGTGATCTTGTTCGAATTGGATCTTGGACTTGAGAGCAATTTGCTACTTGGATCTGCAACTTAAGGTTACAATATCTTAAGTAGGTAACTTCGAAATCATATGGGTGATTTAATTTGTTTTGAATGCCATAAACCTATGCTAAACACAAGCCTAAAATCCTATTGTACTCCAGGTACTTCTTTGTTTACTTTCGCTGCACTTTGTTTAATTTTGTTTAAGTATGAGCCCGAGAGTAGCATAACCCAACAAATGTGTTTCAAGGCACTTGAGTCCATCATATTTTTCAAATTCTGGAACTTTGAATTTCGGCGGGATAACCGCGTCGGGGATCAAGAGTAACTCTTTCGTACTAAATTCATCTCCACATTCAACAGCTCGAATCCTTTCCCCCAACAGGGCATACTCTGGTTGTATCTCTGCCTTTTGAATCCGGACTGACTGTGAACGAACCTGATCAAAAATTTGGTCTTGAACATTTTTTCCCAAATTACCACACTCTTAGTGTTGATTACTTTTCTGTGTAAAGTGTTCTCCCATAGTTTCTATCAGTTGTCCAATATTTGCCTGAGTCATCTAAATCACCTGCGAGACCTGTTCAGCTGTCTCATTCTGCACTTGTTCCATTTTTTCCAGTTGGGTAGTATGATCCTCTCCCATTTTATTTTTTTGCAAAAAGAAAACCAAGGCTATCTTTTAGACATGAACTCTATCACGGCTCTTTATTTTAGGGGTTTGAGGAAAACACCTTTTTATTTGCATCTAGAGATCAGAAATTATCGATGACAATATTGACTTCTTTATCATTGGCGTTGATAGAGCCATTGTTATGCGCAAATGAACTTAAAGCATGGATGGATGAAATGTGTGGTATGACAAGTAATTGATCGAAGGCAAATGCAGAGGAAAACACCATAGAGGGAATAAGAATCGGAGGAACTTAATCATCAACATCTTATAATGGTAAAAGCATAATTAATTCATTCCTATGCCAATATTCACAAGACATAAACCATATTTACAAAATTTGAAAAATGGTTCATCTTTGCAAGTATTTTATTCTCCTAGCATCCTAAGGTTGTAAGAGCCGGCTACTGAAAAGACAAAATCCTACTACATCATCATCATTATCTATCTCCCAATCATAATTAGCCTTCCCCGATCCTCTATCAATCAGTGTCGCTGGATCAAACCACTTGGCATCTATAAGAAACTACACTTTATTCTTGAGAGGCTCACAGTTTTCAATGCTATGCCCGAAAATTCCACCGTGATAGTCACACCTTGCATTTGGGTTATACCACTTGGGATACGGTGGTCGCAGGGGTTTCAACGGTGCATAGGCAACAAGGTGATCTCGGATCAACATAAGAAAAAGTTCGGTAGTTGATTGGAATGGGATCAAAATGCCTTTGCGTCTTGTCCTTGGGTTGTTTCTTGGTGACACATGGACTAGGAGTTAAGGCATTTGATGGTGGCACGAAGGCTCAAACTGGAGTGTTTGAATGGAAAGGTGGCCGAATGATATATAAGCGAGGGTATGGATTGAGGCCAATTTGTGGTGATGGAGTGAGACCCAAAGACCTCGTGTTAGTCACCTTAGTGGATGATGGGACAGTAGTAAGGTGAGGGTACTGGTTTGGAACTAGAACAGTTTGCAGGAGTTGCATGGGATCTGAAGTTTTCGTTTTTGGCATCAAGCTATCTAGTTTAACTATTTTCATGATACTGTCCACAGTTTCATCAGAGCTTAAACCCTTATACCATTGACCAGTGTGGGATCCAATAGAGATCATTCGATTTGGACTCGATGATCTTGGTTGTTCCGAAGGCGATGAAGAGCCTTGAGAGGATTCCCTCTTAACCTTAATAAGATTCTCAACCATTTTTATCAATTTTGCGAGCTGTTCTTTCACCTCCGGATTTCATGTCCAAATTCTTCTATCTTGCGCTCCAAAGCATCCAATCGTTTCTCGAATTCACTCCCCATACTTTAACCCCTTCTCATGCAATTGGCATATGAGATTGTTATTACCATGAGATAAAAAGCCATGAGTGTACATGCTCTATTCACATATGCACAAATGTAATGATGACTAATGCATGAAATGTACAAAATGCAAAGATGCTTGAAGAGATGAATTTTCATATTTACAACTGCTAAAATAATATGCACGTTATGAAAAATGCAAATGAAAAGATCAAGGAAAAGAAGATCCTAATATCACTCTTTATTTCTTTGATTTTTTGTTCTTTATATTTTTCTTGAATTTTCTTGACAACTATTTTTTGACATTTGTTTTTCTTCATATTTTCTCAAAAGTCCAAAATAAAAGCAGATTTTTATTATATTTTTTTCACAACACCACTCCACCACTATAGAACTTTTTCATTATTCTCTTCTCATTTTTCATTAATTTTGTTGTTATTTTTTTATTTTTTTTCAAAGAAGAAATATTTTTCATTCTTTCATGGAATGAAAACTCTCTTTTTTTTATTCTAAAAATTCACCATAAATGTAGAAGTATAAAAGAAAATTTTCAAAATAACCCAAAAATACTAATTTTTGGTATTATTACAAATGATACATGGAAGCAAAGTAAAGCAGTAAAGAGTTAATGAACATTTGCCCCAACAATATCAATTTATTTAGGTATCACGGTGCCTTTAGGGCGGAATATTAAATTTATTACGGGCAATACGATATATGTTCATCATCGCCCGATTTACGAAACTTGTTCGGAATGTAAAATAGATAGTAAAGGGTTGGAAATGTTCCTCCACGTGTTCCTATCTTCGGTGTATCTAACGAAAATTCGGCATGGCTTCACCTAGGTTCACTATATGAGATTGAATTAGGTTCTAAAAGCCCCGAATTGTTCCTCACTGTCACTTGTGAAGACTAGTAAGGCACCCCGATCCAAAGGAAAGGGTTCAATTCGTTAGAGCATATTTCCCTAGCCCACGCGGATTGTTAATCACGAAGGTGTAGGTACTGTAGTACTCCAGACGTGTTTCACCCGCCAATGCGGATTGTTAATCACGAAGGCTTAGTTACTTTGCTTTCACCTAAAAGGACAGAACTCGGGTATAGAGCTCATGTTATGCAAATGCAAGTGTAGTGTGTGAGGAGGAATAAACAAACCTTTCACCACTTATTCTACAACTCTTATACCAAATACCTCGACAATTTATTAAAACAATAATCAAGAATAGTGTAACGCATTAACCAATCAGAGAGCAGTAATAATATATAAGGTTAAATAACCAAAGAACAATAATATATATAAGATTAAATAACCAGAGAAAAATAATAATATACATGGACATGAACATGAACATGAACATATTTAAAAATATTTTATTACTTAAAGAAAACCCCCTTTATTTAAAAAAAATGGGAATTATAATTAAATACCGATTAAAACTAGACAAACCGAGACCTTTGATAACACGTGATCAATTTTAGGCCTGACTCTCTAAAGTCCTCAGTAGAGTCGCCAAGCTGTTATAATGTGTCCTTCGCAACACCCGTCAAATGACGTTGAAAGAAAGTGTGGGGAAAGAGGAAAAGAAAAATTGTTCCTCTTAAATAAAAATGAGGGTTTGAAAACAATCTCGAAAAAAAAAATGGAGTCGCCATCGATCTTTTTTGGCCTAAGTATGATCGGTCACCTATTAAAATCGGTTTTTTTGTAAAATATTTTAAAATTAATTAAAGCATTTTTTAAAACCAATTTTTAAGTCTGAGCTTTGAACCAGAGAGAAAACAAAAGCGGGTTCAGGAGTCGGTTACGTCACGGGGAAGGATTAGCTCCCCTACAACGCCCATATGAAACGGTACCTTATTAATCATGTGTTATCCTAAGTCTCGGTAAAAGTGGGTTTTAGCTTCGGTATTTTAAAATAATTCCCTTTAAAAATAATCGTTTTATTTCGGGAATGATCTGAAATTTATTGTCATAAAATTTTCTATATTTTTTGACAAACCCGACAAAACATAAAAATTTTCCTTTATTTTGAAATTCTCCGAATTACCCTCATTTTTGAGAAAATGATATTCCATTGCTAAAGATAATTGATGATATCCTCCTCGGTAGACTCAGCAGAGAACTCATGAATTATTTTAACTCGGGACCAACCTTATTTTATTAAAACCCATTCTTATTTTCCATGCATTTAAAATTATTTAAAAATGATCATGGATATGTAAATTATTACTAAGATAAAAATATAAATCAAACAACATGCATAATTATCATGACATGGCAAAATTTTTAATATGACATGGCAAATCTTATTATAACTGGGAAAAAGAATTCATGACATGGCATACATGACGTGGCATATGTGACATGACAAATCTTATTATAACATGGCAAAATAATTCATGGCATGCATGACATGGCAAATCTTATTATGACATGGAAAAAGAATTCATGGCATGTGATGCACTCAGAATGGTGTATCTTTTTAAACCTTGCACTAATATGATCAATTATATTGTAAAGTAGTAAGCAAAGGTCGTTTCCAAAGAGATTGTTCTTAATTCAAATGTTACTGATATGAAATTTTAGTTCTAAGAAAGTAAAAGGGGGTTTTAAAGTGTTTTGAAAATAAAATAAACAAGAAAAACAAGAATTAAAGAAATAAGATGAAATCAGATATGAGAAGTATGGTTAAGGTGTCATTCACCACCACTAAACATCATTTAGAATCAATATCATATTTATCAACATCAATGATCTATCAAAACTATCAACCATAGATAACAGCAAGCTCTACTACTCAATCTTTCCTTAATTTGTCGTTAAATAGAACAAGTTTTCTATTTAATATCTAACTATCAGACAACCTAGAATAAGCTCTCTAGATTTAATTTAATAGCAGCTTTATGATGAGAAAGATAGGTTGATCTAAGCAACAAACACATAAGCTCGGATTGTTTAACTTAGGTTATATTCCACTTTGCAATTAGCGAAAATTCTAATTATAATCATTAATCATAAATTGCCACTAATGAATAGGAAATCAAGACAATTACGGATCAAGATTCCTAAACTAGCAATAGATAATTATCAAGCTAGTTTGCAACCTAAACAAATCAAGACAACATCATGAACAATTCTTATAGAAGAACATAAGCAATTTTGATAGAAAATCAATGATAGATAAATTTTGAATATCAATTACACAACATGTCTAGGGCTTTGAAATCACCCTTAACCAAATAAGAATTTAGCCTAGCATAGGCATAGATAATATATACATAAAACTATAAAAATAAAAAATAAGAGAAGGGAGAATAAGAAGTAGATCAACAATAATCAAAACATGACTACTTTGTGGCTCAAAAGATAGTATTTATAGAGCTTTCAAATCCTGAGAATCCCTTCTTGCCACATAAGTAAGTTTGGGGGAAAAATTTGCTGTTTTGGCAAGTATCGGGGTGCCGTGGCGTAGGAATTGGAGGCCGCGGCGCCGAGCTCTCGACCTTGGGGCACCGTGGCGCGGAGCCTCATCGTCAGGCTATTCTGCTGCATCCTCTCGCACTTCCTCGGCTGATTTGGATGACCATTCTTGTCCGATTTGGGATTATGATATACATTTGGAATGGTATTCAAGTCAGATGAAAAAGTCAATAAGGAAGTTTCTTTGAATAAAGAATTTAACATCATGTTTTCTTAGCAACAAGCTCGAGAGGTCAAATCTGCCTTCTTGCTTTGCACCAAGAATTTGTTCTTTTTGACTCTCAAGACTTCTTCCATATTGTGATTTTGATTTTTTAAGCTCTTTACCATCATTATTGACATGTTTTTGATTCATTCTCTTAAATATACCTAATATTCAAAAACATAACATAAGTAAACAAAATAAAGATAGAAAACATAACGAAAACAAAGAATAGAAATGGCATAAAATATGTAATTTATGAACTTATCAGCATGGCATACATGACATGGCAAAAGAATTCATGACATGACATACATGATGTGGCATACATGACATGAAAAATCTTATTATGACATGGCAAGAGAATTCATGGCATGCATGACACAATAAACATGACATGGCAAATCTTACTATGATATGGCATACAAAAAGATCATATAGGCACCAATCATAAAATGACATCATCATAAAATATTCACATCCATCAGCACATCATGATCAAGATAGCAAGATGAATATCAATCATAAAATGACATCATCATGGAATATTCATGAACATAGAATTATCATGATCAAGATGGCAAATGTAGAAATCAATTATCAAATGACCTTATCATAAAATATGCATGAACATAGAATATGCACACATCATTATTTTAGAATTCTTTTTCATGTATTTTCTTTGTGAAATTACATAAATGGCATGTGTCGAAAAAATATTTTCGCACTTCTCGACAAAGCTTTGAAAATACTTCTTTCACATAACACTTATGTAATTCCGAGTAATAATGAAAACTATACTTCATAATTTCATAAACACGTGCATTGAAAGATTTGCTAACCTCCCTAGCAAACCCGGTAAAGATTATGAAATGATTCTTGCTATATATTTATGAAACCGAGAAAGTACATTTTTATGCTAAATTAAGTAAAAATATTTTTAAAATATGAAATGCATGAAAACGGAATATGTTTCTCTCTTAAAGAGAGGATATCCGAACATTTAAAATGATGTCTAACTACCTTTGAAAGAAACTTAAATTAGAATTCAAAATTAAAGGATTTCGGGCACAAATTTTTGCTTCGGTTAAGGGGCATCCGAATGCCATTGTTTGACATCCGAATACCTTTAAACGAGCCTTGAATGCAAACATTTTGAAAATCAAAACAAGCTAAAAAGATGCAATTTTTGAAATAGAAATCAAGGTGGCCGAATGGCCTAGTGTAAAGATCAAGTTTTTAACTTATTTTTTGAAGCTCAAATTAACTACCTATGACCTAATTTGCTTAAAACCAATGTTTAAACTTTAAAAGACCATGAAAACAACCCCTAAATAGTAGCTCATGGTTTCGATCAGCTCTCTAAATGCAGAAAAAAATTTGGTCTTTAACTTGTTTCAAAGGTTGTTTTTAACCACCAAAACCCGATTTTATCAAACTATTTTTATTAACCCTTAAGGAAAATTCAAAAAAAATCTAAAATTTAAACCATGGACACATATAAGGGTATACTAAATGAGGTTAAAACAATTTTTTATTTGGATAAGAAATGCATAGGTTGAAATTGCCCCAAAATCAACATATCCCACTAAAACTAGTTTTGTCAAAACTATTTTTAAAAACCATCAAGGGAAGCTCAAAAAAATCTGAAATTTTAACCATGGACTCATCAAAGGGTGTACTAAATGAGGTTAAAACAGATTTTTTTTGGAAAAAAATGCATAGGAAAAATATTGCCCGAAATCAGCAACTCTAAATTTTTAAACATTATTTTTTCTAACTAGTTTGAAATCAAGATTTTGGCTATGGAGCATTGGTTGATCTTAGCCAAAATCAAGCTGGAAATGGTTTGAAAACATGATTTTCAGCAAGAAAAAATGATTGGCTCAAAGCTAACCTCTTGGATATAAATCTGGCTTAGCCATCTCTTGGTGGGAAACCAAGGTCATCAAGCACATAATCATTTTCCCAAAGAAAAATACAAAATAAGCAACACATCATGGATCATTTTCAGCAAGGTAAACACATGAAAATGACAAAATATAAGCTAGAAAAGATAAACAAAGAAGAAAAGCAAGGTTGGCTTAAGGTTTGGCCTCTTGGATGCTAAATCCGGCTCAAACCATCATTTGGACATAGCTAAGATCTTCAAGCTCATAACCTTTTATTTTTTTTAAGGAAAACAAAAAGGGAAAATCTAACCTATCACAATATCACAACCCACAACAAATATCAAGCAAGAAGCATGATCAAAATGTAAGCACAATGGAGCCTTTAAGGTGGCAGCAAGCATGAAAAATGGAGGAGAAAATAATGTAAAACTTGTTTTCTTTTGAAAAAAAAAAAAAGAAGAGGAAAAGAAATGTGTTTCGAAAAACCATTTCTTTTTGAACAAATGAAGATCATATAGTAAAGAAAAGAAGTTGAAAATGATGATAAAGCGAAAAAGCAAGGAGAATAGACTACCGTAAGCAAACTTCAAAGAAAAACTCTTAACTTCCTCATTTTTCTCTCTCTCTCTCTCTCTCTCTCTCTCTTTCTTTCCTTTTCTCCTTAGGTGATTTTGGCTACTTCTCTAAGCTCTAAAAAATAAGTAGTGAATCTGAAGAAAAAAAAATGACACTCCCTTTTGCCTAATACCTCTTGGCCGAATGGCCCCCTATCTCTACCCTTCATCTTATTTTTTTTTTTAGCCACTTGGCTTCATCATGTTGCTTAGCCAAAAATACCTTCCCCATATACACCTAGTGTCATCTTTTTTAGCCATTTGGCTTCATAACATGGCCTTCACATGGCCTTAACCAATGAGCCTTCATCCTCACCTATTAAGAGTGTTCCTCATTGGTCAAAAAGGCCAACTCATGTATTAGACAAGGTGACTCATGTCCTTTGCAATAGATAGCTATCCACCTATTTACAAACATGCCATTTGATCATCTTATCCCCCCTTGGCCTAAAATGTGCATGAACATTCTAGTGTCTTCCTCTCTTTTTTAGCCATTTGGTCCATCCTTGAATTTAGGTATATTTGCATTTTAGCTCCTCGAATTTAGCCTATTTACACTTTGACCCCAATTTTGATTTTTTTCTCATCCAATTCATCCTATCTAATATTAAACTCAATTCTGGAAAGTTTCGCAACTTTTTGAGCTCGAATTCCATTTTTTGATTTTTTATTTTATTTTAAAAAAATTGCATTTTAACCTCTTGAATTTAGCCTACTTGTATTTTGGCTCCAATTTCGGGTTTTTTCGTATTCAATTCGTTCTATTCAATATTAAACTCAATTCTGGAAAGTTTCGCAATTATTCGAGCTCGAATTCCATTTTTTTATTATTTTCAAAATTGCATTTTAGCCCTCGAATTTAGCCTATTTGCATTTTGGTTCCAATTTTGGGTTTTTCTCTCTCCTTTCCTTCTTTCCATACTAAAACTTAATTCTGAAAAGTTTTGCAATTTATCGAGCTCGAATTTCATTTTTCTCGAATTTTTCCAAAATTGCAATTTAGTCCCTGAAATCTTGTATTTGCTCGAACTGGGCCAATTTTTTGGATTTTCTTTTTCCATCCCCTTTGTCCCATATTGAATTGGATTTTAGCTCAATTTCCCAATTTTTATACCCGAATTATTTTCCAATATGATCTTCCATTGTTCAACTTTTTCTTTTTTTGATTTAGTTCCTCCACCATTAACCTTTAACCTCAACTTTCAATTTTCTTTCCATTTTCAATTGTAGCTCTCCAATTATCAAGATTACTTCATCATCATTCAATTCTCCTTCCAAATCTTGATTTTTTGAAAGATTACTTTTTCTCAATTTTGATTTTCGATGTTGACCTCCGAATCAAAGTGTCATAAACCAAATTATAGAATTAGGGGAGATTCTTGGAATCCCAGGGAATTAAGGGGAAAACGTGCCTTGTTTAGGGGCTCGGACAAAATTAGGTATCTACAATACTTTTGTACAAAAAAAATTGTAAAATTGAAAAAGATAAGAAAGATGAGAGAACAAGATTAAAAGAATATTGATATATTTGACTTTATTGTTTTATTATGTTTATTGCTATGCCCTATTTTACAGCGTGTTTGGTTTACCAAAATGGCTATTCTATTTCGGACGTATTCAGTGCAATACAATGTTGCATGTAGTCGTTTGGTTTATTGAATGGGTATTCAGCATAATACCCATTTTCGGCTATATTCTTCAAACTCTTAGAATAACCATTCGACACTAACCCCTCCAAATGACTATTCTGACTCCTCTCACAATAGAAAATTTTTTCTTAAAATATTCTTGAACAAATTTTGAAAATCAACAAAGAGATTTTTTTTCCCTTCAAGAATATAAAAAAAAAATTGTAAGAAAAAAAAAATCATCCCTACAACAAAAAATCAACATCATCTCAAAATGAAAGCAACACAATAGACCAACAAAGTAATTTTGATCCCAAAAGAAAAAGAAAAGACGAGAAGAAATCTAGGGATTTAGGTTAGGTAGTTTTATGAGGATTTAAGGGTTCAAATTTGGTGGAGATAAAGAGCAAAAGGAGGGGAAGAACATACTTAAAAATCCGGCGAAGAGCGGCGAAATGAGGATCTTAGGGGGGGGTTCGCAAATTTCTTTTGTAGATCTAAGTTTTTCTGTGGGCTTTTAGGAAAAACCAAGTGAAAAAAAGGAAAAAAGGTGTATAGAGGAAGGTTTGGATGAAATTTGAATTTTTTTTTGGATTGGGGGCTGGCGGCAACGACCGCGTCGGTCAATTTCTGGGTTCTATGGGTTTTTCGGTTGAAACCCATGAATGCTTTAGAGAGAGTGTGAGAGGTTTTAGAGAGAGGGAGAGTTTACAGAGGAAAAGGGAAAAGAGAAAATGAGAAAAAAAAATTGGTATTTATATAATTTCGAAACAAATTAATAAATTAAAAATTAAAAAGTTTTTTAAATATTATTTTTTAATATAAGATATTAAACTTTTTTAGATTTTATTTTTATTATAATAATTTTAAAAATAATATTATATGCAAATATTAATATAATATGATAAAATAATAAAAATTTCTTTTAAATATTAATATATCATAATAAAATATTTCTAAAATTATTATTTTAATTTAATACTTTTATAATTTATTAAATATAATATATTCAAATATTTTTTATATATTAATAATAGTTTATAAGAGATTAAAAGATAAATTTAATTTTTCTAAATTAAACCTACATTATTTAATTCAAGGATAAAATAGACAGTTTATACTTATTCCTAGACCTGTTCAAGGGTCGAACTACCCGTCTAAGCCCGAAGGCCCGCCCGATATTTGAGAGGGTTTGAACAAAAATATTAGGTCCGAAATATGGGTTTGGGCAAAAAAAATAAGGCCGTTTAGAAAATGGATCGGGCTTTGGTTCCAACAATCAAGGCTCGAGCCTAGCCCGATCCGACCCATTTTTATTTATATAATATATTATTTTTATTTTTATATTATATAAAAATAAATATATATAATATTATAGTGGCATTAATACCATATTTAGGCTCACCTCGAACCTGACTCGGTCCGGTCCATTAACACCTCTACTTATTCCTTACATATTCTTTAATATCATTTTAACCAAAAGAATAAAAAATCGGATCAGTGGTCAAACTACTGAGAGCCCCGATCACCGAGTTCAACCAGTTGAATTGGGCGGTTCAATTGAAAAATAAATTAAATATAAAATAAGTATTAAATATAGTAAATAATTATTTAAAATGTATTTAGCTTAATTGTATGATTTTTAATATATAACTAAGAAGTTAAAAGTTTCAATCTGATCACTTACAAAAAAAATTAATAATAAAATACATAAAATCAGTTTTTACCAGTTTAATCTGATTTTTATAAGTTTTTACCGGTTAAACCAGTTTTTTACTTAGGCCATTAAATCACTAGTTTTTTTATATGAATCGAATGAATAGGCCTTTGGTTCTCGATTGAATCATTCCGACCGATCGGTCTGCTTTTTTTAACATTATTTTAATCAACCAAATAATGCAATAGTATTTTTCTTTTATTTCATTTAATGAATCAAACTACGTAATACTTATCCTTCTTCTATTCTATTCTCGGTGACAACTACAATGAGAACTCTTGTAATGAGAACCATGAGAACCATTTAAATCCTAACCTTTAAATTTCACAACAAACAATTAGAGCCATAGATTTTTGTGTGCTCAATTTCACATCATGTGGATCAAAGGAGAATTATAAAAAAGTTTACAAACAAAAACTATTTATCAATTAACAAAAATATCATGTTAAAACTTAATAAAAATTATTTATAGGCATGCCTCTTTTTCAAATAACAATTTTTTTTTATCATGTGAAGTTATTTATATTTTAAAATTTAATAAAAAAATAAAAAATATTATGTTTTTAATTTTTTTTTGTAAAAAAAAAAGTTATATGAACATATTAGGATTGTAAGTAGACCTGTCCATGGGTCGGGCCAAGCCGCGGCCTAAATTTTTTTTTTTAATTCCATGCCCAAGCCCATTCGGGTCGAAGCTGAGCCAGCCCGTATAAGTCCGTTTTACTATTCAAATATATTAAAATATTAAAAAATTATTTTTTATTAATATTTATATATATTTTAAATTAAATTTAAATAAAAATTAATATTTTAATACTTAAACAGTGATCTGGGCCGGCCCGGATCATAAAAAACCATGTCCAGGCTCGGCCCAATACGGGCCTAGCCGATCGGGTCGGGCGGGCTACCCGGCCCATGGATAGGTCTAATTGTAAGAAAAGTGTTCATGAGTCAGATTGGATCAAGTTTCGGCCGAGTTTAAATATGATATTACTATATATACTTGTTCAAGTCAGGCCCGGTTCAAAATATGAGTCTCAAATTCTGCACAGACCTGACTATATTTATAAATGAGTAGCCTAGCTTAAAATCATATTTTTTATATTTACATTATAATATTATAAATATATATTTCTTTGTATGATATAAATTACATAATATATAATATATAAAAAAGATTAATAATTAAAACCTATTTACTAATTATGTATCATGACAAAAAATATTATTAAAAGAAAATTAAATATGATATTCTAAAAATAATTTAAATTATATTAAAATCATCTTTCTTTCTTTTTGAAAGATTATGTAACTTCATTCAAACATTTCACAACCATACACAAAAACGACTCAAAAAATACCCAACCCAAATAATATTAAAGGAATAATATTAAAATCATCTTAAAAAATCATTCTTGTATGATACCAAGAGTGTCGATCTTGTGTTTCTTGATATCAAAAGAATAATATTAAAATCATCTTAAAAAATAGATATATTATTAATAATTAGATTTAGTAAAATATTAAAAAATATGTGTATATTAATATTAAAAAATTTTAATATTGCAAAAGTATTATTTAAAATTTAAAATTAGTTGAATATTAATATTTTAATATTTTTAAATATACTTCTTCAATAAAATTAATTAAAATAATTATTTATAAATAAATAATATATCAAGTTGAGTTCAAACTTTATTAAGGTGTGAAAATCTATATAACACGAATTATTAAGGTGTCAAAATTTATATAAACATATATATAACAGCATAAACATGATTATAACACGAGAAATAACACGAATATAATACGAATATACGAATTACTAGACTTACATGTGATAAATTTATTAAAATAAAAATGTATTTTTTAATAAAATAATATTATAAATTGGCTCAAATCTAACAAATTTATTCTCTAATTGACCAAACTGATTAACTTTATAAGTAGTTTGATCCATAAATAAATCTAATAACAATATCTTATTTAATTAATTTTTAATAAAGTTTTTATTCTAACCATAACTCAAAATATTTTTTCATTATGAATCTTTTTTGTAATTGTCTTAAAAGCTAGCTTTAGCTCGTTTTTTCACGCAGTTCTCACGATTCTATTTTTAAAGTTCTTATCGTAGTACCAACATTTGGTTGGAAGGAGTGGCTAGTGGCTCCTTCCCCTTGGATAAGAACCAAGGTTCGAATCCAGGGAGTCGCCAATGTTGGGAGGGCTTTGCTATACCAACATTCCCAGCCCGACAGGGATTAGTCTTTCATCAACCATAAAATGGGGGTGGGGGACACCCTGGGTTTAATACAACAAAAAAAAAAAAGGTTCTTATCGTAGTGTTCATCTCTATTCTCACCAAATTTCTATTTCATTATTTCATTATTTCATTATTCCATTTCAAAGAATCAGACGTAACGTTAACACCATGTTTGGTTTACTAGAATTGGCATTCCATTCCGTGTCAAATCCTAATGGGACCACCATTCTACAGTTTGGTTCATTTTTTACTTCTGAATCGCCGTTCTCTATTCCGCTTCTATTCCTCAAACACACGTAATACACATTCTGCGCCCCCCATGATAATAGGTATTCGATGGATATAAGGAATAACTTAAAAACTTTGTTCCCAGCGTACCCTTCAAGAATTTTCAAATTTACAAGCATATATATATATAAAATCTAAAACCTCGAGACATTTTTCTTTCACCTCTTCTGCAAAACTCCTCCGCTCTTCATCTCTCTGCTCCACCATATTTCATGGGAGGATCAACGAATGTAGGGAGAGGAAAGCCAAAGGCATCGAAGTTGGTTTATGGGTAGTAGAAAGCTAGGTTTAGTTTTCGGTGGAGAGGATGCGAGGTTCTTGAATGCTGGAAAATATGCCCAACTCTTTGATAGCCTGGGTTCAATTCTTTTCTCATCTTTTACGTCAATCGATCCTTCCTTCATTCTCAATCGTCAAACTAGCCTCACATTCAAAGTTTTCGAAGATCGAATTCTTCAATAGTAATTATCAATTTTCCCTTCATTTCACATTTTCCTTATCTTTGTTAAATTTTAATATTGTTGTGACTTAGGTATACCCAATAGGTATGGGTATTTTAGGTATATGTAATTGATTAAATAAATTTGTAAATGTATAAAATTTATTTTGAAATCAGCTTAAACTCACTATTTAATTTGGTTGAAAATTAAGAGCCTAGTAATTAAACTCAATTTTTTTAAAATTTATTTAATTATTTTATATATTTATAATATTATATAAAATATGATTAAAAAAGAAGTTTAATTTTATAAATAAAATATTATTATTTATATTAAAAGTAAAATAATCTTTTTGTGTTTATTCTTTACATACTTTTTAAAATAATTTTAATCAATCAAACAAAATAATAATATTCTTTTTTTATTCTATCGACCAAAAATACTTATTTCTATTCTATTTCATTCTCTTTCTGTTCTATTTTCTCCTTTATTTCATTTCTCTTTATTTCATTTTATCAAACCAAACGTGTTATAAGTTTTTCCATTCAAGAACTTTGGGATATTATATGCTTATATTTTGGTTTTTTTTTTTTCAATTGAAAATTATTTTTAAGTAGTTTTAGCACAAACACAATTAAAAAAAAAATTTGTATTATCAAAATTTTAGATTAAAGTAGGTACCTATAAACATGTTTAAATTCCGAATATAACAAGAATTTTAATGAAAAAAGGAAATAAAATCATTGGAGGGGGAGGAGTAATAGATCTGTTTAAGAGTCGGATTACTCGCTCGATCCGACAAGTTTAATTCGTATTGAACTGGATTTGGATATAAATTTTTATAATTAGGTGGGTCCGATATGAATTATCGTTTATTAATAAAAAAATAATAATATAAAAATAATTTTTTAATATTTTATAAATAATAAAATAAATTTTCAAATAATAAAAAAATTTAAAATGCATGAAGAGAACAAAATAGGGATTCTATCGGATAAAAAAGTCCTACCTAATTTAAGCGAACCTAATTCAAACACGTCACCAAAATATCACACTCGTCATCCACTCTTCACCGTCCAAATTTGTAAAAATAAAAATTAATTTGTTGTACTAAAAAATAAATTAAATTACATTTTTTTTAGGCCTTCCCTTCGACGTCGGTCGGGTTAATTAATTCACCGTTCCGTTTACTTACAAGTCCTCAAAAAGCTACTGCTCTTCACCTTACCATTTTTTTTTCTTCGTTATGTCCGTAATTAGTTTCCTCTTAACGAATCAACAACTAAAACAAATATAATCATCGTACGGATATATTCTCGTTCAATTCCATTTTATTTCTGTTTCTTTTTTTTTTGTCTTCCAAATGAATATTAGATCTTTGGAGTTTTGCTGTTGTTACTCTCTCTAAAGCCCCCCCCGCCCCATTCTTTCTTCTCTTATACTTCTTTAAGCTCTTTCCTCTATGGCCATTAGAGGCGTCGATTTCAAGTGGTTTGTTTTTTTATCTCTTTAATTTTTCTTTCATTTACTTATGCAGTTAAAAATTGGGGTTTTTATTATTTTCTTTTTGTTTTTGGTTTTTGCAGGTATGATGGGTTCTTCTTGTCTATGCTGGCTACAAGTGTGTATCCTTTTCTCTCTCAATATGGGTCTTCGTTTTTCTTTTGATTTTTGGTGATTTTGATTTTGAATTTGGGTTTTTGTTTTTCTTGCTATTTTGTACATTTATGTGATTTTTTTTTTCTTTTTCTTAGTGATCTTTGTTTCAGTATTGTTTGGTTGCTGGGAAAATTGGAGGAAAGGGGAAAGAAAATGAAACTTTGTTGTTTCTTTTGTGATTAAGTGAAATATTTGTTTGTTCTTTAACAATTGTTTTCCATTAGAATCATTGTCGCAATCAATTGGAAGCGTTATCATCTTTGTACATACCCGTTGCATATATGGATCGTGGTGAGTTTTTTTTTTTTGGGTTTTGAGAATTTTGTATGGATTGCAAAGTTGTTTCCTTCTGGATTTTGCTTATGTAGTAAAAGTTTCTTCTAAATTTGGAACTTAATGACTATTGTTTCAGGTTGATTACACTACTGTTTTCGTTTTTCGTCTTTTGATGTTTGTAGATAATGGACTTGCCGCTGGAATGGGTTTGTAAGTACTTCTTATCCTTTACTATTAAGTAGTTTAAGTGACAGAGTCTGATCATGGGCTTATGAATTAGTCATCTTGAAGTATAAATTGTTGCTTTTTAATTGCATGGTTGTGCTGTCATGCCACTCAACCTTAGATACTAGAATGCCAATTAGCCAGGAAAAGTACGGTTAAAAAACCAAAATTTCCCTTTGTACTGTTTGATTGTCAGTTGGGATTACCTGCTATTCTTTCTTCTATAATAGTTGCTTGAGTTTTTTTCCTACTCATGAGCTTTTGTTTTTAAAAAGTAGTACACTGTTAGTATCTGACTTTTTACTTGACTGGTAATTCTCTTATGTTTGACTTTATTTGTTTCTAGGGATTTTGGATGGCAGCAGAGGTATGCTCGTTTTTGTGGAAGAATAGTGGTTCTTTCAATTCTATCAATGCTACTTTATCCATTTCTTTGGGCCTGGACTATAATCGGCACTCTATGGTTCACCAGTGCAAGGAACTGTGTAAGTGTTTTATGCTTTCACTGTTGTCAGGATCATTGCCTTGTGCAAGCTATCTTATTACTGGAGGTAATATGGTAAACATATGCAGTTGCCAGAAGAAGGTCAGAAATATGGTTTCCTGATTTGGCTGCTTTTTAGTTACTGTGGACTGCTCTGCATTGCTTGTATGTCTATGGGAAAGGTTAGTCATGCCTATACTACTGTATGGTGTCATTTAATTCATCAATGACCTTGCTGTGTGTTACAGATTCATGATGACAGCTCTCTTTTGTTTCTGTTTCTTTACTTATATGTCATGTGTTCTCATTGGCCTGGATGCGTACATAGAGCATCTAAATTGTTGGTTATATTACTTCTTGACTACTATGTTCGTATCTTTGTCCATGAAATTCCTCTTCTGTAGTGGATGACACGGAGACAAGCACACTCATTACGAGCTCAGCAGGGAATTCCTATTTCAGAATATGGGGTGAGTTCTTGAATCTCTTGCTACATATATCTTGAGTTGTGTATCCTGCAAATTTTTTCTTGGATTATTATTTCCTTGCAATTCAGCTATTAATGACATATTACTTATTTGAAAGTTTCTTGGAAACATAAGCTTCACAAGACATGTTTATATTGAAATATGGATAAAATATACTTCTGTTATGTGAGGAATGTATCAAGGAAAGGTTAATGAGCTTAGAGAAACAAAAGAGGTTGACTTGTGTAGAATGGTCATTGTGTGGTTTATGATGTAAATAATTGCACAATTTATGTGCTAAAGGTTTATTTTTCATTTTGCTTTCTTTTCAATCTTCATGGAGATTGTTTTAGGAAGCTTGACTGGAATTTCTAATTTGTCGTCTCAAAGCACAATATCTATCTTTGAGTAGAAATCTAATTCTAATTATGTGAATACACAAAAACGTTGACTATCATAGAAACGTAATGCAGCTTAGTTCTGCTGAGTCACTTTAGTTTCCCCAGTGCCTGACATCCCTTATAGCTTCTTCGTTATTCTAGTGATGTAAGATATCTTTTGCACTTGACCACCTCCCATTGAATTCAAATAAGTACCAGTGTTGTCAAGGGCGCAAGCCGAAAAAAAAGCGCTCGCCTGAGTGAAGTAAGGCACAATATGTATGTGTGTGTTTTTGTATGTGTGTCTATGTGCGTGTGTGTGTGTGTATATACATATAATAATAATAATAATAATAATAATAATAATAATAATAATAATAATAATAATAATAATAATAATAAATTCTAAAGAGTGGTCAAGTTTATCTACAAAACATGCAATATTTTTGGTTGCCCAATATGCATGATTTCCTTATGGTCCCATGTTTGTTGTTGAATACTCAAATAGAGAGTTTGATACTGCCCCCTTTCTTACTAGTAAAGGTACATCTAATGAAAAAAGTTAAAATAAAAGAAATTAAAGAGAACTTCAATCAGGTTGGCTTTTTTTACGCCTATCGTCTTACAAAAAGGTGCGCCTAGACGCACCAGGCGTGCTTCTGATCAAATGCGTCTCGCCCAAAAAGGTTTGAGGCGCTTTTGTTATTTAGCTCTAAGGCGCAAGGCCTAGGCACGCCTAGGTGCACGCCTTGACAACACTGATAAGTACTTAAAGTGGTTTCAATCATTGCTTATCTTTAAGCTTAAGAGATGCAGGTTTTGTCTTTTGTTTGAATTAGTTATTTGTGTTTCTCCTCTCTCCATTTTGTCAAGTTTCTAATTGTGATAAAATTCCTTGACTATCTAAAAATGTGTGGGCAAGTGTTAGTAGTTTCAGAGAAATTTATTCCATATTAGGTACCACTTAAGTTTGATGGCTCCTGAACTAAACACATAATTTAATCCAGGTATTTGTGGACATGATTCGAGTACCAGATTGGGCATTTGAAGCTGCAGGTCAAGAGATGAGAGCCATGGGCCAAGATACAGGACCATACCATCCTGGACTTTATTTGACTCCAGCTCAGGTTGTTGCTTAGTTATTTTGAACCACATTAATGATTTCCTTTATTTTAAAATTTTTGTTGTCCGTTTTAAATTATAGTTACCTAGAAAAGGTGATATAGAACAAGTAGGGAGAAGAGATAGAATATAGAAATTTAGGAACTGAGAAATAGACAAGAACAATTAGGGAAGAACGGAGGAAATCAGGGAGGAACAGAAGAACTAAGGGAGAAAACCAGATAGAATCAATAGAGGGAGAAAATCTCAATAACCAAAATCGCAGTATCTCCAATATTCAATGTGCAGAACCTAGTTGAAACTAAAATAACATAGGTATTCAAAACTAGACGCAATACCCGAATAAAAATGCAAAATGACCAAATATAACCCTAAAACCCTAGTATTTGGAAATAAAAGTAAAATGCTAATTAGTATAAAATAACTAAGTATTCTAAAATATCCTAAACATATATAAAAGTTACAATTAAACCCATATAAAATGTAAAATAAAGCCCTAGATAATTTAATCCCTCAACTACATATGTGCCTCCTCCATCAAAAGATTAGGCTGAAGTACCTCTCATAGATTTTCCATATTTTGACTATCCAAACTTACAATGTAGAAGCAGTTTAAATCATCTTTGGGCCTTAGCCTAGCTATGTAAATAATATCGTTTGGGAAATGGAAATGGGCAACATGACTGATTAGTCAAATGTAGGAACCTACAACTCCCTTCTCTCCCCCCTAAAAGAGCATGCACATTGACATCATGTATATTCATGTAAATGCGTTTTGGATGTCAAATCAAAAAGTTTTCCAGTCGCTAATCTTTGAATAAGTTTCCTGAGTGTCTTGCTTCTTCTGGAGAATGTACAGTCTTAATTATTATATTCCAGTACTTCTTAGTATAAATTTTCCCTTCTTGTAGCGGACGCTATTCTTTCCAACCATACTGCCTTGATGTTACTTTCACTGTATATCTAGTTTTATGCGCGGTAAATCCCGATCGTCTAACCTTTCTTTGTGGTCTTTTCTCAGAGAGAAGCAGTGGAGGCACTCATTCAAGAACTTCCAAAATTCAGGTTGAAGGCTGTTCCAACTGATTGCAGTGAATGTCCGATCTGCTTGGAAGAGTTCCATGTAGGGAATGAGGTAAAACCTTTTAGGTCAACTCGTGCACTTCATCTAAGTTCTTCCATTTATACTACTAATTTTCATGGTTTAGATTAAATGAGTTATTCTCCATCAATTATAAGTGAGTTGGATTTGTTCTTTGTAAATTTTGGCTCTGTACAGGCAATTTACATTGACGTAAAATCTATGTTCTTGGGATTGGAAGTTCATAGTCCCCAGTTTGCAAATTCCTGGCCTGACATTTATCATTTTCAAAATCACTGCAATTTACACAGATCATATAGAAAACAAAAAAAAAAACCTAGCACATAAAACTATGATGAGAAGCTTTCCATGATTTGAAATCTGAAGATGCTTGCAGATAGTGCTATTTATAGTCTGAAAACATATTAAATGGTACATTTTGGTTTTGGCATGAGCCTGAGTTTTTAATAAGGAGTGGTGCAGGTTCGTGGCTTGCCTTGTGCTCACAATTTTCATGTAGAGTGCATTGACGAGTGGCTTAGACTGAATGTGAAGTGTCCTCGATGCCGATGTTCTGTGTTCCCGAATCTTGACCTCAGTGCCTTATCCAATCTCCGAAGTGCTGACTCTGAACGATCATCTGCCAGTGTAGTAACAACCACCCAATATGTGAGAACTCAGCCTCCCAGCCAGAGCTATTTATTGAGATTGCAAGGTCTGCTCCGTCCAGTCCGAACAGGCAATGCCGAGGCACGTAATGATGCAGATGTTGCTTTAGAAACTGCTGAGAATGGAGGCTTGAATGTGGCAGCTCTGGATTCTACAGGCACAGAAACTGTACCAGGACAAGGGCTTGGTGGTGTCTCCACTCCACCACAACACTGAATTTTTTCTTGAATTTTCCTGACGATTTTTGCTACATTTTTCTAACCTCTAGCCGAAAGAGGCTAGACGATGATGTTTGTCCATGGCCATTGCTAATTGCTAAACACTTACACTGGTTGCTCACTGTAACAAACGATGTATAAGTTGACCTACCAGTATATCATCAAATCATCTGATGCAAGAGTTGTTAATTATGATCACATTGGAACCAAATGTGTTCCATGTTCTTAGTCATGTCCATGCCTAAAGTGACGGAGGGAAATAAAGCAATTTAAAGTTGAGAAAGTTAATTAAATGATTAAGTGAAAAAGTCCAAAAAGGTTACATGCTGGTTAAAAATCGAGGAATTAAGAGGAGCAAGTAAGGGTTAGTATGAAATATGAAAATTTAACGGATAAAACGAGCAATTTAAGAAAAGCCAAAGGAGATAATTTACTGCTGCTCCTTTTCTTTCAAAATTTTATCCAACAAAACAAATCTGAAATAGTGGTCCAATTAAGAGTGTAGAACGTAGATTGACCAAGATTTAAATCTGTGGCGTTGGAAGTAAAAGGGCTCATGAGTCTGATTTAGATATAGTATTAACACCATATATATTTATTTAAATTTGGTCCGGCTTTAAATATGAGTTTCAAATTTTATTCAAGCTCGCTCATATTTATAAATGAATAGTCCAAATCCATTTAGGTCCGTCCATATTATTATTTTTTAAAAAAAATTAAACAAATATTTTTTTATTATTTAATTTTTAGTAATTTTATCACTTTTTTTTTCTTTTATTAAGTTCTAAAACATGGATAAATTAACATATTTTTAAATATTTATACTATAACATTATATATAATTATTTATTATATGATATAAATTACATAATATATAAAATATAAAAATAATATATTATATAAATGAAAAACAAACTGGGTTCGGATCTTGATTATTGAAGTCAAGGCCCGGCCCATTTTCTAAATGAACCTCATTTTTTTTTGCCCAAGCCCATATTTCGGGCATAATATTTTTGTCCAAGCCCTCCAAAATATAGACGGACTTTCGAGTTTGGACAAATAATCCGACCCTTGAACAGGTCTAGTTGGAAGGTGGCGCTTTTCGCTTTTCGCATTGTGCTTTTATGGGTGTAGCATGCTCAACAGCGAAAGTAGGAATGGAACTTGGGAGCCCACTACGGAATTAGCCTGAGGTAACTAAAATAGATGTTGGCATCTATCTCCGATCGAATCTGGTATCTATGTGGATTGTGGATATTATATATATATATATATTCCAAAATCAATTCGAATTATAGTGTTCAGTTTGATTTTGGTTTTTATTAAATTCATTTCAATATCAATTCGGGTAAAGTTTATTCGGCTCAGTTTTTTTTTATTTGATAAATAATGTGTTTATTCATCCAAAAAGAAGTAAGGTATCCTGCTACTGTTACAACTATGTAAAGCTAGAAATCAAGTTCTATTTTTCCCTTATACAACTGTACGAAGCCCCCATGTATCTATAATTGTTCTATTTACAGGATTATTAACAGAAATATTAACACCATCTAATCTATCTCGAACATTGCTGTCTATGAGATTAAACAATACTAGCTCCGATCAGCCTTGACCCCCATGCAGTCTTCTATTCCTCTCTTGCCAAACATAGTATATACATGCATTCCAAGCTAACCTAAGGATCACATAACTCAAAGCCATTCATTTGATCTCTGTCACAGCCCATCTTAGTTCCTCCTGCCACAAACCCATTGCTCTCCTCCTTCTGCAAGCAGTGAGAACTCGAAGCCATAACTGAGTGGAGTATTCACAACTGAAAAACAGATGGTTTCTATTCTCTTCCCCATCATTACAGAGAAAACAATCAGTAGAGAACCCTATACCCCAGGATCACATTCTTTCCTTTGTAGGCAGTCTATCAAGAATGGCAAGCTAGGATATGATTGAGTGTCTTAGAATTTGGAGGTGGCACCAAACCAGCCTGTGCTAATTCACTTTCTCTCTTTGATGTCTTAGTTCTTTCCAAACCTGAGCTATCATGTATTTGGTCCCAGGTAAGGGTGTAAATGAGACACGTGTGCTCGCAAGCTACTCGAGTTTGACTCGAAAAAAACTCAAATTCTATTCTGTCATTATCGAGCAAAGCTCGAGTAGCTCGAACTATCGAGGGAGCCAAGTTCAAGTATCTTAATACTCGATTCGAGCAGCTCGCGAGCCTAATCGAGCTTTCTTATTTATAATATATTTATTATTAATTTAGATTTACCCTTAATATATATATATATATATATATATATATATATATATACACACACACACACACATACTTGAAAACCCTAAAACCTATTTTTTTTTCTCCCTCTCACTCTCACTCTCAGCCGTGCCTCCTTTTTCTCTCCCTCCAGACACCTTTTCTCCCACTCCCACTCCCATTCCCATTCCCACTCCCAACCACAATCCCACTCTCATCCAAGGGCAGTTTGTTCTTTTCTGGTCTGCTCCACAACATCACTTCATGAACCAGTCATGCCAGCATCCAAGTTCCAAATCTGAGCAAATTATCTTCTAACAAAGATGGGATCAAGTAAGGACGCAACTACAACTGATTCACGGAAGCAATTTCATTGCCTGCTCCATTCCCTGTTTTACTTTAGTTTAGGTCGACTATTAAGCATCCAACCTAAAACCAATTGGTTATAAGTGGAGAGGCCCAACTTAAATATAAGACCACAGGCAATCCAAGACTTAACAGATGTGGGATAACCCTACTTTAACAGCCCCCCATCACGTGTAGGCGGATACCGAGGAGCCTACCACGTGACAAACTCAGAAGGGGTATAAGGCAGAAACAACAAAACAGAACCTGAGCTTTGATACCATGTTAAGCATCCAACCTAAAACCAATTGGTTATAAGTGGAGAGGCCCAACTTGAATATAAGACCACAGGCAATCCAAGACTTAACCGATGTGGGATAACCCCACTTTAACATCGACAAAAGAGGATTTCGTTGCTTGATCGTTACCTGCTCTTTTCTTTGGTTTAACCAAATAGAGTTGGTTTCCCAGTCAAAATCTAAGCTTACTAGGTGCTTGCCTTTGATCTTTTTTATCCCAATTTCAAAAGTGTGATTTTTCCATCTCCTGCTTCTTTCATGGCTATCAAGTTTCCATTCTTTTTGGAGATTTGGATTCATGGCTCCAACATGATTTTGGAGATTTGAGCTCTTTTATTTTTGTGTTTAAATTTTTTTGGATGTATAAGGTTTATTTTTTATCATTATATCATCTGAAAGTTTTTCATTATTTATTATTCAAATAATACAAAAATTTTTTAATGAAAAAGCTTAATTCGAGCTCGAGTATGTAAATCGGTAAACGAGCCTAATCGAGTCGAGCTCGAATAGTTCGATTTTATCTCGAGCTAAGCTCGAGCTTAAAAAAAGATACTCGATCGAGCTCGAGCAGAGCTTCGAGCCGCGAGTTTCGAATCGAGCTCGAGCTTCTCAGTATCCGGGCTCGGCTTGGCTCGATTACAGCCCTAGTCCTAAGTAGTCTCCAAGTTAACCTATCACCTTGCTGCTGGATGAACTTAAGTGCAGTGCTTCTCAGCTCAATTTTTGGTTCACAAGTTAAAATCATAATTATTCGAAACGAACCAAATTCTAATTTTTAATTAATTTTTTATAATATAAAATTAAATATTTTATTTCTAAATTAATAAAAAAAAATATCTTTTAAAATAATATTTTTTTTAGAATACTAAAAACTGATGAATCGAACCAATTCGAAACGATGAAATTCGGTTCGGTTAAATATTTTATTTGGTTCAACTCGATTTTTAGAAAATTAGAATATTGCACATTAATTGTAATTTTTGTCCAAAACCAAACCAAATCAAACTGTTATCACTCTTATCCACTATTTGGGTGGAAGAGAAAAATATTATGTGAAAAAAATTTTAAAAGGAAAAAATTATGTATGTGTAACTTTTTAAAGAGAAATTGGTAATTTTTTTTTTAAGAAAGAAGGTGATTTTTCAATATATATATATATATAATTAATATTAAAAAACATGAATACCCTTATTGTATTATTTGATATTATGACTTATTTGATTTATTTGTACTTTTTTCAATTGAGTTAGCGTCACTTGACTGTAACACTAATTCAATCAAGAAATTTATTATTAGTATAAATGTATATCGTTTTATAATCTATATCTTTATTTATAATCTATAATCTACAATCTATATAAAAGTACAAATGTGAAGAATCTTTTAAACTGATGAAAATGATCATTGTTGTTCACTAAATTTCAAATTGCCATTGTAAATTTTTATTATTAATAAGATTTATTCAATTTATAAATAAGAATTTTAATTTCATTCGAAGACTTTTGTTAAATAAATTTATTTGAAAATAAATAGATAAAAGTTAAGGTTTACATTAAATTGCTTTATTTTCAAAGTTTTAATTTTTTTTATTAATTTTAAAAAGTAAATATATTTATTTGATAAATAAAAAAGAGTTAAAACTTATATTAAATTTATTTATCTTCATACTTTTAATTTTACATTAAATTAAGAATAATAAACTTTATATTAATTTGATATAATTTGCACACGGAATAAACTTTATATGTTAATACAAATTTTATTAATAAATGGTTTATTAATTTTATTTATTTATAAAATATACAATTATATATTTAAAAATACATAAAAAAAAGAATTTACGTATGACACATGTTGGGTTTACTCTACCTCGGACTCATGTTCAAACATAATAATCAAAGTGCAGCGGAAGTAAACAAAGAAGCACCCGAAGTATAACAGGATCTTAGGCTTGTGTTTAGCATAGGTTTATAACATTCAAAACTTAATAAATCACCCATATGATTTAGAAGTTACCTACTTAAGATATCGTAACCTTAAGTTGCATATCCAAATCCCGAATAGCTTTCGAATCCAAGATCTACAAAGCTTCCAACTCGTCCAAGACCACAAGAAGCACAATTGTCCTTCCTTTAGAGCTAGTCCACACGAACAGCTGATGGATCATTCTCTAAGGTATGACGATTCACTTGTGCTAGCAAGTTGATCCTAAGATCAAAATCAAAAGATCTATATCCTTGTGTTTTTATCCCTAAATCGATCTCACTCAACAAGGTGAAGAAGCGGCAAGAAAACACCAAGAAAAAGAGGAATTGCGGCAAGCACTTATGGCTGTAGGGAGGCTGCGATTTCACTGTTTTTCTAAGGAAGGGTTCTCTTCTTGAAACCAAACTTTTTCTCAAGCAAAATCAAAATATCACAAGTAGAATGAAAGTCACTTGGGCGGCTACAACCTCTATATCAGATTATATAGTGGCGCAAACCCTGACCCCTCTCTCCCTAAGCTTGGTCGGCCCCTTGTAGCTTGTTGCACAAGATTTTCATTAATCCACTTGGACTTAAACTATTTAATTATAAGATGGATCAATAGGCCCATTATATTATCTAATAATAATAGTGGTCCAACAATCTTAATGCCTTAAGTTGGGCCAACCATCCTTAGTGGATACTCCTAAATTAGAATAGTTACTTTGGACCCATTCTAATTTATCATGCTTATGAATTGGATAGATTAATTTCTAAACCAAAGTAATTTAATTCTCAATTAAATTTCTTTCTCCTCATGAAAAATTCATGTCATTAATCTATTAATATCATCTCATGACATTATTCCAATATAGCATAGTCATTCGAAATTCACCTTGTACATCTCTATGTCAAAGTCGACTATACTAGATAAGACTTCTTGATTCCTCTTATCTCATTATGACATTGTCCTTGGATTTCTCAAATCTCATTTATGTCTTAATATTTCTTAATTTAACTTCTTCAATCAAGTCCTCAATATAGATCTTTTATTCCATTAAGTTTTACCTTAATAGAATATCATTTTTAATCTAAACATATCTGTTCTTATGTGTGTGATCCTCTAGGTTCCCAATATGTTGGCAATGAACATAAGTTAATCTTATTAACTTGTTTTCATATATTAAGAGTGGGATCTAGCAACCCATCATGACCATCCAAATATTGTGAAGTCAGCGTGACCTTTTAGAACCTTTCAGCAACCAGCCTGTCGGTGTAATACGATTCTTTCACCATACATCCCGGATAGCGCATGAGCATGGTGTAGTGTCTACTTATGTTCAATCCATATTAGTTCTTCGCAACTTATGATTAACCTTATGAATTTAGAGAAACATCTTTTTCCTAAATCCATCATGCTTTGGCCAAAGACTTAATCAAGTTAATCATAGTCAAGAACAAACGAGATATGTCTCCAATATCACAGGGAGTGGTGAATCCTCTCTGGATCACTCATTCATCTTCGTATGGTTCATGTCATACCCAATAACACACTACAATTGTTGGTGTATGCCCTAGAGACAATCAGATTTTGATTCCATATGTTTCGATTCCATAAACACGTGCATTGAATAATTTCCTAACCTCCCCGGCAACCCGGCAAAGATTAGGAACCAATTCTCGCCAAATTCTTAGGAAACCGAAACACACATTTTATGTCAAATTAAAATTAAAAAAAAAAAACATTTTAAAAATGCAATGCATGAGGATGTATTTCTTCCTTGAAGTAAGGACATCCGTATACCTAAAAAGGTATTCGAATACCTTTGGAAGAAACTAAAATCGAACTGAAAGACTTTGGGTTCAGATTTAAATTTTGGAATTTTTGAAGAAAATGGCCTCATGGCCAAACCCCCTTTTAAAAAGGCTCTATTTTTCTAGTTTTGAAATACGGGTTGACCACCCTTGACCCGACTTTTATAAAATCAAATTTTATGATTGAAACGACTTGGAAATTAACCTAAGGCAGTAACTAATACCCCAAATCAGCCCCCTCTTTGTATCCAAACAAAAACAGAAAATTATTATTTCTTAAAAACAAATCTGACTCCCACTAAAAATTTTGAAACCCATTTTTTTACCCTTCTAGAAAATTTCAAAAAAATTTGGAAAAATAAGGGCAGACCTAAAACATGTTGATCTTCATGGGAAAAAATCAGCTTAATTTTTGGAGCATGGGTACTATGACCGAAACTTTACCAAAGTCAAGACAGTGAGTTGAAACTGCTCTTTTAAAAACCATTTTTTTCAACCTTGATAAAAAATCTAAAAATCATGAAAAAAATATCATGGCATCCCTTAAATGACTAATGCATGTGGTAAAAAAATCAATTTATTTTGACCTTGGCTGAATAGTACCCAAAAAAAAAATCAAAGTCAGAATATCCAATCTAAAATATCATTCTCTCAACTATCATAGACAAAGGGTTTTTGGCTTGAGATCATTGGTTCATCTTGGCCAAAAACCTAATTGAAATGTCATGAAATGCATGGTATAACAGCCCACAATCATATGACGAAAGATAAATCATGAGTGAAAAATATAAACACAACCAAGCAAGCAAGCAATATCAAGCAAGAACAAGCACAAAATCATCAAGGTAGAAATCGGCTATGGCAAGAAACATGTATAAAAATTTTGTCAACTTGGTTATTTGATAAAGAATGAAGAATAAAGGATAGAAAACCTTTAAAATTTACTTTTGAAAACCCTTTTATTCATCAAAAAGTTTACAAATCATATGAACAAAAAGAGGAGAAAAGAAATCACAACATCAAAGAAAAGTATTAAAGAAGATGAAAGGAGATTATAGCTATCTAGCTATTGTTTTCCAAATCAAGGTTGCCAAATTTCTCTCTTCTCTTCTCTTCTCTTTTCTTTATCTTCTTCCTTTTTTCTCTCAAGAATAGCTACTGCCTCCTTAATCTCAAATGACCAACCTCATGAAAAATAAAACCCCCTCCCTTTTAGATAGGGCTGGCCGAATGGCCCCCTAATGGTGAGGTGATGTGCTCATATTTTTTCCTCTCTAAGACATGTGGCATCATCACAAGGTATACTTTGGATTTTTTCAGATCAGCTCCAATTCGAGATTTTTATTTTCCAATACCTCCAAATCAATATAAAACTCAGTTCTGGAAGTTTCCATAATTTTCTGAGCTCGTTTTCTATTTTTCTCGGATTTTTCTTTAAAAGTTTCGGTTTAGTGCCTCCCAAATTTAGCCTTTTTCAAATGAGTCCTAATTCTAGATTTTTCTTCACCAATACCTTCCAAAAATTATAAAACTCAGATCTGGAAGTTTTCATAATTTTCTGAGCTCATTTCCTATTTTTCTCGGAATTTTCTTTTGGAATTTCGGATTAGTGCACCCGAACTTTGTCATTTTTCATTTGAGCTCCGATTCTGGATTTTTCTTCATCGATCCCTTTCATACAATATAAAATTCAAATTTGAAGATTTTCGTAATTTTTCGAGCTCGGATTCTATTTTCTTGGATTTTCCAAGATTGCCCTTTAACCTTTGAAACCTCGATTTTACTCAAAACGGGTCCGATTTCTGGATTTTATTTTTCCATTACCTTTGTTATATATTGAATTGGAGTTGGTTCAAAAACGCCCAATTTTTACGATCAAATTCCTCTCCGATTTGGTTTTCCCCTTTTCAATATTGGAAATTTCTTCGTTTTTTTGTTTTTCCTCTAACCGGCTCTTCCTTGAGATCCACTTCAAACAGAGCCTTGGGCTATTTTTGTTTATTCATTCTTCATCAACTGGGGGCTTCAATTTTACCGAATCGGGCCATCTCTGCAGTATTCTCCAAATTTGCCGAATAAGGTATTCCCCTACATTGAATTTCTGTAACCCATATTTCAAACTCTATATCTTTCGTTGTATGACCTCGGATTATCAAAATTCTTTCACCATTGTTCAATTAAACCTTGAATCTTGATTTTGACTAAGAGTTGACTTTTCAGTAGTTGACTTTTTAGGTTGACTTTTTCGAAGTTGACTTTTTCGGTTGACTTTTTGTGTTGAACTCCAAATCGCAAGTCTTGGAGAACCATATGTGAGATGAGGGGAGTTTCTTTGCATTCTAAGAAGTAAAAGGAGGAACTTACCTGGTTTAGGGGCCCGAACAAAATTAGGTGTCTACAGCTGCCCTTTTTGACTATTGCTGAGAATCAGGAATCAGACAAAGACTAATAGACTACCATTTTGTCCAGGTGTGGAGGTCATCTACGTAAAGATTTTTTTTTCATTTTTTTTTTATTTTTTTGACATTTGATTTTTGATTTTTTTTAAAAATACCTCGACGTAAGTTTCGGAGCTTCAACCCATTTAGAAAAAACGAATTTGATTTAAAACGAAAGATACTTGTTTTGACCCATTTAGAAAAAACGGATTTGATTTAAAATAAAATATACTTTGACGTAAGTCTCGGGGCTTTATCCATTTAGAAAAAGCGGATTCGGCTTAAAACGAAAGATACCTTGACAACCCATTTAGAAAAAACGGATTCGATTTAAAACGAAAGATACTTCGACGTAAGTCTCGACACTTTATTCATTTAGCAAGAACGGATTCGTCTTAAAATGAAAGATACCTCGATGACCCATTTAGAATAAACGGAGTCGATTTAAAACGAAAGATACTTCGACGTAAGTCTCGGGGCTTTATCCATTTAGAAAAAATGGATTCGACTTAAAGCGAAAGATACCTCGACGACACATTTAGAAAAAACGGAGTTGATTTAAAACGAAAGATACTTTGACGTAAGTCTCAGGGCTTTATCCATTTAGAAAAAACGGATTCGATTTAAAATGAAAGATACTTCGACGTAAGTCTCGGGGCTTTATCCATTTAGAAAAAAACGGATTCGCTTAAAATGAAAGATACCTCGACGACCCATTTAGAAAAAACAGATTCGATTTAAAACGAAAGATACTTCAACGTAAGTCTTGGGGCTTTATCCATTTAGAAAAAACGGATTCGGTTTTAAAATGAAACTACCTCGACGTAAGTTTCGGGGCTTTATCCATTTAGAAAAAACGAATTCGGCTTAAAACGAAAGATACCTCGACATAAGTCTCGAGACTTCGACCCATTTAGAAAAAAAGGATTCAGTTTAAAAATGAAACTACCTGTTTCGACCCATTTAGAAAAAACATATTCGATTTAAACAAAAGATACCTCGGCGTAAGTCTCGGGGCTTCAACCCATTTAGAAAAAACAAATTCGATTTAAAATGAAAGATACATGTTTTGACCCATTTAGAAAAAACGGATCCAATTTAAAACAAAATACTCATCGATTTAAGTCTCGGAGGCTTTATCTTATCTTCTACCAACTTCACTGGGCTTATACCATCTAATATGCCAATTTCACTGGGCTTAAATCACTTTTATGCCAACTTTCATTGGGCTTAATCTCATTTAACGTGCCAACTTCAACTAGGCTTAAACCATAACTGCCAGCTTACATTGGGCCTAATCATATCTAACGTGCCAAATTTAACTGGGTTTATCTCCTTTTTGTGCCAGCTTCATTGGGCTTAATCACATATAACGCGCCAACTTCACTGGGCTTAACCTATAACTGCTAGCTTACATTGGGCTTAACCAAATTTAAAATGCCAACTTCACTGGGCTTACTTCTTTTTATGCCAGCTACATTAGGCTTAACCAAATCTAGCGTGCCAACTTCACTGGGCTTAATCACATCTAAAGTGCCAACTTCACTGGGCTTAAACCATAACCGCCAGCTTACATTAGGCTTAAACCATATTTAAAATGCCAAACTGGGTTTACTTCCTTTTACGCCAGCTACATCGGGCTTAATCACATCTAACGTGCCAACTTCACTAGGCTTAAACCATAATTGCCAGCTTACATTGGGCTTAATCTCATTTAACGTGCCAACTTCAACTGGGCTTAATCACTTTTGTGCCAGCTACATCGGGCTTAATCAAATTTAGAATGCCAACTTCACTAGGCTTAATCACTTTTGTGCCAACTTACATTGGGCTTGACCAACTAAGATGCCAACTTCACTGGGCTTATGCCAACTTCACTGGGCTTACTTCACAATTGCTAGCTATATTGGGCTTAAAATCTACGATGCCAACTTTACTGGGCTTACTTTACTTTTGCCAGCTTATATTGGGCTTATCCATCATTTTTTTTGAAAAACTCCTCCTTCGAGGCTCCACAATTTTAAAATTAAATGCTCCTCTCAACAGAGGCTCCACAACTTTGCAAAATAAATTACTTCTCTCAACAGAGGCTCCACAACTTTGAAAATTTTTCTCATCCAAAAATCAATTTCATTTTTCAAAAATTTTCACTTTCTCGATTTCAATTGTCTCCAAGAAAATCTCAAGACTCACATCATTTATTTTCAGAAAAGCTTTTGCTTTTCTTTTTTAACAGATTTTTTTTTAAATCTAAAGAAAACCCTTCCCTCTCTAGGAAACCTATCTTTTTTTCCTTTTTGTCTTTTCAATGCTTGGCGAATGCAACGATCAATTGTATTGATACAAATGCCAATGCAACCTATGAAGATACAAATGCAAAATGTTCATTATATGATGCATGAATGCTTGTGGGGATGCATGGCATCATTTCATATTAAGAAAATGTTAAGAGAGTTGATCATTTCCCTTTTTCTTTGTGTCCTGGCGAGGTTTCCTCATTCCTTGCTATCTTGTCCTACTGGAGAAATGATCTTTGCCCTACATCTGCGCTTTCCAAATCATCTTGTTGAAAGAAATCACATGGTTTTATATTTCCAATTTGTTCTTGCCACAACAGATTCTTTCTTTTCGGTTATCTGGTCAAAACCAAAACACAGAGTCAGACTTCATTCAAATATAAACTCACAATTTCATGCGCCTGAACAATATAAACTTTTTCTAGAGCATATCTACATCTCAATTTCAGTTTTTTCTTCCTAAGTTATGTCAATTTCATTTCTTCCAAAACATGTGAAATTGAAGTCTTTCAGAAATTGGTGATCACCATTAGAGACATTTCTAAGCGAGATGGGAAATCAGCCTCACTTTTTTGAGTGATTTGAACGGTTTAATGCAACAAGGTCAATCGGCCGATACAAAAAGGTCCGGATTTGTCTTGGAAAGCTTTTCATCTTGACAAAGAGGAGAAGGTGAATGTCCTTTTATCTCGACTCATGAGTAAGTTTTCTCAAAACATGAATTCCTTGAAACCAATTGTTTTTTTTTTGAAAAAAGTTTTAAATCTCAACAATCATCCAATCCCTAAATATGACATTTTGATAAGTATCAACCTTAGCCATGATATGTTCAATGTTGGGAGGTCAATTTGGAAGGAAAAATGGTTTAGCTTTCAAAACCAATTCCAAAGAAAATGCTGTCCTTTTGGTATGTCTAAGAGCTCCTTGATGCTCCTTGAATTCCTCAAACTGATGGCTTTGGCAATACCATGTGTGGCATCAAAATTTCTTCTTGTTCTGCTCTAGACTGCCTGTTTTGTGTTTTCACCCTAGAGCTTCATTGTTTCTTTTTTTTTCTCTTTTTCTAAGTGTTCCACCATGCATCTGAGAATTCTAAATTCTTTCATAATGAAATGAAAATTCGATGAGATGGGATAAAATCTGAGGAGAAACTTTCCAAGTTGAATATCTACGCTTGATCAAAATGGACTTTTAAAGCACGTAACATAGGCCAAGGTTCAGGGTTCATAAAGAAATGATAAGTAGGCTCAAAATATATGTTTGAGTGTAATCAGACCAAGGATCATTTCCTGTGGAGGATTCCCTTTGAAACATTTGTCCATTCTAGACTTCTTTTGAGTTTTGCTTCTTTTCTTCTTTGTTTTTTGCTTTCACTTTGCCACCCCTTTTTTACATTCTTCTTTCCTTTTTCTTTTACATCTCTATTTGTCAGAGTGAGCCCATACTTATTTGGGAACTCAATTTGCTTTGTTTCTGTCTTCGAGTTGGGACTCATTTCACCATGATCTTTGAAAAAGATCCTTTCCTCGCATTTGCCCCCCAGTGTAGAGGGTGATCCTTGATCAAGGTTCAAAGAAAAGAATTCCTTAGGCTCAAAAGGGGTGACTATGAATAATTTCTTTGTTGTGAAAGGGATATGAAAGATGGCCATTTCTCATATCAAGTACGAATATTCTTATTGAAAAGAAATCCTCAGGGGGAATAGATAATCAAAATTTCAGTTTGCATCTGGAATCGTTCGAATTCTCATGCGCATGATATCATAATTTTTTTGCTACATGCCCCAAAATTTCATGCGTGATTTATCTTCAACCACAAATGATGCCTCATTTTGATTTGCCATTCAAGTGAAGGTCCTTTGGTTTATGGGAATCTTGCTATGAAAGAACATCCCAGGTTTTATCTTTGAGCTTCTCACTACATGAGCTTGTTTGGGTTTCAATTTCTTCAAAGTGTTTCCAACACATGGGGAGTGAAAAAAAAGGTGTTATGGTTCATTCTTTGGTTTATGTGCTCATAAATCAAGGTCTTGGAAAAGGCCTAGAGATTTGGCATTTGGATTCTTTCCAAGTGATTCGGGAGGTTTTGAGTCTTTTTGGAAGCTATGATTGGCAGTATAGCATAACTTTAACACGTATTAAACTACCAAATCTAGATCTTTTGGAAGATTGTCATGTTTTCTTGACTTTCAAGAAATCCATGAAAGAATTTTTCAAATTTTCATTACTCATGGCCTCGATAAAGGTTATTCTTTGTGGCTTTTGAGTGGTATTTATTTAACCGGTCTATGATCTAGGTACATGTAGAGATAAAGTGGTTCCTAGGAATCTATCCCCCATGATGATCAGCAATTCTTTTGAAACTCATTTCACTTTTCAAAGGAGTATCTTTTTTTCAAAATGGAAAATTATCCGTATGGACTTTTATTTTCAACCCTTTTTGTTTTTTTTTTCTTTCGAAAATCATAAAAACAAAGCTCAAGAAGAAACCAAAACCTCAAATGAGATATGCTGTATGATGCTTGCAATTTAAAGTTCATTCATTTCAAACAAATTGAAAATATGTACAAAACTTAAAACAAAGTTAAAGATTGCCCTTGATTGGCATACTACCCTGAGAACAAATGATCCTTAGCCCCGTCGTCCTTGATAAGCATCCATGAGCTCTTTGAACTTTTTCGAGTTTGCATCAATTACAGCTTGAACTTTGCCTTGAATGTAGTGCAGTTCTCCGTGGAATACCCTTTAACCCTGCTATGATACTCACATGTGGCATTAGGATCATACCATTTCGGGTAAGGATATTTCTTGGGCTTTGCAAGTACAATGGAGATCATTTGGCTTTGGACAAACAATGGAAGAAGTTCTATGTAGGTCATCAAAATTGAATGATACACCTTTGCCTTCTTTCTCTTACTGCTCTGATAACAGACTGAGTCAACTTCTGAATCAATTGGCATGACGAAACCTTGAGGTGACGTGAAAGGCCTTGGAGCATGATGATGACCGTGCTAAAGCCAATGGTTGACATAGGGTCGAGGATGTAAATAACCACCAAAAGGATCGTCTTGAATTGCACTGAAATCTCTTTTGTTTTTGCCTTCGACATTTACGACTTGAACGTGCCCCTTAGCAACATCATCTTTCTTCTCGAAAAACATTCCAGCATTAGTATCCATAATTTTCCCTTTTCTTATCCCATCCTCAATCCTACCCACTGCAAACAATATATCTGCAAATTCTGAAAAGACATTGTCTATCAACTTGTCATAGTATGGATGTGGGAGGGTATCTACAGACAAAGCATTTATTTCTCTATCAGTAAGAGGTGGTTGGACTTGTGAGGATACATCTTTCCATCTATGAGAATATTCTTTGTAGTTATCATCGGATCCCTTTTTCATGTTCTGGAGTGTCAATCGATCTGGAGCTGTTTCCAACATGTGCTTATATTGTTTTAGGAATGCCCGGTCAAAGTCTCTCTTATTGGTGTAAGCCCTACAAACCAATCTAGTTAGGCTTGTAAAACACTATTTATATATTCATGTATTGCACATTATAGTTTATTAATTATAATTGAGGTATTTCTTTATCCATAAGTATTGTTATAATTGTTATAAATGACTTGTGAAGATAAAGCCCATGAGACACAATGGCATTGCAAAGGAATTGTAAGGTGTTACAATTATGATGACCCTTATGCATCAATGCCGTGTTGCTAAACTGTTCCTGGTCATTGTGGATACATGTATTATATTTTGTCAAACAAGTTGGTACCTCTAACACTATTAAATAAATGATGATGTGGCATTAATATCCAATAAAATCATAACACGTGGCAAAAAAATGTCACATCAATGCTAGCTCTATTATGTCACATCATAATTAAAAGAAATTTTTTTTAAAAATTCAAAAAGAAACAGAATTTTTTTTTTAAAAATCTAAAATATTTTGAAAATTCAAAATATTTTGAAAATTTCAGAAAAATAAAAAAAATAAAAAAATGATATTTTAATATTTTTTGAATTTATCTAAAAAATTTGAATTTTTTAAAAAAAATATATATAGATTTTCAGTTTTTTAAATTTTTTAAAAATATGAAAATTTTATAAAATTTAAAATAAAAACCCAAAATTTTCAAAAGTGTTCTAAATTCAATATTGTGGGGAATTTTTTGTTTTTAATTTTATTTCAATTAAAAAAAAACATTTATAGAATTAAAAGTTTTACAAAAACTTTTAAATTTTTTTGAATTTTGTTTTAAAAATATATATATTTTTCAGTTTTTTAAATTTTTAAAAAAAATGAATTAAATTTTTTTTTATAAAAAAACCCAAAATTTCAAAAGTATTTTAGATTCAATATTTTGGGGAATTTTTTTAATATTATTTTAATTAAAAATTATAGAATTAAAAATTTTACAAAATTTTTTAATTGTTTGTGAATTATGCCTAAAAAATCTAAATTTTTTTGGAATAGATATATATATAAATTTTTCAGTTTTTAATTTTTTTTAATTTTTTATAATTTTATATATTTTTTAGATTTTAGATTTTTTTTTAATTCTTTTAATGATGATGTGTCACCATTGACGTGATATTTTTGTCACGTGTAACGATCTCATTGAATACTATTTGCTACATCACCATTTATTTAATGGTATTAATGTAAGGTACTAACTTGTTTGATAGAATTATAGTACATGTACCTGATTAGGAACGAAAATCCTTTAAGTAGTTGTATAGTGGAGGGTAGAGGTGTTCATGGGCCGGGTCGAAGGTTTAGGTCGGCTTAGATATGGTATCAACAACATATATACTTGTCCAAGTCCGGTCCAACCTGAAAATATGGGTCTCAAATTATGCGCAAGCCTACCCATATTTGTAAATGGATAGTTCAAACCCATTTAAACCCTCTCATATTATTTTTTTTCTAAAAAACATTTAAATAAATATTTTTTATTTAATTTTTAGTAATTTAATTTTTTTTCTTTTATTAAGTTTTAAGACATGAATAATTTAGCATATTTTTAAATGTCTATATTATAATATTATATATATTTATTTTTATATGATATAAATTACTAATATATATAAAATATAAATATTATATATTATATAAATAAAAAATGGGCCGGGCCAGGTCAAGCTCGGGCCCTGATTGTTGGAATTAAGGCTTGGTCTATTTTTTAAATGGGTCTCATCTTTTTATCAATACCCATATTTTGAGTCTAATATTTTTATCTAAACCGTCCAAAATATAAACAGACCTTCAAACTTGAAAGGATAGTTCGATTCTTGAGAAGTCTAGTGTAAAGACATTTTTTATTTAAGCCAAAAAATTAACAAAATAAAAATGAAATATTTTAAAAATAATTTAACAAATTTTATATAAACAAATAAATTAATAAAACAATTCAGGGCTAGTGGATCCCACAATTTACCGTCAACTCTTAGTATTACTGTTACCATACAAATTACAGAGTCAAAAGATTAAAAAATAGTAAAAAGAAACATTTTTGAAATCAAGTTTTTTAAAGGACTACCTTTTTGTTGGGTCTAGTCAAATCAACTCATACTTAAAAGTTAAAACAGCTAACCAAATTGTACGGTCGAAGATCATTCAAATCGAAACTGACAGTAAATTGTAAGGTCCAGATCGATTTCTCAGTCTCCACCGCATCTAATAATATCGTGAGTGACGAGATATTGAAGTTTGGCCAGCTGTATGCACGTATAGTATATACTTTATTCTACGATATTCAAATGAAATGAAATATTATTCATGTAAACACGTTGGATTTAACGAAAAATGAAATGATTTGTTTAACAAATTTTTTAAGACATTTATTTTGAAATTTTTAAAGTTTCAATTTTTTAATATTTTTAATATTTTATATTTTTTTTTTAATATTTTTTTTGTTTTTTATTAAAAACAAATAACAAAAATATCCCGAAACTTTCAAAACTTCATAAGCGATTAAGCACTGAATTCGGTATTAAAAATCTTGGCGGGTTTAACTATTTTTTGAGAATTGAGATAGTTAGGTCAAGCCAAGGTATATTCTTATCACAAAGAAAATATGTGTTAGATTTATTAACTGAACTGAGAATAATTGATTGCAAGTCAGTTGAGATACTACTTGTTCAAAATCACAAAGTTGAGGAATATCCGGATCAAGTACCTTCTAACAAAGAGAGATATAAAAAATTAGTAGGTAAATTGATCTATTTATCACACACTCGTCCAAACATTGCTTATGTTGTTAGCATAATGAGCCAGTTCATGCATAATCCTAGTGAAGATCATATGTTGACAATAATTCGGATACTACATTACTTGAAATCTGCTTCAGGTAGAGGACTTATGTTCTCTAAGAACAATCATCTCAATATTGATGGTTATACTGATTGGGCAGGAGCTGTGTTTGATAGGAAGTTTACAACTGGATACTTGATCTTTATTGGGGGAAATTTAGTCATAGGGATGAGTAAAAAACAGAATGTAGTGGCGTTGTCTAGTACTAAAGTAGAATTTAGAGGAATGACCAAGGGTCTATATAAACTTCTCTGGCTTAAAAGATTGTTAATCGAAATTGATTTTTCACATAATTTTGAAATGAATTTGTTTTGTGATAACAAAGCAGCGATATAGATTTCTCACAATCCAGATATGCTTACAAAAATCATATATAGTAAAAGCTTCCAAAGCTCACTAGATAAGCTGGCCATCAAAGACATTTACGTACCAACTTGAGGGGAGTGTTGGAGTGAGCAATAATTATGTTGATTTTAAAAATATTTAGTTTTCTTGTATTGTTAAATATCTCATGTAATCTGACAGATAATTTGAAAAATTGATTATCTATCTTAGATAACATTTTAATTTCTTAAATTAATTTATTTTTTCATGAAAAAATTTCTGTATATAAAAATGAACTTCTTGAAAATAAGATATCAAAAAATTACAACTTTTTTCTTTCTTCTATCAAATCATTTTTTATAAGATTTAATAGGGGAATGATACTAGCATTGATGTGCTAGGCATTGACACTTACAAGCTAGGAATGCATGGTGATTTAACTTGGCTTCTCCATTATGTCCTTTATACTCAAGCACATTCGACGAAACTTATTTTCAGTTATAACTATGTTAGGCTTAGGTTTTAGGTTTGTGTTCGAGGCAATCAGGTTAATATTTATTTGGGAATATTTTATTATGGTTGTGGTTTTATTTTAGATAGTTTGATGATTGTAGACATTGATTATTCTAGCTATAATAATGTCGGTAATTAAGTTTCTCTAATTGTTAAAAAAATATTTTTATTAATATTATAACATTTGACTCAAATCAATTTAAGTTTCGATTTAAAAAATTTATTTCAAATTTCGATTTGAGTTTAATTAAGTGTATGAGTTTGGTGAGTAACCTTACTTATTGGTAACTCTTTTCTAAAAATTAGTTTTTTTTTCAAAAAAAATTTAAAAAAAAATATATATTTTCCGTGATCAATAAATTATTTTTTTTGATCAATTAATTTTGTCAAACAAACATAAACAACTACAAGCAACAAGGAAAGAGGTAGATTAACTATTTCAAGTTTCAATTATTGTCAATTCAACAAAACTGACACTCTTAAGTCATAAGTCATAGCATGGCCAAAAAGAAAATAAAAGAAAAGGAAAATTTAATTTTGGTTTCAGTTGTTTTATCACAATTTTAAATAGAGATGACAATGGAGAGGGACGGAGATGGATTTTGCAGTATCTCCTCCCATCTTGTCATAGCACTGCTCTGTCTCGTCTTCCGTTTCGCTTCGTCGTGAATGTTGAAATTTCAATACCACTACCACCTCTATGAATGTCGGTTACATCCATAATTGTCCCGTCCTATTTGATATTTATTAATTATTTTTATTTGTTTCAAATAATAAAATATTGTAAAAAAAATTTAAATATAAATTCAATATAAACATGTTTCTAATCTAGGAAGAGAAAAAAATAAAATATTAGGTTTAGATTTTTAAAAAGAAAAATAATAAGTTTAATTATATTATTTTATTATTTTTTTAAAAACTAAATATTTAAAGGTAAAATTGTAATTTCAATATTAGAGGCGAGGCGGTACGGAGCAGGCAATTACCACAACTGCTCCATCCCTGCCTTTCAAACAAAAAAAAAACCGCACCGCCCCGCTCCATCTCCATTGTTCAAAAATAAAAAATCTCTCCATTCGGATCGAATCGATTCAAAATTTATCGATCGAGTCGAATTTTATCATCTCTAATTCCAAGCTATGTGGAAAATAATATTGGGTTTATGATAAAGTTCTTTGCTAAAAAAGAAAAACGTCTTTTTCACTGTTAAGGACTTTTGCAATATTTGACCTATAAATGGTTATAAGTTAAAACTCTCTTTTAACTATTTTTTTTTTTGGTTTTATAACTGTTTGCAAAGTGCACTATTTTGTCGGCCAATACTGCCAGTTCTTATAATACTGTCACTCACTCCTACTTGAAATGCAAATTGAACATCTCAAATTGATTTAGGAAAAGTGATAATAGGGTCATTAATTATTTAAAAGATAATATCACAAATGGTCTATGCAATTTATCAAATTTTTTAAAGTGATATTTTTATTTTAAAAATATTTATTTTGATATTTAAAGTTTCTCTCTATTTGCTATGTAATATCTATTAGTAACACTGTTAAATATTAAATGATGTGATTTTTGTATCTAATGAAAACTTGATACGTGTTATCACATAATGATGCCACGTGTATTAATAAAAAAATATTATTTTAATTTAAAAATAACATTTTTTTCTTGACACGTGAACGTAATGGTGTCACGTGTATTAATAAAAAATTATTATTTTAATTTTAAAAATAAAAATAATATTTTTCCCTTTCTCTCTTGTTTTGATTTTAGTAATTTTTAAAAATTAAAATTTTGTTTTTTAAATACTTTTTAAAAAATATCAGATATTATAAAATTTTCAACAAGTAATTTTAAAATATTTTATATTTTAAAAATAATTTTAGTTAAATATTTTAATTTTTAAAATAATTTTTTAATTTTTTAAAATTGTAAGAAAAAATAGATATTAATTTAAAAAAAATAATTTTATAATTTAATATAATGTTTTTATTTTTTTTTTAAATTTGACATTAATTTTCAGAAAATATAAATTTTTTCTTTTTCTTTTTTTATAAAAATTTTATTGCAAAAAAAATAAAATATTAATTTCTAAAAACAAGTGATGTTTGATGCACCCAAAAAAGTGTATTTTTATTAAACCTTGCAATTAATATGATCAATTATAGTAAAGTAGCATGCAATGGTCGAATCCACAGAGATTGGTTTTTAGTTTATAAATTACTAGTTTAAAACTTAAATTCAAGAACAATAAAAGAAAAAGAATGTTTTGAAATAATTAAAAAACTAAAATAAACAAGAAAAGTAAAAAGCAAATAAATAAGAGAAAATCAAATATAAGAGAAGTATGGTTAAGGTTTCATTCTCCACTACTAGACATCATTGAAAATCAATTTCAGATTTATCAATATCAATTAGCTATCAAAGTTAACAACCGTAGATAACAACATCTCGTGTTACCCCAATCCTTTCTTAGTTCGTCGTTAAGCAGGACGAACGTCACTACTTAATCTCTAACTATCAAACAACCTAGGATAAATATCTCTAAATTTAATTTGACAACAGCTTTATGATGAGAAAGATAGGTTGATCTAAGCAACAAAAACATGAACATAGATTGTTTAACTTAGGTTATGTCCCACTTTGTAATTAGCGAAAACTTGACCATAATCATTAATCAGAAATTGCCAATTATGAATAAGAAATCAAGACAATTACACAGATCAAGACTCCTAAACTAGCAATAGATAAATTATCAAGATATATCTAGTTTGCAACCTAAACAAATCAAGACAACATCATGAACAATTCTTATAGAAGAACACAAAGAACTTTGATAGAAAACTAATGATAGATAAATCTCAAAACCAATTACAAAACATGTCTAGGGCTTTGAAATCACACTTAACCAAAAAAAAGTTTAGTCTAACATAAGCATAAATAATATATACATAAAACTAAAAAGAAAATAAAAAGAATGGAGAATAATAATAATAATAATGATCCCTTGAGTCTCCTCAAAAGATTAGGATAATTTGTGGCTCAAAAGATGGTATTTATAGAGTTTTAAAGTCTTGGAAACCATTTCTTACTCTTCAAGGAAGCTAGGAGTCAAAATATAGCAATTTTGGAATTTTCCCGTATTTTTCCTATTTTTGCCATTTTTCTCTGATTTGGGCAGATTTGGAGGTCAAACACTCGGCGTCGTGGCCCAGGGCCGCGGCCCCAACTTGCTGCCTTGTCCGTTTTTGCTTTCTGACTTCGCTTTCGCTACTGATGCATTGTCTCGCACTTTGTCGGCTGATTTGGATGACCATCCGTTGTCGGGTTTAGGCGTGTAAACTATCGTTGGAAAATTATTCAAGTCAGCTTCAAAAGTCAAGAAGAAAGTTTCTTTAAATAATGTCTTTAACATAATAATTTCTTAACAACAACTTTCAGAGGTCAGATCTGCCTCATCATCTAGCACTAGGAATTTGATCTTTTTGACTCACAAATCTTCTTCCATCTTGTGATTATGATTTTGTAAGCTCTTTACCATCATTATTGACATCTTTTGACTTCATTCTTTTAAATAGACCTATAATTCAAAAACATAATATAAGTAAACAAGATAAAAATCGAAAACATAACAAAAATTAAAAATAGAAGGGCATAAAATGTATATTTTATGAGCTTATTAAATACCCCCACACTTAGCTTTTTGCTAGTCTATGAGCAAAACAAAATAAAAATAAAATAAGAAAATCTAATCTAATCCACTTTCGTAGGAAATCACGGTGGCACTTAGCATGTGACACAAGCCTTTAAACACCTAGGTGTCCCTACTAGGACGATACCCACAAACATTGAAAACATAAGAAAAATAAAACTAAAAATAATAATAATAATTACAACTAATCGTTTCAATATAAATTAGAGAAAATCATTGGACAAGTCTTATAAATTAATCAATAGCTTAAAGAATTTCACAAAAAATCATACTTGAATGTAAATAGTTTGAGTAAAGGCAATATTAACATAACATATCTCAATCAAGATAGTGCATATTCAAACTTAATCTCAACTTCTCACATGGGATACTCTCATGATTTTCACTCTTAAAAATAGTGGTAAAGTCTTTACACTCAATCAATCTCATGAAAACAGTTCTACCATATGCTTGTTTGTCCTTCTATTCTCCACTATTTAGATCATATAACTTCATAAATCAAGAGGTCTTTATTCAAGGTTGTAATGGGGCAAAGGGGTTATAATGTGGTTAAAGAACAAAAGGAAAAGGATATTACAAAGGTTTCGAAGACTTCATAGAATTTAGAGACAGAATAAAATTTTTGCAAAGAAAACTTTCTCAATATTCCTTAGAAGCACATAATAAGATAGGCTAAATTTTCAAGTTGAGCCTTTGCTTCATTCTAATCAACCTTGTATGATTCTTAACTTTGACCATAAACTCAAGAGATGATTTTTTTTATTTTTATTTTTATGGGAGAGTATTTCTACAATGTTCCCTTTTTTTTTCTTTTTTTTCTCTTGACTTTTGCATTTCTCCTCCCCCACATTTGTCTCTTGTTTCCAACCTAAATTTTCAATAGATATCCTTGTTTTTGCAATATGTCTCAAACTTTCTAGTTCATCTTTAGAACAAGGGTAAAGATATAAGTGTATTTAGTCTAGGTGTAAGTTGTGGTTACCAAAAAAAAATAGCTTATTCAATGTAGGCTCAAATTGGCTCACTAGGGGGATGTTCTCTTGGAACATCAATAAGGAATGACTGTTTGGCCCTAGTTAAAAATCCTAATGCCTTTATCATAACCATGTAGTCACATACATCAATATAGTCTCAAAAAGGTTTAAAGCAAGTTCTAGAGAATCATGTAATCATGAGAGCACACAAGAAAGAAATTAGATTGATATGTATAATGCATCAATCATATAGGCTCAAAACTCACAAGGATGATTATACAAGTCAGATTTAAGTCTAAACATGCTTCTTGCTCAATCAAATATCTTATTAACATTGGCTTTTGAAAAATAGTGATATCAAACTTAATTCTCATGAAAATCTTCTCACTAATAACCAGTTTTAGACCTATACAATTCATATGTCATCATTGTATTACAAAGGAACTAAAACACACTAAAAATAATAATAAAAATATTAAAGACTCATAAAATAATAATAAAAATAATAGCCAAAAATAAAAGAAATCCTAAATCCTTCACAAAAACTTGATGCACCCGAAAGAGTATATCTTATTTAAAACCTTGCACTAAAAAAAATATCAATTGTAAAGTATAGTAGAAGCAAGGGTCGAGTCCACAGGAATTGGTGTTTAATTTAAGAGTTATTAGTTTATACTTAAATTCAAGAAAAAAAAAATAAAATGGGAGTTTTTGAAATCAAGTTAAAAATAAAGTAATCAATAAAAGTAAGAAGTAATAAAATAATATGAAATCAAATATGAGAGAAATATGGCTAAAGGATCATTCTCCATCACTAGACATCATTAAGAATCAATTTCAGATCTATCAACATCAAGTATTTATCAAAGTTAACAACCGTAGATAACAACATCCTGTGTTACCCCGATCCATCCTTAGTTCATTGTTAAGCAAGACGAACGCCACTACTTAATCTCTAACTATCAAACAACCTAGGATAAACATCTCTAAATTTAATTTGACAGCAGCTTTATGATGAGAAAGATAGTTTGATCTAAGCAACAAAAGCATAAACATGAATTGTTTAACTTAGGTTATGTTCCACTTTGCAATTAGCGAAAACTTGACCATAATCATTAATCATAAATTGCCACTTATGAATAGGAAATCAAGATAATTACATGGATCAAGATTCCTAAACTAGCATTAGATAATTATCTATCTAGTTTGCAACCTAAACAAATCAAGACAACATCATGAACAATTCTTATGGAAGAACATAATCAACTTTGATAGAAAACTAATGATAGATAAAAATCAATTACAAAACATGTCTAGGGCTTTGAAATCACCATTAACCAAAAAGAAGTTTAGCCTAACATAAGCATAAATAATATATACATAAAACTAAAAAGAAAATAAAAAGAATAGAGAAGAAGAAGAATAATGATGATCCCTTGAGTCTCCTCAAAAGATTATGATAGTTTGTGTCTCAAAAGATGGTATTTATAGAGCTTTAAAGTCTTGGAAACCCTTTCTTGCTCTTCAAGGGAGCTAGAAGTCAAAATATGGCAATTTTGGACTTTTCTCGTATTTTTTCTATTTTTGTGATTTTTCTCAGATTTGGAGGTCAGAAACTCGGCGTCGCGGCCCCAACTTGCTGCCTTGTCCATTTTTGCTTTCTAACCTCTCTTTCGCGACTTATGCACTATCCTACACTTCGTCAATTGATTTGGATTACCATCCATTTTCCGATTTAGGCGTGTAAACTATCGTTGGAAAGGTACTCAAGTCAGAATCAAAAGTTAAGAAGGAAGTTTCTTCAAATAATGTATTTAACATAATGATTTCTTAGCAACAAGCTTCAGAGGTTAGATTTGCCTAATTATCTAGCACTAGGAATTTGATCTTTTTGACTCCCAAATCTTTTTTCATCTTGTGATTATGATTTTGTAAGCTCTACACCATCATTATTGACATCTTTTTACTTCATTCTTTTAAATATACCTATAATTCAAAAACATCATATAAGTAAACAAGATAAAGATCGAAAACATAACAAAAACTAAAGATAGAAGGGCATAAAATGTATATTTTATGAGCTTATCAAATACCCCCACACTTAGATTTTTGCTAGTCCTCGAGCAAAACAAAATAAAATAATAAAATAATAAAATCTAATCTAATCCACTTTCGTAGGAAATCACGGTGGCACTTAGCATGTGACACAAGCCTTTAAACACCTAGGTGTCCCTAGTGGACGAGTTTAGTCTCGTGAGGGTTTACTAGGATGATACCCACAAACATTGAAAACATAAGAAAAATAAAAATAAAACTAAAAATAATAATAATAATTACAACTAATCGTTTCAATATAAATTAGAGAAAATCATTGGACAAGTCTTATAAACTAATCAATAGTTTAAAGAATTTCACAAAAAATCATACTTGAACGTAAATAGTTTGAGTTAAGCCAATATTAACATAACATATCTCAATCAAAATAGTGCATATTCAAACTTAATCTCAACTTCTCACATGAGATACTCTCATGATTTTAACTCTTTAAAGTAGTGGTAAAGTCTTTACACTCAATCAATCTCATGAAAACAGTTCTACCATATGCTTGCTTGTCCTCCTATTCTCCACTATTTAGATCATATAACTTCATAAATCAAGAGGTCTTTATTCAAGGTTGTAATGGGGCCAAGGGGTTATAATGTGGTTAAAAAACAAAAGGAAAAAGATATTACAAAGGTTCCAAAGACTTCATAGAATTTAGAGACAGAATAAAATTTTTGCAAAGAAAACTTTCTCAATATTCCGTAGAAGCACATAATAAGATAGGCTAAATTTTCAAGGCTTCATTCTAATCAACCTTGTAAGATTCTTTTCTTTGACCATAAACTCAAGAGATGATTTTTTTTTTATTTATGGGAAAGTATTTCTACACTGTTCCCTTTTTTTTTTTCTCTTGACTTTTGCCTTTCTCCTCCCCCACACTTATCTCTTTTTTCCAACCTAAATTTTCAATAGATATCCTTGTTTTTGCACTATGTCTCAAAATTTCTAGTCCATCTTTAGAACCTAGGTGTAAGTTGTGGTTATCAAAGAAATAGCTTATTCAATGTAGGCTCAAATTGACTCATTAGGGGGATGTTCTCTTGGAACATCAATAAGGAATGGTTGTTTGGCCCTGGTTAAAAATCCTAATGTCTCTATCATATCCATGTAGTCACATACATCAATATAGTCTCAAAAAGGTTTAAAGCAAGTTCTAGAAAATCATGTAATCATGAGAGCATACAAGAAAGAAATTAGATTGATATGTATAATGCATCAATCATATAAGCTCAAAAGTCACAAGGATGATTATACAAGTCAGATTTAAGTCTAAACATGCTTCTTTCTCAATCAACATATCATATTAACATTGCCTCTTGAAAAATAGTGATATCAAGCTTAATTCTCATGAAAATCTTCTCATTAATAACCAGTTTTAGACCTATACAATTCATATCTCATCATTGTATTAAAAGGAAACTAAAACACACTAATAATAATAATAAAAATATTAAAGACTCATAAAAAAAATAATAGCCAAAAATAAAAGAAATCCTAAATCCTTCTCCCCACACTTAATTCTTACATTGTCCTCAATGTAATGCTATTAACCCAAATGAAAGAATCATGTGTAAGAGAAAAGAACTAATAACATAAGAATAGAATTAACTAAGACTCAAAACATAACAAACTCATGCAACCTAAATAATCCTAAAATACTAAACAAACAATTAACAACTAAACATAAAAATAATAAAAGGAAAAGAAAGCAAATCTGAGTATGGCAAGTTGGTAATTTCTTTATTTATTGGGCTGCCTTCCCAATTAGTACTTGAGTTAAGTTGTCCAGCCTAACCAACACCCCTTCTTGGCTTTTTAGGCCTGTCAGGCTCATACATGAAACTTCCCGAATTTGTGCGTTTGATAGAAAGCTTTCTTTGCACAAAAGTGGATGCATTATCCATTACAAGTTTTATTCCATCATCCTTTCTAGTGCATTGCTCATAGAGGAATGGAGCATATTTTGGTACTTGTTGAATGACATCCACAAACAAGTTGTTTAAGGTTTCCGGCATGTGTTGTTCATGTTCCTCCTCCTTGAACTTTGCGAATCTACTAGGAAAAGGTGGAGAAGAAACATTAGTAAAAATTGAAACCTTAAACGTTACCTCAGATGCCGAAGCACTCTTCAATATGGCTTCATTATCCTCAAGAGTTGAATCCATCGTTGGTTTAATCTCATCCTCGGGCTCCCTTGGACTTTCGAATTCATCCTCAAGTTGTTCAGGACTAGATTTCTCCTCTTGATCATGTTCATGTAGTTCTTTAGATCTTTATTCTTCCCATCGCACCATATCATTTGCCAATTGGCTCATTTGTTTTTCCAAATTCAGGATACTTGCCCCTGCTTCCTGTTGATATGCCCTGTTTTCCTGTTGCATTGCCTTTGTTTCCTGTTGAATTTCCAAAGTATTAGCAACAATAGTATTGACAAGGTCTTCTAAATAAGTACCTGAGTTTTGAGGTGGGGGTTGAAAAAGATCTTGTTCATGAAACCATGATTGATTGAAGCCAGATGGATGATTGTAATTGGCATAAGGATCAACTTCTTGATAATTGCCCGAGTAGCCATAATTAGGATTATCCCACCATCCCTCATTGTAAGTGTTTGGGAAGGGATCACACTGTTGTTGGTGGAACCCTTGTTGGATTTGGTATCCTTCCACATCATAGGCTGGTTCAAAATTATCTTTTCGGTAGTATGGGCACCAATTGGTTGGATGATCCATCATGAAGCACACTCCACACTGCCTTGATTGTTGAACATTACCCATGGCCAATTGTTGAACTGGGGAGGTGAGATTGGCTCGTTGGTTCTCCATGTTCATGTATGCCACCAACTCTTCAAGTGTTAGATTGCTCAATTCCATCGTGTTTTGCTCAAAAATTGAAAAGAAAAACCTGTATGTACAAGAAAAATAAAATTAATTACAATTGAAAATAAGAATAAACCAAATAACGAATAAACTAAAAGAAGCAATCCCCTGGCAACGACGCCAAAAACTTGATGCATCCGAAAGAGTATATCTTATTTAAAACCTTGCACTAAAAATAATATCAATTGTAAAGCATAGTAGAAGCAAGGGTCAAGTCCATAGAGATTGGTGTTTAATTTAAGAGTTATTAGTTTATACTTAAATTCAATAAAAAATTAATAAAAAGGGAGTTTTTGAAATCAAGTTAAAAATAAAGCAATCAATAAAAGTAAGAAGTAATAAAATAAGATGAAATCAAATATGAGAGAAATATGGCTAAAGGTTCATTCTCCACTACTAGACATCATTAAGAATCAATTTCAGATCTATCAACATCAATTATCTATCAAAGTTAACAACCGTAGATAACAACATCCTGTGTTACCCCAATCCTTCCTTAGTTCATTGTTAATCAGGACGAACGCCACTACTTAATCTCTAACTATCAAACAACCTAGGATAAACATCTCTAAATTTAATTTGACAGTAGCTTTATGATGAGAAAGATAGGTTGATCTAAGCAACAAAAGCATGAACATAAATTGTTTAACTTAGGTTATGTTCCACTTTGCAATTAGCGAAAACTTGATCATAATCATTAATCACAAATTGCCACTTATGAATAGGAAATCAAGACAATTACACGGATCAAGATTCCTAAACTAGCATTAGATAATTATCAAGATCTATCTAGTTTGCAACCTAAACAAATCAAGACAACATCATGAACAGTTCTTATGGAAGAACATAATCAACTTTGATAGAAAACTATGATAGATAAAATCTAAAAATCAATTACAAAACATGTCTAGGGCTTTGAAATCACCCTTAATTAAAAAGAAGTTTAGCCTAACATAAGCATAAATAATATATACATAAAACTAAAAAGAAAATAAAAAGAATGGAGAAGAAGAATAATAATGATGATCCCTTGAGTCTCCTCAAAAGATTATGATAGTTTGTGGCTCAAAATATGGTATTTATAGAGCTTTAAAGTCTTGGAAACCCTTTTTTGCTCTTTAAGGAAGCTAGGAGTCAAAAAATGACAATTTTGGACTTTTCCCGTATTTTTCCGATTTTTGCAATTTTTCTCTGATTTGGGCAGATTTGGAGGTCAGAAACTCTGCGCCGCAGCCCAGGGCCCTGGCCCCAACTTGCTGCCTTGTCCATTTTGCTTTTTGACTGCGCTTTCGCGACTGATGCACTGTTCCATACTTCATCAGCTGATTTGGATGACCATACTTTGTCCGATTTAGGCGTATAAACTATCGTTAGAAATGTATTCAAGTCAGCTTCAAAAGTCAAGAAGGAAGTTTCTTCAAATAATGTCTTTAACATAATGATTTCTTAGAAACAATTTCCAAAGGTCAGATCTGCCTGATCATCTAGCACTAGGAATTTGATCTTTTTGACTCTCAAATCTTCTTCCATCTTGTAATTATAATTTTGTAAGCTCTTTACCATCATTGTTGACATCTTTTGACTTCATTCTTTTAAATATACCTATAATTCAAAAACATAATATAAGTAAACAAGATAAAGATCGAAAACATAACAAAAACTAAAGGTAGAAGGGCATAAAATGTATATTTTATGAGCTTATCAATTCCATGTGTCATCACCTGATTGGTCAATGTCACATCATTATTACTTAACGGTGTTAAGTTAAGGTACCACATTGATACACGGTTTGATAGTACAAGTACCACATTGAACATTTTAAAGTATAAGTATCACATTGACAAATTTGATAAACTTCAGGGGATATTTATGACATTATCCATATTTAAATTTCAAAATTAGAAAAATAGGAATAATGATACCTGTATCTATCTATCTATACTACCATATATTTTTTACTACACAAATTCTTAAGATGTTGACACATGGTAATTTTTTTGGGGGGAAGGAGAGAAAGAAGGGAAAAAAAAGGAAAGAAAAAAGGATAAAATTTTGTATGTTCGTGTTATTTTTTATATGTTTAAAGTATTATAAATTTATATAAATTTTTACACGCTAATAATTCATTTTATGTATATTTTGACACTTTTGTGTATTCGTGTTGTGCTTTAATTATTTTTTATGTTGTGTTCGTGTCTTGTTTCAATTTATTTCATATTTTGCATAGTTTGTCATTGTGATTCAATTTAGAAAAAAATTTGTGTATTTGTGTCGTGTCTCAGTTCATGAGATATTTTGCATAATTTGTTATAGTGATTCAATTTAGAGAAAATTTTGTGTGTTCGTGACGTGTTCGTGTTCTTTTTTTGTGTTAAAGTGTTATAAATTTTTATACGTTAATAATTTGTTTTATATAGATTTTGATACGTTCATGTATTCGTGTAGTGTTCATGTTATTTTTCGTGTCTTGTCGTTTTAATTATTTTCTCAAGTTGTGTTTGTGTCGGTTCTTAATTCAACTCATATTTTGTATAATTTATTATAATAATTCGATTTTAACTCTAAATTCATTTACTTACGATATTAAAACATAAAAAATTATTTAAATAAATAATAATTATTTAATATGATTTAATTTATATTTATTTATGATTGTTATTAAATTAAAATTTTATAAATATTAAAAAAACCCCAGCGAAGTGAGAAAATAATTCTAGTAACATACTATAAGATTGACTACATAAACTCTCTAAAAGTCGACATGTGGCATTTTTCTTTCTGGGAAGGAGAGAAAGAAGAGAAAGAGAAAAAAATGATAAAAATTTGTGTGTTCGTGTTTGTGTTATTTTTTCGTGTGTTTAGAGTATTTTAAATTTATATAAACTTTTACACGTTAATAATTTATTTTATGTATATTTTGACACGTTTCTGTATTCGTGTAGTGTTCATGTTATTTTTCGTATTGTGTTTTAATTATTTTTCTTATGCTATGTTCGTGTCGTGTCTTAATTCATTTCATATTTTGCATAGTTTGTCATTATGATTCAATTTAGAAAAAAATTTGTGTGTTCGTGTGATATCTCAATTCATTACATATTTTGCATAATTCGTTATAATGATTCAATTTAGAGAAAAATTTATGTGTTCGTGACGTTTCGTGTTCGTGTTATTTTTTTGTGTTTAAAGTATTATAAATTATATAAATGTTTACCCGTTCGTGTATTCGTGTCGTATTCAGATTATTTTTTTATCGTGTCGTTTTTAATTATTTTATCATGTTGTGTTTGTGTCATATCTCAATTCATCTCTTTTTTGCATAATTTATCATAGTGATTCGATTTTAACTCTAAATTCATTTACTTATGATATTAAAACATAAAATATTATTTAAATAAATAATAATTATTTAATATAATTCAACTTATATTTATTTATAATTGTTAATTTAATTAAAAATTTATAAATATTAAAAAATTCCTCCCACAAAACAGAGGAAGAATTCTAATATGTGATGTGTAAATCATACAAATTTTAAACATAATTAGACAATACTTTTTTTTGGATTCTTTAGTATTTTTTTCAAGATAGAAAACCTCTTAAAAGCAGTGAATAAAAAATTGGACCGGATCGGCCGATCGGATCGGTTGAACCAAAAATCGGTGGCCTATCTGGTCCGATAAGTATAATAAAACCGGATTTGATCGAACCGGTCAAAAATCGATTCAACGAGTAAAAAACCGGTAAAAAAAGGAAAAAACCGATAAAAAAAACAGAAAAAAGGAAAAAAAACCATTTATTTATTTTTTAATTTTTTTTTTCAATTTTTTTTTGTTTGTAATTGATGAGATTTGAACCCATAACCTTTTAGAAATATACAAAAGACCATAACACTAAGCTAAATACTTATTTTTATTTATTATTTATTATATTTAATATTTATTTAACATTAAAAATATTTTTAAAATATTTAAAAATCTTATTTAAAGTGTTCAACCGGTCCAACCGATTGAACCGAGAATCGGAGGTCATACCGATTTAACTTTCGATCTGGTTTTTTCAACCTTGCTTAAAAGTTAATAGTTACGATAGATATCTTATCTCATAGTTCAACAAAACAACTTATTTCCATTTTTTGTTATATATATATATATATATATATATAATTGTTGTAAATTCAATTACAAAAAGCTTTTTCAAGGAACATATACCTCTTTTAAAGATTCTAAACTGTAAAAGAAATTGATATCTTATACTTTTGTCGTATAAATTATTATTTCAACGATCAACTTCTCTCATAATGATATCTATGCTATCTAGTATCATTATAATATCAGCCAATTTCATTCTCTTAACCAACTGAAGAAGAATTTGCAAATTGATAAAATTTGGCGGGCGAATTTTCTTTCTCCAAAGAAAACCGCTTTGATCCCTTATCGGATAGTGTAAACATTAAAAATATGTTATGTTATTTATGTTTTAAAATTTGATAAAAGACAAAGACAAAAATACTAATGATGAAATAAAACATACCATGTTATTAAAAAAAAAAAGTAATGTGGGCTGGCATGAACACCATTTAGAAATTTGGATAGGTCTGGACAGATTTTAAAACTCGAATTGTAGGGTTGGGTCGAGTTTTGGTATGAATGTAAGGTGTTGATATTCGATCCGATTTATGGACACCTCTAATTGTGCAGTAAAATATAGAGTTTTTTTTTCTATACACGATCAATAGAATTTTTAAACTCAACAAATAGAATTAAGAGAATAACATATATTTTTATTATTTTAATTTTTAATTATTTTTTTTGAAAAGCAATTATTTTTAATATATCTAACATAATATGTATTAGTATCACTTTACTAATCCGGTCGGTGAAGTTTAAAATTTCCTTAAAAGCATATGTTCATCTTGTATTATTTGGTTTATGCACTTAGTATTAAACCCGCAAGAGTTCAAATTATTTTTAGCGGCCCGTCCTTAAAATACTCTTTAACAAATAACAACCCCTAGTAATAATGATTACTAGTTAGTGTGGTAATCTTTCAGCTTGGTTGTAGAGTATAACTAGATCTGTTCATGGGTTGGATCGGGTTGCACTTCGAATTTTTTTTATTTTCTTATCCAAGTCCGGGTCAGGTCGGGTTCAGGCCAATTTGAAAGCCCATTTTATTATTCATAAAATATTAAAAAATTATTTTTATGTTAATATTTTTATATTTTATAATTAAATTTAAATAAATTTTTTATTTAATAAATAGTAATTCAAACCGGGCCGAACTGATCCGAATTATTAAAATCTTTATCCAGACTCGATCCCATTCGGGCCGAACCTGTCGCCTGACCCTTGGGTAGGTCTAAGCACAATATTTTACCATTTAAATTCCATTTTAGAAAGAGTTGGTCAAATAGCTAGTTATTAATTAATTTACAATTTTGTTACTAATAACAGTTATTGCATCAAGTTCAATTGTTTATGCCTTAAAAGATTGAAAACTAAACTATTTATGATCAACTCCTTTAATTTGTAAAAGTTAAAAAACATTTTTAATAAATATATACACATTATTGTTAAGTAAACTTAAAAGTTCAAGAGTTTTGGTTAATATACTTGCAAGTTTTTTTTTGGTTAAAAGAACTCCTAAATTTAATTAGGTAAAAATATTCTTATTTTTAAAAGACTCAAATTTTAAAATTTAAATTTAATAAAATGGCAATATGCTATTCAGTTATTGTATATAAATTTCATAAACTAACAATATATTTAATATAAACCCACTTATAATGGTAGATGAAAAAAACCTTAACACTTGTTAATATTTACTAATCTATGAAGTCAAAAGTTAGATGAAAAACAATGAAAAAGAATGGTGCTAAATGAAAAAAAAAAAAATACACATTTTGGAACAATAGCTGAATACATACACAAAAAAGCAACTTAAAGTTATATAAAATTATAGGAGGTAATTTATATTTTGGTCACTAAACTTAGCATCAACTTTCATGTAAGTCACAAATCTTTAATTTTATCAAATTATATTACAGAACTTTTATTTTTAATAAATTAGGTCACTTATGCTAACTCTGTTAAGTAATTTTAACGAAAAAACTGACTCAGCATGCTTACGTGGTTTATTTTTTACATCTCATCAAGATAATGTCTAGCTGACATTTTAGGTAACAAAAAATTTATGCCGGCATTGTGGGATCCATTTAAAAAAAAAAAAAAAAACAGATGGTTTTGTCGATCAAAACAAATTTTTAGAGTTAAAAACATTAATTTTCCTAATAATTTACTCAAATCGCTTTGAGAAAACTCTAAAATATTTCTTGACCCACAAAACCATATGTTAGAAATAGGACCTTCGAAGGCAAAAGGAAGAAGGAGACTATAAATGGACTCCATAATGGCAGCGTGAAATTTTTTTTTTTTACTTAAAATGTTAGCCAGACATTATCTTGATGAGATGTAAAAAAATAAATAATGTATACATGCTAAGTCAACTTTTTCGTTAGAATTACTTAACGGAGTTAACATAAATGACCTAATTTATTAGTAATAAAAATTCAATGATGTAATTTGATAAAATTAAAAATTTGTAACCTACATGAAAGTTGATACTAAATTTAGTGACTTAGAATGTAAATTATTCAATTATAAGAGTTGATATTTCTGGATTACTTTTTTTTACCTAATATTTTTTAAGATATATATTTGTAATCACCATTTATATATATATATATATAAAAGATCAACACCATAAATTACAAAATTGGATGGTAATTAAAAATGTATTAAAAGTAATGAATTTAAAGAACTGAAATTTTATGTAATGTCACGTTTGTTATTAAAATTTATATTTGATGTATAAATTTATACACTATTAATAAATCATATTATACCATTTCATTAATAAGTAAATATAAAATTTTAAATTCTTTTAAAAATAAATACAAATAAATTTATTTATTAATAAATGACATTATATAATTCAATAACAATACATCGTATATAAATCCTCATTATTAAGCCTCCCCAAACTTCCATAAATCTTGCTCTCACATGAAGAAAAAGGGAAAGAAACTTTAGCAAGAGATTGGTTCACTAATAACTCTCATCAATAGCGTGTAGTTGTTGAACATTCAAGTTAAAATTTGAATTCAGAGTCAATGTTTTCCTATCTTTGAATCGATTGAAATCAACCATCACCATGCGCCCAAAAAAAAAAAAAAAAAAAACATGATTATACCCATAGAGGTCCACTAAATTGTGCATGGAAAGGATTGGATTAAAAGTCACAATCAAAAAAATATTCATAGAAATTGCAAGCTCAAAAGTAATTAAACCTGTCAATTTTTATTAAATTCATCCGAACTCAAACTTGATCCAACCCAATTTGATCAGAAAAATCAAAATCCGAACTCGATCCAATCAAAATCCGAAAACGACTCGAACCTAATATGACCTTAATCCAAATTGACCCAAACTCGAATTGACCCGAACCCAAAAAGATCAGAACTTAAATTAAGTATAATTTTATTTTAAAAATATTAACTATAACATAAATTATTAATTTATTTTAATTTTATAACTTGTAATTATCATTTTGGAGTATGATAAAATATGCACTATGCAGGATGTACTTGTGGGACAAATTAGAAAATGAAAAAGAGTTTGATATTATTATATTTAGGTAATATAAATTAAAATTTTAATCAATTAGTTGTAAATTAATATTAATATTTTTATTTTAAATCAAATCATTGGATTGGATAAATAATATATTTGTTGTATTATTACCATAATAATATTGTTAAATTAAATGTTCAGAACTTTCAAGATAAGTGTTCAAAGACTAAAATCATTTTTTTAAATATATAATAATCTCTTAAATAAATTAATAAAATGTTATATCAATTATGATAATCTTATAATAAAATTTAAAATAAATTATATGTTTTAATTATTATGGATATATTTATGATAATATTATACCGTTTTTTGTCGTTATATATTTAACATTAATATAAAATTGGCTACATGAACTCTTATGGTTGTCACATATGTCACTATTTTTTGGTATAAAAAAAAAAAGAAAAAGAAGAAGAAGAAATGAAAGAAAAAAATTAAAAAAAAAATTGTGTGTTTAAAGTATTAAAAAATTATATAAATTTTTACACGTTAATAATTCGTTTTATGTATATTTTGACACTGAGTTCACTGCCCCGAGAAAATGAGTTCGCTTCGACAGTTCAGTGACACTTGGATATCAATCAACATAAATAAAGTACGACACCGCTCTTTCAAAAGGTCCGAAAATCTCATAAGAGAAGAAAGATCGTAGCGTAGCCGTAGAAAAGAAAGGTTTTGGATTCGATTCGAGGCCTTGGCAGAGTAGATGACTTTCCTTGCTGAATAGAAGAGGAAGCTTTTGCCCTTTTTCCTTCTTTTGAGTCTACGCGCTTCTGCTTAGTATGTTGTTTATATGCTTGTTAATTTAATTAAGCCAGAGGCCAGTTTATTTAATTGATCTTCTCATAGGTGTGTAGAACACACTGCCTGTAATTAGCGACCTTCCCCTTTTTCACAAGCATGAGTAGGACTTCTAGTGTTGGGAAAGTCATTTTTGGCATAAGCTCTAGTTGATCTCTATTATGGCATTATCATATACTTTTATAATTCCTATTTATGCAACTATGCCAATTCCTATATGTTTCCATATTCTCTATAGTGCTATATCATTCTCGTTTTTTTCTTTCTACTCCCTCACCGGTCCCCCTCTGTTCTGTAAAGATATTTTTTTGCTTAGGTTAGCTCTTCTCGCCCCTTGGAGTGAGTTAGATAGCCCATTCCTTGTTGCTTGCTTATGCTTAGCTTAGTAGCCCTTGACGAATTCCTTAAAAAGGATCTTCTGGCCCCTCGCATTTTTAGGTGAAAGCTTTTCGCCATTGCGTAATGCCTTTTTGCTTTCTGTAAATTCAAGATAAAGATGATTTCCGCTTAGCCCGCCCCTAGCTCTCAATGCGAAGTCTTTGATTCTTTATTGCTTTCTCTAATGCTAGCTCTCGATTGATTGAGTCTAGTCAAAAAAGGACCAACGACAATGAAGGAGAAGAAGGAGCTTCTTTCAACTATTAAGTGCTATCTTTCTAAAGTAGTGCAATCACTAAAAAAGTCCTTCGCCTTAGTAAGCTAGCTTACGAAGCCCGGGTAGAACGTGGATCGATCATGATGAGAATGGACTTCTCCGTAATGTAATAGAAGAGTCACAATCCCTTCTCGACCAGACGAATTCCATTCAGGCTTGGCTTGACCCTCCTGGAGGCGCAAAGTTCATCATTCAGTGTGGTGGGGCCTGGCAGATTTGGATGTTGGTATCGTATATTTCCACTGTGATTGTAGGACGAAATAAAAGTGCAGAGCATACCGAAGTCCCAAATAAATCACTTATTGGCGGTCGCGATTTTTGAAGTTCGGTAGGCCCATACTCACTCTCAAGCTAACAGGCCGCTACTCCTTCAGAAACCGAGAATCCGCAAGGAAGGATAGGACACAGAATAAGGACCTAAAAGTTGTTCGTTGGATGAGATCGAGAATCGAAAGATGTCTATCAAAGAGCTTCGAGTGACTTGATTCTTTGCTCTTCGACAGCCCTAACAAGTCACTCGAAGCTCCTCTGGCGCGCTCTAGCCGAGTGGTCCTCGCCTGCACAAGCAAGCAGATTAGCTCCCTCATTCTCTTATTGTGCCGGCAGGCCTGGGCAAGCAAGGTAGGGTTAGATTAGAGGGAGGGGGACTGTGAGCGCCCGTCCCATAAGAGCCAGGGAACCACGCATTCCTCACGGGTTGGGCTCTCGCGTGTCCGGGGTCCGATCAGATCAACCAGCGACCGGTTTGTGGAACAAGGAGTTAAGCAAGGGCCAGGAGATTGATAGAAGAACCTGGCCGAAGTCAGTGTTGTGTTCAATTCAACTTCGCGGGTTGGTTCGTTGGAAGGGATTGCTTTCTGCCGTCTGTCTTTCCCTTCTCTCTCTTCTCTTAGCAAAGTAGGTTCAAGTCAAACTTTTGGCTTGCTACAAGCTGGGCTCAGGGACTGCAGTCAGCCGCTTCCCCTGTAGTCGTCAGCTCATTCTTGACAGATCCGATCGGGTGTTCATAATATGGAGTAAAAGGATTCCAACCTTTGCATGCCGGTACCAAAAACCGATGCCTTACCACTTGGCTATACTCCATACGGCCTGTTTTGGACGGTAAGAACGGGGAGAGGGGGAAGGGAGAAGCAGGGCTCGAAGAACGAGCCGAGCCGTGCAAGAACGCGGGGATATAGCAAGTAAGCAGCAAGGTTCTCCCTTTAGGACCGACTACAACAAGCTCGCGACTCTAATAGAAACAAACGGTAAGCTCTTCGCTCTATTTGCTTGCAATGCTATACCTATCAAAGTTGGCGAACGCTTCTGTAACCTTAGACTCTTTACGCTGTTCGACTAAACTCGTTGGCTCCCCGTCCACCGAAAGTCGGTAACCTTCGTCACCGTCAGCATTTGGTACTCTCTCGATAGCTTTAC